>OY728133.1:1736718545-1737918545 GCA_963277665.1 Viscum album
CTTCCCTCTATTACTCCTTGAAGCCTCACTTTGGGCAGAAGTCTTCCCAAGGAAGCCTTTGAGCTCAAACCAAAGGGAGTTACCCGATTTTAAGGTAATGTCTTCTTTTGAGTCCTTTTGTTTTATTTTGATTCTCCAACCCCCTAAACTCTTTTTATTATTTTCTTTTGTAACAAATCCAGTATCCTAAATATAATAGGATGTTGTTATAATAAGGATTTGAGCTACACTTACACACACCTACATCTAATGGTTAACGAACATACTGTTTCCGTGGATGGTGAATTTATGCCTCCCGAAACGATGATTGTTCAACATTATTTTAACACCTTCAAAGGTGGCCATTAAGACGTCACTATATAGATATATGATATTTAATATGTTTATGTTTTCTTTAAGCTTCTGTATTTTCCTTTTTGGTCATACCTTTATGGTTTCCATTATGGGTGAACGTGATATCTTCATTTAAGGAAGTGCGGACTACCGCCCCCTCAAAGTGATTTGATTCATTAAATACCATATGTGGGACATATAAAGGATGGAACTATGATATTATATATGATATTATAGTGGAATTATAATAAACCTTTATATCATTATGATTCCATTCTAAAAAATACGAAATAGAAATGAAAGTAGCATTCATGCATACGTACGACTTACCGTCTCCATGAACGGTGCATTTCATTTCTTACCTCTAAATGATTATGTAATATTATAAATTCATGCATGTACTGGATATATATGAAATATATGATATCTACATCATGAATACCATTCTGGATATAATGGATACATGAACAACATGTAATTATAAAGGGCTTATTTTTGACTCAAGTACCAATGATCGTTAAAACGACCGTTATTAACTAAAATAATTACATAGTGTTCATGACCTGACAATACGTGATATAAAAGGAATAATGAACTTGAAAAAGGTTCTTAAACAAGTAGAAATTAACTCAAGTTTATTATTCAGGACATTAAAGAATGATCGAGTCAAGTCGGACCCGAGGTATGGGACTTCGTCTCAATCTCCTTTCATTGAGGCATATTTTGTTTTATACACAACCTTCTTTTATACGGTGTATAAACCCATTTGACTTTTACGTTTATTCAAAAGGAATCTTTTTTATACGAAGCATTTACTAAACGACAAAAGGGAATGTTTTTGTCGTACGTATGCGACGACAACGAATTCTCCGCCGCCGTGACCATTATTTGAGTTTCGGCTTCCTCTACAAGCCATACTTTTTTTAAAAGAAATATAAATACCATGTTTTACTTTTATTTTATTTTTTTATTGAAAATGGTTTTCATAATGTTTTTATATCAATGTGTTGTATTGATATCTAGTGATTGAAAGGTGGAAATATTATGTTTCCTTTATGCATGTTTTATGTGATACGATTATGTTGAGGTTCTTGGGAATTATTATGAATACAGGTGGTTCCGTGATAAACTAAGGGTGGGTGAGCCCGATATAGCTCTCTAATGCATTGGGTAATGCGAAGGAGTGAAACGTTAAGGTTTCTCTGAAGAGATTTTAGGGAATATACTGTGATGGGTATTCCAAACGTAACCAAGAGGGTTACTCTCTACGTAAGAATGTTATGAATGCCCCAAGTTACCTTTATGTCTTATGATTTCTATGATTTATTCATGATTTGATGAGGTATGTTAAAGTGCTTATGTTTTATGGGTAAAGTATGATCTCATCCTTATGTATATATGTACCCATGTTTCCTTTCCATATTTTTATATCCCTTACTGAGCTTTTTATGATCATCCCAAGTTTTTTTGAAATGTTTTTCACAGGTCAAGTGAAAGGTACATGATATGATGATAGTGTCAAGGAAGTGTCAAGAAAGAATCCATGTTTATTTTAAATATGTTTCCATTGATGGGAATGCAGAATACTATCTTTATGTAACCACTTTGTTTATATGTGGAATGTAATGAAAGTTTTATGATCTAATTCTCTAAAACTCTAAACCTGAAAAGATCCTCAATGTGTAATTTTGTAACAACTCAAGATTATGTAAGGTTTAAGGCTGGGGCCTTATAGTTGGTATCAAAGGTCGGTTTAGATAACTTTAGGAGTTATAATTCTATTAAATGATTATCCAATTTTTTTTTGAAATGATATAGCATTTATTGATTACCATGTTGCTTCATCTAAGACATGTTTGTTCAGAATGGTTTTCCGCAGAGGAAACAGGGAAGCAGTGCTAGGAAGGCATACAGAAGGAAATAACCTTCCGAATCAGCATCCTGAGATGGTCGGAATTGGAACTGAACAGTTTGTTGCAGTAATGGCGCAGTTGAATCAGTCTATAAATGGTGGTTGTATCCATGCACGAGATCAGCCAGATCAACCGCAGAGGAACATGTCAATGGTGGAACATTTCATGAGGCAACATCCCCCATCATTCAGTGGAACATCTGACCCTGTGCTAGCTGAAGGGTGGATTAAAGCACTGGAGAAGATTTTCGATGTCATGAGGTGTTCAGACAATCAAAAGGTTAGTCTTTCTATTTACCGTTTGGAGGGTGAGGCAGATCAGTGGTGGTCTATGGTTAAAAATATCAGGGACGCTGATGAGATTGATGCTCTTGACTGGGATGAATTCAAAGGTATGTTTCTTGAGAAGTATTTTCCTAAGGCTATTCGACTTAGGATGGAAAAGAAATTCTTGGAATTGAGGCAAGAGGAAGACTCAGTGGCTACCTATGAAGAAAGGTTCACTCGATTGGCAAGGTATGCTCCAAATTTTATCCGAGACCTTGATAGTAAAATCAATCATTTTTACTCAGGATTAAAGCCAAAATATCGAAGGGAATTAGCTTCTCGTGAGTTTAAAAGTTATGAAAATCTTGTTCGATGTGCTGAGAAGGTGGAAATGGAGTTTTCCGATGATCAAGTGTTCTATAACAACCAACAAAAGAAGAGACCGAGGTGGCAGGAGAAAGGTAAGAATTCTTCAAAAAAGTCTGATGGTAAGAAAACTAAGTTTCCAGTTTGTGATAAATGTGGCAAAAGGAATGCTGGGGAATGTCTTCTGAATTCTAGAAAGTGCTACTGATGTGGTAAGATGGGACATAAGGCTCGTGATTGTACTAAAAAGGATCAAGGTGAAGGTAAGACCAAATTTGATTTACAGTTAGTGAAATGTTTTAAGTGCAATGAGATGGGTCACTATGAAAATGAGTGTCTGACAAAGAGATTGAGTGATGGGAAGCAGTTAGACTACAAGCAGAAAGGGGTGGTGAAATACTTTGCAACTACATCAGCAGATGTCGGGCCATCAAATGAAGTTGTATCAGGTACTTTGTTTTTTTTTAGATTATGCCAGTGTGTTGTTTGATTCGGGGTCTACACATTCTTTCATCTATGAAACCTTTTCTAGTAAAATGGGAATACCATCTCAAGAAATGACTCCTGAACTTTTGGTAAAAACACCTGGGGGGAATGTTGAGGAAAAAAGAATTTATAACAATCTTCCTATCCTTATCTGTGGAAAGAACCTACTTGCAAACCTTATTGTTCTACCTATAGTAGAGTTTGATGTTATCCTAGGTATGGATTGACTCTCTATTTACCATGCTAAGATTGACTGTAGAGCTAAAGAAGTTTCTTTTCAGAAAGACTTTCAGTTTGTGTACAAGAATGAACCCTTACTGTTGATAACTTATCAAGAGGCCGAGAAACTTGTAAAAGATGGAAATGAATGTTACCTTGCACACATCGTTGAAAATAAAGGAACTGTTCAGATTAATGATGTGCCAGTGGTAAATGAGTATCCTGATGTTTTTACTGATGAGTTTCCTGGAATAATACCAGATCGGGAAGTTGAGTTTACTGTTGACTTAGTTCCTGATGCTAAGCCAATTTCAAAACCCCCTTATCGAATGGCTCAAATTGAACTTTTAGAGTTAAAGGTGCAATTGCAAGATTTATTAGAGAAAGGTTCCATTCGACCTAGCACATCACCATGGGGTGCTCCTGTTTTATTTGTTAAAAAGAAAGATGGTTCTATGAGACTTTGCATTGATTATAGGGCCTTGAATAATATCACTGTTAAGAACAAATATACTTTTCCTCATATCGATGATTTGTTTGATCAGCTCCAGGGAGCTCAGTTTTTTTCAAAGATTGACTTGAGATCGGGGTACCATCAGCTGAAGGTAAAGGATGTAGATATTCCGAAGACCGCGTTCCGTACGAGATATGGCCATTATGAATTTGTAGTAATGCCTTTTGGGATAATCAATGCACCTGCTGTATTCATGGACTTAATGAATATAATTTTCCATGAGTTCTTGGATAAGTTTGTGGTGGTTTTCATTGATGATATTTTGGTGTTTTCAAAAAGTAAAGAGGATCATGAAAGACATTTAAGGGTTATCTTGCAAACCTTAAAAGAAAAGAAATTGTATGGGAAATTCAGCAAGTGTGAGTTTTGGTTGCAACAAATTTCCTTCCTTGGTCACATTGTTTCTAAAGATGGGATAACTATTGATCCTGCAAAAACAAAAGTTGTGGAAGACTGGCCAAGACCCACAAATGTAACGGAGATTCGTAGCTTCCTTGGTTTGGAAGGCTATTACCGAAGGTTTGTTAGAAATTTTTCATGGTTATCTAGTCTAATGACTAAGCTAACTCGGAAGGGTGTTAAGTTTATCTGGACAAAAGAATGTGATGATTGTTTTCAGGAATTAAAAAGAAGATTGGTGAATGCTCCAGTTTTGGAACTACCTTCCAGGAATGGTGAGTTTGTTATCTACAGTGATGCTTCATTGAAAGGACTTGGTTGCATCCTAATACAGAATGATCAGGTAATTGCTTATGCTTCACGACAGTTGAAAACTCATGAGGTAAATTACCCTACATATGATTTGGAATTAGCTGCTGTTGTTTTTGCTTTAAAAATTTAGAGGCATCATTTGTATGGATTAAAGTGTGAAATATATACCGATCACAAAAGTTTAAAGTATATATTCACTCAGAAAGAATTGAACATGAGACAAAGGAGATGGCTAGAATTAATCAAGGATTATGATTGCACAATTCATTACCATCCGGGAAAAGCAAATAAAGTGGCTGATACTTTGAGTCGAAAAAGTAATGCTTCATTAGCAATGTTGCGTTTGGAACGTGATCCTTTGGTTAAGGATTTGATTAACTTTGGCATAGAAGTTGTTGGTGCAGGAGGTTCTTCTGTTTTGTTTCAGGTATCAGTGAGATCATCTCTATCAGATAGAATCAAGAAAGCACTGAAGCAAGACAATGAGTTGCAGAAAAAGGTAGAGTTGGTTCAGAAAGGTAAGTTTCCTGAATTCAACATTGATAATAATTGCGTTTTGAGATTTGGTAAGTGATTGTGTGTGCCTTCTGATTCACAGTTGAAGAGAGAGTTGTTATGTGAAGCTCATAGTTCTCCGTTTTCAGTTCATCCTGGCAGTACTAAGATGTATAGAGATCTGCGGAAGTATTAATGGTGGGATGGAATGAAAAGAGATATTACTGATTTTACTGTGAAGTGTTTGACTTGTCAGCAGGTTAAAGCAGAGCGGCAGTTACCGAAAGGGATTCTTCATCCTTTACCAGTGCCAGAGTGGAAATGGGAGAATATATCCATGGACTTTGTTGTGGGATTACCGAAGACATCTTGAGGTAATAATGCAATCTGGGTTATTGTTGATCGTTTGACTAAATCTGCTCATTTCCTTACTATACGAGATAATTTTTCCCTAGATCAACTTTCCCATTTGTATCTTAAAGAGATAGTCAGGTTACATGGAGTTCCCCTCTCCATTGTATCTGATCATGATCCCAGGTTCACTTCTAACTTTTGGAAAGGCCTTCAGAAGTCGTTGGGTACTGAATTAAATTTTAGTACAACTTTTTATCCTCAATCAGATGGGCAGTCAGAACGAACAATTCAGACATTGGAGGATATGCTACGAGCTTGTTCTATGGATTATCAGGGAAGTTGGGACCAACATCTTTATTTGGTTGAATTTTCATATAATAACAGTTTTCATTCCAGTATACAGATGGCACCATTTCAGGCATTATATGTGAAGCGGTATCGAACTACATCTTTCTGGGATGAAGTGGGTGAAAGGAAGTTGATGGGACCAGAATTGGTAGAAGAGATGGAAGAAAAAGTTCAGCTGATTCAGAAGCACATGAGAACAGCTCAGAGCAGGCAGAAGAGTTATGCGGATAACCGGAGGAAGTATCTATCTTTCGAGGTAGGTGATCATGTTTTTTTCAAGGTTTCTCCTTGGAAAAGTGTGATGAGATTTGGTAAGAAAGGAAAGCTGATTCCAAGGTTTATTGGACCATATGAAATTCTGGAGAGAGTTGGATCAGTTGCATACCGGGTGGCTTTACCTCCGAGTTCATATCAAGTACACAATGTTTTTCACGTTTCGATGTTGAGAAAGTATATGCCAGATCCATCTCATGTTTTGAGTCCAGAGGTAGTTCAGCTGGAAGAGAACCTATCTTATGAGGAACAACCGGTCCATATTCTTGACCACAGGGAGCAAGTGTTACGGAATAAGGTGATTAAGCAGGTAAATGTTTTGTAGAAAAACCACATGATGGAAGAGGCAACATGGGAATCTGAAAATTCAATGAGGGATAAGTACCCCCATTTATTCGATAAGTAAATAAATTGCGGGGACGAAATTTTCTAAAGGGGGGAAGGATGTAACATCCCAAGTAAGTAATGAATAATAGATATTTTTATATATGTCTATTAATGAATTAGATAGTGTTTTAGAGGATTAAAATGAAAATAAATCCAATCTTAAGCATGGAATACACTAATATTTTTAAAAGATTATTTTACTGCCTTTTGATGGAAAAGAATTTTTGAATCTATCTTTTGACAATTTTATAAGCTATGTTTGTGAAAATAAACTTATTCTTTATGATTGGGACATCAAAATTTACTTTGTGTGAATTTTTGGTATTTTTCTGACAATGTTCATTTTTTAATGAATAGGGAAAAATACTGCATTTTACATCAAAACTACTTCTTAATCTAATTTATTTGTATGATTATATTATCTTTTGAATTGGTCTTAATGTGTAATCTGAATATATTTTTACCATTTAATCCAATGGTGGTCATTGGAATCAATTTCACTTTGAAATTAGACTTAAACTGGTGTCAATCTTTTGATACTTATTGTTTTATAAAAACACGCTATTTGCTCTGACAGCTGGAATTAATTATTAAATTAATTAATGTGAGTTATATGTTTTGAATTCTGTAAAATAGACTTCATTTTTGAATTCGGAATATCAAATATAGCTTAGGGTGAATTTTTGGTAATTTTCTGAAAAACTTCAATTTTTGATTAATAGTGAAACCACTAAGTGGTACTTATAAAAACTGATTTTCCGTTTAAATGAAATTTTTCCATCATTGTGTTTTGAATTTCAAAAATCTGACATACATGGTTGTCATTAAGAAGTAAAATATGGTTCAATGAGATTAAAATAATTTTTTGGTGAATAGTAACTTATTATGTTTTTAATCGCGATTAGTGGTAATTAGTGTAGTTTAAGGTAAAAATAATGCTTTAATAAAATAAGATGAGCTTGAAACATGTCCTACCCTCATTGGTTGTGTCATGGACGACCAAGACAAGACATGGGTCAACTTGGGGACCCCATGGAATCACTTTGGTTGGGAAATGTCATAAATAACTTTTTATTTAATGTAAAAGTAAAAATGACACAAACATATTATGTTTTACAAAAACAATTTTTACATGGGGTTATAAAGATCATATTTTTGATTATAAATAGTAATTGGAAAGATAAAAAGATTTCCTACATCATAGTATTTTTTTTAATAATTTTTAGACTTTAAATAAATTAAATTATTTATGAAATCATTATGATGCAGCGATGACCTCATTATTTAACGATTTAAATAAAATGGAAAGATAATGTAAAATCTAAACCTACACATGAAAAAAACCAATTGGATGAGTGGATTTCAAAGCCTTATCACCTTAGCCTTGAATTATATCAATGTGGGACCTTTTGAATCCGAAACTCATTTTAAAATAAAGTAACTTATCTTTATTTTCCAAGAGTGCCCCTCCTCTCCTCTTATAAAAGGCCCCCACATCTACCTCCTTACCCACACTCCCAAAGCCTTTGGCTCGGCCAACCCCTGCCCATTTTGTCTCTCCACTTCTCTCTCTTACTCATTGAATCCTCACTTTGGTCATAAGTCTTCCCAAGGAAGCCTTTGAGCTCAAACCAAAGGGAGTTACCCGATTTTAAGGTAATGTCTTCTTTTGAGTCCTTTTGTTTTATTTTTCTTCTCCAACCCCCTAAAATCTTTTTATTCTTTTCTTTTGTAACAACTCCAGTATCCTCAATATACTAGGATGTTGTTATAATAATGATTTGATCTACACTTACACACACCTATATCTAATGGTTAACGAACATACTGTTTCCGTGGATGGTGAATTTATGCCTCCCAAAACGATGATTGTTCAACATTCTTTTAACTCCTTCAAAGGTGGACATTAAGATGTCACTATATTTATATATGATATTTAATATGTTTATGTTTTCCTTAAGCTTCTGTATTTTCCTTTTTGGTCATACCTTTATTGTTTCCATTATGGGTGAACGCGATATCTTCATTTAAGGAAGTGCGGACTACCACCCCCTCAAAGTGATTTGATTCGTTAAATACCATATGTGGGACATATAAAGAATGGAACTATGATATTATATATGATATTATAATGGAATTATAATATACCTTTATATCATTATGATTCCATTCTATAAAATAAGAAATATAAATGAAAGTAGCGTTCATTCGTACGTACGGCTTACCGTCTCCATGAACGGTGCATTTCATTTCTTACCTCTAAATGATTATGTAATATTATAAATGCATGCATTTTCTGGATATATATGAAATATATGATATCTACATCATGAATACCATTCTGGATATAATGGATACATGAACAACATGTAATTATAAAGGGCTTATTTTTGACTCAAGTACCAATGATCGTTAAAACGACCGTTATTAACTTAAATAATTACATAGTGTTCATGACATGGCAATAATAGATATAAAAGGAATAATGAACTTGAAAAAGGTTCTTAAACAAGTAGAAATTAACTCAAGTTTATTATTCAGGACATTAAAGAACGATCGAGTCAAGTCGGACCCGAGGTATGGGACTTCGTCTCAATTTCCTTTCATTGAGGCATATTTTGTTTTATACACAACCTTCTTTTATAAGGTGTATAAACCCCTTTGAATTTTACGTTTATTCAAAAGGAATCTTTTTTATACGAAGCGTTTACTAAACGAAAAAAGGGAATGTTTTTGTCATACGTATGCGGCGACAACGACTTCTCCACCGCCGTGACCATTATTTGAGTTTCGGCTTCCTCTACAAGCCATACTTTTTTTTAAAAGAAAAATAAATACCATGTTTTACTTTTATTTTATTTTGGTATTGAAAATGGTTTTCATAATGTTTTTATATCAATGTGTTGTATTGATATCTGGTGATTGAAAGGTGGAAATATTATGTTTCCTTTATGCATGTTTTATGTGATACGATTATGTTGAGGTTCTTGGGCATTATTATGAAGACGGGTGGTTCCGTGATAAACTAAGGGCGGGTGATCCCGATATAGCTCTCCAATGCATTGGGTAACGTGAAGGAGTGAAACGTTAAGGTTTCTCCGAAGAGATTTTAGGGAATATACTGTGATGGGTATTCCAAACGCAACCAAGAGGGTTACTCCCTACGTAAGAATATTATGAATGCCTCAAGTTACCTTTATGTCTTATGATTTCTATGATTTATTCATGATTTGATGAGGTATGTTAAAGTGATTATGTTTTATGGGTAAATTATGATCTCATCCTTATGTATATATGTACCCATGTTTCCTTTCCATATTTTTATATCCCTTACTGAGCTTTTTATGCTCATCCCAAGTTTTTTTGAAATGTTTTTCACGGGTCAAGGGAAAGGTACATGATATGATGATAGTGTCAAGGAAGTGTCAAGAAAGAATCCATGTTTATTTTAAATATGTTTCCATTTATGGTAATGAAGAAAACTATCTTTATGTAACCACTTTGTTTATATGTGGAATGTAATGAAAGTTTTATGATCTAATTATCTAAAACTCTAAACCCGAAAAGATCCTCAATGTGTAATCTTGTAATAACTCAAGAATAAGTAAGGTTTAAGGTTGGGGCCTTATATACAATTTTTGTTTCATTTCTACATTTTTTTGTATGAATTTTATTTTTAATTATAAATTTTTTTAATGTTTTTTAATTTTTTAAAATTTTTATTTAATGAAATCATCAACTAGTTTTTCTAATGATGATATATAGACACACACACAAACACACACACATAGAGATGTGTGTGCGCGTGTATGTGTCTTTATATTTGTTGAAATTAGTACCTTTGAAATTTTTCATTTTGGATTATAACCAAATTATATTCTTTTGGATTGGCATGACACACATCAAGTAAATACCGAGTCATATGTGTCATAATTTTAATATAAAATTTTGTCTTAATACATAATTTTTAATTCATTTTATCCAAAATCAATATTGGATGATAATAATAACCACCCTCATTTTTAATATTCGTCCCATAAATGGTAATTCAAGTTATTATTTTGATCAAATATATGCACTACTTTTAACATATGTTATTTATGTTTGGGGATTTCAATCAACATGTTTTTATATTTTATTTTTTTTATAGTAAATGCTTAATTTGACCTATATTTTTTACCCTATAAAATTTACCTTTGTTTTTATTCAGAAATTTTTAATTTTTGTTTAAAATTATTTATTCTAGTATAACTAATGAGAAATATTGATGTCTATCTTAAAGGATATAGGTAAAAAGGAAGCAGTTTTGTGTGTTATTCATTTAAAAAAAATTATCTAAAATTTACACAAGTATCACTCTTTCATTACTAAGATCATCAAGCATAGTTTATATTTATTTAAATAAAATAAATACCTATAGTAATTTATTTTTGATTTTATTATTAATAATCATTTATAATTTCCACCAGATTACCAATCATTTTTATTATATATTTTTATGTTTAAAACTTTTCTATTTATATATATATATTTTCAAATGTTTATATATTTTTATATATTAACTAATTATATTAAAATCTCAGGTATTGAATGCATCATAATTGGATAAATTTACGAATAACCACTATTGAATATGAAAAAGTAAATGATTATTTATTGTAATTTTATAAATAGAATATTCAAAACCTAGATTTGATTCTCTATCTATGTGTGAATTGTTTTAATATGAGAAAGATAAATTCCAGATAAATCAAGTATCAAATCAATTTATATGGTTTTATCCTTAAATATACATAATGGATCTTGCACGATGAGTGAAATGAAAATTAAACATCTAATGTTGATGACAATATTTATAATGAGGAAGGGCATCATATTGAAGAAATAATTCAAGATTTAGATATTGAGTCCATTGAAAAACATCAGTTGTTGAAATATTTTATAGAGATTCTGAGAAACTATTATTTCAGTTTATAAAAAATATAAAGTGTTATCAGTAGTTTTGAGACTAGTTAGCTTGAAATCAAGTAGTGGGTGGAGTGATAAATGTTTTTCGAACTTACTTGAAATTTTAATAGAGCTAAATTCAAAAGGAAAAAGACTTACAGATTCTAATTATGTGGAGAATAAGTTATTTTTTCCAATGAAATTGAGATATAAAAAGATACATGCTTTCCCTAATGATTGTGTGTTTTTTAGTAAGGAATTTGAATATTTATCACAATTTCCTACATGTGAGACATCACTCTATAAGATGGATGAAAAATTCAAATCAGTTTCATTATCATTTATTATCATCCAACCTCATGCTAAATTGAGTAATTCCGTTCAACAATTACTTCATATAATTCTAATAATTCAACTCTAATTCATTCTCAGTTACCAGAATCAAATATCCTGCTAAAACAATTTGTTACCTTATAATATTTCATCATTTCAAGATTCTATTTGAAAATTCAATTGATACAAAAATGTTAAGATGGTATTCAGATGATAGCATCTCATATTGAAATGTACATCACCCTGCCGACTCAATACATTGGAAGCGTTTTGTTTAAAAAATTTCTAATTTTGCAAGTGAAGTTTGAAATCTCAGAATCATAATGTGTGCTGATGATATTAATTTATATCAGTGCCTAAGTAGCCAAAATTGTTCATTGACTATTTTTTTGGTTGTTTATAATTTTTCCCCATAGATATGTATGAATAAATAATATGTTATGATTATATTGATGATTTATAGACCAAAATAGCCAAAAATGTCATTGATGTGTATCCTTCACCATTAATTTATGATTTGGAACTTCTATAGGAGGTAGGTGCTATGGTTTTGGATGCATACAAGAAAGAGTATTTTATTTTTCTCTGTTATGCTAATGTTCACTATAAAATAATTTCCTTCATATGTAAAATTATCATGATACAGTGTTAAGGGACATAAAAAATGCCCAATTTTGGAAGGTGGTACTTCATATTGTCAATTGTAGAATGGAAGAAAGTCATTGTAGATGGGACATCAATGATTTTTTTGAATTGATCACCCTATCACAGATTGAAAAAATCATTAATTGTTTTATAAGAATACAATCGTACCCCAAAACCATTTTCAATTGAAGAATATTGTGACAGGGTGAAAAATATTGATTCTTAATTTAGAAAGAATATAATTTATGGTCTTAAAAAAATATATGGAAGAGAAATTATATATTTTCAAACTAAATTATTGAAGATTTTTAGAGAAAAAATAACATTAATGTGATGCATGTTGAGAAAAACATAAGTGAAAGTTATATCAATTTTTTTAGAAATAAAAGGAATGATAAAAGAAAGATTTTATGCAAGATTAGACTTGTTATCAATGGGAATAAATTTGGAGTTAGAAACCAATATGAAAGGAAATAGAACATATTAACCTCTAGCTTATCACACATTAATCAAGACAGAGAATAATTTTTTTAGTGTTTTTATGGTATAAAAGTTACTGATGGACATTATTCCAATGTGAAGAATTTGGTGTTAGTGAAGGATTTTAAATTAATAGGTATAAAGTTACATTACTTTCATGTATTGATGAAACCACTACTACTGGTCACACTGCATGGTATATTTCTAACAACTATCAGAAAGACTATAATTAGGTTTTGCAATTTTTTTCAAATCCATTTATAGAAAATTCATTGACCAAAATTTGTTGGATGTGTTAGAGAATGAATATTCTATTATAATTTATCAACTAGAAATGTATTTCCCACCATATTTTTTTATATAACGGTTCATCTAGTGATTCATTTGGTGCATGAGATAAGAATATGTGGGCCAATTTATATATGATGGATGTATCCTTTTTGAAGATATATGAAATTTTTAAGGGATATGTTAAAAGTCCTTATCGACCAGAGGCCTCTGTTGTCCAAGAATATATATTATAAGTTGTTATTGAATACTGTACTGATTATTTATATAAAGTGGAGAATATTTGTCTCCAAATATCTCAATCTATGATAGCTGATAGTGAAGTTATATGGATTTGGGGCTTAAAGGTAATTTTAATTCCATGTGAGGAAGTGATACATGCACATTTATAAATTTTGAACAACACCGATGAGGTTAAATAAAATATATTATCAGGTATTGGTGAATTAAATGTGTCATATCTAAAAATAAATGAAAAGTTTTTGACTATTGATGATAAAAGACATTTCTTTCACGGTTGAAATAAAAAGTCATCACAGATATATTTGCCTCAAAAATGTTGAAATGGTTGGAAGGGGGACCATCTCTTAATTTTATCACATGGTCTGGTTTTGATATTTATGAGTACATATTTTTCACAAAAAAAATATGGATGATAAGAGTACCATTCAAAATAGTGTCTTAATGGTCATCGTAGAGGCACTATATTTTTTGAGTGGAAAAGATAAAAAAAATTTCTGCATCAATGACATATATTGGAGTTCTTAAAGACATATGGGAAATTGATTATACTAAATTCAGATTCACTGTGTTTAAGTGTAATATGCTTGATAGGAATGGTTTTTTGAAACATAAATATTGTGGGTTTAAGATGATTTATTTGAAATGATTAAGTTCCAATGAGGAGCTATTTAATAGGGAGACACATGAAAAAAAATATTTTATTCTATCTATCCATCGAATGATAAATGGTTCATCATTCTTCAACAAAAAATATTCCATCTGGGTGATGAAGATGCTGATGATGTTAGTGTCTTACATGAGTCTTATTCATCTATTATTTGATTTTCTAATGATAACAATGATTATAATACAAACATAGTGCTTGTAGTATGAAATTATAATGATTAAGGGATATGGGATAACAATAAATTATTCTGTTAAGTATTTATAGTTTTTTTAAAGACTACATGTGTAAAAAATCTATTTTCTAATAACTATTATATGTTTAATTATATATATTTTATTATTTATATGATTTTGTATGTCAGATTTTATTTTCCACCGTTATGGTTAAACATGTTTTTATTTAAATACCTTATTTACATTTTTATATTTTGGTTAAATATACGCATATGAGAACACTTTTTTGTAACTATGATTTTTAAAATTTTAAAGGTTTTTATCAGTTTAGAAGTAATGTTTATATTTAGTATTTTAGCATACATGTTTTTTGATTAGAAGAATCATGAAATCATTTTTTTTTGAAATTTACAATTGTGTTGCACTTTTTTACTTACATATTTGTTTCCTATTTTCTAATTATTCACTTGTCTAGTAGTATACAAGTATATAGAATTTCATAAATTTTTCCTATTAAATGAAAAATATAGTTACAAAGACAAGGGAACATGTACCGTGGTACAATTATTTTTTCATATAGTGAAATATTTAATTATATAATTATTTAATGAAAGGAATCTTTTTAATATACAAAAAATAAAAATTTTAGGATTACCGATGAGACTCAAATGATGGATTATTCTCTTTTTTAGTATTTAGAAATAGATTTATCAGGTTTGTAAATGTGGCATTACACATTTACCAAAACTATCACTTTCTCGTGGATACGAGTGATTACAAATTAGTTTTTATGATAATAATAATTCAACTATCCCAAATGAAACTTAGTTTATTGGTTATATCACTATTCTGAGGTATTGCATGATTAGAATTTTATATCGTGATTATAAGTCCATCAACAAGATTGCAATAGATCATATTTGGGAGGTCATAATGGTAAAATATCTCAATTTATTTATTTTATCTCATTTTATGAATAATATATGTTTTAAATGAATAATATTTAATTTTTTATATTACGGATGACATTCAATTTTGACAAAATGAAATAAATTATGAAAACATTTCATTCTTTAACAGTGATTTGATATAGATATTTCAAAATACAAGTAAGAAAAAATTATGTTTTTGGAAAGAAACCAAATGAAAAACTATGCCTTAAGTATTAGTTTGTAGATGTAGATACATGGAAGATATTTGTTTCCAGCTGATATGATGAAGAATATCTATTATGATAATTAGTTTATATTTTAAAAATTATCATATATTTACCTAATTAATTATTAATTTATTTTTATATAACAACCCTATAGAAAGTATCATCATGTAATCTAGTTTTATAATGTATACCTTTATACTTTATCACATCGAGGGTATCATTTACTGAAAAAGAATGACCAAAGAAAATTTTGAATCATTGGAAACCCAGTATATTAGTGGTTCAGATGAGGTCCATTTAGGTCTTCCATCTCGCACACCCACTGTGAAAAATAGAAAAGATTGAGAAAAAATGGAAATTATCTTATAGAGCAAGCTAAGGAAATATCTAAAAGAATTATATGTAAATAAATATTTATTTTTCATGAATTTTTTATTTTATAAATTAACAACACAAATATAAAATTTTAATTTTTCATTTTAGGATGACCTTTAGAAGAAATCAACAAAGGGAACTTTTATCCTTGAGGGTAGGATGGAAATCCTAGACACTACTTTAGGAAAGCCAGAATACCCCAGCCGCATAGGTGTATATGAGGCAGGTGTTAGTATTTAGAATGTTTTTGGTCATAGAAGTAACAAACCAAGAGACCTAGAAATAGAATCCTTAAAAATTTGAGATGAAAGATATGAAACAATCCATGAGTAATCAATTTCGGTCATATGTCCAGGCTATGTTAGAATAATTAATGAGAAAGGCATAGTCTGCATAGCCTACCCAGCCATTCTGGGCTTCCCAGTAGGCTATACAACCTGTATAGCCCGCCCTGCCAGAACAACCTACCCAACCTACCTACTTAAATCCCCCACCACCTTATTCAGACCCAACCTTATACCATGAGTTCCATGTTGAAGATCCTCATGTATGTATTGTTGCATACAAAGTTGTATATATGTTTAGGGATTTTATATATAACTATCCTAGGCATATTGGTTAGGTTAGTGTGTCAGTACATGATATTATTTATTCAAATGCTCTAATACCATTTCCTACCGAGGAGGTTACCAGAGTTGAGGATTTTATGGGTCAATTTTTTTACTTTGGACAACTAGCCTTCTTAGTTACCTTTCATACGATATATGCATTTTTTTAAATATTAATTACATTTTATTTAAAATTACTTACACTATTTTATAACATTTAAATAATATAGGATTTCATAAAATAAAAATATTTGGAACAAAGGAAAAAAGGTTTAGGAAAAAACAAAATTACATACTTTTGATATTTATGATGGGATAGAAAGATTATCTTAGGATTGTTTTTCTTCCTTGAATTATTTATATGAGTTTCAGATGATGTCCACTATATGTGGATGTTTCCCTCTGGAATTGGGGATGACCTCATTGATTTAAGGTTCAAACATTCCAATCAGTTTATAACGGGATTTTTCGTAGAAATGGAAACATCCAATGATTCTATATCAATTTGGACCTACTTTCCAAAGGTAGGTGCTCATTAGTTTTGGAATGATGAGGCTTAAGAATTTTCATTGGTCAAGAGGATGGGAGGTCGGACTCATCACACCTTTTTTAGGGGAGTTATTTTCTACTCTGGGACTCTATTTATAGATTTAAGTTATGTTCATGAATCCTTAATAAATTACCAAGTATAAAATGGGATTTCCTTTAGTTTTGACAATCAATAATTTGATATGTAGGAAATTTAGAGAATATTTTATACGTATTCGAGGTTCTTCATCGATAGAGAATCATCTGTATTTGTTAGAGATTATTAGTTAATGGTATCCTTCAAATACATAAAATTCTCTTGGTCATTATGATGAACATACTGGTTTTAAAGCCACTCAGTGGGGCACTTGAAGTTTATTGTCATTCAGAAGGACATGGATTATTTCAGAACTGGGATCGTACCCGCAGATGGGATACCTATGTATCCTTTGTTTAGAAAAGGAATCAGAACCCATGTATATTGAGAAAGGGAGTGTGATGTTTATGCATGATTTATGGCTCAAAGAAAGATGCCATAATTTCTTTTACACTCTAACCTAACGTGAGTCATGCTCGGTGTGAGAAACACGAGGTATCGGTAAAACCAGACAATTGTTCCATCATAAGAAATGATGTGGGGATTATGTATGTATCACTGCCCAAATAGATGAAGATTAGGACTTACTTTATGGAAGAAACCTGAAAACAAGGTCCATAAAGGTATATGTACATTATGGAGATTTGGATACTCTAACCAGGGGATTACTTCTAAGGAGGATCCCCAAATTAGGAGGGGACTTATGATTGGGTTTTACTCTTTATAAGGAAGCATAAATCAAAAGTAAATTAAGACTGGTTAAGGGAAAATATGACTGGGACTTACTCCTAAGGAGGAGGCCCAGGTTAAAGAATTTGAGAACTGTGGATTATTCCTAAGGAGGAGGCCCAAGTCAAAGGATTTGAGAACTGGGGCTTATTCTTAAGGAGGAGGCCCAGGTTATAGGTTTTGAGAACTGGGGCTTATTCCTAAGGAGGAAGCCCAGGTTAAAGGATTTGAGAACTGGGGCTTATTCCTAAGGAGGAGTCCCAGGTTAAAGGTTTTGAGAACTGGGGATTACTCATAAGGAGGAGGCCTAGGTGAAGAGAATTATGGTTGGGGATTACTCTCGAGGAGGATGACCATATTTGGGAACTTGGGGCTTATTCTTGAGGAGGATGCCCAGATTTAGAAATTTTAACTGGGGCTTACTCCTATGGAGGATGCCCAGGTTAGGGGACTTAGGGATTACTCCTAAGGAGGATGCCCATATTTAGGAACTTGGACTGGGGTTTATTGCTGAAAAGGAGACCTAGGTTAAGGATTCTCTCATCTTAAAGGATGAGGTTTAATGAATGAAATCTATGACCTTAACGACATAAAGATATGTAAATCACTAGGTTTTAAGAGATGTTCCACTGAATTCCTTTTAGATAATTAATCCAAAAAGGAAATCACGCCATAAATGGATTTGGAGAGAATTCTGAAGGCTTAATCTTGAATTTGATAGGTGGATAGGCACATGAGAGGTGAAATAGGTAGGAGGGGCACCCAAAAAGAAGGTGGCGCACAAGTCCTGCGTGGGCACACAGGTCTTGCATAGGCGCACAAGTATTGGTCTCGCTAGTATACCTGTGCGACACATGGGTACTTGCGTGATGGTGAACCCTTAAGGTAATACTTGTGTGAGACTTGGCTCAAGAACTTAGTACTATCCCTAGAGGCTTCCAGAAGAGTGGCGCAAAAGTTCTATTGAAAAGGTAAGGCGGCGCGCAAGTGTGGCTATTTCCCTTAAGGGATGTCCACTTAGGCACACAAGTGTTGAGGAGTTTCAACACTTAGGCCTTACTCCCGCTCTTTAGATCTTCCGTTCTAGGTATGAAATTACCTTATAAGTGTTCGAAAGCTTTGAGAAGAGACTAGGGCACCGAGAGCTCAAATCTGAGTTTCTAGAATTTTTCCTCATCGAAATGGGGGTCCCACAGGGGGTATTTATATGCTGATGAAGACCCTGGGAGAAATTCAAATAGGGCACAGAAGTCACCTGCGAGACCATTGGGCGGAGCACAAATATACTTGCGCGACCTTGGTGGAACTTGTGTGACCCAAGGGAATTTGAATCTTTGTTCATGACTTTGTCAAATTTTGATGTTTCTTCATAGGATGAATCACTTTGGGTTCAAGGTATTTCCCTTTTCAATCCTTTAGACTCTATGAAGGAAAGGAGCATCAGCAAAAGTCCCCCCTCAGAGTTGGATCCGAAAGAAAAGAGGATTTGAATCTGAGGTGAGAACAAATAAGTAATCTGGAAGTTTAGAGTCACACATGTTGGACTTAAAAAAAGGATAATGTTTAAGGTTGAAATAGATTTGACTGAATGGATTAAAATTGACTCAATTCTTTGATAATTTATCTGAAAACATAATACCATATTCAAGTATGAGGGAAAATATGTAAATGATGACTTAAGAAATTTTGAATTTGAGGAATGATATGAAAAAGGGATAAAAAGGCATTAGAAGAAGTAGTTTCCATCAATGAAGTTTCCACTATTTAACAAACCCGTTAGGGGGTTGAATTATGCAGGGCCACCTAAGGGAATTGGTTGCATAGTCAAATAATAGCATATTTTGGCTGACATGTCCGTTATCTAGACAAATTATGCAAGGCCGCCTAAGGGCACATGCTGCATAATTAGGAAAAAGAACTGTAATAAATTTTACCTTTCTACAGCTAAAAACCTAGTGGAAGTTTATGGGGATTCAAATTTTCCAAAGCATAGAGTTTTCTCTATGGAGAGAGGTTCTTGAATATGGAGAAGATATTTCCAAACAATATTGTCTAAGAACTGGATGAATGTCACTCCTACGAAGCTCTCACCCAAACATAGGGAAGGGAAATATAAACCATATACTTGAATACTTTCAAATCATTAAAAAGAGTATGGGACAAATATGTTAAGGATGGCTATTTTTTTGTGGATCCCTACATATTGTTGTTAAGACAACTAAGGACAAAAGTTGTTTTCCTTCCAAGAATTAAGTTAAAATTATTCAAAAAACTTGTTAGGGGGTTGAATTATGCAGGGCCACCTAAGGGCATTGGATTCATAGTCAAATAATAGTATCCTTTGGATGAAAAGTATGTTATGTGGACTGTTTATGCAAGGCCGCCTAAGTGAACATGTTGCATAGTCAGGAAAAAGAACTCTCAGAAATTGGACATTTTGTGACCAGAAGATAAGAAAAGGGTTATGGGGATTTGGAAGTATTTAAGGTTAGGGGTATGACATATAAAAATGGGCATTTTTCCAATGTATTTAGAGATACACTGATCGATGCTAACCATAATCATGTTGTGGCTGGGTCCTGAATTGAAATGTTGGACTTCACTATATATCTCATTAGAATGGGAATCAAGACAAATGTAGTTCTTGAAATACAGTTTAACGTCATGTGGGACGAAAGTATAAGAGATCTTAGTTTAGGGTCATTGATCTCAAACCATAATAATGAATACACAGTGTGTGATTTCACAGGTACTTTTCAACCAGGGGACTGAAAGTAATATTTGGGGTTAGGCCCAAAGACTTGGGGCTGGATTCGAGGGATGCTCGAATGTTCATACGTATCCCATAAGGATGGGAATCAAGCCACACATAGTTCTAGAAATACCCTCTGTACAGATTTGGTTCGTACATGTGAAGGGTGAAAGGGGGATTTAGTGCAATGATGGTTTGACCCAAGATAAAAGGCTTGGGCATTTCCATATATGCACCTAGTCTTTAGAATATAACATGATTGGAGATCAATGTAAATAATGATTTTCTCTCAGGTGAGGGTATCAAAGAATGTTGTAGTTTATTGTCATACAGGACAAAAGTGTTGTACAGTTTAACGTCATGTAGTGAGGACAAAGGTGAACCAATGTGAAGAGATTAATTTTGGGCTTGAACCTCAGGAGGTTTCCTACGTACCCAGCCTAGAAGGCAAGGATCAAAGTCCGCGTAGTTCAATTAAAGAATGAATTATTGATCAAGTTGTTCTTGGGGACAACGACCTAAAAAATGGTGTTGGGACTTACGCATGGTTAGCATCCCAGAGAGGGGGTTATGGTTGATGTTTAATCTAAACTCACGTGAGTCATACTATATGTGAGAAACAAGAGGTAGCAACAACCTTAACGATGCAAATTTTAATGTCATGTAGGACATAAGAAGGGGCTATGTAGTTTAAAGTCTTGCAGTGAGGACTATTGGTGCTGCACAGTTTAGTGTCAGGTTGTAGGGACAAAATATAGTTTAATGTCATGTAGGACGTATTAAGGGACTTTATTCAGTTTTACATCCTGTAGGACGAATGAGCAGTATAGTTTAGCATCCTGTAGCTAAGACGATGGGGAAAATATAGTTTAATGTCATGTTGGACAAAAGGGGGGACTGTGCAGTTTAATGTCATGCAGTAAGGAAAAAAGAAAATACATTTTAACGTCATGTTGGACGTATTAAGGACTTTTTCCATAGTTTAAATTCATGTTGGACGAAAAGAATACAAATAGTTTAAAGTCGTATACATGGACCGCAACTGATGATGCAGTTTAATGTCTTGCTAGACGATGACACAGTTTAACGTCACGTTGGATGAAAAGGGACAATACAGTTTAGCATCATGTTGGACGATATGGATGCAAATAGTTTAAGGTCATATGGATAGACCGGTTATGGTGCTGTTTAATGTCTTTCTGGATGATAGGGTGTTGTACAGTTTAACATCATGTAGCCAATAAAACACAGTTTAACGTCATGTTGGACATTGGTATTTGTATTATAGAAAATACTTCTTCATAAATCTAGCATTGGTTGGAGTAGTGATGAGTTCTACATCCATTGAGATTAAAGAATAAACTGCATTGGAGTAGACCTTATCTATTGAATAAGGTCCTTCCCACTTTGGATCCAGCTTGAGAGGTTTCTTTCCTAGTATCATTGTATTTCTGAGAACCAATACCAATTCTTCCTGAACTAATGAACGAAGATGAACTTTTTTGTTGAAAGCTCATAGTATTCGATTCTAATAGACTTCTATGTGGTGCAGGGTGCAAAATATTTTCTCATCTAAACATTCCAATTCATCCAATCGCTTTTGAGATTGTTCATCTGTAGATGACTGATCACAAATGGCTACTATGATCGAGGGTAACTGAACCTCAATGGTAAAGACTGCTTCTGTTCCATATACCAATGAATATGTTGTTGACCGCGTTATAGTGCGGGTGGTAGTTTGATAAGCCCATAAAGCATGAAAGAGTTTGTCAGGCCATGACTTCTTATCTTTATCCACCATCTTTTAAAGAATATTTGAAATAGTCTTATTGAAATATTCTATCTGGTCATTGGCCACTGCAGGATACTGAAATGAATGATTGGATTTGATGTTGTATTCTTGATACAACTTCCTCACCTCAGATGAACAGAAGTTGGTGCCATTTTCCATCAATATGGTATGAGGGACACCAAATCTGGTAATGATGTTAGACTTGATGAATCTAAAAATGCATTTAGAACTGAATTTTTTGAGGGGTATTGCCTCTGCCTATTTAGAAAAGAAGTCAGTAGCAGTAAGAATGTACTTAAACTGCTTAAATGTGGCCAAAGGATAAGGCCCCACTATATCCATTCCCTCTGTGGAAAATGGCCACGATTATTTAGCCGTGTGAAGAAACTCTGGGGGAAGATGAATGAATTTGTCATGTACTTGGAATGAATGACACTTATTTGTGAAATCAAAACAATCTTGTATCATTGGAGACCAAAAGTATCCAAGCCTTTGAATTTGATCAGATAGTTTATGTTCAGACTGATGGGCACCACAGACTCCTGCATGTACTTCTTTCATGATAGCCATTGTCTCTTCACAATCAATGCATCTGAAGAGAACTCCATCAAAAACACTTTTGTAAAGAATTTTCACTAGGTGATCTGGGCTATCATAAAGAGTGAAATTGACTACACGTCGTCAGATTTGTTCTTTCCCAGATCTATCAGGTGGAAGTGTTCCATTTTGAAGGTATTCCCTGATAGGTGTCATCTATCCCGTAGTATGAACATACTGTTCAGGAATGGGACTAATTTCATTGATTTCCTCTATTCTAATTTGAACATAAGGTGAAATTGTACGATGGTGGGAAATACTGATGGTTGTCTTGTCCCGATTTGGATCTGCCAGAGTTGTGGCTATATTAGCCAGTGCATCAGCTTAGGAATTTTGTGACCGCGAGACATAAGAAAATGTCGATTCCATAGGAAATTCCTCCATTAACTCTCTAAAGTAATCATACAAAGGGATCAGTTCTTCTTTTATGATTTCATAATCCCCATTGACTTGTTTTATTTCTAGATCTGAATCACCTTTCACCTTTAAGTGATGCACTTGTGCTTGAAGTGCCATCTCCAATCCTGTGATGAGAGATTGGTATTCCGCTTCATTATTCATACCACCTCCCAAAAATGAGAAGGAATAGGGTAACACTTCCTTTTCTAGAGAAATGAGCACAATTCCTAACCCAACTTTGTAGAATTTAGGATTTTCCATTTTCCTCCCTGTTGGACTTCTGGAAGCACCATCAAAGTACATTTCCCATGTTTGAATACTATCTTGAATAAATAATACTTATTCATCATGAAGTTCAATATCTGAGGATGTATCTTCTACTGAAGGATGTTCAGCAAGGAAATCAGCCAGATCTTGGCCCTTTATTACCATTTGAGACACATATTGAATATCAAATTTCTGCAAAATAACTGCCCACCTTTCCAGACGTACTGTAAGCATTGGAAAACTAAGGATGAATTTGAGCAGGTTATTGCGAGTTACCAATTAGACCTTGTGATGTTTGAGGTAGTGTCTCAACTTCTGAACTGCAAATATTAATGTTAGGCAGCACTTCTCAATATTTGAGTACCGGGTTTCTGCTTCAAGCATAGTCTGACTGAGATAGTAGAGGCTATTTTCATTCCCTGCATCATTCTTCTGAGCAAGAAAGGCACCCAATGATCTCTCTAGAGCTGTTACATAGAGGATAAGTGGTCTTCCTTCAATAGGTATCATTAACACCGGTGGACTCAGGAGATACTTCTTGAGAATATCAAATGCTTCTTGACATTATTTAGTCCACTGGTAAGTGGCTCCCTTCTTCATCAATTTGGTGAAGGGTAAACTTTTGCCTGCCAATTTGGCGATAAAACGCCGAATATAGGCCAAGTGTCCTTGAAGTACTCTCAATTCCTTTAAATTTCAAGGAGGTGACACTCCAAGTATTTACTTTGTCTTCTCAAGATCGACCTCGATACCACGATGGTGTACAACAAAGCCAAGAAATTTTCATGAGGTAACCCCAAAAGCACATTTTAAGGGGTTCATCTTCAAATTAGGTTGTCGAAGCTTGTGGAATATGATTTCCAAATCAGCTAAGTGATTAGAAAGTTGTTTGGATTTGACCACCAAATCATACACATAACATTTAACAAACTTCCCTAAAAAGGGTTTGAAGATATGATGCATGACATGCTGATATGTTGCGCCTACTTTTTTTAGGCCAGATGGCAATACCCG
Organism: Viscum album; assembly: GCA_963277665.1. Taxonomy (NCBI): domain Eukaryota; kingdom Viridiplantae; phylum Streptophyta; class Magnoliopsida; order Santalales; family Viscaceae; genus Viscum; species Viscum album. The sequence continues at coordinate 1,736,743,304 of OY728133.1, forward strand.
ATAGAAAAACACACCCTGAGGGGCTCTGAAAGCTGTAGATTCTTCATCTTCTGGTGCCATTTGGATTTGATTATATCCAGAATATCCATCTATGAAGGAAAGTGCTTCATAGCCAGCTGTTGTATCAATTAGGAGTTCTGTAATCGGTACTGGAAAATCATCCTTAGGACAATGCCGATTTAGATCTCTGAAATCAATAAAAAATCTAATTTTCCCATTCTTATTTTTCAGTGGGACAATATTAGCCAACCATTTGGGATATTGAACTTCTCTGAAAAATTTAGCTTTGATAAACTTATCCACTTCAGCCTCAATTTTGGAAGCATAGGTTGGGTGTGTTCTTCTAGAAGCTTGTTTGAATCCCCGATGTTCTTCTGGAAAACCCAAATGATGAGTGGAAACATCAGGATCAAGCCCTGGAATATCTGTATAGTTCCAAGGAAATATATCTCGATTTTTCTTCAAAAAGGAAATATACATCTATTTCTGTTCCAGAGTCATGGCCGCACTAATTAAAGTGGGGCATGGATCTTCTTTTGTGCCCAGATTTATTTCTCTGAGTTCATCCACAGTGGTAGAGATACCCTCTTCAAATGCTGGAGGAGAATCTCAGAGATCTTCCTCTTATTCTTCAACATGTGTTATTTCTTCTGTTTCTACTTTCATAGTAGATGATGAAGAAGAATTTCCATGATCAGAAGAGATGTTAAAATTTGAACATCTTAAAGAAGAGGCTTCCATTTCCCACCCTATCGATGATGAAGGGTCTTCCATGGGTAATATAGAGGAGATGATGGATTGAGAATCGACATCATCATTCACCTTTAACATTGATATAACTTCTTCTGGCCTGATTGGTGAAGTATAGACCTGATGGATTTTAGCGGATGAAATGAAGACATCTCCATTTGTGCTTTCATCATTGCTTAGTGAATCACCACTTTCTCTCATGTTGTCTGGTTTGATTTCTTTAATTGACATTATGGAAGTTTCTGTAAGAGTATCTTGATTCAGGTATATCCTATGAATTTGACTGATAGGAAACACATAATCTGTACTCACATGTGTGAATGGGTTTACTGGAATCTTTTCCAAACCATATGGAACATTAACTTTGGTAATCTCCCTTATTGTGGATTTATCCTTTCCCTTCATGTGATATAATTCCACCTCAATGTATTGAGATTCACATGTATTGAACGAGGACTTATCACCATAAAATGTCCCAATTTGACCATCGAAACAATATTTGAGACATTGATTGTATGATGAAGGGATAGCTGCATGTTGATGTAACTAGGGGTTCTTGTTCATTTTTATCATATCCTTGTAACATCAAAGTAAAGGAGATAAGTCAGATTCTGTGAGGCCCAATCGACGAAGTGTACAAATGGGGATGAGGTTGACACCTGAACCATTATCAATGAAGACTCTTCAGACGTCTACACCATTGACCTTGCCAGATAAGTACAAAGGTCTAATATGTACATGCACGACATCATCTTCATCTTCATCTATGAAAGATACCACTTCATGGAATTCTGCAGGATTATTCTCTACATGGTAGACTTTAGCTGCAGCAATTTCGGTTTCAAATTCCCAAGGACTTAAAAAATCCTCGATGAGTGCATCTCAAAGATCCTTTGATAAATTCAATGCGTAAAGGATTGATAACTTGGATGGTACTTGGGCCAAGTGTTTCAATACATTGTACTTTTGATCCAAAGTTATGTGTTTCCCAGCAGGAACATGTGGTTTCGTAGGTGCCTTAGAAGTTGATGCTTCGGATGTAGATGCATCTTATATCGGGGTAGGAGTTGGTAATAATCTTGCTTTTGAAAGATTAGACCGAATAGTTCTATTTATCTATTGAGAGGAAAAGGGTAGAACCTCTAACCAATCCTCCAGAATAACTGTACCAGGACTGAGTCTGCTATTGGTGGAAGAATTTTATTGTTCTTGTTGAGCCCGTTGAAGGGCTCTGCCATGAGTTCTTGCTGCATAGACTGTTCTAGTAGAGGTAGAATTGGAATAGAGGCCTCTGAAAGATCCACGTCTTCCCCTGTATCCTGAGCCTCTGGAACTCCCTCTGATTCCTCTGTTTGATACAGGGAACTTGGGCTCATCAAAATCGAAACTGCGTCTGGCATAAGGATCTCTTAAAAGAATCATATTAACAGAACCAAAGATCAACTCTTCATCCGATGAAGACTCTGCCTGATTAGCCAATTTTGGCTGTGCTGTTTAGTGGGGGGGTGCCCGTTGCTTCGAAGTATATGGCATAAAATCTGCTAGAGTCAAAGACAACTTGGTCTTTGACACATACTCATCTTTTTTCTAATTCTTCTTCTTTCTTTGAATTATGCAATTTCTTTGAGGATTTTCCCTCTGATGAAAAGGGTTTTGCTGCGACATTCATAGCAGAAGACACAATTGTTTTTTTCAATTGTGTTCGAAAAATAGCATGATTTCGGTTTATCATTTTTCTGACCATCTAATCATCATATTTTTGCGCATTTTTGTCCTTGACTTCTTGCCACTCCCCTTACTCCTCTAGATCTATAGGAGTAACACATGCTACCTGAGATGAAGAACATATCAATTTGACTTTTCCCGAGTTGACCATTTTTTGCATGAGGTCTTTGAAGACAAAACACTCCTGAATGGGATGCCCCAACATCTAATGAAATGGTAAATAGTTGGGACGATATTCATCTCCTTCCTTGTTTAGCCTCTTGGGCCTTGGTAATTGAACCAAATTATTTTCCAAAGCTGAAATAAAGTAACTAGGAACTTTTTCATTTCAGAAAGAGTAAAATGTTATTTTTCAAATCCTCAAATTGTTTTGTTCTTTGATCTCTTTGATCATCTTGATGAAACGACCACTGTTTTTGAAGTTCAGGAGGTGGAGCCCTTCGAGAAGATAAAGGTTTTGAAGTAGAAGCAGGTACAGGTTCTTGTTTAAGCATAACTGTAGCAGTCTCTACTTTACCCATTCTCCTTCCTGAAACTGATGGAATTACACGAGCTTTATCCTTAGTCATTATAAGAGAGTCTTCAATCTGTTGAGTGATTTAAGTAAGGTCTCAAAACCCTGATGTGTATTTCACAGAGATCAATGGTGTGCGTAACTCATCACGCAGATTTTCCACACAGATTGGCAACAATGCCTCTTGAGGGAGTTCTAAGATCTGGGAATATTTTAATCCCTTCTAGCGAGCAATGAAATCTGTAACCCTTTTATTTTCCCTTTGCTTACAGTTTTTAAGATCAAAGACTGTTGCCTTTGGAAAAGTTGAGCTGAATTGAAGAAGGAATTGTTGACGGAGATCATCCCACCCGGTAATTGACCGGGATTGCAAGCTTGTGTACCAGACAAAGGCAGGCCCTTGTAATGACTGTACAAAACAAATGAGCTTAACTACTTCCTGTTGCTGAGGGATTACCATCATAGGAACACAAAGAGAAATAAAATGTGTTGAGTGTCGCTCTAGGTCTACCGAACCATTAAAGATTTTGAATGTGGTACTTGAAAAATTTGACGGGGGAGGAATTGCGTCTACCCATTCAGGGTAAGATCTCTTTTCCAGTTGAACTGGTGCATGCTTTCCTTCCATAGCTTCCAACTGGGATATTAATGACTCAATGATTGTCATTAACTTTTGAGAAACATCCGGTTGAGCTTGGAATTGAGTAGGTGTGATAACTAGAGCCTGGACAGATGTGGTGGCTGCTACTGCAACTGATGGTAGCACTGCCGATTGTTGTTGCACATGACCCATAGGATTAGACTTGTGAGGGTGTACTGGTAGAGGAGGATATTCTTGATCCATCTCAATAGCTGCAACAAATTACCTTGGATGACTGACTCTAACACGTTTAGGAGGAAGACTACCCTGAAGTAATTCTACATTCAACCTCCTCAATTCCTTCATTTCTTCCTACTGTTGTGAAAATCATTGCTCTGGTGAGAGTGATTGGACTTCTATAGAGGAAGGGTATGTAACCTGATTCTTTCCTTTCCCCTTATTGGACACCTTTCGGAGAATGGGAAGTGGGTTACTTGAAGGATTACCTAGATTCTGGGTAATCCTTTGATTTCGTGTACGCACACCTTCTTCATTTGTGTCTGTGCGCACAACTTCTTGAGCAGAAGCTTCCTCATCTGATCCCTCTGGGTGAGCCTCATCTGGGGGATCAGCAACAACGAAATTGATGACATTGATTTATGCATAATGCATTGCATCCCTTATATCATAATTTCTACGACATTGTCTTCTTCCATGTCCTTGACGAGACATTGCCTTTTGTTGATTCGATCCCTCAGGAACTTCTTGACGAACCTTAATGTGGAGGGATTCTCCGGATAATTCAGTTCTTCATTCCTCTTGGGGATTATTCCCTAATCTAGAGAAGACTGACTTTCTCTGAGGGAGAGATTTTGGATTGGAAAAAGTCCCCAGTCCTGTGAACTGGGGCTGTTCCTGCTGTTTTTCTCAACTCCTTAAATCCTTTTTGTTGATTCTGAGGGTTGGGTTAAAAGAGTCCCCATTATGGAAAGTTGGGGAGGTTCTTAACATGATATATCTAAGACTTTCTTGAAATCTCTCTTGATCTTACAGACTTTAGTCTGGGAATTGGCTGGATGCATCGACCTACATCCACTCTTTTCACCCGACTCAAAAGACCGTTGGATGATTTCTGACACTTCTGTCACTTGATGGTGTGCTTGCTCCAAACGATAAGCCTGTTCAATATTCTCGTTTTCTTGATATAGGAGTAACTCAACAACTTGTTCTCTATATCCCTGATTTTGAGAGGAACTAGTTGAGGCCTGTTCTTGAGATAGCCTTTGATTACAAACAAAACCCATTGGCTGTGGCCGGTCATGGGAAATAACATTGCATGAGACCACTTTCGGTGGGATTTGTTGACTGGAGAGTACAGTGAAATGTAGTTCTCCATGAACACCCCATCCCCTGATATGAATACCAGATGGGTCCTTGGCAATTAACTGGCACAATCTTCTTAATGCGCCAAGGCCTGAATGATGAAGGGCTCTCTGCTACTTTTCAGCCTTCACATATCGAGAAACTGAGAGAGATGCCAAGTCGATTTGGCATTGTAACCCTTCTATTATCATGACATGATTTTCATATTCATCATAAGATAATATTTTATTTTTCAACGGACAAAGAGTTTTCCGTATAATAAGACGAATATCAAGAATTCCATCTTCCATCAACATCTCTGGAATGTCATACTGAGAGTCAGCCAAAGGCCAAAACATGACTGGCACTTCACCTTTTTCTATTTGTTTTCATATTCATCACTTCCTATTTATCATTTGATGAAGATTCTTCTACCTGATTAGACCAAAGTTGGTGCTTCCTTGTTGATTCATCAGATTCAACAAGATCAGTAGGGAATTCACCTATCAAACTAGATGATGCATGACTTAGGGGTGGTTCGGAGAATGAACTACACCCTGGACTATCTTCTTATTGTGAAAGTATTTCACCTGCTAATAGTAAAGCATCAGACATGACTTGCTTCACATTTTCAAGTGCCTCAAGATAAGAGGGCTTTCTCGTCACTACATTTTCCATTGGAGCATCTTCCAGGAAATGTGCATTACTACTACGGAGAGGACTTTAGCAAATAAATTCATCATCATGGGGAGGAAAACTATGGTGGGTTACAGAAAAAGATGAAACATTTTTCTCCTTGGTCTTCTTACCCCGCAGAGGGTTCCTGTGGCTCTCATCTGAAGATGAAACTTCGAGATCGGCCGAATTTTCATGAAGCAAGCTTTCATGAGGAAGTATCTAATACAGACTATTGGAATTAATGTTCTCACTATTGGGAACTGAGAGTGTAGAATCTTGAGTTCCAACAGATAATTTTCTGAGTGCATCAAGAACTCCAACATCGAGTAAGGCCTTTTTACAGATTGGCCCTTGATTTCTTGACTGTGCTGGATGGGTCTTCTTCTTTGACGCCTTCTGACTCAATTTAGGAACCAATTGTTGATGAAAGTGGTTATTATGGTTAGGTTTATGTGCCTACTCAAGAGAAATGATCAGGTTAGGATGATTATCACCACTCCAATTAGGTGTATGTGCCTGACTTGGTTGTCCGTATGATATGGGGGAGTATTCCCCACAACCCTCTTGGACTCTAACATAGGTGTGTGTCTGTTCCGGAGTGAACTGTTGAGGTGTCACTCCACTGGTAAGGATATATTTATGTTTCTTTCCCTGAGATGCTGCTGAAGCTGTTATAATATTCTGACAGGCATCCAGAATATGAGCAGGAATTTTCTTCTACTCTATCACCATTGATAGAATGTGCTTTGTGACTTCAGCTGCCGGAATGGGGATATACATCCATTCCATGCTTGGAGTAGGTGTGTGTTCCTGCTCCTGTCCTCCTTTTCCTGTCAGTGAATTCTGACAGTACTCATGTGTTGGGGCAGAGAGTTGAGTCTGCCTCCTGCTTGTTGCCGGAGCTTTCCGACTAACTTCTCTGAGTGCTACCAAACGAGACTGTTTGTAGGTTTGATTAATACTGGAAGGTGTATGTGCCTGCTGATTGCACTCCGCCAAAATTGGTTGTCAAACTTCCTTCAATACTGACAGACAAGGCTGCTGACAGGACTGATGAGTGTAGGCAGGTGTATGTGCCTGTTTACTAGTTTTCAACACATTGGGTTGGCGGGCTCCATCATATGTAGTCAGACGATCCTGCTGACTAGCTAATGATTTATAAACAGGTGTATGTTCCGGTCTATAATACTCTATCAGAATTGCCTGGTGGGATTGGCGTGGTGCTGGCAGACGAGTCTGTTGGACAACGGAATTAAAACAGATGGGTGTGTGTGCCCGCTCGTTGCTTGCCACCAAGTTAGGTTGGTGGACTTTTCTGGAGATGGAAGAGATGATAACCTACTCACTGTTAATCGGACTTCGCCTCAGTCAGTTCATCTTTCCTGCTCGAGTTCGAGGAACCTGAGCCGAACGCGTAGAGACGATACCCTCATCATGTTGAGGGCATACTACCGCAGGAGTCTGGTGGCGATTTTTGATGGTAACCCTCAGGAAGGACTCCTGTATCCTTGAATTAAGGCCCTGAGGGACCTGCTTATTCACCTCCCCAGAATATAGGATTGAATGGTTATTGAGTTTTGGGGATAACAACTCGAAACGATGGTTGGCACCACCTGCTTCTTGATCACTGGTCGTCGCTGTCCGGATGACTTGGGTGAATTATTGACTTAGAGGGCTTGTCGAGCGGCCTCCAGAGTCGGAATAGTACTGTTTTGATGATACTCCTTAACCAGTGCATTTGATACCCAGCGTTGAAGACGCTGAGTAGGTGATGTCATCCTCAAAGAAGACGACGATCCAACATGAGAAACATCAGAGGCATTCACAACAGAAGTATTCACAGGTGTGAACTTAAGAGAATTCATCTCTATGACACAGAAGATCTTTGTAAAGAGTGCCTGTTTAATAAAATAGACGTAATAAAGATAAGTCCAACCACTACATCTTTTGGATAAGCACATATGTTATTGATTGTCTTGTTGGCCCTCTCATTGTGTTTAAATAGAGGACTAACAAATAGGTAAGACATCACTTTAACTTGGTTAAGGATTCTAATCGGGTTCACTATTTTTTGTTTCCCTCGGTAATTGGGGATGACCTCGTTGATTTAAGGTTCAAAAATTCCAATCGGTTTCTAACGAGGTTATTCGTAGAACCGAAAACATCCAATGATTCTATATCTATTTGGACATACCTTCCAAAGGTAGGTGCTCATTAGTTGTGGACCTATGAGGCTTAAGAATTTTCATTGGTCGAGAGGATGGGAGTTCGGACTCATCACACCATTTTTAGGGGAATTATTGTCTACTCCGGGACTCCCTTTATAGATTTAAGTTATGTTCATGAATCCTTATTAAATTACCAAGTATAAAATGAGTGTTCCTTTAGATATGAAAATCAATGATTTGATATGTAGGAAATTTAGAGAATCTTTTGTATGTATTCAAGGTTATTCATCGATAGATAATCATCTATATTTGTTAGAGATTCTTAGTCAATGGTATCCTTCAAATACATAAAAGTCTCTTTGTCATTATGATGACTATATTGGTTTTAAATCCACTCAGTGGGGTAGTTGAAGTTTATTTTCATTTAGAAGGACATGGATTATTTCTGAGTTGGGATCGTACCCGCAGATGGGCTACCTACGTATCCTATGTTTAGAAAAGGAATCAGAACCCACATAGTTCAAGTAAGGGAGTGTGATGTTTATGCATGATTGATGGATCAAAGAAATATGTCATAATTAATTTTACACTCTAAGATCACCTGAGTCATGCTCAGTGTGTGAAACAAGAGGTATTGTTAAAACCAGAAAATTGTTCCATCATAAGAAATGAGGTTGGGCTTATGTATGTATGACTGCCATAATAGATGAAGATTAGGATTTAATTCATGAAAGAAACCTGGGAACAAGGTCCATAAAGGTATATTTACTTTATGGAGATTTGGATACTCTAACTTGGGGCTTACTCTTAAAGAGGATTCCCAAATTAGGAGGGGACTTATGATTGGGTTTTACTCCTGAGAAGGAAGCCCAAATCAAAAGTAAATTAAGACTGGTTAAGGGAAATTATGACTGAGACTTACTCCTAAATAGGAGGGCTAGGTTAAAGGATTTGAGAACCGGGGCTTATTCCTAAGGGGGAGGCCTAGATTAAAGGATTTGAGAACTGGGGATTATTCCTAAGGAGGAGGCTCATGTTAAAGATTTTGAGAAGTGGGGATTATTCCTAAGGAGGAGGCCCATGTTAAAGGATTTGAGAACTGGGGATTATTCATAAGAAGGAGGCCCAGGTTAAAGGTTTTGGGAACTGGGGCTTACTCTTAAGGAGGAGTCCCAAGTTTAGAGAATTATGGTTGGGGCTTACTCCCAAGGAGGATGCCCATATTTGGGAACTTGGGGCTTAGTCCTAAGGAGGATGCCCAGATATAGAACTTTGAACTGGGGATTACTCCTAAGGAGGATGCCCAGGTTAGGGGACTTGGGGCTTACTCTTAAGGAGGATGCCCATATTTAGGAACTTGGACTCGGGCTTATTCCTTAAAAGGAGACCCAGGTTAAGGATTCTCTCATCTTAACGGATGAGGTTCAATGAATGAAATATCTGACCTTAGCGACATAAAGATATGTAAATCACTAGGTTTTTAGAGATGTTTCACAGAATACCTTTCATATTAGAAATCCAACATGGAAATCATGCCATAAATGGATTTGGAGAGAATTCTAAAGGCTTAATCTTGAAAAGGATAGGTGGATATGCACATGATAGGTGAAATAGGTAGGAGGGGCACCCAAAAAGAAGGTGGCGCGCTAGTCCGGCATGGGCGCGCAAGTCATGCGTAGGCGTGCAAGTCTTGGTCACACAAGTTTACTTGCGCGACACATGGGTACTTGCATGACGGTCAACCCTTAGGGTAATACTTGGGAAAGACTTGGCTCAAGCCCTTAGTACTATCCCTAGAGGCTTCTAGAAGAGTGGCGCGCAGGTTCTGTTGAAGGGGAAAGGCGGCGCGCAAGTGTGGCCATTTTCCTTAAGGGCTGGCCATTTAGGCGCGCACGTGTTGATGAGTTTCAACACTTATCCCTTACCCCCCCTCTTTAGATCTTCCGTTTTAGGTAAGAAATTACCTTATAAGTGTTCTAAAGCTTTAAGAAGAGACTAGGGCACCGAGAGCTCAAATATGAGTTTCTGGAATTTTTCCTCATCACAATAGGGGGCCCACAGGGGGTATTTATAGGCTAATGAAGACCCTGGGTGAAATTCAAATAGGGAACGCAAGTCACCTGTGTGACGATTGGGCGGCATGCAAGTATACTTGCGCAGCCTTTGTGGAACTTGCGCGACCCAAGGGCATTTGAATCTTTGTTCATGCCTTTGTCAATTTTTGATGTTTCTTCCAAGGATGAATCACTTTGGGTTCAAGGTATTTATCTTTTTAATCCTTTATACTTTGTGGCAGAAAGGAGCGTCAACTGTGGAAGTGACAATATATTGAGAATATTCTTAAAAGATATCGTGGATCTGATTATATTTGATGAGCTCTGCGTGCTTGTGTTGTAGTTTTTTTCTATGTAGGTAAATTTATTTTTCAGTTTTTGTTTCTTTAATTAAATATAGTTTTATGTAACTTACTTTATTTTCTATTTAATTAGGTAATTACAGAAGTTTTTTTATTAAAAGTGAGACCACAAGATTTTATGGTTTTAAAAATCCATAATTTATTTTAATTACTATGAAATATTTGATGACTTTTAATAGAGTTACATTTACATGTTAGAGAATATCGAATATGGATATTGGGTGTTGGTTTTTTCCATTCCTTGATGGGTAAGAACACTAATATAATTTTAATCTAATATTCATTATAATGTAATTAATTGGTAACTTTTGTATTATAGAGGTAATTAGATTCTAGGAATATTATTCCAAAATGAATGCACATTATATTGGGTTTTCTTTTCATTAGGTGGTGTTTGTAAAAAAATTATCACCTTGTTAGAAAAGTATGTTTTATTATTTTTTTATAAGTTTATTATATTTAATTGTTATTTTTTATATATGTTTTTTAGTTTATATGTACGACTATGCAGGTCACAGAGAGAGTTTAACAAATATCCTTTGATGATAAAAAATCAAAATCTAATACAATAATTAGATGTAATGTTAAATATTTTTTATATTAGATAATATTATTATTTTCGAAATATATATATATATATATATTGGTTTTTAATGTCTAGTTAATGTTTTATAACCATAGTTTCATTAAAAACAAGGATATATGGAATGTGATTATTGTGTTTTATTATTCAGGTATGAGATAATCAAAAATCGGGTAATGGATGAATTTGATAAGGTTAGTTATATTAATTATTTTACATTTTATGTCATAGTATTATGTTTTTTAATATTATAACATTCAATGTTATTATGGAGGTTTAGTGATTTCAAGTCGTATAAGAATGATGAACTTACTCATCTTTAGTCTCTTCTTACAAACTATTTGTTAAGTATGGATGTGATTTAAATTATTAGGTATGTGTTTTTTAATATTTATGATTAATTTTAAATTTTACTATTAAAAAATGTTCAATAAACTAATTCGTTTTTTATAATAGGTTCTCAGGCATAATGATATCAAAATAATTATTCAAAAACAACAAAAATTTATTTTGTTATAAATTATCAGGTATGTGTATTTTAAATATAGTCTAGAATATAAATAGGTATATGATGTTTTTATGATAAAAATTTTAACTTATGTTTGTTTTTATAGATTTTATTCTATGGTACATGCTCTTTGATTGCTGTATATTGTGATTTATATTACAAGAATTATTATATATTGGGGGGTTTTTGTGTGATATTTATAATTTCTTAAATTTGTTTTTTATATTTTGGCATCTGTTTTGAAAAAATAACCGATGCTGGAAACAAAAAAAATACAGAAGATCTTCAGTGTCTGTTATTTATATACAATAATTATAAAAACATTGATGAATCTTTTTTGGCATCCATTTTAAATAAAAAACAACACCTAATCTTAAAAAATTAGAACTTTGGTGTAGGTTTACACTAGAAATAGACACTAAGTATCCTTTTTGTGTTAGTTTATAGTGGTGGCCAACATCATAAACTAGTCTTAAAAATAAAAAATTAAATTTTCAGAGTTTGTTTTTTTAAACAGATGCATAAACACATATTTATAATGTAGCCTTTATAAACATTGGTTAAAAATTGATGTTAAAATAGAAAAAAACAGATGTGAAAAGTGTTTTTCTCTAATTTCACCACCTACAGACCCAACAGATCCACGGGAACTCTAAACATGTGAATTTCATCAAAAAAATGATTTACCTATTTAGTTCGGTCAAGAGCACGACATGCTGAAACTATCACATTTTTTGGAAATACAAGAGGAAACAAAATAAACATTATGGATTTGTTCTAGAACACCCACCTCTAAATAATATTATATATATAAATTCTTTAATATTTAAGATATAACCAGAGTCCTAAATACTTCCCTTAAATGAAGACTAAGAGTTCCATAAGCACAAGAAATTAGATTTATGTGTGGTTTAGTTGACCAGAACTAGGGTTCCCCAATGGAAAACCAATGGATAAAGATGGAGAAGAAGAAATAAAAGGGTTAATATTATCTAAAGGTCTAGAACAAAAAAAAAACTAACGTGGTATTCCTTCTGGTTCGAAAATATTTCCCATAAGTTCCTGGTGGAATGTCTATAGTTTGGGAGAAGGGGGTCGTGATTTGAGAAACCTGGAGAAACTAACACTACTGGAAGTACATGATTTCCAAATAGTTTAGAACTATTGGGAATGGTTGCAGAACCATTGGTATATGTTATACCAACGGTTCTGCAAACCCTAGGGAAGTAAGTCGTTGGGAAAGATTTTCCCAACAGTTTATAGTGAACCGTTGGGATAGGGTGGGGAAAAATTACCCTATCCCATTGGTTCTGGAAAACCGTTGGGAAAGCTTCTTCCCAACGGTTTACAACCATTGGGATAGAGTGGAGAAAATTACCAAGTTTTTCCCAACGGTTTGGCCAAACCGTTGGAAAAAACCCAAGGTATCCTCTTTCCCAACGGTTCTATGAACCGTTGGTAAAACAAAACCCAGACATGCTATGCCAAAGGTTTCAAACCGTTGGCATAGCCTCTGCTGGGGAAAATTGCACAGAAGCTCTGCAATTTTCCCAGCAGCTCTGCAATTTTTCCACCAGGCCTCATTTTGTGGGTTCCCTCTCATTTTCAATCCAATTATTGTACCTGCAATAAAATAACACATACATATACAATTACTGTACCTGTAATAACCAACTCACACTTACATATAGAGAACAAATTCATACACATTTTACATGTAATGCTGGAACTATACACATCCATAATTAAATTAGAATTCATAACTTAATTATAAACATACATAATTCATTTAAAATTCAATTTAAAATTTAGATGACAATTATATGTGGACTCCGAAAGTCAATTCATAATTTGATCGGTTTTTTGTATACCATATATTTTTACCTAAAATGATGTCTATTTTAAACAAAATATATACACCTAGAGTGCTACCGGCCACACCGCGCCTCAGATTGAGGCGGGGTTGACTCGTAGACATCACATATGACCCATGGATCATTGTGATAATGTATTGACACAATCTGAATGCGTTTGGTCGGTTTTCCGTATGCTAGTTGATGTTTTTCAATTAAAATGACATCTTTTTGAAACAAAAGGCATACAATTTGCCTGGTTCTGGCCACACTGTGTCTCAGATTGAGGCGGGGTTGATTCATACGTGTCACATATGACCCATGGATCGTTATCCTAAAGTTTCAATGGAAACCGAATGCGTTTGGTTGGTTTTCCGTATGTACTTAAAATGTTTTCCATTTTAAAAAAAAGAGAGCCAGTTAGAGTGATTCCGGTCACACTGTGCCTCCAATTAAGGCGGGGTTGACTTGTACACGTTACATATGACCCATGGATCATTGTGCTAAAGTATCAACACAATCCGAATGCATTTGGTCGGTTTTCCGTATGTCAGTTGATGTTTTTCACTTAAAATGACGTCCTTTTGAAACAAAAGATAGACACTTTGAGTGGTGGCGACCACACCGCGCCTCGTATTGAGGCGGGGTTGACCCTTACACATCACATATGACCCATGAATCATTTTGCAAAAGTGTTGAAAAAATCTGAATGTGTTTGGTCGGTTTTCCGTATTCCAGTTGATGTTTTTCAATTAAAATGACATCCTTTTGTAACAAAAGGTAGACACTTTGAGTGGTGTCGGCCACACCGCATCTCAGATTGAGGCAAGGGTTATTCTTACACGTCACATATGACCCATGAATCATTCTCCTAAAGTTTCAACAGAAACTGAATGCATTTGGTTGGTTTTCCGTATGTACTTAAAATGTTGTCCATTTTAAACAAAAGAGAGACACTTAGAGTGATTCTGGCCACACCATGCCTCCGATTAAGGCGGGGTTAACTCGTACATGTCACATATGACCCATGGATCATTGTGCTAAAGTATCGACAAAATCCGAATGCGTTTGGTCGGTTTTACATATGCCAGTGGATGTTTTTCACTTAAAAAGATGTCCTTTTGAAACAAAAGACAGACACTTTGAGTGGTGGCGGCCACACCACGCCTCAGAATGAGGTTGGGTTGACTCGTACATGTCACATATGATCCATGGATCGTTGTGCTAAAGTATCAACACAATCCGAATGCGTTTGGTCGGATTTCCGTATGCCGGTTAATGTTATTCAATTAAAATGACGTCCTTTTGAAACAAAAGGCAGACACATTGACTGGTTCTGGCCACACCGTGTCTCAGATTGAGGTGGGGTTTATTCTTACACATCACATATGACCCATGAATCGTTCTCATAATGTTTCAATGGAAACCGAATGCGTTTGGTTGGTTTTCCATATATACTTAAAATGTTGTCCATTTTAAACAAAAGAGATCCACTTAGAGTGATTCCAGCCACACCATGCCTCAGATTAAGGAGGGGTTGACTCGTACACATCACATATGACCCATAGATTGTTGTTCTAAAGTATCGACTCAATCCGAATGCGTTTGGTCACTTTTCCGTATGCCAGTTGAAATTTTTCACTTAAAATGACGTCCTTTTAAAACAAAAGACAGACCCTTTGAGTGGTGGCAGCCACACCGCACCTCGGATTGAGGCAGGGTTGACTCGTGCACATCACATATGACCCATGGATCGTTGTGCTAAAGTATCGACACAATCCGAATGCGTTTGGTCAGTTTTCCTTATGCCAATTGATGTTTTTAACTTAAAATGACGTCCTTTTGAAACAAAAGACAGACACTAGAGTGGTGACGGCCACACCATGCCTCAGATTGAGGCAGTGTTGACTCATACACATCACATATGACTCATGGATCATTTTTCTAAAGTATCGACACAATCCGAATGCGTTTGGTTGGTTTTCCGTATGCTAGTTGATGTGTTTCAATTAAAATGACGTCCTTTTGAAACAAAAGGCAGACACTTTGACTGGTGCCAGCCACACCGCGTCTCCGATTGAGGCGGGGTTGATTTTTAAACGTCACATATGACCCATGAATCGTTCTCCTAATGTTTCAACGGAAACTGAATGCGTTTGGTCGGTTTTCAGTATGTACTAAAAATGCTGTCCATTTTAAACAAAGGAGAGCCACTTAGAGTGATTCCGGCCACACCGTGCCTCAGATTAAGATGGGGTTGACTCGTACAAATCACATATGACCCATGGATCGTTGTGCTAATGTATCGACACAATCCAAATGCGTTTGGTCGCTTTTCCGTATGCTAGTTGATATTTTTCACTTAAAATGACGTCCTTTTGAAACAAAAGACAGACACTTTGAGTGGTGGCAGCCCCACCGCACCTCTTATTGAGGAGGGGTTTCCTCGTACACGTCACATATGACCCATGGATTGTTGTGCTAAAGTATTGACACAATCCGAATGCATTTGGTCGGTTTTCCTTATGTCAGTTGATGTTTTTCACTGAAAATGACGTCCTTTTGAAAAAAAAGAGAGACACTTTGAGTGGTGGCGGCCACACCACACCTCAGATTGAGGCGGGGTTGACTCGTTCACGTCACATATGACCCATGGATCGTTGTTCTAAAGTATCGACACAGTCCTAATGCATTTGATCGGTTTTACGTATGCCAGTTGATGTTTTTCAATTAAAATGACGTGCTTTTGAAACAAAAGGCAGACACTTTGAGTGGTGCCAGCCACAACACATCTCATATTGAGGCGGGGTTGATTTTTATACGTCACATATGACCCATGAATCATTATTCTAATGTTTCAATGGAAACTGAATGTGTTTGGTCAGTTTTCCGTATGTACTTAAAATGTTGTCCATTTTAAACAACAGAGAGACACCTAGAGTGATTCTGGACATGCCTTGCCTCCGATTAAGGCGGGTTTAACTCATACTCGTCACATATGACCCATGGATCATTTTTCTAAAGTATAGACACAATCCGAATGCGTTTGGTCAGTTTTCCTTATGCCAGTTGATGTTTTCACTTAAAATGACGTCCTTTTGAAACAAAAGACAAACACTTTGAGTGGTGGCGGCCACACCATGCCTCGGATTGAGGCGGGGTTGACTCATACACGTCACATATGACCCATGGATCGTTATGCTAAAGTAGAGACACAATACGAATGTGTTTGGTCAGTTTTCCGTATGTCAGTTGATGTTTTTCAATTAAAATGACGTCCTTTTGAAAAAAAGGCAGACACTTTGAGTGGTGCCGGCCACACCACATCTCAGATTGAGGCAGGGTTGATTCATACACGTCACCTATGACCCATGAATCTCTCTTATAAAGTTTCAACGGAAGCCGAATGCGTTTGGTCGGTTTTCCATATGTACTTAAAATGTTGTCCATTTTAAACAAAAGAGATCCACTTAGAGTGATTCCGGCCACACCGTGCCTCCGATTAAGACGGGGTTGACTCGTACACGTCACATATGACCCATGGATAGTTTTTCTAAATTATCGACACAATCCGAATGCGTTTGGTCAATTTTCTGTATTCCAATTGATGTTTTTTCACTTAAAATGACGTCCTTTTGAAAAAAAAGACAAACACTTTGAGTGGTGGAGGACACACCGCGCCTCGGATTGAGGTGGGGTTGACTCGTACACATAAAATATGACCCATGGATCGTTGTGCTAAAGTATCGACACAATAAGAATGCGTTTGGTCGGTTTTCCGTATGCCAACTTCTGTTTTTCAATTAAAATGACGTCCTTTTGAAACAAAAGGCAGACACTTTGAGTGGTTCCGGCCACACTGCGCCTCTGATTGAGGTGGGGTTGACTCTGTCATGTCACATATGACCCATGAATCATTGTGCTAATGTATCGACACAATCCGAATGCGTTTGGTTGGTTTTCCATATGCCAGTTGATGTTTTTCAATTAAAATGACGTCCTTTTGAAACAGAAGACAGACACTTTGTGTGGTGCCGACCACACCGCATCTCAGATTGAGGTGAGGTTGATTTTTACATGTCACATATGAACAAGGAATCGTTTTCATAAAGCATCAACACATTTCAGATGCGTTTGGTTAGTTGTTCATATGTCAGTTGTTGTTTTCAAATGATGTCCATTTTAAACAAAAGAGAGACACTATGAATGGTTTCGGCCACACCGCGCCTCAGATTGAGGCGGGGTTGACTTGTACAGATCACATATGACCCATGGATCGTTGTGCTAAATTATCGACACAATCAGAATCTGTTTGGTCAGTTTTCCATATTCTAGTTGTTGTTTTCACTTAAAATGAAGTCCATTTTAAAAAAGAGAGACACATTGAGTGGTGTCGGCCACACAGCGCCTCAGATTGAAGCGCGGTTGACTCGTACACATCACATATGACACATGGATCATTCTCCTGAAGTTTCAATAGGAACCGAATGTGTTTGGTCGATTTTCCATATGTACTTAAAATGTTGTCCATTTTAAACAAAAGAGAGACACTTAGAGTGATACCGGCCACACCGCGACTCGGATTGAGCCCGAGTTGGCTCGCACACGTCACATATGACCCATGGATCATTGTGATAAATTATCAATAGAATCCGAAGGCGTTTGGTCAGTTTTCCGTATGTTAGTTGTTCTTTTCACTTATAACCCGAAAGCGTTTGGTCGGTTTTCCGTATGCCAGTTGATGTTTTTCTATTAAAATGACATCCTGTTGAAACAAAAGACAGACACTTTGAGTGGTTCCAGCCACATCACATCTCAGATTGAGGCAGGGTTGATTCGTACACGTCACATATGACCCATGGATCATTCTCCTAGCGTTTCAATGGAAACCAAATGCATTTGGTCGGTTTTCTAGTAGTAAATTAAATCAAGGAGGGTGGGGGGCTGTCCGATGGGGCTGTCTAGGGGGCTGTCTGGTGGGTGTGCGAGGGGCTATCCGGGGACCAATGAGGAGGCTGGGGGGGGGGGGCTGTGCGGGGGGCTGTCTGGGGGTGTTCGGGGGGGGGGGGGGGGGGTTGTCTAGGGTCCAAGGAGGAGGGTGGGGGGATGTACGGGGGGTTGTCTGGGGGGCTGTCCGGGGGGCTGTCCGGGGTCCAGGGAGGAGGGTGGGGGGGCTGCCCGGGGGGCTGTTCGGGGTGCTGTCCGGGGGCTGTCCGAGGCGGTGTCTGGGGTCGAAGGAGGATGATGGGGGGTTGTCCAGGGTCCAAGAAGGAGGGGGGTTCCCAAACAAATAACCACTAAAAGACAACAACATCCATAAAAACAGATAATATATAAAAATAACTCAACTCTAATACTATACTACGAGTCTAGATAAAACCAAGAAATAGAATAGTTTAAATATCAAATCTTAGTAATATATGTCAAAAATGTAATG
This sequence comes from Viscum album, assembly GCA_963277665.1. Classification (NCBI taxonomy): domain Eukaryota; kingdom Viridiplantae; phylum Streptophyta; class Magnoliopsida; order Santalales; family Viscaceae; genus Viscum; species Viscum album. The sequence continues at coordinate 1,736,761,878 of OY728133.1, forward strand.
GATCAATTTGTCCCACATCACCATCATCATAACCCTCATCCTCATCCCCATCGTCGTCCTCGCCCTCCTCAGCGCCCTCCTCCTCGCCCTCGCCCTCCTCCTCACCCTCGCCACCTGCCTCGCCCTCCTCCTCTACCTCCTCTTCCGCATCAGAATCCTCTCCATCATCATCATCAAGCTGGACATCATCCTGACCACCACTAGAACTTCCACCTAGTGCACCATATATAGAACATAGCGACGACATATACTCATCAAAAGCACGGCTGGCCTCTGCTGGAAGTGTTGGACGTAGAACATTAATAAATTTCATAAACGCACTGTTTTCCCTAGCAGAATATTCTTCCATCTCTGTGGCCCTTTTCTCAGCCTGTTCTGCCTATTCCCTAACTTTTTACAGCTCGATGGCACTACAGCTCATACCTGAGGAGGGCCAATACCTCATCGGGGCTATCCTAGGTCGGCAGTGTACTCTGCTAGGATACTCCTCTCCCAAAACCTGATGTAAATGATCTATTGGCCCAAAATTGTCTGGTTCTTGGTCATCGAGGGACTCTAAAGAAACTTGTTACAAATATAAATATATTTTTAAGTTACAAAATATATATTAAAATATAAAATCAACAGATTAAAACTTACAATCTACTGCTGAGTCGCTTCATTGACGGAACTTCCATCCTTCTTCCATCTACTCGAGAAAAATAGTTTTGCTCGAAGCACACATCCTTTAATGTTCTGTATTTGCCTCCACAATGACATTGAAAAATAAAGTTATATGAAAAATTTAGAAAATGATTAAATAATTGATAAAACAAAATAAAATGTTAGTCGTAAATAAAAATTATAAAAAATTGCCATACCTGCTTCCTCTCATGATCCGGCATCGTCGTACGTCCAAGTGTGTGGAGGTATTTTTTTGCATCAATGTTTTTTTTATTTTTTCCAGAAGATTCCTAAATAAAATTCTATAATGAAAATGATAATATTATTGCAAAACATGAAAGTTATTATTTAAATACCTCAAATGTAATTCATACCTTAAACTGGGTACTCGTCCAATGAGTAATCATCTGACGATACTGATCTATAGGAAAATCATCCACGACTGGTATCGCCTCCAACTCAGTGCCAACTCTAGAACTCCAGCCAATATACAACTCATGCTTTTAGGCTTTCCAAAGCTTGCCTAAATTTTTTAGACGATCCGCTCGAGCACCCTCACCATCGGTAAAATTAAATAGAAACTGGCATCAAAATATTAATTCATATAAATACAAAAATAATTCATAACATTAAATAAAATAGATTTTTTTACCCATATCTCTTCCCAATCTCTATCCTTGACCTCATGTGGCAAATGTCTCCATGACAATGGGCTGACGGGAATGATTTCAGAGTATTTGGAAAGCGTCGCAAAAAAACTCCGACATTGCTACCCTGATTTCTAAACCATTTGGTTGTCTTCATTGTAATCCACCATAACCTGTGTGCGACGGTTCCACACCGAACGCATGAGAGTATACCCCCGCCCCCGCCTCCTGTCAGTAGATGTATCTGTCATGAATGAAAAACAAATATTTTATCAAAACATGTTATAATAAAAATAAATATTGGTATAAAAATTTATAAGGCTTTTATTTATATACCTGTGCCAGTCTGATCGCTGAGCCCTGCTGGATCCCCAGAAACTGATGGAACACCCTGTGGTGGATCAAGAGTCGAAGACGATGTAATATAGAATCTCAGAGAGACAGAAGTAGAAGGAAAAGAAGATGGGACATCAGTATGACTGGATTCTGACTGGGGAGTGGGAATCATCATGGGATGTGAAAATGATGGAGTAGAAGATGAAAAAGGTATCAAAAATATGGGGCATGCATGTGAAAAATGATGGAGGAAATATTTTCTCCAACTCACACAAAATTAATGGGGCATCTTTCAACATTTTTTGCAAGAAAGACTTGGACAACTTCTTAGCACAAACATCTCTAAAAAAATGGCACAACCGAATAACAACCACCCTTACATTATTGGACAAAAGATGACGGATTTATATTGGAAGCAACTCATGTAGTAGAACGTGATAATCATGAGACTTCAAAGATTTTAGCTTCAACTCTCTTTTGTTGACCCGTTTAGATATGTTGCTTGAATAACCATCATGAACTCTAATAGTCTCTAATACTTACAGAAATTGGTTTTTTTTCCGTAGGTGTCATCACATAAGAAGCACATGGAAGTTTCCATTTATTTTCACTGATACGCACAGGATGCAATTATGGTCTGATGCCCCAATCCACCAACTCACACCGAGATCGTAAATCATCTTTTGTCTTCCCCTTGACATTTAGAAGAACCAAAAGAAACATTTCACATATATTCTTTTCAATATGAATTATGTCTAAGCAATTACGTAACAAATTGGTTGACCAATAAGGAAAATAAAAAAGATACTCCTCTTCCTCCAGTTGTAACAAGTTTCAGTGGAAACATTCTTTCTCTTTCCAGATTTCATTTGACCCTTCCCGAATGAAAAATTAAAATCTTTCAATTCATTAAGCACATCAGTTCTAGACATACACTGAGGTGGATCATCGGTCTCTATGGTATTATCAAATATTCGACGATTCATTCTATATGGATGATCCTTTGGCAAGAATCGTCGATGTCCCATAAAATTAAAAATACAGTGATGTTTCAGTCTTCTGGATTGTGTATAATTTATACAAACTGTACATGACAGTTTTCCCTTTGTGCTCCATCCAGACATCATTTCATAAGCCTAAAAATCATTGATCGTCCACATAAGCACAAAACGCATGTGAAATATGTCTTTCGAACATGGATCGTATGTGCCCACACCCACATCCCAAAGAAGTTTCAACTCTTTTATTAAAGGTTGCATGTATACATCAATATCAATGTCGGGATCAGAAAGATTAGATATGAGTATACTCATGAAAGTGAAAGGTTTTTTCATACACAACCACGGGGGAAGATTATAAATGTGTATAAAAACTGGCCATGTGATGTGCGAAGTAAGCATCTGCCCAAATAGATTAAAATCGTCGCATGAAAGACCCAGCCTCACATTACGCACGTCAACTACAAAATAATGATGTCGAGCATCAAATATCTACCATGCAAATCCATCTGCAGGATTAACCAACTCATCATTATTCTTCTTTCTCTCGGTATCATGCCATCTCAATTTTATTGATATGTCATCAGACATAAAAATATTATGCTGTCTGGGGATCAATGGAAAGTGCCACATTACTTTTTGTGGAACGCGGGATGGTGTTCCATCAGACTTTGACTTCCAGCGGGATGTTCCACATTTTATACAATCATTTCGTTCAGCAGTTTCCTACCAAAATAAACTGCAATCATTCGGGCAAGCATGAATTTTGTTTATTGAAAATCTAAGTTTCTCAACTAACTTCCATGCCATATAGTGGTTTGAGGGAATATATGCATCATCTGGAAGTAAATCCTTCAAGAGGGTAAGAATGTAATCGATTTCTATATTAGAAATCCAATACATAGTTTTCCCATGAAACAATCAAATTAAAAATTCTAGATTTTTCATTTTATCGCATTGTCGATATACTGGATTCGTGGCAGCATCATTCAATTTTTTCACCCTATCAATATCATCATTTTCACAAGATGCATCAGTTGTACTCATGTCAAAGTCTTCTTGAGTCGAAATCCTTTCTTTTTCATGATGACGAATAAATGGAAACCGATCATCTAACAAATTCTCCATTCCAGACCTTTCATTTCGAGCATCACCAATTTGAGATTTCATTTTCTCCCCATTGTGATACCACACAAAGTAGTTTGCTTGAAAAATTTTTTTGGTTATGTGTTAGCTGACTTTTTTATGGCTCAACCAAGGTCTACCAACACAATTGGAACATGGGCAGTGTATGCGACCACTATCTGAAGCATTGTGAAATGAAAAATCTATAAATCTCTCCAAATTGTTTTAAAAATCGCTTGAGATCTGATCGGTTTGATACATCCAACTTCTGTCCATTCTTTAATAAGAATTTATATAAGTCATTTTTCCATAAACAATTCAATAGGATTGAACTTTAAGAGAAAATAAATTTAAGTAAAAGATAAAGGAAGGAGTTTCTAGTTGATGTAGTGAACTATTAAAACAATGTAAAGATATACTAATTAATTCAGTTATGTGTGCCTAGATTTGATGTGAGATTTTTTTTGTAATTTTTTCATTTATCACATACCAATAAGACACCATAGACCTAATAAAACATTGTTCAAGACATTACAAAGTGAAGGATTTTCATGAAATATGCAGAATGTTTAAAGATATTTTTTTAAATAAGTTATTGATTCTAAAAAATGGAAGTATTGTGAAAATTTAGTACATTTCATAACACCCAAACTAAATTCCACAGAAAGTACCATATCACCCCAATAAAAAAGGAAAACCACCTACCCCACTACCCCAACCATGTCAATTACCTCAATAAGGGCTTCTATGTCTGTATTTGGGAAGAGGTTGAAGGAGTCTAACCTAGATGGGGGAGTTGCAGCTGATCAGATGGAAGACCTCAGGTTAGGGTTCATCTGCATGGGGGCTTATGGAAATCAAGGGAAATGCAGAGTTATTTGCTTCTATGTAATCGGGGGCGGGCTGTCCACGGGGGTGGCGGGGTTTTCCAGGGGGTACGGGGTGTCCAGGGGGGTGGGCGGGCTGTGCACGAGGGTGGTAGGGCTGTCTAGGGGGGATGGGGTGTCTAGGGGTGGGTGGGCAGGCTATCCACGGGGGTTGGGGTGGGGGGGGGACTTTCCAGGGGGTACAAGGTGTCCAGGGGGTGGGGGTGTCCGGGGGGGGGGGGGGTGTCCAGGCGGTGGGCGGGCTGTCCACAGGGTTGGGGGGCTATCCAGGGAGTAGGGGGTGTCCCGGGGGTGGGAAGGCTTTCCACGGGGGTGGCAGGGTTGTCCAGGGGGTACAAGTTGTCCAGGGGGGTGGGTGGACTGTCCACAAGGGTGGCAGGGCTGTCCAGGGGGTATAGGGTGTCCAGGGGGGTGGGCGAGCTTTCCACAGGGGTGTGACTAAGATCTATGAGATTTAATTTGGTTGTCATTCATGTCATGAAAAACAAAAGATGGGTGTTAAGGATTAGAATAGTATTTTTTAGTGAAAATCCAATTTGGTAGGATTAGTGACTTTATAACATGATGGTATCAAGTTTACAATTGGGAAAATGTTGGGGCATTGGATTCTAAAAGGCTCCCACAACCTTCCAAGGATATATTATTTCTTGAAAAATGTGTTGTGGGAGAAGTAATTCATCCTATATAGTTGATGTCACTTTTAGATCATGTGATGCCCTACTCATCAAGATGACTAGACAAGAACCAAAACAAAAGAGGCCTCAAAACTATCCAAATCTCTATAAGTGATGAATTCCCCATGCTTATTGGTGAACTATGGAAGTGATTACTTCCCACCTGCACAACCCCCCCTCAACACCTCACCCCCAACAGACTCCCCCTACACAACCCCCCTCCCATCCACCGACTGCACAACCCCCCCTCCACCTGCACCCCCACTTGCACAACCCCCCTCCCCCACCCCCACCTGCATAGCCCCCTCCCATCCACCCACTACACACACCCCACCTACACCCCCCACCTGCACAACCCCCTCCCCCCACACCACCCCACCCCCACCTGTACACCCCCCACCTCACCACCCAACATACTCCCACCTGCCCAGCCCACCCCCAACCTACACACTCACCTCCCCCCCACCCACTTGCACAACCACCCCCCACCTACACCCCCACTTGCACAAACCCCCCTCCCCCCACCCCGACCTGCACAACCCACCTCCCCCCACCACCACCTGTACACCCCACCCCCACCTCACCCCCAAAAGACTCCCACCTACACAACCCACCCCCGAAACTGCACACTCCCCTCCCCCCACCGACTTACAGAGCTCCCCCCTCCACTTTCACCCCCACTTGAACAGCCCCCTCCCCCACCCCCACCTACCCAACCAACCCCCACCCCCACCTGTGCAACCCCCACCTCACCCCCCAATTGACTCTGACCTGCCCATCCCACCCCCCAACCTGCACACTCCCCTCCCCCCACCCACTTGCAAAAAACCCCCCTACACTTGCACCCCCACCTGCACAACCCACCCTTCCCCCACCCCCACATACACAACCCACCCCCGACCCCTACCTGTACAACCCCCCACCTCAACACCCCACCAGCACACCCCCTCCCCCCACCTAAACACCCCACCATCACACCCCCTCCCCCCACCCAATCCACCCCCAACACATCCCACCGGAACAAAAACAGAAAACAAAAATAGAACAAAACATTGATTAAAAAATGACACCAGAACAAAAAAAGAAAACAAATAACAAATCGAATTGAAATTTTTGGGTATACCATACTGCACTAACCTTAGGTTTAAGCCAAATCAAAACAGAAAAGAAAAAAAATAGATGCAAAAAATTAAACATAACGTAATACTTACAGATTTGAAGTGTAGAACAAAACAAATTTGTGATTGAATATGGATCTGGTGGAATGATTTTTCAAGTGAGAGAGATCTTAGGTCTCAACTTTAGCAGTTCAATCGTGTGGATGGGATATTGGGTTTGCTGGGATTTTAGGGGAAAACCTTCCCAACGGTTTTTTAAAACCGTTGGGAAAGGTGAGCTTTACCAATGGTTTACACAAACCGTTGGGAAATCCTTCCTAAGTCATGGCCTTTACCAACGGTTTTTACAAACAGTTGGGAAAGGGAGAAAATTTTTTAGATTTACCAACGGTTTCTTCAAACCGTTGGGAAATACTTGTTTTATACCCCTATACCAATGGTTCTGTTGAATCGTTGGAATACAAGTGTTGGGAAAACCCAGCTTCCCAGTAGTGTAATATTTAGAAGAATCACTAGATGTGCCTCTTCCTAAAGTGAATAGGGTATTCATACAGTTAATTCCTTAGTTCCCACACATGCTATGAAATCCATTGTATCCATTTTAAAACCTAGAAAAACCACTTCCACAACATGAATTATTCTCACGTCATGAGAATATATTTCATGTACTACCAATAACCATTCATCCCTTTAACAAGTTTCATGGGTTTTTTATGGGAACCACTCTTGTTGTGATTGGACAATTCACAATGTGAATTCATTTTCAAAGAAGTCTTTACATCACCTTTCTGTTTCCTCTAAAAACTTACCCGTTTGAAAAAATGATCAATTACCAAATTTAAAACCGTAAGTCAATGAAACAATGATGTTTAACAAAAACATAAAGAGGTACTTACATAGAAAGGAAAATATTTTACATAGTTTCTAAGTGAGGAAATAGAGCAGTTGGATTATTTATAGTTGACCCTTGTAGGTGAGGATGGAGAAGTGCATAAACAATCGATGGTTATGACCCCACAACTTATCCAATATGTTAGGGAATCATAATTTAGAGATTTCTATTATGAGGAATTTTATAACCAGAAATCCATAATACTGTTTTGATGTACTATCTAAATGTCAGGAGCACATCATTCTTTTTTTAGGATGGATGATGGCACTATTCATGTTGTGAGTGGAGGTCTCGAGGGAGTTTCATAAATCCCATTTAGTGGTATATCATGGAGTGGTGAAGATCTACCAAGACCTTCGAAATTATTTTTGTGTTCAATGATGAAGCAGAGTGTAGATGAGTTCATCTCTCGATGATTCATTTGTCAATAGGTGAAGGCTGAGCATCAGATACCACTGGGTTTTTTAATGACCCGAAAAAATGAACATTTTTATGGACCACTTTCCTCTTAATAACTTTATATTATGTTTTACAATAAAAGAATGTTTAATTACTTCGGACCCAAATTATAATTTAAAAAATGATATAATTATTATAAAAAAAGGAATATGGAATAATAATTTTTTTAATTAAATAGTATAATTTAAACCCCCTTTTTAAATGAAAGTGATCGAATAATTTTATTTTTTTTAATATTTTAGAAATTTCACTATTCAATTTCACTGTTCATTTTTTGACCACTGTTATTTTTAATAACTATGGATTTTTATATTTAAAATTTAAAATTTTAGTTCTTAGAGAATTTTTATTGTTAAATAAACATCATTTTTGAATTTCAAATATCAAAATTACCCTTGATGAATTTTTAGAAATCTTCTAAGATGTTTCAATTTTATGAATAGTGTTTGATGAATAGTGTTTTCTTGATGAATAATATTTAATGAATAGTGTTTTTTTGATGAATAGTAAAGAATATTTTATTATTAAATAACTTTTTCTGTTATATAATTATCAAAAATCTGTCATACATGGTTGTAATCAGGGTAAAAAATATTATTAAATAAGATCAAATAATTTTTTTTGGTGAATAGTAACATACCCTTATGAATAGTAATTTATATTAATGAATAGTAAATCCGCCAAAAAAAAGAAACTTCTCCCATGAGTGTATAAAAAAAATTTAGACATCTTAAAAGTGAAAAAACAATTATAGTATGAGTTTTGGTATTTTTGAATGTCATAAATACATTATTTTCAATTTTATAATTAATTTAATAATTTAAAATGGAAATTTATTTTCATAAAATGTAATCATAAAGTTTTACTTTATTGTCTTATGGTTATATGATAAATTCATGGGACCTTGATCACTTTTTCAAGGTGTCACAAAACAAGTTATAGTTTTAGAGTTATTTTCTTAATAAATAATGATTTTATTTAAAATTAAATGAAAATTATTTTGAAAATTATTTTCACAAAATGGTGTTTTTTTGAATTCAGAGCATCGATATTATGTTAGGGTGAATTTTTGGGATTTTTCTGAAATAGTTGAATTTTTGGTGAATAGTAAAAATACAGTTTTGAGTTTCGTGTATTTAATGACATCATTGATGATGTAATCATGATGTAATAATTCTAGTAGATTTGTGAATAATAAGATATGTTATGAGGTGTACCATGTGGACAATTCCATGGGAAAATACCATGGGAAAGCCCATGGTTTTGCAAATACTACCGATGAGGTGTCCCTTAGAAATTAATTAAATATTCCATCACTTTCCCTATAAATACCAAGCCATTACCCAATTAATTTCATTACAAAATCATCTTCAATGAATATATGGTCTTTTTACCTCCCAAGGAGTCCTCCCAAGGTGCCTTGAAGCTCCCAAGGTCCCAACCTTCGAGCATTCAATGTCACTCTTCGAGGTAAGGGAACCTTTCACCTGCCTCTTTTAAGTGATGACTTCCTTTATGTTATGTCCTCTAGTTACCATATTCTTATAAGGGGATAAGTTTTTATATGTTCCTATTACTTAAAATTTCATGTATAAATGATTAGAGACCCTTTCTTTTCTCATCAATTTAATTTTTGAATCTTTAAGTGATGCCGTTTGGTTGCAGAATTTTCGTAAAAGAAATAACATTTTCTCTTTCTGTTCAAGTTTCATTTTCATGTGGTATGTCATTCAAATTTCTACACCATTATCTTATTTATATTTATTCCTTACATATAATGAAAAATGATTCATTTATTTATGGGATACCCCTGTCCCCTATCTTTTTATTATTTTCTAAAACCATGTTATATAGCAATTATGCTGGAAAAATTTTGTCTCAAATTTTGTCTCTCATTCTCTCATGAAATTATCTTGTTTATTTACGTGAATACCCAGACCTATTTCATTTCTATGGGTGTTAATAAATAAAAAAATTTATATATTGTATTATGGAATTCACATACATATAATCCACACTCCCTTTCTAGGTGTTATAAATGACATAATGATCTTATTTTAAGCAATTTTAAAAAATCACGTTTTTTAAATGAACCCCATTTCTTTTATTCTCTTTGGGTTATTTATGAAATGTTTGATTATTATCTATGTGGATCACATGAAGGTAAATAAATATTAAGGGTGCACCCAGATAATTCTTCAAGGCATTAGGTTAAAAATTAATCTCTAGATATGACAAGTTTCACGATACCTTGGTGAATAACCTTGGTAATTGTTTTACGACACCTTGGGGATGAACCTTGGTGATATGTTTACGAATGTATAAATTAAATGTTGTAGCCACATATTAAAGGTATGATTCATGTTATTTTTGTTATGATATGGATTTTTTTTATGTTGATCACATCTTTATGTTTTTTTATCAAGTTCTTATTGATATCACAAGTAAACAAATTCCCTTTTTTACCCTTACTGGGCCTTCAACTCATGCTTTCATTTGATGTATGTCTACAGGTTATGAGATGATGTAATTTTACATAGGATAAACTTTTGAAGAATATTTTCAAGGGTATTTAAAATAATGATTATTGTTTGCAGGTATTATGTTTCTGATTTCTACGATACTAAACTTTAAAGATCCTCTATTTGTAAAATGTAATGAAAAGTTATGTAATAATAAGGTTGGATTCCTTTGGTTTTGCCCAACCCCTTGAGGTTACAAAGTTAAACTGGTATAGTGTATACATTTATTTTGTAATGGAACTTCCCTGATCATCTATAGTTCATGATTCTATCTGGTTGATCATAGAGCGACTCACAAATTTTCCGCAGTTCATAGACATACGAAAGCAGATTTCAGTGTATATATTCCATCTTTATTGAGTTTACTCGATGATTATTTCATGCCAAAAATTTCACTTCATTAATTTATTATGGATAGGGATATAGTAGGATGTAGATATTTAGTTTCATCTGTGAAAAGTGTTCCACTCTAAGATAAATGGCTACAAAGAGAGAACAATACAGGTTTTGGAGGGCATGTTGTGGGCTAGTGTGTTAGATTTTTGTTTTAGCTAATAGGATCAATTAAAATTTGTGGAGTTTTCTCATATCCATAGTTACCATTACACTCTATGTATGCCACCATTTTAGGACTTCTACTAGAGGCACTAATGGTTACCATTATGTGGGATAGAGCCATGATAGAAAAAATATACAAGAACAGGGCTGGGGAAATTGATGACGTAGAATGTGAAGATCATCTATGGGTATATGAGGACAAAATAAATCCATCATATTTTCTATATGAAATGATGAATAATTCTATTATAGTTTTATTAGGTAGAATATATGTTCTTGAAGGTATCACGTCAATTAGGGATATAGAGATTTGGATGAGTCGATAAGAAGTATCCCAGATTTATTATCACTTTCTAGATACTACACAGGGTTGGTGAGGTGGAATTCTTCAAAGTATTACCACTATAGTTAGACATGTTACATGATGTTTTCTACATTTCAAATTTTAGGAGATACATGCACAATCCGTCCCATGTTATTTGATGAGGTGAGATGGACATTGATTATAGGGTTACCTTTTTAAGTGAATGATTGACATCGACAATCACATATAGAAGATCCATTATGGATGAGTGATTCTCTTATTGTGTGTTCATTAGAAGATTGAGAATCTTTAGGAGAGCAGTTAGGAGTGAGAAAAAATATGTGGACTCAAAAAACTCATCAAAATAATTTAGTTTTTGGTTTTCTGGATGAAAATCCATGAATGTGGGGAGAATCTAATGAATTAATTTTTTCTATATGATACTTTGGAATATTTTAAATTATATTTTTTAAATAAGGTGTAGAGTCAGTGTGGGATTTCAATCCACATTGAGCCCTAGTATTGATAAATTAAAATTTATAAATATAATATACCATTAATGTGTATTCTATTATAAATAATGCTCTATCATCTAAATATAATCTTAGATGAGAAAATCGAGACATCCATTAATTCCAAAATTTTGGTTTTTACCCTAGGTGTAACTTAAATTTTATACATGTTGGGTGTTTCATTTTAGTGAAGTCACCAAAATAATTTTATGTAAAATTAATAATTTAAATTAACTAATTTATTAATTATCTAATGATATTTTTTAACATATAAAATTCATGTTTAAACCTATCTTTTTTAAATAATTAGTGATATACACTCAAACCCTAATGAAACAAAGAAAGAAAAGATGATCCTGGTGAGTTAGCATTGGTGGATGACATCAAATTTATGGATCAACAATTAGTATTCAATGAAGCATAACATTATCTTTGAAAAGGATTTGTGTACTATAAATTATCAATACAATATGAGATAGGGATTTTATTTTGTTATTTTAATACCTATTATTTATTTTTTAGAAAAAACAAATGAATTTTACTAATAATTAGTTCATAGATCCTTATTTGTTTATTAACCTATTGATTATTTCATTTTACTAGAATTATAAATTTTATATAGTTTTGGTTTTGATAATATGATTATTCTCCTCATTCTTCTGATTACATCAATGAGAGATAACTGAACAAAACTCTTTTTTGATTCTCAATTATTTGTTTTAGGAATCTTTTCTTCTATTATTCAAATATTCTTCATTTTTATTCTCATTGGATGATGAATTTTTTTTATTTGAGACCCCTTTTCACTGCATTATTTCATTACTGATTTCTGTGAATCATTGTTGTGATATAAAAACAATGTATCATGTCATCATGGTGGATTGAAAATTATTATAAAAGACTAATGATATATCGAGGGATTTCAGTTTCATGGTATTTGGCACATGTTTGACATGTGGTACGATAAGGAATGAACCACCAAGAAAGAGGTAACTAGAGTCCAGCCAAAAATGAAGAAACAAACCATGTCAATGTAGATCCAGGTGTTATAAACAATATTCATGGAGGAGGAAAATGAGATGGTGGTGCAGGAAGAGAATGAATTGATAAATCTATAATAATAGGGTTTCTTGGATACACCACATGTTGTTCAGAATTATACATGATGCTTACCCCTTTGTTGTATAGCCGCATGGATGTTTAATATCACATGCTATTTGGGGGAACCTACATGATATGTGACTCTTATCTGGTCAAATTTGTGTGTACATGGAGTACATGCCCAAGAATCTATGTGACCCCACACATCATGTGTGTCAGGGAACACCCTGATTACTTTGTGGAGTACACATATATAGTCAGATGACGCATTCCTAAATACCCATATTGACCTCTACATGCCTTGTGTCATAAAAAAATGCCCTGTATAGAGAAGAAAATACTATGTGAGATGGAAGGATATAAGAAAGATTTATATTAGAGTGATACCTTCTGTGTAATACTTATACAATTTGTTAGAGACTTTTTTTCCCCATTCAGTTTTTATTTGAGCATAATTATTTTCCCTTGATCAATCCCATTGAGGGTACAACATGATATCAATTACTAAGCATTGGATATAGATCCCCTGTGTAGGTTAGTTCTTGGTAGACTTGGGTATCCATATTTGATTCTTGGTGTGTGATACTCTATTGAATTACTCCTCAGGTAGGCTCATGTATCTCATATTTGATATTCCAGTCATGTGATCCACTTCCTACTGGGTTATTACAAATATGATTAGGTATCCCCCCTTTTCCGCTTCAGAGGTGGCTTAGTGGTGAAGGAGAGGGGTACAACAACACCGTTCTTTGGGAGGTACAAGGTTCAAATCCTGGGAGTCCGCTTTCAGGGAGAACCTATCCCCCGGGATCCACTCGCCTTGCCGGGTCACCCGGTTTCTGACTGGGTGGGCCAAATGAGGCGCAACCCACCCGTGCTGACGGATTTCTTGACGAACCATCACCGCCCGGGTTGTCACCCTCTAGGACACTCTTCCATCTCGGCTGGAAACAGCTCTTTCCCGGTTGGGGCTCTCACCAGAGTGACCTCTTCGTGGGGAGGGGGTTTCCTTGTGTGGAGGGTTCGAAAAGGCCACACAAGGGAATTCCTTTTAAAGAAAGAAAAAATTATGTATCCCCTTTGGTCTTGGGTGTGATCCCTAACCCCTATATCAATATTTTATGTGTTCAAGGTGTTACTTCATCATGGAAAGGCCTAATGAGTGTGACCACTCCAGTGAGTTCCATCAATGTTAGTATGTCTCGAGGAGTGAGTTTCCCCAAAAGTGTTTTACCTAAGACCCTTTAGTAGAATCCTTAGGCAAGAAGTGATGTCATACATCACCCTAAGACCCAAAGTTTGTCAATAAGTATATTTAGGTTATCTTGTTTATCATCCCAAATTTTTTTATTTATATATTGCTTCCCCTTAAATGCTTTTTTTGTAGTGATTTTTGGTTTTCCCAATGGGGATTTTTATTCTCAACCCTACAGAGGCTCTTCCCACACATTTCATATCTTATGAAGATCTAAAACATTTCTTTGGATTTATTGTTGGGCAAAACATAGTTGGGCTACACAGAACATAGAAAAATTCCATGGATTCTATTTGGAATCTTACTCATTTTATTACCTGGGAAAACACCATTATAGTACTAGCAGGACTGTATTTGAAACTATTTTATTTTTTGTACTCTTTTTTCCTTAAACTTACATGGGATTCGATGTTATAAATAAATTTAAAGTATTGGTTTTTTACCACTTCATTATACTAGTGTATGGAGATATAACGACCCAATGTTTTTAATGGAAATTCCCTTCTTATAAATATGCAATAAAATCACATAATAATGAACTACTAAGTGATAAGTGACCTTTAAACATAAGTTTTTCACTTTGGTGTTTGGAATTTCAAAAATCTGACATACACGATTGTGTTCAAGATGTTTTTTGGAGTCCGATAAGAAAACTTAATTTTTAGTGAATAGTAACATACATTAATGAATAGTAACATACCCTTATTAATAGTGATATACCCTAATGAATAGTAACGTCACCTATGGTGGTATAAAAATAATATTGAAGTTGGAAGTACAAAATACCTATATTTTAGAATAAGTTAATGAGTGTTTTAAAACTGGGTTTTGATAATAAATTATGATTTTAATTAAATATTAAAATAATCATATTTATAAAATTATTTTTGATAAATGGAATTCATTTTTGTATTCTACATGTCGAAAAATGATTAAGGTGAATTTTTGAGATTTTTTTAAAACTAGAATTTTGATGAATAGTAAAATTTGGTAATTTACCGTATATATACATTACAAGCTAAATAAACTATTACTAGAATCATGGATGATGTCACCATCCGTGGTTCTAATTCACATGACCCATTTAATATTATTGGTCATGGATTACTTACTATTCTCTGTCTTGTGAAGAAATAATAAATTAAGGACTATAATATCATGAAATCCCTCCTCTCCTCCACTATAAAAATCCCCTTCACTCCCTCTTCTCTCCACTCCTCTCAAGCCCCAAGACATCTCTAAATTCTTCCCAAATATCTTCCCAAGGTCCTCAACCACTTTCAAAAGCTCTCAACCTCCTCAAAATAGCAAAACCTATCCCTTTAAGAGGTTCTCAAAAGAGGAAGTCTCAAGAGGTAAATTCCTCTTCCCAATTTTCTTCTTTTCTTTTAAGTACTTGTCTTTTTTATTTCTCTCCTCACCCCATTAACCATAATAGTATGATAAATCCTGTAACATAAATGTACTGTAATTTTTTCATGCTAGTGGTATATTTCATTATATTCTCTCTTTTCCCCACCCCATTATTTGGAAGAAATGAAAGCACTGTTTGAGATGTGCTAATTTAGCACATTCATGGACAACAGTTTATCAATTTCTATTATAATCATTAATTCAGATCATGAAACCATTTGTGTTATGGTTGAACCAAATTATTATATATTTAAAATATCATATTTTTGGTTCTGTAATCCTTTGGTACAAATGGAATTAAGTTATAAATCAGAACACATTCTCTGTAATCAAATCCACCGATCAACAAAAATGGTTATCACTATGGTTATATATATAATAATTATACTTCACTCTATGTATCATAATTAAAACTAAAACCATGTAAACCCATGGATATGAACTAAATAATATAACTTCAATTCTGGACAACCAATTTCATCTTGCATATAATCCAAACTTGAATATAAGTGAACTGATCTTTTAAAGCCAAGTAAACAAACAAGCCCGAACAATGAAATTGAACACTATAACTAATAAAAAAGGATTTTAATGAACTAAAAATGGGTTATAATAAATAAATTACATATATAAGTGGTTTTGGAATTATTAATTAATAAGCCTAATTTTTTTATTCAGGTCGTTAATAACAAGTGGAGAACACCAACAGATTTAAGGTAAGGGATCCTCCCCTTTCACTCTTAATCAAGATTGTTCTCTATGATATGCCTTTTTGTGTAATAAAAAGTGATGGGGTATGTTTATACGCCTTCCCCATACTGCCCTAATTTTTTATAAGTGATAATAATCCCTTCTCTCTCTCATCAAGCCCTCTTGGGTACACCCGAAACCATGCCAGTAAAATCGTAACAAATTCTACCCAAACCTTCTTCGTTCCTTCGGGTTGCCTTATCTTTATTTAAAAATGGTGTTATCGTATATATTTATGTGAATCCTATGAATTATGGATATTAGTAAAATATTATAATATCAAGACCATTTTAGCACTTTCTTTCAGGGATATACATATTTTTGAAAGATTCCCTCCTTAGAACTTTCCGATAAGCAAATATGTTTTAAGGGGAATTCCCAAATTTTTACCCAAATTTCATGTTCACTCTATCCTCTATTTTGAGATAAAATTGTCATTATAAAATCACAAATTTTATTATGATTACCTTATTGATTCAATTCTGATTTTATATACAATAATGTCCTCTTTTCTTTTTGAAAAGTTCTACAGTTTTTTCTTTAAAACCGCACTGAAATGTTTTAATGCTAATATTTCAAAAATACATTTCTCATATGTTTTCACTTATATTTGACACCAATTACCATGTCATATGCCTATTCTACCCTATGAACATTCCTGTATTTTCTAATTCCTTCCTTACATGGATACTTTCATTATACGCCCATTGGTTATGATTTATGTCATGATTGTGGAACCCAATTCTTTCCATGGGTACCCATATGTTTTTGTATGGTTGATTATGTATGATTTTATACATGGTAAGAATATTTATGTGGCAAGAATATTCATGAAAATTTTGATATGGGTGTGCCCAGATAGCACTCCAATTCATTGGGTAAGGATAAGTCTCATGAGATGTGATGTGAAACGAGATTGGCAGTTAGCCTTGACCCGTACTGAAATGGGAAACGAGATTTGTGGTTAGCCTTGAACCATACTAAAGATATAATTTATGATTATACCACATTTATATGATTCCATGTTTATATGGTCCGATGATTATAATAATTTTTTTATAAGTTTCATGCTTTGGATATCATTCTATCATGCCTCCTAACTCATGTGCTTGAGATGTATCCGTATGTTCATTCCTTTACTGGGATTTTTAGCTCATCCCTTTGTTCATGTGTTCCCCTAGGTACCCTATGTAGATCTAAGAGCTTAAAGGAAGTTAGAAGCTCTTTATGGAGATTAACTAAAGATGTTTTTTAGCCCCATGTTTTATGTTATATATACTTAGTATTCCATGAAAATTGACTTAATGATCCTTGGATGGTACTCTGATGATTAATTATGCTTAAAAAAATGAAATGTTATATGTAAAAGGCTCAGGTCTCTATAGTTGGTATCAGGGTATGGTTTAGTTATTTTGGAGATTAGGAATAGAGAACCTTAGTGAGAACCTTAAGGATGAGACTAAGTATAAGACAATAGTCCTAAATTTTGGTGAGTATAGAGTAAGTGGTTTATCAAAGAAATACATACCTCTCTGGATACGAGTAGGTAGAGGCGGCTCTGGCATAGATGTATCTAGGTGTAAAACCCGGAAACACCGCTTTGAGCTAGACTCGAACGGGAACTGGTGCACGATAACGGGCCTTGACACACTGTTGGTTACGACACACCTTGGGGATATTCTTTGGTAGAATCATGAGCTTAGTACTAACCATTATTAAGGGACAAGAAAATCTCATAATAATATATGTTAAGAAATAGATTGGGGATAACCAAGATATAAACCTAAGGAATCACAAGTTAGGATTTACTTCTTCTTTATAAGTTTATCCTTTAATGTTAAAAGTTTCCTTTTTATGCTCAATAGCTAAGTATTCAAGATCTCTAATTATATGTTATGTTTCTTAGTTAATGGCAGGAGATAGAAGAACACGTTCCGAAAACCAATGTAATAGGCAATGTGATGATTGCCCTAATGACATGCCGGATGTGAAAGAAGCGGGTGCTCAAAACTTCATGGCAGTACTTGCTCAGCTAGCTCAAGTTATGAATAATAACTTGAATCAGGTGGAACATCCCCCTCCTCCAAGGAAAGTGCAATTTTACGTAGAATCCTTCATGCGGAAAAGACCTCCCATGTTTAGCGGGTCTTCTGATCCCCTCCTCCCAGAGCAATGGATTAACTCCATTGAAAAGATTTTCTCTGTCCTCTAGTGCTTGGAAGAAGAGAAAGTTGTACTGAGTCTATCATTTTGATGGGGAAGCTGATCAGTGGTGGACACTGATCAAGAATACAAAGTCCCAAGAGGAAATTGATTCTATAGATTGGGAGGAATTCAAGTGGATGTTTTTCAACAAATAATTTCCTCAAACCCTCCATCTCAATATAAAAAGAGAGTTCCTTGGACTTAAGCAAAAGGAAGATGATACCATCGGGGCGTATGAAGCTAACTTTACAAGGCTTTCAAGGTACGCCTCTGGCTTTTTCATGAACACTGAAAGCAAGGTGGATCGCTTCTTTAGCAGACAAAAGCTGATTCTATGAAAAGTGTTGGCGATTCGAGACTTCGACATCTTTGAGGAGATTGTTCATTGTGCCCTCAAGGTTGAAATGGAGATTTGAGACTCTTAGGGGTCTCATGGGCCTAGTGAAAATTAACAGAAAATGGAGAACAACATGGGTGGTTCATCAAACAAATCCCCTAATGGAAATAAGCCTCACTTTTCCCTTTGTAAGAATTGTGGGAAGAAGTATCTTGGTGACTGTCTCAAGGGAACCAGAAATTGCTTCAAATGCAGAAAGTTTGTCCATCTGGCCAAGAACTACCAAAGGGATATGAAAAATCCCACTAATGTTGAAGAAGAAAGGAAGGTTCTGATCAACACTCAGCCTATAGTGCAGTGTTTTAACTGCAAGGAGCTTGGGCATTATGCGAACAATTTCCCTAAGTTGAGGGTTATCAAAGGAAATCTGCATTAACCTCCAAGGAAACAAAAAAGGGATTATGCTATGACTACTACTGAGGTGGAGCCGAAAAATGATGTGGTGATAGGTACACTTGTTATTCATTCAAGAATAGTGAACATACTATTTTATTCTGGTTCTACGCATTCTTTCATATCATGAAAGTTTATTAAACTATTCAAACACCACCTCAAAATTTGTAAGAAAGGTTATCTATGAGAACAACGAATGGAGATATTATTTAATCCATGGTTTTTAACTCCTCCCCGGTTAATGTTTGCGGACCGAACCTCCCAACAAATTTTTTCATAATTCCTTTAGTGGAGTTCGATGCTATCTTGGGCATGGATTGGCTATCTTTTCACAAGGCCAACATCAATTGTAGGGAAAGGGTGATCACTCTTCACATCCCGAAGCATCCTCCAATTCCTTACAAGTTCAAGGAGTAAGATGATTATCCTTTAGAATCTTCATCTCAAGTTTGGATATTGCTTATTTATGAGCATGAATACGAAGATCAAATGATTGAGACAAAGGAGAGAATCATGCTTGAAGAAATGCCCATCATGATGGATTACACGGATGTATTCCTCGAAGAGTTGTCTGGCCTTCCTCCTGACCGAGTGGTTGAGTTCTCAATTGAACATATCCCTAGATATTTGCCAATCTCAAAGACACCTTTTAGAATGGCCTCCATAGAGCTGGAAGAGATGAAGAAGAAATTATAGGAGAATATGGAGAATGGTTTTATATACCCGAGTGCTTCACTGTGGGGTGCTATAGTCCTCTTCGTCAAGAAGAAGGATGGATCAATGTGCCTATGCATTGATTATTGTGAGCTCAATAAAATCACTATAAAGAACAAGTATCCCCTTCCATGAATATATGACTTGTTTTATTAGCTTCGTGGGGCCAGTTATTTCTCTACGGTGGACCTTCGGTCGGGATATCACCAACTAAAGGTGAGGAAGGAAGATATTCCCAAGACTACCTTTCAAATGAGGTATGGACACTATGAGTTCATAGTGATTCCCTTCAGACTGACTAATGCTCCAACAATTTTCATGGATTTAATGAATAGAGTATTTAGAGATTACCTCGAAAAATTTGTGGTGGTCTTTATTGATGTTATTCTGATATACTTCAAGAGCAAGGAGGAACATGATGAGCATTTGGAAACTATTTTAAAGACTTTGCAAAGGGAGAAGTTGTATGGAAAGTACAGTAAATGTGAGTTCTGGATGGATTAAGTATCATTATTGGGGCATTTTATCACCAGTAAAAGGATGCCTCTGTGGACCATTCCAAGACGAATGCAATTGATGAGTGGCTGAGGCCAACTTCTGTAATAGAGATCCACAGCTTTTTAGGTCTAGATGGGTATTATCGACGATTCGTGAAGAACTTTTCACAATTTTCAAACCCAATGAACAAGCTGAAATGGAAGGGAGTAACGTTTTTCTAGCCATAGGAATGTGAAGACTATTTCAAGGAGTTGAAAAAGTTTCTTATCACTACGCCGGTACTCACACTCCCTTCAAGTGGAGAACTCTTTGTGGTGTAAAGTGATGATTCTAAGAAAGGCATAGGCTATGTGCTAATGCAAAATGATAAAGTGATAGCCTATGCTTCAAGGAAGCTAAAAATCCCTGAGCAAAACTATCCCACACATGATCTGGAGTTGGCAGCTATGATATTTGCGTTGAAAATCTGGCAGCATTATCTCAATGCGAAAAAATGTGAGATATATACTGACCACAAGAGTTTCAAATATATATTCACACAGAAAGAGCTTAATATGCGCCAAAAAAGATGGATAGATCCCATCAAGGATTATGAATAATCATTCCACTACCATCCTGGTAAGCTAAACAAGGTGGAAGATGCTCTAAGTAGAAAGGATCATGCATCTTTATCAATGATGAGAATTGAAAAGGTTCTGATCTTCTTAGATTTGCAAAGGATGGACATGGGAATCATTAAGGGAGGAACATCATCAATCATTTCTCAAATTATTTCTCAACCATCCCTCTTGGATAAAATAAAGGTTTCTCAAATAAAGGATGTGGAAATTTAAAAAAGGGTGGAAGCTGTTAAAAATGGGAAATCCTCTTATTTCAAAATTGATGAGGAAGGAGTTGTAAGATTTGGGACATGATTATGTGTACCATATGATCTATAAATAAAGAAGGAGATATTGAATGATGCACATAGCTCGACCTTCTCTATCCATCCTAGGAGTAACAAAATGTACCGTGATCTCCGAGAACACTTCTGACGGGATAACATGAAGAAAGAGATTGCGGATTATATATCAAGGTTCTTGGTATGTCAGCATGTTAAAGCTGAGCGACAAAAGTCCAAAGTTATGATGCAACCATTGAATATACCCATGTGGAAATGGGAAAATGTTACTATGGAATTTTTCACGGGTCTCCCAAAGACGTCGAAGGGAAATAATGCGATATGGGTTGTGGTTGACCGACTTACCAAGACATCCCATTTCATTGCTATTCGGGAAGATCTCTCGCTTGAAAAACTTGCAAATATATATGTGAAGGAAGTGGTGAGACTGCATGATGTTCAACTCTCAATTTTCTCTAACTGCGATCCAAGGTTCACATATAAATTCTGGAGGAGTCTTCAACATGCTTTGATTACTGAATTAAATTTCAGCACGACCTATCATCGCCAAACTGATGGACAATCTGAATGGACTATTCAGACGCTTGAAGATATTCTTAGAGCCTACTCTGTAAATTCCATTGTTGGTTGGGATCAGCATCTCCCACTGGTTGAGTTCTCATAAAACAATTACTTCCACTCGAGTATGCATATGGCCCCATATAAAGCTCTGTAGGAAAAGTGATGTAGAACTCCAACCTATTGGGATGATGTTGGAGAAAGAAAGCTACTTGGACCCCATCTTGTTCAAGAGATGACGGAGAAGGTTCAAGTCATCCAGAAACACATCAAAGCTGCTCTAAGTCGGAAAAAGAGCTATGATGACAATTGTCGAAGGGACTTGGAGTTCGACATTGGAGATAAAGTCTTCCTTCAAATATCTCCATGGAAGAGAGTCATGCGATTCAGGAAGAAAGGGAAGCTAAGCCCAAGGTATATTGGACCATTTGAGATCCTTGATCGCATAGGAGACGTGGCCTTTTGGCTTGCACTTCCACCGAATATGGATCGAGTTCATGATTTTTTCCAAGTATCACTCTTGAAGAAGTACATACCTAATCCCTCACATGTACTAAACTCAGAGGTGGTGTAGCTGGAAGCTGATCTCTCCTATGAGGAGTAGCCAGTAAAGATTCTGGATCGGAGAGATAAGGTTCTACGCAACAAGACAAACCATCTTGTCAAAGTGTTGTGGAGGAACCATAAGTTTAAGTAAGAAACATGGGAACTGGAGGAAGCAATGAAGGAAATGTACTCACATCTGTTTTTGGCCTTGAATGTAAAATAAAATTTCGAGGGTGAAATTTCTTAAGGGGGGAAGAATATAACAACCCAATGTTTTTAATTGAAATTCACTTCTTATAAATATTCCATAAAATCACATAATAATGAACTACTAAGTGATAAGTGACCTATAAACATAAGTTTGTCACTTCTGTGTTTGGAATTTTGAAAATATGACATACATGGTTGTGTTCAAGATGTTTTTTGGAGTCTGATAAGAAAAACATAATTTTTGGTGAATAATAACCTACCAAAATTAATAGTAGCATACCCTTATAAATATAGATATACCATAATGAATAGTAACGTCACCTATGGTGGAATAAGAATAATATTCAAGTTGGAAGTACAATATACCTATATTTTAGAATAAGTTAATGACTGTTTTAAAACTAGTTTTTGATAATAAATTATGATTTAAATTAAATATTAAAATAATCAGATTTAGAAAATTATTTTTGAAAAATGGATTTCATTTTTTGATTTTACACATAGAAAAATGGTTAGGGTGAATTTTTGAGATTTTTCTAAAATACTTGAATTTTTGATGAATAGTAAAATAAGGTAATTTACCGTATATATGCATTATAAGAAAATATAGACTATTACTAGAATTAAGGATGATGTCACCACCATTGGTTCGAATTCACATGACCCATTTTCTATTCTTGGTCATGGAATACTTACTATTCTTTGTCTTGTGAAGAAATAATAAATTAAGGATTATAATATCATGAAATCCCTCCTCTCCTCCACTATAAACCCCCCTTCACTCCCTCTTCTCACCACTCCTCTCAAGCTCCAATAATTCTCTAAATTCTTCCCAAATCTCTTCCCAAGGTCCTCCCCCACGTCGAAAATCTCTCAGCCTCCTTAAAATACCAAAACCTCTCCCCTTTAGAGGTTCTCAAAAGAGGAAGTCTCAAGAGGTAAATTCCTCTTCCCAAATTTATTCTTTTTCTTTTAAGTACTTTTCTTTTTTATTTCTACCCTCACCTCCCTTCACAATAATAGTATGATATATCCAGTAACATATATGTACTATAATTTCTTCATTCTAGTGGTATATTTCATTATCTTCTCTCTTTTATCCACCCCTTTATTTGAAAGAAATGAAAGCACCGTTTGAGATGTGCTAATTTAGCACATTTAAGGACAATAGTTTATCAATTTCTGTTATTATCTTTAATTTTGGTCATGAAACCATTTTTGTAATGGTTGATACAGATTATTATATATGTAATATATCCTATTTTTGGTTCTGTAATCCTTTGGTACAAATGTAATTATGTTATAAATCAAAACACATTCTTTGTAATCAAATCCACCGATCAACAAAAATGGTTATCACTATGGTTGTATATATAATAATTCAACTTCACTCTGAGTAACCTAATTAAAAATAAAATCATGAAATCCCCTGGATATAAACTAAAATTAGGTTAAAAGTCCTAGGTTTTTATCAGTACTAGAAAAGAATTGATAAGATGGTTATTTATCAGTTCTCTTAGAAGAACCGATAAAAGATACCGTTTATCTGCGCATTTATTTAGCATTGAAAAATGGTAATTATATATTGTGATGTTACATCACAATGTAGAACCAAAAATAGGGCATACTCCAATATGATGTAACAATAAACTTAAGCAATAGAAACAAAACAACAAAAATTATCAAAATCATAAAAAATGTAGAATTTAAATGAAATAAAATTTCCAACACATATAAAAGAAAAAAACTAGTATAGAGAACAAGTGTCTACCTATATAAAAGAATATATCACCCCTTCTTGAGAAGAGTAATGCACCTATATAGGGAAAAAATTACTACATAAATAATAATATAAATAAATAAATTTATATATAAAGAGTTAATTTTAAACTTAACTTTAATTCATACCAGGAACACTATGTATCAGATCTAGTTGTAGTTTATTTTTTCAAATCACATGACATTTATTGATCATCTTCCGGAAGTATCTCGGTGAAAATTAACTAAATATGTATAAGATAATAAGGATAATGAAATTAATTAAGTAATAGTAGATAAAGTGATGAGAAAACAATCTAGTCTTTTGTTCTCGATTTTGGCAATGTGAGGCACATTTTAAACTAAAATGACACTTTAATATTGAAAACACACACTTGGAGTTATACCAGTCACATTGTGCATCAAATTTAAGTATGATTTATTCCTACATATCCCAAATGACTTATAGATAAATGTACTATTATATAAAAAATATCTGAATGCGTTACCTCATTTTTGACTATACAACTTGTGTTTTTTGCTGGAATGTCATTTTAAAATGGAAACACACAAATTGAGTCATTTAGACCGCCTTGTGTATGGGTTTGTCATGATATTTATTCTTAAACATCAAAAACTAATTGTGATTAATTTTCCTAAATTATGAAGACAATAAAGGAATGTTTTCTTGGTTTTTTGTTAGTGTCTTTTTTTATTAAAATGTAAATTTTAAAATGATAACAGATAGTTTGAGTCATACCGAGCACAAACTGTATTGGATTAAGGTAAATCTGATTCATACACATCAAAAATGACTTATGGGTTATTGTCTTAAAGTACCAAAATAATCTGATTTTTTTCTTTGTTTTGAGTCAATCAGTTATCTTTTGTACTAAAATTAATGTCAATTTTGAATAAAATATGCAATTGGATTAATACTAGTCAAAATGTGTGTTAGATTTAGGATTGGATGACTTTTAAACAAACCAAATGACATTTGGATCGTTTTACTAAAGTATCATTACAATTTGAATGCGGTTCATCCATTTTGAGTAATTCTACTCTGTTTTTTTACTAAAATTTCATTTTAAACTGGAAACACACACTTTGAGTCATACAGGTCTCATAGTTTGTGGGTTTTAAGTGATAATGATTCATACATGTTAAAAATTAATTATTAACCATTTTCCTAAATCATAAATACAATCCAAGCATGTTTTCTTGACTCTCAGTGAGTGACACTTTTTTTTGTATTAAAATGTTAATTTTAAACTGATAGTAGAGACTTTACGTCATACCAGAAACATCATATATAATATAAGGGTTTTCATAATTCCTATATGATAGAAATTAATTATTTATTGTTTTCTTAAAGCACTAAATAAATTTGAATTCATTTTCTCAGTTTTGAGTATGTCAGTTGTCTTTTTTACTGAAAATAATGTCAATTTTGAATAAGAAGATTTACAAGTAGGAATATTAGACAAATCGTAGATTTTATTGAGGTGAAAATAATTCCCACACGTTCCAAATAACATATTGATCATTTTATTAAATTATGAAAACAAATTGAAATCGTTTTTTCAGTTCTGAGTATGCCACTTTTATTTTTTACTAAAATGTCATTTTAAACTGGAAACATGTATGTTGATTCATATATGTTTCATCATGTGTGGGTTTAACATGGTAATGATTCCTATATGCCATAAATTAATTATAAATCATTTTAAAAAAATTATCAAGAAAATACGAGCTAATGTTCTCAATTTTCAATGAGTGAAACTTTTTTGTATTAAAATGTCAATTTTAAACTGATAACAGAAACATTGATTCATACTATGAAAATCATGCATCACATTTAGGTGAGGATGATTTTTAAAATTCAGAAATTACTTTTAGATCATTTTACTAATGTACCAAAATTATATGAATTCATTTTCTAAGTTTTGAGTGTGTTTGTTGTATTTTTTACAAAAATTAATGCTAATTTTGAATTAAAAGTTTCACATGGATTAATACTAGACACACCATGCATTGGATTGAGGTGAGGATGATTCCTAAAAATATAAAATGACTTATGGATTAGTTTATTATAGTATCAAAACAATCCAAATTCATTTCCTCTTTTTTGAGTACACCACATGGGGTTTTTACTAAAATGTCATTTTAAAATAGAAACATGAAATTTGAGTCATAGAAGTCACATCATGTGTGAGATTAATGTAAGGATGATTCATAAACATCAAAAATAAATTTTGAATTATTTTCCTAGACTATAAAGACAATACAAGTGTGTTTTCTGAGTTTTATGTGAGTGGAACATTTTTTGTATTAAAATGTCAATTTTAAACTGATAACAGACACTTTAAGTCATATCAATCACATCATGTATCATATTGAGGTTTAGATGTTTCATACATGCCAAAAATTACATATAGATCATTTAAATAAAGTACTAAAACAATATTAATGTGTTTGATTAGTCACGAGTATGTATATTTTATTTTTTACTAATATCAATGTCAATTTCAAAACAATCCAAATGCATTTTTTTTGTGATGATAAACTCTAACATAACATCATAATTATTTTTTAGTATAATTTTCAATATCCTTATTCTCATTTTTTTGGTAGACTTGATGAGTTTTTTATTAATGAGCTTGTGGACACAGATCATTTTACATAATGAATATTCACAAGCATAATGAATATTACTTTTTTAGATTTCACAATAATTTGTGATATTATATAATTTATCTAATTTATGATCAAATGGACTAAATAAATCCACCACCCACCAAAGTGAAACCACTGTATTTTATTTTCTAAAATTTCATGATTCGGTCAATGAAGTATTGTATTTCTTTATTTATTTAGTGGTTTTGGATCAAGATACTAGTTTATTTTTCAAAGGGGTGTTCATTTGGATTTTAGATTCTACATGATTTCATTTGAGGTAGGATTTTAATTTTTAGTGATTTCCTTATGAGGAATTTTTTTTTCATTTGATGCTATGTTTCCTTTGACTTCATCCATCCTTGATGACTATGATCTCTCATTGTTTTTCTTCCTCCATTAGTTCTCTCATACACTTTCTGGATTTTATTTTTGATTAAAATATATTTATTCAAGTATTTAAGAAGGATTATATACTTGTTTGATGATTGGTTTGGTGTTTTATGACTATAAAGTGACTATTGGGTCTACTACTAAGACCCCTTTTTTTTAGTGTAGATAAGTCTTGGGAAAGAGACTAAATCTATTTTTTTATTGTATTTCAATTTGTTCTTGGTGAGGTGTTTCCTTCATACTTGGAAAATGGATATTATTTTTAGTGAAAAGTTTTGTGCACCCTTTTCAACAATTGTTCTCAAACATCCTCACTAGACTCTATTTCCCAGCAATTTTATAGTTTTAAATCCATCACTTTGAACTATCATCTTCTTTGGTCTCCACCTCAGTCTACAAATTCGTCTCCTCCTCTAAATGTTTTATTATACACCTCAGCCTCTTCCTCCACTATTGACTATAATTTTATTGTTTAAAGGTCATCGATTCTAAAAAATTTTATTTCCTCCATTATAAATCTCCTTGAAAAATAGATCCAAAATAATATATAATCATTTTGGAAATGATATTTCACACCCCAAATATATTTATAAGATCATAACTCATACTAGATCACAGAAATAGAAGGTAATCACCTAAATTTGTTGTTAGCATACATTCTAGAAACATGTATACTACCCACTCATCTCTAGACAAATTTATTTTTATTTTCAGTATGAAGGTTTTTTGAAATCTCGATAGTACTATGAAAATGTAGAAAAAATGTGTATCAAATATATTTAATGAAATTGTAATTAATTTTAGAGATTACCTATTGGGGGATGCTAGTATTTTTATGTTTTATGATCTCTCCCATAAATTTTATAACATAAAATCAAAATCAATTCCATTATCTTGCTTGAGAAACATTAGAAACACTAAACAAAATAAGTAAAGTTTATTAAATATTTTTGGTAGTTATACTTTTCTATATATAACCTAATTTTATTCCCTTTGTAGTAATCCACAAGATTTATCTCTCTAGACACCGCCTTTATGACATTACATAACCTATATTTTGTGACTACTATATCGTAAAACAATTCTTGTTAAAACCAAGAATAAAATAAATAATTTAATTTTTATCAATAATATGTTGATTTTAGTATATTAAAAATTCCAAATACACATCATGTGTGGTCAGTTGGTTGGATATCCATTCATTGGATCCAAAAAATAAATTTTTGTGTTATCCAGATTGACTGCGATTAGCATACAGTGATGCATATGAAACAAATAAGTATTGAAAAAATTAATAATATATATTATGTAATTAGAGTTTAGATTTTTACTTATGTATTATAGGCATTAAACAGAGTATGTAAATTGTTTTTGTTCAATCAAATTCTTCGTGTAACTCATATCTTTTATTCTTAATTTCTTCATTATCCAAATTAAGTTTCGATATAGAAAAGATACTAGGATTAATGAATATAAATAATTCTTCCCATGATTTTCACTTTATATAGTAGTGATATAATCATATGTATAATATATTAACAGTTATTAAATTTATTAAACATATTATCTCTCCATTTGGATAGGTTTATTATTTAATTATATCTTATATATATATTCCCAACTGAGATTTCAAACCATTCATGCTTCAGAATCTCATTTATAGTCTCAAGACCAATTATATCTAACATGAAGGCTCCAAATATTTAATTTTATATATAATTTAAGACATATATAAATATTTAAATTTGGTCTCTACGTGAATTTTTAATGATTATAAATTTTGCTCCTGAATTGGCGGAGAGATGGTACTTTCAAAATGTTGTTTTCATTTCTTGGTTGATTCACTAGATTTTATTGATCAGACCTTCAATTTCCCCATCACTTTATATATATATATATATATATATATATATATATATACTATCATACCTCACTTCAGGCCTTTTATCATCAACCATTATAGGTTTTTTTGTGAGAAAATTTGTTAAAGACATACCTCATGTATCATTATAATATTATATGACCATTACATGAAAGATACAATAACATTATTGACCATTGTAACATCCGGATCATTAAGTGGAAAAGGAAACTTAATATTCATATCATGATCTACATCAATTACCACTATCATGTGATCTTTTGGGAAGTCTTTATGGTGTATCTTGTATCCTGATATGTTATAAAATATTCCCATCCCAACAAGGCCGTGCATGGGAGTAGATAGATAAAAATCACATACAACTATAACCTATAAAATTTTAGTAATATAATGTTGTCATAATTTGTTTCATTCAAATTTAGAATAATGATTTATAAAAAAATTAATTAACCCTTGTGTGGTATGAAGTTGATGAGAATGACTAGCCTCAAAGCTAGTGGGATCATTCTATTCATGTGTGGATCTTTGTTGTTTCGCTAGTTAGCTTTGATCATTTCTCATACATTGGTCTTCCAAACTTAGCAGAATAATAATATCATGTAGTGAGTATATTTTTGGCTACAATCATCTCACCAAACTATATGTATCTTCATGTGGCTTTATCTTCTCGAAATATGTTTTAGGAGAGACTCTAAAACCTAATCCTCTAACACGACCATATTATTCTTGTTGTTTCAATGCTTTTTAAAGTATATTTTCATGCTTTATAATCTGTATTGATTCTTATTTGAAAACCATATAAACAAATATGAACATAAACAGATATTTTTATGTAATATTTTTATAATTCATAATGAATTATAATTATGTCATACATACACATGTTTCCCATAATATTTTTTGTGTTTTCATCAACTAGTTTAACCTCCTTAATTACATGGGCCTCCATCCATAGTAAATTACTTGGGATAGTAGTGTCTTCATATTTTAATAAATCAACCTATATTTAAAAAAGGAACATATATTGTTTTGATATCACATAATTAGAACTTTATTGTTTGTTTAAAATAAATACAAATTTCTTCTCTAATAAAGAGTTCCCCATCCTTTCTTTGCGATATGGGTACATTGGTTTTGATGAACATTTTTTATTTTTAATAGTCTTTTTTTATTTTATAAATTAATAGTTTTGAATCCAGTTTCATAAAATAAATAATTTAAAATAATATATTATCAAATCTAATGCATCTGAAATGTTTTTTCATTGGGATTATCAATGAAAGAACTCCATGTTTTCTTCTTTATAATGTTCGCATAACTATCTAGTAGGTGTTATTTGGTTTTCTCTCCACATCCCTAAGATGTAGCTTTATAATAAGAGCCCATAATCCTAAATGGGATTTTCTATAGGCCATTAAGACAAGTTTCTTATGGAAATTTTCTAAAATAAACGAAGTTTGCAAGGAGTAATGAAAATATAAAAAAATGCATTATATTCTTTTTTGGTAACATAGAGAATATATATCATAACATTAAAATTATATATTTATAAATGATTTACTTCATTATAGGATGTAAATATCTCCATGAATCAATATTAATCAGCACTTTTATCCTTGTTGTGATCCCAAGATAACCAATGAACATTGAATTCTTGGGGTCAATAGGTTTTCCATGTTGATTCAAACCAAAATTAAAATTTATACCCTATATTCTTGGCTTGAAAATTTTATTCAACACTTTGATGCAGTGTCCTTGTTGTTTTTTTATAAGCATACTGTTGATCCACTATTAATTCTTTAGTTTTATCATCAATAGTCTATTCTTCCTCAACATTGGAAACATCATTATGTGAAGAAGAAATTTTCTATATGAGTAGTAAAACATTTAATTTGTATTCAATAAAACAACATAAACATTAATAAAGGATTTGAGGAGGGTCACATGAATTATCTATTGAAAACTTGATAGACTCCTTAATTCTATACTCATACTCTTTTTTCAAATGATTAACATGAATGACTTTTGATGGAAAAATGTAATTGAATTTAATAAAATAATTACCACACTATGGTAGGTGTTATCCTATGAATTAATCCAAATGTAAAAGATATAGACAACTGAGATCCTCATCAATTTCATCTACCAAATAGTTATTTTTACATTTTGTTGCTTGATAATCATCCCCATATCTTGTGGAAATCCCCATATGTTTTTGGAAATACTCTAACCAAAATTCATCTCATACTTGGTACTAGTGATAATTTGAGTTAACTAGTTATCAGAGAAGTTTAAACAACATAGAAGAGACATGAGATGAGTATCAAGAAGGTTTTTTAAATAATAAAGGTTTAGGAGATGAAGCTGGTAATGATAATAGTCATTTCCTCAAAACTGTTTAAATTACCACATCTTAACTTAAAATTTCAAATCTCATCTCAAAATTGTAAAAGGTCCCTGACACTACCATGATAACATCAAATAATTCTCACTGTGAAATACTGACTATAATATATGTTACTAGTCCTT
The DNA here is from genome assembly GCA_963277665.1 of Viscum album. Taxonomy (NCBI): domain Eukaryota; kingdom Viridiplantae; phylum Streptophyta; class Magnoliopsida; order Santalales; family Viscaceae; genus Viscum; species Viscum album. The sequence continues at coordinate 1,736,793,752 of OY728133.1, forward strand.
TTCCCTCACCTGTATCTCATATATAAGTGCAATATATCTACTTAGTTTCATGTGTAGGTTGTGATTACAAAAATAAACAAGTAAATACTTAACGGAGCCCCCAAAATATACAACACATATATTTGAGTATATGTTCAAAGTAGTAACACTCAAAATACATATATAATTCATGTAATTGTAATCTAACTTGGACACTGAGATAATAAAATGTACAAATTTTATTTCATACTAGTGAATTATACTAATCATACTATATGTTTATTCCATGGTTTTCCCATGACATTGAAATCATTTCACTAATAACATGATATCATTTGAATCCTATGAGGAGAAAACATTATTTATCTCCCTCTTAAAATAACCACATCACAGATACCTTGATATTCTACCTCATACCCCATGAATCCAAGACTATCCCTCAAGGATACCTATCAAATGCTCTTATTGCATCCATATCTTGAAATGGGTATAACATCGTCGTTTTTTAAGAAGTGAATTTGAAATATGGTGAAGTCTTAGCAAGATTGGTTCCCTTATGAAATAACCAAACAATGGGTTCCATAATAAATTAGTTAAACCTAACTTCTAAAAAACCATAAATTAGAACAAAAGACACACACAATTTTCATATCGTCCTCACCCTAACACTCGATAAATCTTTAACATGTATATAGAAACTCACATTCTATCATACCATACATAACACTCACATAAAATGAAGAACTTATTATTTTTTAAAAATATTTTTAAACCATATATACTCTAAACCCACTCATATTAAAAATAACCTAAATGTAATTTTAATTATGGCCTCTAACACATTACATTTCAAAAATGAAGGAATGAACATTCAAATCCAAATTGATATAAATTTTGATTCCGTTAATATGTAAAATTAGCTATTCAAAAATCCACTCAATTTTCTAAATCACTATTTTTTCGCCCCAGAAATATAATAATTTATAGATTCTATTAGCCTTTTGAGAAACCCATTTTATTTGACTAGAGTTCCACATGACTTCCACTTAGAATCAATTAATTCCACTCACAAGCATTTACTCTTTTCAACTTCCTTTGAAGTGTTTCTTTTTTTTTTGGGAATTTCCTTCCCACTATATATTTTTAATATGTTTGAACTATTTTATTGGGATTTTATTTATATCAATAGAGGTTTTGTAAAAATTCACCATGTTTCCTTTTTCATAATGGTGTTAAGAAATTGTTCACTCCTATTGGCATCTTTGGATAAAAAGAAAGTTGATGAAACTTTATTCAAATTAGTTGAAGATGAGAATGTTAGTTGATATTTTTTCTTTTCAGTGTTAGTTTTTTTGTATTTCTTAGATAAAATTTCACCCTTGTATATTGTTTCTAGAGGGAAAATGATAGGATTATCAATCTAATAATTAAACTAGAAACATAACTTTATAGAAAACTGGAACTGGAGTTAGAAATTAAGGGGTTAAACTGGACATTAAAAGTCATGAAGAAAATGAAAGATGAAGGTGACTTATAAGTAATGATAAATACAGAGGAAATCATAGATCTATTTCATGAAAATGAAGATACCCTTGATATCCTAGAATCATCGAACCAAACATTAAATATATATTCATTATTCAAGGATTTTTAAATACACTGTATTAAATTCAATTTTTCAATAATCCATTGTATTTACCAATACTTGAGTAATGAATATATATTTAATGTTTCGTTCAATGATTCAAGTCCATCAAGGGATTCCATATTTTTTATCAGCAGATCTAGTAATCCCTCCATATCTTTTATAACTTCCACATCACCTTAGTCTTCCATGTGCTTTGTGGATTTTAATGTCATGAATCAAATCTGGTCTCCATCAAAAGTGGCACCATACCTAGCCCGTGACTAGGCCCGAAGGGTTTTCCTAATCCCCATGGGCTAGAACAGGTGCCTGGGTATCATAAAAAGATAATTGGTAAGGATTTACCTAAGTATATAAATAGAAAACATCAAACGAAACCAAGAAAACAAATCTGGATTTTCCAATCCAAAACATATTTCACTAAAATTCAGAACTAAATTACACAATTTGAAGAAATTTTTAAAGACCATCACAAAGGTAAAAACCAAAAAAATACAGCCCAAGAACCAACACATGGCGAGAGGCACCACCCTCAAGCCATCTCCATAACACCGTATCACGATAGACCGCTAAAAACCCGAACCATTGACACAAAAGCAGTACCCAAACCTACAACAAAAATAGCCAAGTATACATACACCCAAAGGTGTAAGTAGGGTGTGAAAAAAATGTAGTAGGATACAACCACTAAGAGATTCCATGTGATAAACATTCAAATATGAAATCCAAGAATGTTTTCATAACATGAAGTGCTAGTAAAAATTTTCTTGAAAGATGCAACTTTAAATAAAAAGATTTTAAGTGGGGTATTTGAAAGAATAATTTTTTTTAGAAATAATGCCAATACTACTGAATTTTTCATCCAATCATACCATATGAAGAAGGTTAGAACAAAGTAACTAATGAGCACAAGCAATAGGAAATAACCCCAAGCCACTACCTCGTTGTGGGTCATAGGTACCTCGTATCTTAGTGAGAGTAACCATAACAATATCTGTTCTCGTGCAAAAGCCACCAGTAGGGAACATACCCATAACCTTGTGGTCCCCCATCATAATCATCATAGTTTAGTTAGTGTTTTAAGTGTAAAACTTTCCATGTGAAACTGAGGCCAATCCCAATGGGATCACTAGCATACTAGTACACGTCCACCCACCTAGATACAAAAGTTTCCCTCTTGTGATCAAACAAGTTCAAAAAGCCATGAAATATAATTTTCACAAGAAAATACCACTTCCACATCACACATTAACAAAACACTCCAATGTATATCACAGAAGTCACATAATACACTTTTCCATTCTAATAGATTTTGAAATCATACTCACACCAAATAGCCCACAACACAATTTTAATATCTTTCACAATTCAAAAAAATCCTTTAACAATTTTATAAAATCCTTTCCAAGATGCTAAAAATCACATAACAGCCCACTCACATGTTACATAATACCCATTTCATGAATAAAATCCATTTTTCACATCACACTCTCATAAAATGGCCCACAATCATGATACCCACCCCCATAACAATTTTATAAATACCTTGACAAATTAAAAAAAATTATCAAAATGATTGACATCACAAATGGCCACTTTAGCTTTTAAAAACAAATTTTAGGTGAACACAATCACTAAACTGTATATATACTTTCTTTTCCCACTTTCTTTAACCCAGTAAAACATTTACAATTTTTATAAAACAAACCAAAGGGGTATAACTATGTTTTTCACACAAAACCTATATTAAAACCCTCTCTCGAAGACAAAATCACACCAATACCATACAAAATCAGAATTGGGAAGCCCTTTAAACATTTATTAAAAGATTCTTAAAGTGCTATAAAATCAACTCATATTATTCCACAAAAGATACATATGAGAAACACACATTTTAGAAAACTTTTTCAAGGAGTGAAACAAGGTTTTACACATAAAACTATTAAAAACACTCTTTTAAACCCATAATCACACAAACACCCTACCAAGGAAGAATTAGAAGCCCGAAAATATATATGAAAAACCTCTTGAATAAGTTATAACATAAAACAAATGATTACCACTATATTTTCACATGAAAAACACTCAATTTGAAACAAAGTGAAACTGTAAAATTATTCGCTTAACAAACTCCATCAAAAATGGTTTTCACATATTGAACAACATTTGAGGAACATTAAAAATAATTAAATCAAGAATTATAACACATTAGAAAATGATTACACATATAATCACCAACCATTTGTGTTGAAAGCCTCAAATCTTGGTGCGAAACATCAACCACACCACCTTCACACCTCCATGAAGATAAAGGCAACCTAAAACCTCAATATTTCACCCAAAAGACCAGAAGATAAACTCTAGTTACGAACCCTAGTTTCTAGAAATTTTAGAACTCAAGAGAGGGTGAATGAAACCCTAAGGAAAGGGGAGAAATCAAAGAGAGGAAGACTTAACTTCATGATTTTGATGTTTCCCAATAAAATCTCCCTTCAAAGTTGAGGGCCAAGGGAGGGGGAGTGACCTTTGAGGTTGTACATGGAGGTAGGTCACTAAATGGGGAATAATGGGGCGGATTTGGGTTTATTCTAGAAGAGAAAATGTATAAATTTAAACTGTTTTTAATGACCTCGACACCCCTACAGGGTTTAGTAAACTGTACGGCCAAACCGTGCGTCCTATTCTAGGCCCCAAAAAACATTCCACAATCCTACAAATTCAGGGGGGGTAAAAGGGGGAAACCAAGGGGGAAAGATAAGACAAGGATAAAGAGAAATAATACCCAAAAGAAAACCACATTTTCAACCCAAGACTCACCCAACTCAAGGGTACAAACCACCTCCAGAAATTACCCTACAAGAGGTGTCACTAGGAGTGTCACTAATCAAAATCCAAACAAACCACAACCTCACACAATCCCTTTGACAAAAGAGGAAGCTAATTAACATAAAATTGACCCAACACCGAGTTCATATATCAAGAACACCAGATACACAAAAATTCGATACCCGGAACACCTGAAAACCAATAGAAATTTAAAAACCAAAAGTGAAATTCGAACAAATCACGGAATTGAAAATCTGAGTGCGAAAGTTCTTCCCACCATAAATATTTTTGCCCTTCTAAAGCCACAAAAAGGCAAAATAAAAAACAAAACCCAATAGATAGACAAAAAATGTACTCCTTTCCCATGCTCAGTCCCCCCTGGAAGGCCAAAACACCTACAACGATCAATTAAGGAAGGAATAATCTAACAACCAAAACGTACATTACTTTCATAGAATGATCAAGCACATTCAGATTTTATCCCAAAATAAAAATACTAAAACTCTATATAAACAATTCTATAACAATTTACCCAGATGAATAACAAAAACGAACAAGGTTACACTTACCTTGCTTTAACAAAACTATTGGACGTTCTACAGTCCCAGCATTTAACCAAGGATGTGTAGGCAGTTAGATAAATCCAAACAAGACTACCTACAGTCAAGAGAAGACCATGGACCAATCTGAGTTACTAGTATGGGTAAACACAAATGGGCTCCCCACTATAAGAGAAAACTTGAATTTTCTAGAGACAGGATTGGAGCACTAATAGGGGGAGGCCCAAACAGACTCCCTAATACAAGGGGTAAACTCTTCTTAGACCATTCGAAAAGAACTTACGTAAAATTAATAGTGGGTATCCCCACCATAAGAAACAACCATCTAATCAAACCAGTATGGGTCGACACATAAAGTCCCCAAAACATAAAGAGTTGGGATAACTGCACAACTAGTCTGCACTGTTTGGGAAGTCATGTACTAACCATGCAGATCATTCTTTTTGCATGGATTCCTAACACACGGTCACAACTAACTATGTGAAAACTGTGCACTCAACCTATCTAACAAAATTTCATGTTTTTCTCAAAAACTCATTGGAAACGAAAGGGGAGAATATTGACATTGTGCGATAACATTGGAATGATTCCCTCAACCACTTTCCACCGAAAAGGAACAACAGAAGTAATATGATGAAACTAGGGGTTTAAACTATCCCCATATTTAATACTAAGGATTGGGCTTTTCAAAAGGGTTTGAATGACCCTAGGATTTTCCCTGACTATGTGCCAACTTCCCTATGGGACCTATGGATAGAGCTCAAAGGATTGAAGTATCTTCAACCTCACAGTTAGGCTTTGTAAACCCCTGAACAAAACTTCTTCTTCCGGTAATACAAACAACTACACCAAAATCCCCAATAAGTTTACCAAGACAAATCACATTCCAAAATAACCTTACCCTAACCCGACATTTCACTAAAACAAGGGCTTAGAAGATTCAAACACATCACACCATGTTTCTTCTAGTTAAAAACAACAAAAGGAAAGGAAACATATATCATATTCCTCTAAAATAGAGGATTTGGATGTTTTTCAAAGGGAGACATACTCCCAACATAACAGATACTCTTAGAGGATTTCACGACCTTCACCATTATAGTCAAATTGGCACCCAACATTATAAGGAATCACTAAACATGACTATTAAAGCTGATAGAAACAATACTTGGAGGGGGGACCTTATACAACATCCCCAAACATCATAGAATTCCATAAAGTGTCCATAAAATCCTATCATACATAGATTTCCCACACTGGTGTTTTGAAATGAACTCTTTCTTCATAGAGACTATGAAGGATCCAGAGGTGCTCTTGTACACCATCCATACACTCATCCACACAAACAACCCAAGACCATTTCCACCTTCAATGAATCAGGTACCTTAATATACTAAGGTTTATTTCAATCATCCATGAGAACTCTCCCGCTACAAGAGTATCCATAAATAAAATAAAGGAAATGGTGAAAACTCAATATCCAATTCTTGAGAAAAATATTCCTTATATTGATCATCTGAAGTATTTTCCATTGGCGAAATAGTCTGGGTTGCACGTCAATCGTTCACTAACCCTTAATGGGGGGCATGCCTTATCCAATGAGAGAACCCAAGGACCAAACCATGCTTGTCCATTGGTCAAACATGTCCCAAAATAGATCCAAACATGAGGGGAACCACCATAAAGTCTTCCTAAACTTTTCTCAGAAGATACCACTTACCGGCCCTTCAACCCAACTTACTGACCGAACCGAAACCTAAAACACCATTCAAAAATGAGGTGTTATTGGACTCAAAACATCCCACAACATCAAAACTTTCAAAAATAGAAAATAAAAACAATTACAAACTAGTCATAAGGACATATTACTTTCCATTAAAAACATTTCTTTGAAAACAAACAGCTTAGCTGTTAGCATATCCACCAATGGTACCCCATGGGCCTCGCACATGCATGTTTCCATTCCATACAGGGCACCCTCCTCATATCCATCCCAAAAATCATCCAACCATTCCATCTACCATCAATCATCCCAAATAAACCCATGCATGTGGTTTCTCATGGAAATACCAAAGGTTAAAGCAAAAATTATTTCCACTTTCTAGAACCAAAACAGTCAGCCAACACTTCCCTTTTTCTGAGACTCACTAACCACCAAATAAAACCCAGTTTATAGATAACAAAACTATTCCAAATTACAAAATAATTCAAATTAAAACTTACTTTCAAGTCATTCAAATCAATTTCAAAATATCTCATCCCATTAAAACACCATTCAACAGTTTAGAAAACACTCTTGGGAACACTTTTTTCAAAATCGACTTTTACATAATTTTCTGCTTTCAAAAGAGTTGCAAACACAACATTTTCTATTTCAAAATGATTCTAAAAATTTATTCACACCATTTCACAAATTAAACCATTCCATTTTCATTATAAAATAATCTCACCAAAGTGTTATTCTTCTCAAAAAACATTCCATTTTTTCTTTAAAAAAGAACCTCTAAGATTTCAATGCTAAAGAACCCAATATAATGCGAGAGGAAACTAGTTTCGGTGGGTGACTTGGAAATATGGTTGCCAGAAATATGCTAATAAATTCACTGTCATAGAGAGTGTTCTATGGAAATATCCCCAACTCCACATGGATTTTAGACCCTTCTAGATAATTGAGATGATTAACCATACTATCTTTTCATTTCCATTATTCATTATCAAACTAAGAAAACCAAAGGACTCAAATAAAGCCCAAATTCCCAGGGTGACTCAAATCCCATCCTATGTTTTGGTGATTAGGTACACTACCCATAACCAGAATACCAAGTCATGACAATCAAAACTCCAAACTATCCCGACTGTTACCCAAATAATGTGACCTAAAGAGTTAACCAGAAGCTGCCTCTAATAATATTTTTTCACGAACTAAATCTGGTCGCCATCAAAAGTGGAACCATTCCTTTCCTGTGACATTGAATGAAGGGAAATCCAGATCCCCACTATCTTTAAAAAGTTCCCAGGTATCATAAAAAGAAATTTGGTAATGATTTACCGAAGTATATAAACATAAAACAATAAATGAAACCAAGAAATCAAATCTAAAATTTTCAAACCAAAACATCTTTCACTAAAATTCAGAACTAAATTACACAATTTAAACAAATGTTTAAAGACTATTAAGAAGGTAAAAACCCAAAAAAAGACAGCCTAAGAACCACCACATGTAGAGAGGCACATCCCTTAAATCATCTCTACAACATCGCATCACGGTGGACTGCTAAAAACCCAAACTATTGGCACAAAAGGTGTACCCTAACCTGCGGAAAAAATAACGAAGTCTAGTTACACCCAAAGGTGTAAGAAGGGTGTGAGACAAATCCCATTAGGATTACACCACTAAGAGGTTCCATGTGATAAAAATTTAATGATGAGAAACATGTAGGTTTTCAGGTCATGAAGTGCTAGTAACAATTTTCTAAAAATATAGAACTTTAAATAAAACAGTTTTCTGGTGGGCTATTTTAAAGAATAAAAACTTTTAAAAATAATTCCAATTCTACTGAATTTTCCAAAAAACCGTACCATATTTAGATGGTAGGAACAATTTAACTAATGAGAAAAATCAATAAGAAATAACCCGTTTGCACTAGCTTGCTGTGGGTCCCAGATACCTCGTATCTTGGTGAGAGTAACCATCACAATATTAGTTCTCATGCACAAGCCAGTAGTTCAGAACATACCAATAACCTAGTGGTACCCCATCATCATCATCATCATAATAGTTTAGTTAGTTTTTTATGTGTCATACTTGCTATATGAAACTGAGGGCAAACCCCAAGGGATCACTAGCATACTAGTACAAGTCCACTCAGCTAGATACCCAGGTTTCCCTATTGTGCTTAAACAAGTTCTCCAAGACATGAAATATAATTTGTACATGAGAATACCACTTTCACATCACAAATTAACCAAAAAATACCCATTTATATCACACAAGTCATATAATCCACTTTTCCATTCAAATGCATTTTGAAATCATACTCACACCAAATAGCTCACAACACAATTTGCATATCTTTCACAATTAGACAAATAATTTAACAATTTTATAAAATATTTCCCAAGATACTAAAAATCACATAACATCCCACTAAAATATTACATACTACCCTTTTCATGAGAAAAATCAATTTTCAACATCACACTCACACAAAAGGGACAACAAACTTGTTTCACACCAACATCACAATTTTATAAATCACAACAAAAAATTAAAAAAAATTATCAAAATGCTTGACATCACAAATCACAAATTTATCTTTAAAAAACTCATTTTAGGTGAAAAAAATAACTAAATAGTACGTATTCATTATTTTCCCACTTATCTTAACCAAATAAAACATTTACAATTTTCGTAAAATGAACCCATGGGGTATAACTATGTTGTACACACTAAACCTATTTTAAAATTTTCTCTCAAAGAAAAAATCACTTGAAGAACCTACCAAATAAAAAATGTGAAGCACTTGAAACATTTATTAAACCACTCTCAAGTTATATAAAATCACATAAAATTATACTACAAAATATATATATGAAAAACTCACATTTTCATAAAACACCTTCAAGGAGTGAAACAAGGCTTCACACATAGCACCGATTCAAAAACACTCTTTTAAATACAAAAGTACACCAACTAACTACCAATGAAGAATTGGATACCCAAACAGTATTTAAAAAACCCCATTCATAATTTATAACATAAATCCCAATATTACTACATGGTTTACACATGGAAAACACCAAATTTGAAACGAAGTACATATATAAAATTAACCACTTAAAAAACTCTATCAAAAATGTTTTTAGAACAATGAATAGCATTTGAGGAACATTAAAAATATTTAAATCAAGAATAATAACTCATAAAAAAATGATTACACATTGAATCACCTACCATTTGTGTTGAAACCCTCAAATCTTGGTGCAAAACATAAACCACACCACCGCTGCACCTCAAGGAAGATAAAAAGAAAACTAAAACATCAATATTCCACCCAAAAGACAAAAATTTAAACGCTAGGTGTGAACCCTAGTTTTTGTAAAATTTATAACTCAAGAAAGGGTGAAATAAACCCTAAGGAAAGGGAAGAGATCAAAGAGAGGAAAACTTACCTTCATTATTTTGATGTTTCCCCCATAAAATCACCCTTCAATGTTGAGGCCTAAGGGAGGGAGATAATCCTTGGAGGATGTAAATAGAGGTAGGGCACAAAATGGGGAAGAATGAGGATGATTTGGGTTTATTATATAAGGGAAAAGTTGTAAATTTAAAATGTTTTTGATGACCTGGACACCCCTATACAGTTTAGTAAACCATGCAGCCAAACCGTGCGGCCTATTCTGGGCACCCAAAAACCGTCCATAATCTTCCAAATTCAAGGGGGTTCAAGGGGAAACCTAGTGGGAAAGATACGACATGGATAAAGAGAAATAATACCCAAAATAAAACCACCTTTTTACCCCCAGACTTACCCAACTCAAAGGTATAAACCACATCCAAAACTTACCCCACAAGTGTTGTCATTGGGAGTGTCACTAATCCAAATCTAAAACACCACAACCTCAGACCATCACTTTGACAAAAGAAGAGTTAAATTTCAATAAAATACCCTAAATACAAAGTTCATAGATCAATAAAACCAGATACACCAAAATAAAAAACCCAGAACACCTGTAAAACAAGGGAAAGATAAGAACCAAAAGATAATTTCGAACAAATAATGGAATTAAAAATCCATGTGTGACATTTAAATTCCATTTTAACCCCTAAATTTCCATCTCCAATGCCTTATTTCTATCAAGTTATGTTTCCAGTGTAATTATTATATAGATAATCCTATCATTCTTCCTCTAGAAATAATATACAATGGAAAAATCTAATAAATGAAACAAAAAACAATGACACTTGAAAGAAAAAAATATAGTCTAACGTCTTGATCTTCTATTAATTTGAATAAATTTTTACAAGATTTATTTTTCTACAAAGATTACAATGGAAGTGAACAATTTCTTAAAACATTCTATGAAGGAAACACAATGCATTTTTTCTTAAAAAACCTCTATTGATGGAAATCAATATCCTCTAAAATAGTTCAAACATGTAATTTAAACATTCTATCATAATTCAAAGAATGGTAAATGTAATTTTATTTACCTTATACCCATTTTTATTTTATCTTACTCATGTATGTACTATGTTTTTTTATTTTGTTTGAATATTATTTGGCTCTGTTGGGAAGCATATATTCAAAACTTATTAAATAAGTTATGCTCCATTTAGAAGGACTTTCTGAGACCTACTCATATCTCCTTTGATAAATGCTTATTTATAAGTGTGTTTATATATATTATTGGAAATTTTCATTACGGTAACTTGTGATGGATTTATATTTTGAAGGGATTATAGGAGATACAAACTTGAAGTGGTATCTTTGTGAGGATGAGGGGAGTGCTTGAAACCATCCATTTCTATAAGATTCTAAGAGAATGTATCCTGAAGATGTAGAAAAAAGAAATACTAGAGAGTTATTCTAATTGGATTTGGAATACATTCTAGATATAGACTAGAAAACTATTAAATTTATCAAGGTTTAAGGGGAAGAAAATAAAAAGTTGTGTTTGGAATGTTTCTGTTTTCACAAAAAATGTGCAACATAAGAAGTTTCATGAGGTCACCCATCGTTGTAATATTATCATCACTGTATTCTTATGTGGAGAGTTATAATAGGAACCATTTATATTGTACCCAAATTACAATTAAATTTTTATAAATTTTTTCCAAAGGTAATTGATTGAGTTTCATAAGAAAATGCATATCAAGAAACCAAAAAAAATCAATCATATATTTTGATTAATTTTAGGTGTCATATTTGGTGTTCCTAGGAAGTAGTAACTAAGGAGGATGAATGAATGAAAGGGTTGAAGAATGGGTCAGGAGATGAGGTATTAAAAGGTGTGGCAACACATTTGATGGAGATTAATGAATCCAATCTTAGTGGGTGGTTTGTTGAATTTTATGCATAAAATGTATTGTATTATATTTATATCTTACCAAAATGAATTCTTATCGAAACAACCTTATTTTTGAAACCTGTGGTCATTTTTATCATTTACAATGATCATGAATTCTTATTCTATAATCACAAACAAAGAATAATGTCCAAAAACACATCATTGTTACTCATGTTACAAATTTTGTATAACCTCCATCAAAAATATAATTTAAACAAATAAGGAGGAGAGAAGATATGTGATGCATGATTCATCATTGTTAAGAACAGTGAATAAATGCAAACTGTGGAACCTAAAAAATTACACAATTAGAGAGGAAAATGAGAAAATAACATACCTTGGATTCTAGAAAAGATTTTTCCAAGAGAACATGGAGGAGTTGAGTTGGTAGTTGGAGAGTTCTATGAGAGTTTGAGAATCGCAGATGAATTAGTCGCGGGTATGGTTCTTTTAAATAGACCAGGGAATCTTTTATCAATAATTTTAAAAATCCCTAATAAACAACTCTTTTATCAGTACTAAATTGATAAGACCCGATAAAAGGCATCATTACCAGTTCTTTTTGAGAAACAATAAAGATCGAGCTTTATCAGTTTCAAAAAAGTGCTTATAAAATACATCTTTATGAGGGCTGAAGTTTTAGCACCGATAAAAATTCATTTTATTAGTGGTAAAAAAGCACTGATAAAATGAACCTTTATAAGATCTAAAACATTATCATTGATAAAATATTTTCTATTATAACTATAAAGAAAATAATTTGTAAAAAATTATATAATTATATATTTGTTTATTATAATTTCCTAATTATTTAAATACATAATTATTTATTTATAATTACATTAATAATTTTTTTTAAAAATTATATATTTTTTATTTATAATAAAAAATATAAAATTTTATAAATATAATATATATATATATATATATATATTTATTTAAAATTATTTATTAATAAATATTTATGTATAAATATAAATATATTTATATCATTATATATATTTAATAAATATATATAAATATAAATATTGTAAATATATACATTATTTCTAAATTTTTATTATAATTTTATAATTATTTAAATATATAATTAATTTATTATAAATATATGAATAATACTATAAAAAAATATTTATATATTTTTATAATTACATATATTGAACCCATGGTGCAATGTAGTGGTAGATGCCCTTATGGGTCTCGATGAGGTCTCGAGTTTGAGTTTCATCAAGTACAACCGTGTATTGTATGATGCATGTTTTTCCTTCTATTATAGCTCCTTTCCTTGAATAAACCGAGGCTTCAAACGCATCGTAAATATATATATATATACACACACACACATATATATTATATTATTTAATTAAATAAATTATATATATATATATATATATATATATATTTATATAAAAACATTTTTAAAAAATAATATTTTTTATTTTCAATAATTATTTATATATAAAATTATTAATATAGTAAATATACATTTATAAATATATTTATCTACAAATATTTATTTAGAAATATATTTTTAACATTATTAATGAATATATAATCTTAAATACTTGTATTTTAAAAATTTCTGAAATCGAATAACTAAAAATGAGTACACTTTAATTTTTCTGAAAAAATGGATAAGTTTTATTAAATAAATATAAATTATAAAAAATATGATAATATATATTCACATAAATATGAATTCATATTGAAAATACCAAAACATAGTAAATTAACATATAAATAAATTATAAAAAATAATTAAATCCAAAAAAAAAATATTAAAAATGAATAAATAATACATAACTATCATAGTATTAAAAATAAATAAATAAAATTAATAGATTAAAAATGTAATATATTAAATGTATCATGTTATAATGAAATTATAAATTATACTAAAATTTTAATAAATTGCATAAATATTAGGTAGATGTGTTTCTCTAGGAGATTTCATTAATTTCATAAATATTTGTGTGTGTGCATTTTTTATAAAAACGCATTAATTACGTATATATATGTGAAATCAATGCCACACACATTTGATATATGTAAAATTGAAAATTCAAACAACATTAAAAATGAATAAGACATTTACATGTCTTTAATTATTAATTTTTATTCCTTATATATATATATTTATTATATTTTATTTATTAATATTTATAATTAATATATATATATATATATATATATATTATAGTTATTCATTTTTATTAATAATTTTTTGTTTAAATTTTTTTTAAATTAAATTCTAATGAATTCATTTGTATTTTTCTGTTCAATTATTACAATTAATTAATCTTTCATTTTTTTTAATTATTACAATTTATTCATTTTATATAACTATATTTGTTATAAAAAATTTATTATAATTTATAATATATATATATATATATATTAAATTCACCCTTTTTTATAAATAATTATTTATTTAATAACATGTTTAATATTTTTTAATTTTCATTTGATTATTTCATTGGATTCATTTTAGATAACTATGTATTTAATATATAATATTTATAAATTTTTACAATTTTTTAACTTTATTTACAATTTACTCATTTTCCCAATAATTATTTAATTAATAGAATTATTAATGTTTTTTTAATTTTTATTTGTTTAATTATTTCAATTTATTCGGGAATTTTATTAGTGCCAAAAATAATGCACCGATAAAGGGTACCGTTTATCAGCAATGATAAAGGTGACCTTTATCAGTGTTTTTTGCTAGTGATGATAAAGGCCAACAATGTTGATGGTCTGTTTTAAAGCAGTGGCCCCAGTGGGTTGGTTCATAAAAGAATATTTTATTTAAGAAGTGACAAGTTCCCTCAACTTAACATAGACATTAAAGTTATATTCATTTTTTATCAATGTTCTTTCCTTAAAATCATTAATAAGACTAAAAGGAATACTTTTCTAGTTAAATATATTTATCCTCTATTTCACCTCTCTTTTATTTTACCTTTGTTCGAGTATTATCATTTTTTTAAATTATTGTAATTTTTTGGAATTATAGGATGAACTAAAAGAGTTCCATCGAATGTGACATATTTATGGACATCACAATATTTGTTATATTCCAAGATAGTTTATTATTATTTAGTTATAAATATTCACTCTAACCTTTTTGGTTTTAGTAAATTTATGGATCTTGGAGGAACCATGTTTATAATGGGTGTGAAGGACAATAGAGTGGGGGTCAAGGGAGCCACCAAATGAGATTAGAGATGGATTAAAAAATCCGATCATTATGCCTGACCATCTATCTCAAATTATGATAAAACATTGAACCTAACTGAATTTCCTAAGACACCAAATAAGGGGAAGATGGATTTTCCTAGAAATTCATGCAATAACCATAGAGGAACAATCATTTAACTTTCTACGTGTCAAGAATATATAAAAAATCCATGATTAATGTCTCAAAGAAACATAAAGATATTTTACGTGTGGAAAATGATAGCATAAATAAATAAATTGAAAAGGAAAAAATCAAGGGTATTATTAAAACAGAGGGTAATAAATTTATAACTAAATTACCACTATCAATTGAATGGTTTAAATATGGGGTGTATGGTCCTTTTTCAAATAAATTTTCAAAGATAAGAGCCTGAAAAAAGGATCAACAAGATCATAGGAATAAAGGTTGAGGAAAGAAATATACTATTACAATGAAGATGAAGAAAATATGAATGAAATTTTAAATTTATGAATTATTTTTTTATATTTGATTATGTCTAAATTCGAAAACATGATTATATAAAGATTTATGAATCTTAGAAAAAGGTTGATATTTCAGATTATCTAAAGGAATTATTAAGGAATAAGATGATAAATATTTTATAGAGGTTTATGATTAATGTTTCTATATATATGGTTTTTGAGTTAAGATATATGGGATTAAATAAAATATGAAGATGTAATTTTTTAAGAGGGGGAAAATGTAACACCTTGATATTTTAATTTGTAATTATCATTTTAATAAATACTATGTTGAATAACTTTTTTCCCACACAACAAAAAACTAAAATGAGAAACAAAAAATACCATAAAAAATATTTTTAATATTATAAGAAGTATAAAACCTCTAGAAAATAGAAAATAGTAATAAATTAAAAATTATTTTATTAATATAATTTAATGTAAAAAAGGAATGGTTTTCAATGATTTATTTCATAAGGATTTATTATTTATTTCAAATAAATCAGATTGATTTGTTTTAATATATTATTATTATTATATATATACAAAAAATATTTCAATATAATAAAATTTATTTAATTAGTAATTGATATGGATTTCTTAGAGACAATACTATCTATAATAATTATCAGAAATTTATTCACTACTGTAGAGTCGTATATTTTTTCTCCATATCTTTTAATGTTGTTAACTATCATATTAAATCTAGAAACTAACTCATTAATGGATTTTTATTTTTGTATTCTTAAATAAACAAGGTCACTTCTAGAAAACTATAATTTTTATTCATTTACATTTTTTACACTTCATAGATGCTCTTATAACTTTGGTTAGATATTTCTCAAATAACTAGTACAACTATACATTTGATTTTTCCTATCCTAATAATTTTTTTCTTATTTGATAAGGACATTGCAGAAGTCCCACTTAGAACTATACAACCTAGAAGTGAAGTCTCAAGAACATGAATTCCAAGAGATAGAAGATAAGATACCATTTTATATTTTCATATATGGAATATTTTTCCATAAAATTTAGGAACATATTTATTATTAATTGATTTGTGATAATCTATGGAAAACATCAGTCAGATATATTCAAGAGTGAAACATTGATCTCGTACTAATTGTTAATTTCACTTGAATAAATTATAAACAATTATAAGGAAGTTAAATCAATTTATGTGAATTATTATCTAATAAAGACAAATACTACCATTACAACTAACTAATTATCTCTCAAACTCGAAAGTTTTAAATATCAAATGATGTCAATAATAGATTTAATAAGGTTTGTACTCAATGAGGGATGCTACATCCATGGTGTAAGGTTTTTTATCCCATGTACACAAATGACTAATATATTATTATCGTCAAAAAATAAGGGAAAGGTAATGTTCCTCAACCCTTAATAATACCAAATCTATCTACTTTTTTCAACCACTAATTTACTATAAATAAAGAAAAAAATAAAAATTCCCAATTACTGGTTACCAAGAAAGGATTGATTCTGTATAGGACTTCATGGATTTTTTATTATTATTTCATAGTAATATCTTTTGTCCATCTCACGTTTTCTATTTTTTTACATCACATTATAATCACACCATGGATGTCCCATAAAATAA
This sequence comes from Viscum album, assembly GCA_963277665.1. Lineage (NCBI taxonomy): Eukaryota > Viridiplantae > Streptophyta > Magnoliopsida > Santalales > Viscaceae > Viscum > Viscum album. The sequence goes on from OY728133.1 coordinate 1,736,811,165, forward strand.
TATCCTCAAGAATTGACCCACTAGAAGCATTGTATAAGATATTGTTTCATTTTAATAATCAGTAAGTCTAAAATGGAACCTATAAGTTTTTTTGTGGATAAAAATGTAAAATAAATCAAATAACTCTTCATGAAATTTATTCAACCTCAACCAAATCCTTTATTTTTATGTAATTTAACTCACTACGACATGTATGAGATTCAAAATTCCAGTTTTAGACTCACCCTGACAAAATTGATTTCGAAAAACCTATTTTAATGTCCATGTGAGTAGTCTGCTCTGAGTTTCAAAATATAAAATCTTCATTTATATATGATATTTAGTAGTTTAAACTTTAGGAATAACTACATCTTAGATGACCATGGTGTGGTGTAGTCCTAACAATGTAATAATGGTTATCTGGTAAAACTCCCTTTGAAACAATTTATACCAAGAATTTATTCCATTTTCCTTTAATTATTTGTAGCTCATGATGTTAAATTACTTTTATCCACTGAAAATTTAGTCATAAGTTTTCCAATTTTTATCTTCTTATTTTAGTTCCCAAAAAACTATGGAAAAACCTATTTTAGGAAATCCCTTTCTTATAGTTATTTATTCAATTGTCCATGGCTTCGATTTCAACATGGATAATTTTGAATAACTATTTTTCTTCACTCGAATCATCTATGATATCAAAAACACCATGTTCTTCATTCCATTGTTAGTTTCAATCTTTTATATTTCTTATCCCATGAAAAAACATCATCATGCTATTTCCAATAAGGGTTCACCAAATATATTCCAACAACCAAATACCATATTCTCTTTTATATTCATCATGCAATATACCACCACTACATAATGTATGAAGAAACCAATGCAATGATAATATCACAGAACAAACATTATTCTTTCCTATTAAAATATATTCCATTTAAAATATAATTACCTTATCCATATTAGTACACTTTTGTCTGTATCAAATAACCATGCAAATTATCTGAACCACATGATATGTATTAAAAACAAATATAACATCATAATCATCAAGGGGACTAATGGAAGATTATAAAAATTTATTATGATAAAAAATATAAATGATCTCAATAAAGGTTTACCTTCCATTCTCAATATATCATGAAAATTTGATTAACACATGGTATATCCAAGCTTTGGTGTTGTGATGATAGTATAAAAGGGTAAAAATTTAAACATGAATAAGAATTTTTTGGAGTTCCCAAAAGTTATATTTAGTAATTGATACATAAAATAAGTTCTATGTAGGAAGAATTTTTTTTCAATTATAGAAAGTTTAGATATTATAGAAGCAATTTCATAAAATACATAAAGGGGTGTAAGAAAATGTTTGGAGAGTCCATGTTGAGTATTGATTTTATAAAAATATATTCTTATACTTTGAAGGGTATATGGTACCAACTATACATTAAATGATTTTTGTGAACATGTTCAAAAATGTAAAATTAAATAATGATTTATGAAGATCAATGTTTTATAACTAAAGTGGTGGGGTTTACTATTATAGAGAAAATATTTCAAATTAATAGTTCATGATTAATGAATTTTTAAATCGTAAACAATATTTTTATATATCATATCATTTTACCCTTATGAAATAAAATAATTTTCATGTAGAGCAATGGTTAATTTTTGAATAAAATTAGATTTTTTATACATACTGTTTAGGATTTGATCCATTCTATAAGAACTTTTAAAAATATATAATAGACTTATTTTTATTTTTCATAAATTTTTTTTATCCAAGATATTTGTTAGAATAGGATGGAGGGAGTTGTTTCCACCAACCAATAATAAATTTTAATAAAAAAATTTCTTCTTTTCAATATAATATATTTCTACTACAAATATTTTAATGTTAATTGCTATTTAAAATTAAATGAAATCATTAAAATCACAACATTAATATGTTATGAATAAAAATTTATTGATTATAGTGTTGAAATAATGTGCATAAAGATTATAAATCCTTTATAAAACCATTATTCTATCAAATTATTTTTCTAGATATTATTTCACTAAATAAGTTTTGTGGGATGATTTTTCATATGGTAACCTGGAGATGTAAAAATTTCTACATGATGTGAACATGTTTAAAAATACTAATATAATGAATCAAAAATGAGGATTTTTGGTCATTTTTTATTGTATAAACTACATTTTAGAACATCTGTATGTTTTTCCTAGTATTGTTGATGAATTTAATGAATTTAAAAAAATATATAGTTAAAAAATCACCCCTATATTATCGTTCACTCATGTGTGATACAAATATCATGAAAAAATAATTATAATTAACCCCAAAAACTCTGACCTTGAGTTCTCCCTAGTTGATGGTCATTATAGAAATATGTGTATTATGAGAGGATTTTATGATTAGTTTACATAGGGTCTCATATAGAGAGATAGAGTTTACTCGTATGGGAAAAATGATTTTTTTTTTGTTTTTGGATAACCAACTTGAGTATACTAGATGGATGGTCATTCATAGAATCAGTGGTATGATTTGATCACATATTTCATGTTAAACCCCATTTCTTGATGTTAATAAGTAATCATGCATGAAAACCATCAAGATTTCATACATAACTTATTCCAATCATAAAGTTGGAATAATTAGATGTGGTTAGTTATATTTATAATAATGTGATAAATTTTTAACAATGAAGGTAAGATTTGTCCGCTTTTATTACAGGTATAACATCTAGTAAATTGATTGAGAAATCCTGAGGAAGTGTATAGACAAACATTACTGGTGACATGTGATGTTATTATACATTTTGGTGAGATACATATGATGTATTCCTCTACCAGGATAAATAATATAATGTATTCCCATATATCTTATTCACTTTTACTCATATAATTAAGAATTTATGAGTGTTAATATCTTACATTTACACACTCTATGTGTTGTGGTCTGTTTATATACTAGGAAAATAGATTTTATGATCATTCATGATATATTAAACAAAACTAGTGGTCACAGTTATGAAGACACATGTATTTAATGTTGATCACACTAGATCCTTTTAAAGCATTAGTGGAATTAATTTTTTACTTGAGACCACCCCTTCCATGGAATTGTTGATTAGATAATTAATAATTTTTTAAAAAATAAAAATGAAACTACCTAACCTGAGAGACACTAAATGGTTCCTCTAGATGGTGGGTCAGAGGGCCTCAAGCATGCATACTCGTATTCCATAGGCTTCCAACTAGCTATAAGGTTCTAAGGTGGTATATTGGGGAGCTATATTAATATAATTAGGTTGTGGATCAATGGTGTTATCACATGAATAAATAGACTAAGAATATTGAATAAGAGAACAACAACAAAGAAAAATACTTAGAGGAGGAGTAATAAAAAAATCCAATGGTAAAATTTTAGATAGGATAACCATGTCCTGAATCTATTGAAAATAGAATAAAATACATGGAAATAAGCATCCAGTGTTGTACATGTATCAAAAGTACAAAAGAAAAAAATATCTCCAAATAGAATCATGAGCATAACTTGATCATGTGATCCCCAAATATTAATAATAATAAATCAAGCATCTTAAAGTAGGTTCTTTTCCCATTCACCACCTACATCCATGCAGTCTGTCGAGGTAACCAATGGTGTCCTGAACAGGGTGTGATATGACACTCAGTAGGAAACCACCAAAGATGTCTCTAAAAAATATAGTCTATGTATATAAGCTGATCAATGTAAAATATTGAATAGTTTTATAAATTAATAAGTAAGAGTGATACATGTGATCATGAAAATGTCTAGCCTACTAAGGCCCATTGTTATTTGGAAATCTTAAACAAGGGACATCTATAAAGCATTGTAAAATATCCACTACATCCAATATTGAGTAATCTAGTGTCAGGACTATATGCCCAAGATCCAAGTTATAATATGAAAAATGAATCCTCCACATGCCCATTGACCATATTCAATGAAAACTCTATCAAGAATTTGTTAGAGACCAAGGATCATGTCCATGTTGGTCAATGGAATCTAGATCCATGGAGTAGAAATGTACTTGTAATCTAAAGTAATCCAAATCCATAGAGTTGAAATGTCCATGGAATCCAATGTAATCTAGATATATGGAGTATAAATATCTATGGTGTCCAATGTAATTAGGATTAATAGTGAATAAATGTCTATAATATCGAATGTAATCATAACCATCTCACTAAGCATTTAATAAATCATTTCATAATAATATATAAGATATAATTTCATCCAACTCATTCATTTCATTCCATATAATCCATTCAACCATTTTAAAAACTTGTAATCACTTGGGAATGGTGGCATAAAACCTCCTCTAATATATCATTTAATTCAATAAGTATCCATCCAATAATGGAAGGCTGACACACACTAAACAATGTGGTATATCATATGTAAGATGAATAAACAAAACTCACTTGTGGTCTGGGTTGAGGTTGAAAACCTCCAACCATCACATGGTCCTAAGTGGTCAACCTAAAAAGTTTACAATAATTAAATCAATTAATTCAATTAATTTTCCAACAACACCCAGAAGGTTCGGTTTATGTAAAAATTAAAACTATCTATAAAATAACTAAAATTTAGGGGAAAAGGTATTGATCAACTACATAGAGTCTGTTCTAGAAAACTCATATAATATTGCTTCCTAACTCTACCCAAATTGGAATAAAAAGGAAGAATGAATAAAATCCCTGAAAATAAGATATAAAATCCTTCACAAGAATTGCTTCATCAATGGGATGGAAAAAAATGAAAGGAATAAGTGGAATAGATACCACACAAGTGTAGATAAAATGAGGCTGATAGTGGAGTAATCATAGTGGGGATCAAGGATATATTTAAAATCCCAGGGTAGGATTCCATGGGAGAGCTCCTCAATGAACCTCTTGTGTATGGAAGAATAGGGGTGAGGGATTTTATCAATATAATAATCTCTACCTCCTTTTTAAAAAAATGGCCCAGGGAAAATACCTGACATGTAATATTTATAGATTGTGTAATGTTTAGTTTTTCCCTATATAGGGAAAAACCATTACACACGATGAAAAGGTCTAGTAAGACCAATAAATGTCATGTATTGAATATACTCATTGTATACAAAATTCACATCATGTATTGAATAAAAGTCATTTATTCTTAATACACACCATGTATATGAACTACATCCAACCATTATCCCCCAACATCCTTCCTTAAAAAACAACCCATCCAGCCCACATGCCTGGATTTAGGGCGTAATATAAAAAGACAACTTTAACAAGAATTTAACCAGAAATAAAAGGTATTATACCTCATGAAAAACTAATGATTTTTAAAATCTCCCCCTCTTAAGACAACTCATCTCCAGCTACTATTTTGTGGTTGGTAAAACATCGTCAGAGAGTAACTCCAGCCACTGGGAATATACGTCAGCTTTCCCCCCCAAGTATAATTATATACACTAACGTTATACAAGAGAACTTGTGATAAATATACTAAACAATATTGAAGAAACTTATTACTCTAATCAGCAACATGGATAGGATACTCCTTGAAGGATGTCTCTCCCACAACTCAACCTCATCCGGTTGAAGAGTATAAGAGGATTCTGAGTGACGACGACTTAGATGAAATACATGAAGGATTTCATGCATGGCTCAATACCTATAAGTAAATGGTAAATGATAGGATATTGTCCCAACTCCCTCAAAAATCTCAAAAGTCCTGATATATCAAGGTGAACTCTTACCTTGACCTTAAATCCATCTATGCTCCATCCAAGGTGAGACATGTAAAAAGACCAAATCCCAAACCTCAAAATCTAGAGGTCATCAACGACGTTCTGTGTAGGAATTATTTCTTGAATGTATAGTAGAAATCCACTTTATAATAAACTAAGACTAATCTGAAGTCTCTTGCATGAGTTTCAGTCCTAGAAGTACTACCTCTCTTGCCTTTATCCAACATAGAGGTGATTGGAATGACCAACCATACAAACATTATAAGGTTCCATTTGTATTTTCCAATGATAACTATTATTTTAGGAAATTCAAATAGGTGTATATGCCTCTACTAAGATCCACCAAAATCGAGGAAACATGCTTAGAGAATTTCCTCTAGAATCTATATTGTGAGGAACCATTGGCCATTGGTCTATGGGTGGTATGGCAGGCTCAAAATCACCTATGTACCCAACTCACTATACAAGTCTTACCGAAACCGTAATGTGAATCAAGCACCTATTTATGACACAAAAACATGAGGAAACCCATGAAGGTTCACAATCTCACAGATTTAATGTATCCCAAGATCATCTATTGAGAAATTATATCTAATAAAAGGGAAGTGGGAAAGCGGTATGATCCTGTCCAAAACAACCCATACGAAATCACTACCATGAGGTATGTTTGGTAACCCGGTCATAAAATATATCCCAACATCAACCCATTTCCACTCAGGGATGTGAAACTACTGTAAAAATACTACTGTTCCCTAGTGTTTGACTTTAACCTACAGAATGGTTAAACACCTCATGAAAAAACCAACTATATCCCATTTCATGCCCATCCACAAATAATGGTGACGTAAGTCTCAGTACATCTTAGTGAAACCATTATGTACTTCCCATGTTGAGTCATGAAACTCTTGCATCAAATCCTCATGAATATCTTCTAGATCTGAAACATGACTATGTATATATAGAATTTAATCCTCCCCAATAGTCAAACCAATTTCAATGTCCTCACCTACCCTGCTCTCCCTTATTACAAGGCCCTCAGTGTATTAAAAATTTCTCATCCTCACCCAAATCATGAAGAATGGAATTATCCATTAATGATGAGAGATAATTCTAATTGAGACCGTCCTCAACCTCGAAGTTAATATCAAAAAATAGGTCCATCAACTTCCATTCACATCTGGAATCCTAATCCACTAGGGTCTAAGTCGTTTAACTTAGAGAATCAACCACTATATTTCCTTTACAAATAGTATAAAAGAGTTCAAAATTAAATTACTAGAGATACTCAACCCAGCTTCTTTGCTGAAGGTTCATTTCACACTACTTAAATATGTATTTTGAGTATGTTTTATATTTTGAACACTAAAAAACCCTCCCCATTAAATATTTTCTCTAGAAATGAAAGACCTGAATCAAAGATTCTAACTCAAGATTTCACATCAGGTAATTCTGCTTGTGAGGTCTCAAATGAAAAGACTCGTATACAATGAATCACTCCTCCTACATCAGAACTGCTCATAGGACGATAACTTATGTTCACAATATAATGTATTTATTCTGCTTAGATTTGGAAGAACCATGACCGATGCTGAAGTTAGTCACCCATTCATCTTTTAAAATGATATTAAATAGTTATCTAGCCATGTTAACTTCACACCCTTGATAGTAAATACCTTAAGATGCTATTCTAAGCATGATAAATCCCACTTTAAGTTAATGTAATAACCTGATATCCCCTAGAAACTTATAATATCAAATTAATTCCTGGGATTCTCCTAGGAAACTACATCTCTCACCTTCTATGGGTTACCTGATACTCTTATATTTGAGATAATATGACCCATGAATTGAATCTTATCAATATAGAAGTGTAATTTTGTGAGTCTAGAATAAAACTAGTGATATATCAGTGTATCAAAAATGATTTCATCCTGTTTTGAATGGCTGTTTCAAGTGTGAGAACACACCAAGATATCATCCAAGAATATATCCACAAATAAATCTAGATATGGATGTAAAACATGGTTAATTAGTTCCATTACAACTAATGGAACATTCTTAAGACCGAATGACATAATTTTTTTTTCATATAGACCATACTTTATATGAAATGTTGTATGAGGTATGTGTGTAGACTGAACACACAACTGATGATAACTTGATCTCATATCAATCTTCAAGAATACCTGAGATTCTCTGATATATTCTAAGAGATAGTATATATAGGGTATAGGATATCCGTTCTTTCCCATCAATTGATTCAATTTTTTGTAATCCCCACATAGCCTAAGGGTTCCAAGCACCTTTTTAGGAAAAAGGAATGATAAACCCCACAAAGAACTATTGGTTCATCAAAAACCCTTTTCTTATATGTACTTTAACTATATATTGATCTCTTGAAACTTAGTAGTATCCATGTTGTAAAGAGGAATGGATAATGATTCAGATCATAGAATCCTGTCAATAGAGAACTACACCTTTCACTCAAGAGGTAATATAGAAAATTCATCCAGAAAAATATTCCAAAAATGATCTAATATTGAAGAGAACTTTGACTATTGTATTTCCTAATCACCGAGATAAAAGATATAAATATGGGCTATCATCCCACCCAACCCATGATGCTCGAGTCTAGATCGACATTCCTACACACCCCATTCACTATTGTGGATAAAAACCAAGCCTTGTGAAGATGTGATGGTCATCCTCCAATGATAGTAATTAACATGGTCATGGTAAGAAACAAACCAATCCATTATAAAAATGACATCAAACCCAACCATCTTGAGAAATAATAGATTCTATATGTAGTGAAACCAAGCTATATCATGGGGGAACTCTATTCCTTAAAATAAAATCCCAGATATTATTCCCAATAGTGTATTTAGTTTTATCATTACATCATAAAACTAAACATCAATACCAAGTATCTCTATAAGAGGTAAAGATAAGAAAGAATGAGATGCACCAGTATTGAAAAGTTCAAATACTACGAGAGAGGATACTATGACACTACCTCTCACTATAGATGGCCTAGATATCTTCTCCTCAGGTATAGGCTGTAATAAATATTTATGGAAAGAACCATGGCCATGACAACATTCCGACTACCCTGAGTAGGCCCATTATTCTATTGAGGTGTAACTGGCATCTGGATCTGCTGACCAAGGCCATGTCCTCTTCATGAACAACAAATAACTCCCAAACTTGTAGCCCGACGTAAAGATGTAAATCCCACTCTTGAACATAGATTCAGAGTCAACCCGCAATCAATGACCATTGGAGGAAAGGTCCTGTAGTACCACTATATTTCATCCATCCCACATCAGTGTCGACACTTGACAGAGTATCTATCACACTGGATCCTCGGGTTTTCCTGCCTTCCACTCTGATGATGGATTAAATAATTATCATCACTCACACCTTGTCTTGTATTCTCCTCACAAGAAGTCTTAAAACATTTCTTTCTTCAACTTGACACAGAGCCCCTTGATATAGATGTTTCACAAACATACTCTGGGCCCCTAGCTTCCCTCGGGTTATATTCACTAATTAGTTCTTGATTTACTATCTTAGATATGTTAGTAAACCAAAACATGTTAAAATATTATCCAATGACATGATTGAGAAATTCCTTAAAGTTTCTTTCCCTAGAAAACTCATTATCTTGATAGATAAGTGAAAAATGATTAATTTCTATAAAGAAAGTTGAATGCACTATATCTATCATCTGACCAAACTCTAGATGCATAAACCCACTAGCATGATCATCTCTCGGAGTTTCAAGAAAGAATTAGTCATAAATTATAAATTTAAAATACCACAAAAAAGTATCTCAGTGCCTATCATTCGAGTTTAGATCATCACACAAATGGTTAGTGGATCCTAAAAGAATATTCATTGTGAGAATCAAAATGTTCTTGGGAGGAGTTTCATATTTCTAGAAGATAAAAAAGATAGTCTCAATACATAGATCAACATATTATATAATTCCATCCCTCATGAATGTGGGTGGATTCTATAGCCGGAACAGATGCATCAAATCTGCAATAGACATGGTAGGATGTTGGGATTCTAAATGGTCTATATAAATTGTAAGAATATCTCTCAAAACAAGGAATAAACAACCATATTAGGAAAAATCGGTGGTGCTAGAATTGACACTATTGGGGGTTCTACTGCAGTCCCATGCCCCACTAACTATGAAGCATGGGCATCACCCCCCCTTCTGGTTTATGACCAGAGGCCAATGTAGTGGAATATATCTACAAATTCCAAAATCAAACCTAAGAAAGTGATTCAATTACTATAGGATAATATATATATAATTAAGATCAACAAAATCCTTACAAAACAAAATTCACACTCCTCTTCCTACTTCTAAAGCCAAGAATGAGAAAAAACAGTCCAAAAAGACACCAAAGACAATGCTTACATCCCACTAATAAATTCAGGTTTCGGTTAAGCTCTCTGTAATAAAGTAGGGGTTCAAATATATAGAGTTTTTGTTGCAATTTATGGAGGAAAATTATATTGAAATTTGATTTTGAATATTTATTTAATTATAACCATTCATTTTATAATTTAAATTAATTTAAGTTAATACTCATTTATTTAGAAATTTTCTCATAAAATTTAAATCACATTAATTCCAATTCCAATTTATAAGGGCCCATACAACATATAAAATAAATTTTGGTTTTAATTTAATCCCAACCACTTATTTATGAAGTCTCAGTAAGAATTGTTAATTAATAATAGTTATATAATGCATGAAACACATAATAAATGTTATGAAGTCAAGCAATGCATCCTATATGGAATGGAATATGCATGTCAGGTGAATTATGTTAGGTTCCTGAAACTATGTATTATTCATGATTAATTTCTATATTAGGGAAATAATTATATTAAATTCCTCAACCATGAAAATAATAACATCACATATCTCGTTCATTACCAAATGAGGGAATCAAATCAAATTTAATAGGAAAATATATGATAATAATTCCTTATTACATGAAACTTGGTAATTAACTCGAATGTTCAAAACATATAACGAAGCTCCAATACATTCCTAATGTCATTTATGTTGTCTCAAAATAGTAATTTAGTAAAATAAAACTTTTATACCACTTTCTAACATCCCAAACAAAGAGCCACTAAACGATTCCCCAAGTCGGTGGGTCACATGGCCTCAAGTGCACCACTCCATATACTACAGGCAATATACTAGAAGTGAGGGTGAAAGGTGGTACTTTTGGTATACATACCCTCATAATAAAAGTTTATTTCAATGGTTTAATCAACTAAATCCATAGAGGTAGAATATAAAATAAATAAAAAATAAAAAATTAACAGCTAGAAAACAAGAGTAAAAAATAATGCCTAGTGTAATATCATATACAGTATAACCATATCATAACTCTATATAAAATGGTGAGAAATACATGGAAATATGAATTAAGTAAAATACATGTATCCGAAGTAAAAAAGAACAAAAATAACTATCTCTAGACTGAATCATGAAAATAAAAAATTCTCATGCTACCTTTCTCTTAAGAAGTATCAATCAAGCATCATAAAGTAGGTTATTTACTTATTCCCTACAAAAATTCATGTATTCTAATTTGGTCCCCAATAATGGACCTTGTAGGGTGTAAGATAAAACTTTTTAGGCGAAGACCAACATTTTCTATAAAAAATCCAATATGTGTATACAAGTTGAGAAGTGTGAAATATATAATTGTAATATATATTAATAAGTATGAGTGATACATGTAAAAGTAATATTTTCCCATCTAATAAGGCTCACTATTATCATAAAATCATAAAGAAGGGACATCTGTAAAGCATGGTAAAATATACACCTTGGCCTATGCCTAGTAATCCAGTTTCAGGCCTATATGGGCTGGATCCAACATATAAAATGATCCATGAATCCTCATTGATTTCATATAACATATCTATAGAAAACTAAGTAAAAGAATAGGGGGATCCCAAGGATCATTTCTAAGAGAATATCCAAGTCATTCCAAGAAATACATATTCTAGGAGTAATAATGCCATTGAAATCCAATGTAATCTAGATCCAATGTGTAGAAATGTCCATGAAATCCAATGTAATCAGGATCCATGAAGTTGAAATTTCCATGGAATTCAATGTAGTTTGGATCTAGGGAGTAAATTATTTTGTGTAATATAATGTAATCATAACCATCTCATTAATCATTTAATAAATCATTTCATAATCATATAAAATCCATGAGTTTATCCAAATAATTCTACGCTTTCTATTTAATCCATTTAACCATTTTAATAACATGTAATCATATGGAATGTGAGGAAAACCCCCCTTAAAATATCATATTTATTTCAAAAAGGATACCTCCCCCAATGTTGAGCTCACACACACCCAACAGGGTGATATATCAAAAAGAAGATACACAAACACACATCATAGGTTGTTTGGGTTGAGGTTGACAATCCCCAACCATCAAACGGTGTTAAGTGGGAAACCTAAAATGGTTATAATAATTTAATCTGGACATGGAATTAATTTGGAAAAATTATTAGATGGACTAATAGAAGGTGCAATATAAACTAGATAAAAATAGGTATACTTTGTATAAAATTGAACAGACCACCTACCTCAAGTCTGTAGTTGAACACTTATCTAGTATCAGCTCCTAACTTGAACTAATTGAATGAAAAAGGAAGAATGAAAAATTCCTTGAAAATAGGGAATTAGAAACATTTCCAAAATGACTTCTTTTAGGGGTATTAAAATTATGAATTGTTTGATAAGTATGGAGAACATACTAGCATGCATCCAATGAGTCTGATGATTAAGATGTCAGAGTTCAGATTTGGTAGATTTCGCAAATCCAATGTTAGGATTGCATAAGGGAGCTCCTCAGGGGACATTATATGTGTGAAAGAAGATGGGTGAGGGATTCTGAAAAATTTAGAGGCCCTGCATCATTTTTCAAAAAATAACCCAGGGAAATTACTTGATGTGTAATCTTTACACACCATTTAATGTTTGGGTTTTCCCTCCCCATGGAAAAACCATTAAACACTATGAAATGATAAATCCACAACAATAAACATTGTGAATTGAATAAACACCATGAATTTGGCCAATATCCTATCTCCAACCCCTTCTTCCTTCATTCCTAAACACTCCAACTGACCCACTGGCTCAACTTTAGGGTCTAAGAAAAAAGAGAACTTTAAAAACAATTTAAAAATAAATAAAATGATTCTTACATCATTGAAAAAACCTCGATCTTAAAACTAAGGTCCACGAAGATATAAAAAATAGTTTTTTGAAAAAGTATAAGTTTTATTATTAATTTTTGGAACAAAATTTCAAGATCCTAGTGATATATTTTTCAGAAATAAATTTTACATCATATGCAATGGAATTTTGGATATGATTTAATGAGTTATTAGATACGATATAATATAAGATGATAATACATAAAGTCTATAAGGATTTAGTGTAAGTGATAGATTTAAATAATTACTCACTAAGTAAAAACTATGAAATGGTGATATTTACCACACCATGATTTTTTATATGGAAAAACTATATAGTGATAGACACCCTATCATTGTTTGATTATACAGTACATTCATGATGTCACATGTATTATGAGATGAAATGTACATTTGATTTTATTCTACTTAAATTTTCATTATACTTCATTTAACTTTATTAATATAATTAACTAAGGAGTTTTAAACATTTATATTAATTATTTAAGTATTAAACAATTGTTTATAAGGGTGAACTAAATGTTATAAGGAGTTATAACGTGAGAATCATTTATGAAATTTTTGGGTTGTGTACATTCAAAAGGCTGTCCTTTAAGATCTATCTAATGTTTTTTAATAGTTATGAAATGTTTTTATGTATGGGGTGATATGAGAACAGGAAAATCCATTATCCCACTACTATCATTTCTCTCATATTTTTAACTCAAGATTTTGACAGTCTACAGGTGTGAGAGAAATAATTCCCATTTTTTTAGAATTTTCACACAACCCATTGAACATCCTTATATAAAAGAGTCTATTAACTACTTCTAATTGACTTCATCCAACCATGTGTGAATATAAGTATTGATTTATTTACAATTTGAGTTGTTTTTTTATTTTTCATTTTTTACATTTAAGTCAAATAATATATGGTCGAATCATATGAAAAACATATTTCAATGATATTTACACTATATATAGACAATTATTGTGTCATTAAAACCTAATAGTTATATGTAAACCAATTATCTTTTGATAATTATAAATAAATTATTTGTTTTGTAGTAATTTTAATAATTGTGGAAGAATAAAAGTTTATTACAAAACACAACGTATATTCTATACAAAAATAATAGGTTATATATAACATATTATAAAACACCATGTTTTTTCAACAATACACTTTTTGGTTCATTTTATTTTCTATATTGGTGTAAAATTTGTGAGTTGAATAATTATTAAAGTTAAGTTGAGTTGATGAAAGTAAATAAAATAAAGAACAATTAAAATAATAATAATAAACAATTTAAATGAAGTTAAAATAAAAATTATTTTGTATTTATTGGGGGATATTGGGAGTCACATAACACATGTCTTGTGATTATGATCATGTTTTAATTTTATGTTCATTTTTATATGAAAACAAAAACACTACCTTCAAAAAAATAAGTAGGTACATTTTAAATTTTTTCCAAATCATAGTTTACTAAATATATTTTTTATCACATAATTTATGGTCTACATAACATTTGAGGAACCAAACACAAACATTTATATCATAAGAAAACATTTAGAGTAATATTATTGTGGAAAAAATATATATATTATTGAATATATGTGGTTCCATAAACAAATCATTAAGGGATATAAAGTTTTTTTCTATGGAACAATGTAGTGGAGTTTTATAGAATATGCGTTGATGTGTATAGTAGAATCCGAGTTGAAATCTATCTCATAAGATGAGGAAAGGGAAAAAAACTAAAAAAAATATTTTCTATAAGATAATTTTATTTTATGATTTTACTATTCGAGGAAGGATCAAATAAAATAGATTTCATGAATTAAGAAATACTAAGACAAACGTAATAATTTTTTAAAATATTTTTGAATTCAAAAAATGTCCTCAAAGAATCAAGTAGAATATATTGAGGAGGAAAAATATATTTAGATTACAATATATATTTATAAAGAAAAATTATTCAAAAGGATTACTAGAATTTATTTTAATAAAAAGTAATGTATAGAAACCAATAAAAATTATGAAGCAAGTGAAAACAAAAAGACATGATTAGAACATGTTCCATTGAATATTTTATGTTTTCACAAAGAATATATGTAAGAGGAAAATAAAAAACAATTAATCTAGTATATATAATACTTTACCAACAGATAAAATATGAATGATTGACTATTGAATATATTAGAATAACCTAAGGGGGATTCCATGATACATTTGAGGTACTGAAGAAACATATATAATGTAGAACATATGTCCCCAAACAATATTATTTAGATAAAATTAAAGAAATATATGTTTATAAGATATTCCATTGAGATGGTGACTCCTAGTGTTTTATCTAATAATAATAATAATATTATATTACATAAATATATGTACATAACATTATTTTGTAAAACATTACAGATTAATGTGATGTTTGGTGTTGTAGTCACTTTAATATAAGAAGAATATTGCTTATGAGATGAGAAGAAGAGATTCTTATCAACCAAAGACCTTGAGTGTTCATTTTTAGAGTTTAAAAGTCAAATTATCATTAATTATATTGAATAATTAAAATTATTATAACTTTATGTGAATTCATATTTTCAACTGATGTGTTTATGAAGATTTTATGTACAATAATCATTAAAAGACTAACCAAGATAATTTTTAATGTTAAATTAAATGGATTTATTAAAGAGAAAACAAAATTTTATATCATTATATGATTTTTTAAAAACTAAATAATTTCAAGGTACATTGATTTTCTTAGATGTCACAAATTGTTTTAGAATATTTTTTTGAAGGCTAGAAGAATGCATGGAAGGAGAAAGAGATAATCCTATAGTGAGTACATGAGAATATTCTTTTACTATAATTTTTAAACACATTTTTTAAAGGATACCATAAATAATTATTTATATCTTATGAAACACAATATGTTATCACATATAGTGATTAATATGAAATAAAAAACCTAGATAATATCACATGTATCATCTTCTAAGACTGTACATGGCATGTGATAAAAAAGTTAAAAAATTAGAGTATTAACTTATTTTCAAAGTATTATCAAGTAGATGTAAATAATGTGAGTGTAAAATAATTAATATAGCTAGTATATTTTTATGATCATATAATATTATGATAATAATATCATGATATTACTTTTTTATGGAGAATCAAATAACTACAACTATGTGGAAGTAGAAGAATGGATCTTATACATGATATTCTGAGCCAAATATTGGATATGGTTTAAAATTGAACTACTAATATTAAAATATTATAATATTAATGAGACTAAAATATGAATGAATGAGAATAAACCTAATATATAAAAAGGAAGTTAAGAAAGATTAGTGTGAATCCCATGGGTAGAAAATAAATTCTCAAAAGACCAGAATATATAATTGGTTTCTGTACTTTAAAAATTCATCATGACAACAATTATTCACACAGATATATATGCTAGAATTAAATGTTTTGAAAAATTATAAGACTATTTGTTAACAATTTTTGAATCAATTAGTTAATTATTCCCACATATAATATCTCCATCGTTAATATAAAAATATTCATATAATGTTCTTGTATGAGTTCTTCTTTCCCATTACACCTTTTCAAAATGAGAATATGTGATGAGTTATGATAGAAATCTATGAAAGGTTTCTTTACCAAATGTATATGCTAGTTTTAAGAGGATATAAATTTTTATAAAGATGATAAGAGTTAATGTGATCTAATTTTAAAATTAGAAAGGGACATTACAAATAAAGAGAGAGGTTAAATGTATAATAATTCCATGATTCCATGTAATGTTCAGATCTGAAAACCAAAATATAATTCAAAACAATTCTTTATAAGCACTTTAAACATTCTTGGAAGGGATTTTTTGGGTTGGGAAATAATTCTTAGCCTTATTAATCACCATGAAGTGATGATGGAGTCCACTTTATTCACATATTTTATTGGATGTACATATTAAAAAAGGTAATTTAACTTGAGTCTTACAGAAATAGAAGATAAATGATGAAAGTTGTGATCCATTGATAGCATGAAAGAAGACACCAACCATGAGATATGAAACTTTTAATTCATCTATCAGTTGATATTGGGAATCAAAATAAGTATCATTCTTCTTTGGAAACACTAATTATGAAGAAGTGTGGATAAAATACCTTTAGGGAGCTATAAAATTAATTTAAGATTTCAGAGATTCTTTATTTTCTTAATAAAATGTAAATTTGGTCAATCTTGAATTGAATTTCAGGATGAGGTATGAATTTAATTCTACCATCACCATTTTTACTTCAATAAATTCTTTTTATCAAGGGTTAGTGATTTTATAACTAAATGGGGGAGAAATTCCATACACATGAAATGTTTTTATATGTGTTGATGTGAAGTGAAGGTATCTAAAATTACATGAAAATATATTTGAATAACCCCTTAAGAAAGTAAGTCAGATTTGGTACCACATTATAATGAGTATGTTGAAAAATTTATTTTATAATATTTTCACTATTTTTTCTACAAAGGGTTATCCCACATATTCATATAGTTCATGAGTTTATGTATCAATAATAAGAGAATAATTAGTTTAATTCTTCTCTCAAATGAAATTTGAACAACTCTCTGAATTGTATATGGGATACATGGAGAGAAGTTGAGTTTCTTAAAATTAGAAGATTTAGTTTGTGACAAGAATGATCTACCCTATATTTTCTAAAATGGGGATATCATTTTACCTCTTTCTCATTTATTATAAATTAGGGTGAGAAAAGGTATATTTAATTTTGAAGATAATTTGGAATTAACAACAAATCCCAAGAGGGAGATTGGAGTTCCCCTAGATGTATGAATCTTTAATTGTATTTTTTTTCAATTAAAAGTATGTTAATTAATTCCCAATAAGAAAACACTTGGATTCAATTGCACATGAAAGTTAGTATCTATCTTATGTTTTCAAAGAGAGGAAGAGGGTACCCATGTATTTGGGTAATGTAGAATACAGTTGGTCTCTTGGTGAGAAACCCACAATATGTAAAGATTGTAGATATATTAATCAAGTTAAGACAAGTAATTAGATATGTAAGTACTATCTAAAATAGTTAGTAAGTGGTTTGGAGCGAATCTAGTGATTGAAATTTTATTTTAATTATTTTTCCTATGAATCTTAAAGAATAAATCCCTTCAACTTTTGATATTTTCAAAGGAATATCGTCATTTTTTTAGTTTTTGATGATATTTTATGTTTTATTATGAAAATCAATCAGTTGAATGCTTCTAATTTTTCTTAATAATTTTTGGAATATTTTGATGGATATTTTTTTTTCTTTTATTAAGTTAAATCTTTTGAAAATATCATTTTGATGATGAAATTAGAAATTTTAGCTAAGTCTGGAATCTCATAAGACCTTTTCCCATGAGATCATAAGACATTTTCTATGTCTTGTAAGTTATTTTTCATCAAAATAATAGATTTGCATTTTTATTAAAAAATATACTCAAAGACACTTTATCAACTCATAATTATTTTTGTGACCTATGTTGCCGATTTTGGTGTGCTCGTATGATAATTTTCTCTTTAAAAAATATAATATCATATGATGTTTTTAGCTCATTTTATAATTTTAGCGTTTGTAAGAGATTTAACCACTCCTATAAGGAATGTTTTATTCCTATATGACATTTCTAGAAAACATGATATATTTTATGTTTAACAAAATATATTTTTAATTTTATAGGATATTCATCAATTTTATTTTTTTTCTAAACTAGTATGTCATTTCTCTACAATTTTCTTTTCTCTCCCTCTTAATTTGTTTGGTCCCATTTGTATTTTTGTATAATCTTTTCTCATATGATATATTATTTCTGAAATTTTGTGGTACCAAAAACATAAGATTCTTTATGGTTAAATATTTCATCATAACTCATTACTCGGACACATGAATTTGGTAAATCAAAGATGAAGATGTTGTGTATCATATGATAATTTAAAGAGGATAAGGGGCCCAATCCACAAGAAAATTTATTGCTATATTATTTTTAAAATAAAAATTATACTACTTACACCACATGGATTATCATTAAAAAATGTTTCGTTGGAGTGGAGGTTATAAAGGATATATTTAAGTCTTTCAAAAATTTGAAAATATTACCCTCCATTAAAGAGTACAAATAAGTCACAACTATGATTGAGAAGGGGGGTCGATTGATTATGATCGAGAAGGGAGTTTGGTGTTTCTGGCTGAATGATTCACACATGACTTCTATAGTTGACGAAGAAAGAAATATATAAGAGTTTATTTTTCCATGCTTGTATAAACACTCTAGAGGCTATAGTAGGGGATCCCTAATGAAAATTTATTTTTGAGTCGATGTATTTCATTATATATTTTTATATTTATTTGGAAACTTTATTTTTAAATAAATAAGTATATTTATTTTCAATATGTTTTTTCTTATAAAGTAATTTATATTTTTTTTCAATTCATGAAATTAAACATATTGTTATTACTGTTAAAATCATCATGGCATGATATTTACTTTGTTCATAGCGAGTTAACTTTGGTTCAATCACAAGAAGTTCATAGACACCTTGAATCACTATCATAAGTTGATAAACACACATACTAAGGTCACTGTATGGTATTTGGTAAGGTTTAGGTAAAAAATTTATAGTATTATAGGGTTCATTGAGAGATTAAAATGAATCATCAAATTGGACATGGAAAAAGGGACTATTTAAGAGATTAATACTTATCCATAGTTTCTACTTTTAAATCTAGTTTTTATATATTTATTCAATAAAATTATCATTTTATTATAAAATAATCCACATTTAATTTAATCTAATATTATTTTTTTATTTATCTATGATCAAAATAAACAAATCCAAATTTTGGATTTTAATTTTAAAAAAATCAATCAATGATAGTTTTTTAACTTAGCCTATAAACTTATCAAGAGAAATCCCATGGAATACTATATTTTATTATTTAGGGGATGCATATTTTAAAACGTGTAAAATGAAAAGAAAGTTTTTTCTAACTGTCAAATATTTTAGGTAGATTTCCGAAGTTAAATCACTATATTTTTTTATTTCAAGGGGTTACAACCTCATGTTGTTACCTATAGATCCTGAAATTGATTGGCCTTATCCTTATAAATCTAGAGGTGTAAAAATTTACCATGTTTATAGTTGTGAATCCACCATTAAAACACCAAGAATAAATATATTTTAACCTAAAATCACTATGACTGATAATATAGCTCTCAAATAATTAGATTCATCCAAAGAAGCTAATAAAAAGAATATAATAGAATATCCTGATGCACCTATTGGATTTGTAATCAAATATTGTTTAACAAACCAACTTCAAAAATTAAATGGGATATATTATCAGGATCCACACTAACACGTCAAGATTTAAGCAATCTTTGTGTTAACATAAAACAAGGATGAGTGAATGAAAATTAAATAGAATTTATATATTTTTATTTTTATTTAGAAGGAAATTTCATGGAATGAGTTTTCTATTCACAATTGAAATTGATTTTAAATTTTAATGAATCTAAGAACATTTTTCCTAATTTTATTCAGTAATTTTAGAATAACTTCCATTTGTAAATAAATTCACAGGATTAGGTGAAATCAAAGAGAAATTTTTTAAGAATATCAAAAAATATTTAAAAGATTATGTTTTTCTGTCCTAAACTATAAAAATTTTGAATAAAATTTTATTCAATATTTTTATGATGGAATTTTTCTTACATATAGTAGCATGATAGATTCATTTTTTGGATGATCTTTAGTTTACCAAACAGAAGATGTTTCTTGGAATCTTATAGAAAATATGGCCCAAAATGCTCAAAAATTTGGAGGAAGAGGCCACTTACATGTAAAATCTACTCATGAAGTTAAAATAACCACATCTAAAAAAAGATTATTTTTAAGTAAACATAGTGATTTAGACACCATGTAATGGATATAGATATTTCTCAATGTTTCCCAAAATCCACCAAAACCAAAACAAAAAAGTTTTGAATTGCATGTTTATTGTGAACGTTATTATTTTAATGACCATTATGTTGAACAATATCCTCAAATGGAAGATCCTTATAAAAACTTAATTAAGGATGGAATAATCAATACCTAGATAGATTTCATTATCTTGAAAAACCTAAAAATTACCTTTTTAATCATACCAAAATTTCAATTAAGAATGGAAGAATCAATACCAAGATAGATTTCAATATCTCGAACAAGAAAATGGATTCTTTTTCATGGTTATTATAGTAATTCTCAACTTAGGTATCACAAAGATAATGTTAAAGATCATTATAGAGTAAATTTCAAATCTACGCAACCCTCTCAAAACCTGAAAATAGACTTTAAAAAACTTTGAGTAAATTAAAGATAATTCTATAAAATAAAAGATCACGTTGAATACTGTAATGATTCAAATGGTTAAATTGGATACTGATGTTGGTATTATAAAAAATAAAATAAATTTAGGTATTTTTTCCCAACCTCATGTGAATCCCATGGATAAAGGAAAATAAAATTTAAGTTCCATAAAATTTAGGAGTGATGCTAAGTTAAATAACCCTAAAACTAATAATTACACACACATGCCTAAATCCAAACATATTTTAGATAATACAAACATTTTCCACTTTTTCAAACCCAATTAACTAAATTAAAATTTCTATTGATCTTATTGAAATTTAAAAACAATATTTGAAAGAAAAATTAGCATCATAAGAAGAATAATTACTTGAACAAACAAGATAGTATGGAAAATAATGTTAGGACATTATATTTCCAAAATAGTTCTAAAATAGTCAATAAGAGCACAAAACACCACCACCATATCCTATGAGTAACACACCTATGAGGAAATGTTCTGGAAATGAGTTAGAAAAATATTTTTTTGAGACTTTTAATTTTTTTGTGCTAGAATCCCATTTTTGATGTTGTGAAATAAATTACATTGCATAACAAGTTATTAAGAGCATTTTGTTGTCATTTAATAAAAGTCAAAAGTTAAGAGAGTGATTTAATTTGATGAGTAATGTTTCCTCTATGAATCAACATTATTTACTTACAAAATATAAAGACACAAAGATTTTTAACATTCCCTACACCATATGGGAATGTGAATTCAAGGATGTCCTAATAGAATTTGAGGGTTCAGTAAATATTATGCCCCATTATTTTTAATCCAATTTATAATATGGAGAACTGAAACTTGGTTGGAATTTTCATTAAATTATCAAGTTTAAGAACCACTAAAATCACTGGACTAATAATGTGTGTTTTTTAGGTAATAGATATGATTTTTCTCACTAATTTGGTATATTCTAGATAGGGAATATGATAGATTTATTACAAATGAACCTATAATTATTAAATGACTTTTTTAGAAATATAAGTTTTCCATCATTAATGTGTGAAATGAAAAAATTAAGTATAATTTGGTTGATAATTTCTTCACTTAAATATTTTTTAGTCTCTAAAACATGCAATAGAGGATTGATAATCTTCTTGGGTTTACATGATTGGTTAGTTTTCTAGTGAGATTATTTAATATTTCAAATGTAATGAATAACAATTTTTTTCCATAAAATGAATATTTTCTGAATAAGGAAACCATTTTGAACAAAATTAAAAATGTATTATATGGCGAGAGTTTGAATTTTGAAGCTAAAACTTGTAAACATAATTACAACAAAAGTGTTGCATCTGATTTCTATGAAACTATTATGAATTTTTAAAATGATTAATTTATTCTGTATCTCTAAGAAGATCATTTTTGAATTTGAAATTACTATTGAATATGTTGAACATTCTAAGACTACTATATGAAAAGTGGATGATTTTTTATTCTTGTGATGTTTTAAATGGAATTACTGATATTTTGATTTATAAAAAACCTGAAAGTTTTTTTTGGTGAAAATAATGAAATGTTTTATGTTAATTTTTTTTGGAGAATTTTAAAAATTTCAAATGATCTTGCTTCAGGAATTGGGACTCCCTTGAGAATTTATCAGTGAACCATCATTTGAGATCTTGGTCTTTATAAGAGGGTTCAAATAGAAATCAACATGGAAACAACACCTCTTGAATGAATTTAATTAGCTATAAGGGAGTTCTTAATGGAGGTAAAATATGAGTTTGAGAACCTACCCAAGTATTATGATTATTGTAAAATAGTAGGCCATATTGTTAAAAATTGTCATGTGTTGCAAAAACTAGAAGAACTGGCTCCCTCTAACATGACTTGGAGGTATGTTTCATGAAGTAAAAGGAGTATAATGATGTTAAATGTGAAATGTACTGTCCTAGATCATGTGAAGTAAGAAAATACCAACAAACATGGGAATACGATATCTTCGTGGGAAAACCTATCCGGGGAAGAGGAGAAGTAGTATAAACACATGAGGTCTCACAGAAATCTAACTATTAATATCATACAGTTTTCTCATCTAGAAGAACAGGCTGATCATATTATGGAATTATTACCATAGGCATTTTCATGTGCTATTTCAATGAAAGATGAAGAGTATCTACTTAAACTCGTTTCCTCTAATATTAATTCTCATTTGGTGATAAATATCCCCGCTTCAGAAGAGTTATCCCGTATAATTCAGACTGAACTAGGTGAATATGATTATACCAAATAAGAGAATCCATTTGAAGACAATACTGTCCAAATTTATGAGAATAAAGAAGATTGGGCCTACTACCAAATAAAATATGAGAAGTATAGAAATACAATAACTGGGAACCAAAAAATTGTTAAGGAACTAGGGGAACTAGAATAAGAAGGATCCAATGCCTAGAATGTTGAACATAAGAATGAATAGACCTCCACTCTGATGAAAATTGGGGTGTACTAAAAGAATAAAAAATTGAGGTTACTACCAAAAAAGGTACTGCAAGTAAATATCTGAGATTGGACATAAAAGGAAGGGGTGGATCACCCCTATACCAAAATAATTGTGATGCTTCTATTCTGGAATAATCAAGGAATTTATAACCCTAACACAAAAGTTTTTATTTGGCTCATTAGAGTTAGGTAGAAACCTCAAATCATAGGTATCTCTGATCCAAAGATTAACAACCTAATTTTGGGGAATATTTTCGACAGTAAAGGATACTTTATTTTGGGAACTAACTCGGCTCTGTCCTATATGTAAAGGATCTAGCAACCAATGCATAAAAATGTTGATAACCCAGTTATTGTATATTAAGAAAATCATATTATCACCTAAAACTTATTGGAATCAGTCGGGAAAATGTTATATTTGATTTTTTATTCTTTAAACAATTACATTGATAGTATAATATTTCTAGGATTAGATAAAGAAGATATCAATAACATTTATGGATCAATGGATTATAGTAGGGGACTATAATTAAATATGTATGTGGATGAGAATATTAGACCTATGGTTAATCAAACCTCTATCAAAGAATTTAGAGACTTTATAGAGGAGGAATGTCCAGATCAAATCAACCTTATTGGTGAAAAATTCTCATGATATAGGAGGAATATTAATAGAATGGGGTCTAGTAGTGTTGACATGGACTCTATCTCTGAGTCCCCACATGGTGTTTTGAAATATATTTCACATGTCACTCAATCCAAGCACAACTGCAACCATATTCCCATTATTTTTGATTTCTTAACATTGAGAGGAAGCAGCTAATCCCCTTCAGTTTCAATAATGCATGGGATTCTATCCTATTTTTTCAAAGATAGTTTAGGAAACTTGGGTCTCAAATAATTGAAATTAAAATCCACCCGTGTGTATCTCAAAATTCAAAATTCTCAAACTAAATACAAAATAATGGAGCAAGGAAATGTTTGGCTCAATGGATGCAAAAATTGAAGGTATCAAATTATTTTTTACATGAAATTCGTGATTCTATTACAAAAGTCAACTTTTGGGGAGACATGAAACAAGAAGATGAAATTTACTTCAATATTAGTAATCTTATCAAACATAGAGATAACATCAATAAAGACATATTCAAATTTAGATGGCTCTCTGATGAGGACAGAAAGACCAAGTTCTTTAATGAAATGTAATGTTTTTAAGGGAAAACAGGCCCCTTTCTTTACTCAAGAATGGAGATCAAGGAAAAATAAGAGATCTCTAATAAAATTGTCTCTTTTTATGTGAATCTTTTTAATGGACCCCAAAGACTGAAATGTTAAGGAAAAATATCATCCCAACCTTGATAATTGAGGATGAAAATATTTTTTTAACCTCTATAAAAATGGTCTTTAAAATTAATGAGGTTTTTTTGGGAATCACTAAAAATGCTCTCTAGGACCTTATGGGTTCACCAATCAATTCTTCTAAACTTATTGGGACACCACACAAAATGAGGTATTCCAACTTTTGAAATATTTTTTCAAGGGTGGGTCCTTCACCCAAGGCTCCAATGCAAAGTTCATAACCCTCATTACTAATGTTGAGAATGTTAATGAGATAGGATAATTTAGTTTGTTCTCTCTAGTAAATACTATTGAAAAAAAGATTAAAAAATCCTTGTAAGTAAACTTAGTCAGGTCTCTAATAAAATAATATCCTGGAACTCTTTTGGGTTTGTGAAATGAAGGAAAAATTGAAATTAAAAATTCTTTGATATAAGGGACTAGGGATTTATAGGGAGGGTGTTGTACATATTTGTATTCAATATGTAATTAATTCACTGGATTAAGGTTCTGCTTGAATCTACCCATATCTCTATCCTTATCAAATTGTACCTAGAAGGATACTTCATGTGCCTCAAGGAGTGAGATAAGGGGATCCCCTTTCATCCACAATATTTTCCATTGCAGAGGATTATCTAAGAAGGGTTCTCCTTGATATGGTGAACAAGGGTGACTTTTCAACCATTAGAGTATCTAGAGATATCTATGCTCCCTATCATTTATTCTTTGCTGATGACATTTTCATTTTTACCTAGGGGATAGAAGGAACATTTAAAATCCCAAAAATACTTCACAATAATATGAAATTTTTTTAGGCCAAGTAATTTATTGGAGAAAATCTTTCATATACTTTGGTAAGAAAATTTCAGCCTCCTGGAAGATTCGTCTCAGTAATGATCTTGGAATAAAGAAGAGATCACTACCATTTTTTTACCTTGGTTTGTGATTTTTTTGGAAAAAACATTTCCCATCACCCTTCTCAAAATTTTTAGATCAAATTAGAAGAACAATTACCTCTTACAAAGGAGTGTCACTCTCAAAGGCAGGTCAAATCTACTTTGTTAAGCATGTGGTGATCTCAAATATGGTTTACTCATTTATGGTGTATCTTTGGCTGGACTCTATAATTAGAAATATAAACACTATGATGAAAATTTATTCTATAGTGGTTGTATTCAGCATAATATAATCTTCATTTTCCCTTGGATAAAGTGTTGCATTCTATAAAAACCTAGAGGTCTTGGCATCACGAACTTGGAATTCCTCAACCAATCCTTGCTTTCAAAATTCATATTGAAACTAAATAATAGAAAATATACTGACCTGGAGTGTCTATGAACTACATTCATGGATGGATTACTTGTAGGAAAAAAGATTTATCTCGAATCCTATATTTGACCAAGACTGAAGATCATTTTCCCGAAAATTGTCTCACACTATGATTGGATAGCTAACATGAATTTTTCAATGCTCTATTCGCATGATAACTAGACAAGAGCCCCACTCATTGATTGTGTTTGCACTGAAGATCATGATATTATCACATATCATTGATTAGTAAACAACTCGAAAATATGGACATGATCCTGAATGAAATTTCATATATAGTTACCAACTACATCTTCTCTAATCTAGAGTATCTTCTCATGTAGGCGTGGTCTTCAAATGGCCTCCTTGACTAAAAAATCATTTATTATCATCTAATTCATGGAGAACATTAGTGGGTTGGTGATTTAAATAATAAATTGATGTTACCAATTAGGTTTACCATATTGTGGAGGCCGTCGGTTCACAAATATCAAGTGGATAATAATCTTAAAAGAGTTTTGATTTCCTTGTCTTTTAAATGTGCCTTATTCTATCTATAGAGGGAGGACGTGGATAAATTATTTCTAAGCTGCAAAACCACTGCTGCATTATAAAAGGATATCCTAAATATTTTTGAAATTCACACCCCCCAAATGGATATTGTCCACGTTTTCTTAGATGCCATTGATGATATTTATCTATCCCAGAAACTCACTGTCCTCTTTACGGTAGAATGTGCTGAGATGATCCACTCGATTTGGTGAGGCTGGAACAAACCCACCCAATGAAAGATCTATTTCAATGATAGAGTCACCATCAATAACACCATTTTTGTAGTTTAAAATTCAAATGACCTTCACATAAAAAATTTTAGTAACTCGTTTAGTGATTTCATGATCCTCACTTGGCTTAACAATATAGGCGACTTCCCTATCCTTTGTGGAACCATTGATGTTTTTGGACCCCCTTTCATTGGATGGATAAAGTGCAACACAGATAGGGATTCTAGTGGTATCCTAGGACATTCAGGTTATAGATCCATTTTTGTAGACCATAATAGGGATGTTGTGGAGTGCATTCAAGGTCCTTGTGCCCATGTCACTACA
The DNA here is from genome assembly GCA_963277665.1 of Viscum album. Classification (NCBI taxonomy): domain Eukaryota; kingdom Viridiplantae; phylum Streptophyta; class Magnoliopsida; order Santalales; family Viscaceae; genus Viscum; species Viscum album. Next base: position 1,736,838,841 of record OY728133.1, read on the forward strand.
CTTGAATCAAAAATTGTGGTCCTAATCAGGGAAATAGATCTTACTCATTAAAGGAAATGGATTTGAATATGGTTTGAATGTAATTCCACTACTCTTATGAATTCTATAAGTGTGGTACAAGTTCACTTATCATGGAGGATGGGAGAAAAATTGGAAAACTGTCTTGACAGATTCTCTTCCATGAACTGCATCAACACTTTCACCTTTCGTGAAGAAAACTATGTCACTTATGGGATTTCAAACAAAGGGGTCACTAAATCAATATATTTATACTTGAACACTTTTTCTAATGACATGGTTTATCTTTTCCATTGGGATAAATGTAAAATACATTCATTTAATCTCTTGTAACATTTCTTTCATTTAATCCAAGATCCCCATAGCTCACTTTTCTCAAAAACAAAATTCCTTGACATGTGAAAATTACTTTTCTGAGATAGAGTTAAAACCCATGTATAAAAACATTAAATATACATTCTTATCTAAGAATGAGAAAAAACCTATCATAATTTCTAATGATCTATAGATTACCAATATAATAAACTATTAAGAGTCTTTAGGGAATATAAAAGTGCATTATGATAGTCCTTATCTAGTATAACAGGAAATAACGCTTTAGTTTAATTTCATATAATTTAATTAGAAAGAAATTATAATCCCATGATAAAATTTTAAAATTTATTTTTCCCAACACATTTTGATGTTATTAAAAATAAAGTCATAAATTTTTTTCTTCTAGAATTTTTTTTCCCTATATTAGATATCCAATGGGTAAGTCACATATAAGTGTTCCCAATAAAGAGTGTCTTTATAATATCAAAGAGATAAATTGGTAAGAATGTTCTTGGTGTGATTACATATAAATAGAGGATTTAAATTGATTATAAGAAAATAAATTTATTAAAAAGGAAGGACCATTTACCGTTCGATTTCCTAATCAATTTGTTCATATATTTTCCATGTAGACCCACTGTAGTTTTCTTGATGGATTCGATAGTTAATTTCAAAATATTATTGCATATAAAATCAAGATAAAAACACTTTCACATGTACTTTTTTTTACCTTTTAATATAGAATAATTCCTTATAATTTTTGTAAATATGAGGGAACCTTTCAAATATTTATTATGATATTTTTTTTGTGAGTTTCTAAAAAATTGGTGAAAGTTTTTATGGATGAATTTTTTATTTATGGATCATCATTCAAAATATATTTTAAGAGTTTAGTTTTTTTTCTCCAAACATGCATTGAAAATATTGTTCTAAACTATGAAAAATTCTATTTCATGGTAGAGAAATGATTTTTTCGGGGCTATGTTTTGTATAAATATGGAATATAAGTTGATTAATCTAATGTTAAGGTCATTTCTGCATCTCAATACACAAAAATAGTGAGGGATGTGAGTTATTTTTTTCATCCATGTTAGAACATTTCATTTTTAATGACGATTTATGCCTATGATTCACCCCTTGGGAATGTTTTGTTCCAAAAATAGGAAAATATATATCATTTAATAGCTTATGAATATAGAAATATTGATAAAAAATATAATTATGCTAGAAATGAAATGAATATTTTGGATATTGCCTTTAATTTGGATAATATTATATGTTAATTCTTAGGATATAAAATAATTTCTTTCATAGAACATTCTATAATTATATTTTTAATGATGAAACTTGATGAAAAATAGTGAATTTTGAGATGGATCTTTTTGTGATAAGAATTTTGAATTAAAAAAATTATAAAAAGGAAGTAAAATCAAATTTGAAACCATTTAATCTAATTAGCTATGAATTTGGATAAATATATTTAGATCTATTGACCCAATAAAGAGACCTTTCATAATTAGTAATTACATGCTATAAAAAGTTTGAGACCACAGTTTTTTCATATTGTTAATTATTTAGAATCTTACAAAGTTCACTCTTTATTCTCCAAGATATTTTTTTTAATATTGATATTGATTAAAATAACTAATTTTTTGTTTCCCTCTTACTTAAAACTTGTTAGTAGTGACCAAAAAATTAAGAGATTCATTGAAAATTAAAAATTACAATTATTGCTAATTTTTTTCGACACTTTATGTTATGGGGGAATAAGTGGACAAAAAATAACTATTATTTAAAAGATTTAAAAATGGTTTATAATGTACCAATATTCCTAGAGATTATTTGTTTCTATAAAATATTTAAAACATTCCAATTTCATGGCGATGTTTCCAAGAGAAATAAATTTCGAAATATCATATTTTTTGATGTGTTTGATGTTTTGTGTATGGATATCATAGGAACCTTTAACAAATATTTTGGTTAATTTTGCTTATTTATTACTTTTGAATATGTGTGGACGTGGGGAGAATTTATTCCCACTAAATATGATGATACAAAATTTGTTTCTAAATTTCTAAAATGAAATATGTTTTCCATGTTTGGTTTAAAAAAGTTCTCAATCAAAAAATAAATGATCCTAATTATGAAATAGAACATTGTAATTTCTATTGAATAAGTATAGAGTTCATTATATGGTCTATAAACTATATTAACCATAAGAAAATAAACTTTTAAAATTTATAAATAGAGAAATCATACATTTGAAGGAAATTAACTATTTTTCCAAAAAGTAAATATTAGAGTTTGACACTAGATGATGCACATTAGGCTTATTAGACTTCCTTTAAAACTCTAATTGTAAATAACACATTTCATAATTGTGTATGTAAAGGCTTTATACGAACTTCTTAAACTAGAACACAAATCTGTTAACTGTATTAATACTTGTAACATAAATCCATTTAATTTCAGAAAAAATAATAATCAACTTCCATGAGTTGGAATAAATTTGAAACAATGCACATGAAGGATCTAGGATATTGAATAAGAAAAATTTTTATGATGTAATTATCCTCAATAAGGAATTTATGAGGGATATACATAGCTATAATTTGAATCTAGAATGATGATTTTTAAGGAAAATTTTGTTATAAATGTAATGACCTTCCATTTTTATTCATTTTATTCCCTTTTGTTTTGTGCATATTATAGAACTAGAAAAATAAACATCATTCATAATCAATGGTAATAGATTTATTTAGTCTTGATTTTTTTGAGAGGCTCAAGGTGATAATATTAAATATTTATCTACTGAGTATATCTAAACAATATATTGTATCATTAATTTCTACCTTTTTTATTCTATACCTAATTTTTTATATTAATTTATAATATTAACTATTAAATAGTGTGTAAATTTCACAAAACACTTATTTGAGTAGGAACATCCTTTGATAGATTAGGATTTTGTGTTTTTTATTTTCCAATTTTTGTGTTTGTTTTATTTTTAATGATACTGTTTTCTTTAAATTTTTTGTGTTTTTATTAAATATTTAAGTGTGTTTTTTGAAAACATATGAGATCAAATTCACACCATTTTAAATTTTTAAACCCCTATAAATGAGTGAACTGATTTATCTCAAGAAACTAAAACTAATGGAATAATAAATTAATCTTCTTTCAAATTCAAAATTTTGGGTCGTTCATCAAAATACATTTGAATTTTTTAATAATATACCACATTTAACTATAAAATTCTTAAATAACCTTCCTATGATGATTATAAACCCTTTTTCACTATTCTTCACTTTCACATATTTTTATAAGTGAATAAAAAACTGCCTGTCTAACCGAAATTTGATTTGTTTTTATCAAAATCCTCATAGTTTAAGGAACCTATGTTGAAAATAAAAGAGGAATTATATTTTAGTTTTAGGTACTATTATCAAAATAAGAATTTTTATTCTCTCATACAATTTAAATTTTATCCTTATATCCTTTTTAAATATATGAATTACTTATTAGGTAGCTAAATTAGGTGACCAAAAGCCATCTCCACCTTAATTTTGAGGTGAGAAGGCTTGATATAGTTGAACTCAAATGTGTTTGTGTATGTTGGGGGGGTTATCTTAAAGTTTTTTATTATTTTGGATTATATTAGTAAAAAAAAAAATTTAAATAAATGGTTTGAGTCTATTTTCAAGTGATATTTCTTAAGACAATTTTGGGTGGAATTTTAAAAAAACAATGTTGAAATGAAATTATAGTGTCCGGAAGAAGATTTAAAAGAAAATAAAATCATTTTTTAAATTATAAGAAATTATAATCATTTTAAATATGTATTTGGAAGTCAAAACCACTATTTAAAACTCAAATAAGTCCTCAATGACTTTAAAAATCCAATTCTATCTCGATTTTAAATGTAAAAAACAAAAGAAAAATCATGATGGAGGTTGGGTTGAATAGTTGATGTTGATAAAGTGAATAATGTATATATTAACCATAATAATTATCAATATGGTATATGTAAATTTATTACCAAGGGGAGTATAGAGGAGACCATTTTGAGTGTTAATTGAATCATGCATTATTTCTTAAAAAGAGGAAAAACCTCTTTATTCTACCTCAAAATTTTCCCCAGTTGAAACCCACCATTCCTTATCCTTTTAAAAATCATGAAAATTACTCATAATTAACACAAATGTATTAATAATTTGGATAGATAATTAAGAAATATAAATCCTATGGTCACCCTTTCATCTTTAGGGATGAGAAAAGAATTATTGAAAATTTATATTTGTGTGATGAGAGAAAATTTCAGTGATGTAAGTATTTTGTGAATAAGAGAATAATTGATGGAAGAATGGAATGAATTAAAAAAATGTAGAAGTTTTAATAATTTTTATTAAGACAGAATGATTATTTTATGTTCCAAATTAAATTAGTGGATCTTATGGGCATGGGTTTTGAAATTATATTGTTATTTTTTTGATGTTTACTTATATTATATTGGAAGTCTTAAGTATTAAGTAATTTATTTATCTATGATTTTCAATATTTTTCTGATGGATTTCAATGAAAAAATCCCCACTATTTGTGATTTCTAAAGGAATTTCATCTTTTTTTAAGTATGTTTTAGGTTTTTTTTAAAATACATGAATTTTTTGTTATTAAATTATTTTTAATTATTTCATGAATTAATTGAAGAAGCCATATTTTAATTTTTTTATTTTATGAAATCTTTATAAAATATCATTTTGAACTTGTAATGAGAATGATTCATTAAATAAATAACTAAATAAATTAAAATAAAATGAAATTTTAGAGATGGAAATCACCCTCACAATAAATATGTGAAATATCAATGAAATCAATGAAGGAAAAGAAAAAATTATGGATATTTACATTACACGTCTAATAATTAAGAATTAATAGGTGAATGATCTTGAAGAAAATATATTATATGTTGAAAAAATTATGAATCACATATATTATGATTTAAAAAAAACTATCTCAGAAGTTGGTGAAAGATCATAATTATATGGGAATGTTATTGATTCCCTATTGAAACATAGATATTTTCTTATAATATATATTTACCAAACAATGGATAAAATGATGATAATAAAAGAAATAATACGGTCGCATCACATAAGGGGGATAAAACACGAATTTATAATCCAAGTGGTGGTGCAGAAAAATAATAGATAGTATGAGTTATAGAATAAGAAAACACCATAGTCTAGTAGTAATGTAAATTACAAAGTAAATAAGTATGGTTATATGCCTTGGGAAGTTTAATCAAGGTAAAAAATATAAATAATGAGTATTTTTTGAGTAAAATTTTTTCCAACTAAGAATATTTCTCATTAAGGGAAGATGTTGGGGCTGTGGAGTTAGTGGAATCCAAGATCATGTGTGATACTATAGTCTCTCACTTAATCAATAAAATTAAGGATAAAATTGAGGTATTCAACATGGTGTTCCAAGAATCCATCCAAGTAAACATAGAAATGAAAACGTGGATTTTACTTTTTATATTTTTCTCTTAAGAAACATTTTGGGAGGTGTTATCAATCAAGTAACACCACTACCATGAGTCTCACAATTATACTTGAGTAATTGAAAAGTAATTAACACTCTAAATATATCAAGAGGAATTTTGATCATTAAATGGCATTAGTTTTTTAGGTGGATTCAAATAATTAGAAATGTAAAGATACTTGGATACATTATAGTGTTTTATTTTCACACATGAATTATAATAATAATCTATTGAAATACATTCAAAATTAAGATATAGGATCAATCACTTTTAGAAATTATGGGTCATTTAATTTATAAGTAGTTGTAAGAAATAAATTGGTGAGAAGAAAATTAAATATAGTGATGTTTTGTTCATTTGTGGAAGAAGGTACAAACTAGTGTTTATTAGATTTGTAGCAATGATAATGGGGTGATACTTTTCAATAATGGATGTTTCAAAAGGATATTAAAGGATAAAATAATTAACTTGATAAGAAAATAATCCACCAAAACCCTATTTTAAATTTCCAATGATCAATTTTCATGTCTCTTATCATAAATTAGGTGGCCTATAAAGATTAACAATTTTGGTAAAAATAACATGGATAGTCTTTTCAAATTATTATGTATCAAGGAAACTACATAAGATAAATTGTGAAAGACTCAATACTTGTGTAACATGTCGGAAAGGAAAAATATTGAACAAGTGTTATAAGGTATTGGAAATCAGTAAAAATAAACCTTTTGAGTTGATATATTTATATGTGTGCGGTCTAATGATCTTGAAGTAAACAAAAAGATATAAGTATTTTGTTAATTTTTTAATTATTCCACTCATAAGAATCATGTATATTTTAAGTTGAGTAAATCACAAGATATTAAACTGTTTAATCACTTTTGTCGTTGTGAAAAATATAAAATAAAATATTATATTAAAATATTTTAGTTTTTTAAGGGATCCAAATACAAGAATAGATATTTTGAATTATATCTTGAGAATAATGGAGTAAGCCCCACATTTATTGATCCTTACATATCCCAAACATTAGTGTACTTGAGTGAAAAAACCAAAGTTTTTTTTGTTAAGGTAATGACCATGTTGTTAGATATTAATCCCTCAATGTAATTTTAAGGCCAAGAATAAATTGTGACTGTCAACGTCTTGAATTAGTACTTACATTTTCCCAATCTAGGGAATATTCTTTATGAGATATAATTTGTAAAGAATCCAAAATTAAAGAGATTGAGGTTATTTAAAACCATTTTTATAATAAGATAAAAGGAATACAATTGGGAAAGTTAGAGAAGAGTTCTTATAGGGAGATATTACATGGCTATAAACTTGGTGGAATGAGTTGCCAATATTACAATAAAAATATGGGTAAAATCATTGGTAACTATGATGTAATTATCTTGGAAAACCAAAAACCCTATAAACATTATTACCTATTGATGATGCGATATAATATTTTTGAGGTGAAAGTTTCAATACCATGAAACTAAAAATATAAAGTTGGTGGTCACTTTATTACTATAAAACTCGATAAAAGGTATATTGTCCTGAAGAAAAAAATATTTTTTTTTGTATTGGTAAAATAAATGAATACCTGAATTATATATATATATTTTAAAACATAAAAATAGAAAAATATTTTCTTTGAGAAAGTTATCATTCACTCTCTCAAGAATATCCTTGCATATCAGTGATGAAAAACATTCAAACTCCTTGAATACTGCTTCAATTTATATGCATTTCTCAAATGCTCATATCTTAATATATCATGGGTGGTTTAAATAGTCTCACACAAACTATTTTTTCAAATAAAACATTATAGATAACTTCTCTATTAGATCATAACTTTAATAAAGATCCATTAAAATGATTTTGAATTGCATTTAGTAAAATGAATTACCATCACCTGGAAAACTGAAATTTCTTTGTCTAATATATTTAGTAATTGTTCTTCTGGAATTCATGTATACCTATTTCAAATTATGTTCATCGAATGGTTTTATTATTTTTTCATCTTATGAAATTTGTTATAATTTGACAACCTGACATATAAATCAACATATGATGAATTTTTATAATAAAATATACAAAGTAAATATATGTAAGAAAATAAATATCCATCCTATGAAATTAATTTTCTACATATAGTAAAAAAATATTTCTATAAAAATAGAAATATCATGAATTAAAAAAAGTTAAAAAACAATAAATTTTTATGTATGTGGTTTGTGATTGTCAAAATTAGGATATAAAGTGTTAAAAATAAACTTCTTACCTAAGAACCAACTTAAAAAAACCTCCATCTTCATAATCCTCATCTATATAAAAACATCCATCAAGACTATAATAATGTTAAGTAAGTCATCGTTACATGGGATTACTTATTCTTTTCATTGTAACATAATGTAATTTTTTGTCACGGAATGAAGAGAACTTGTATCTTATTTTAGCACAATTCCTGTTTTCAACGACAAGCTAATATGGTGTGTATCTATACCATGAGGTATTATTCATCATGTATCATGGTGTTGCACTTTCTATACTCCCATTACTTAGTCAGCAAGATGTGTCCCTTCCTTTTATGATTAGGTTGTATATGAAAAATCTAATCCCATATTATTAGGTCATTATTTATAAGAATGATTCAAAACTTGACCATATATTTTTGCACTCACCCCAAATAATATTTTTAATCATTCATTAAACCCAATACAATGACATTTAATATTTTAATATCAACACAAAATCTTCTAGTCTAATTCTCTAGTAGTATAATATTTTTTCTAATTGATAAATTTTACATGGGATATTTTTACAATTATATGTCACTATGATTGTTGGGAATTTTCCAATATTTCACAGGGAAAACATCAATTATTAGATAAAAGTCACTCTTATATATTTTGGTAAATACGATTATATATCTCAAGGAGAACCAATAATTTTCCCATTATAATTATAACTCTACATACTTTAGTTTTATGCAATGATATACAATTTATATGCCCACTATTTATTAGTGTTAATTTTACACATATCTATGTTTGATTCCAAATACATTTTCACTTATACTATTATAGTAAAATAGTTAAATTTATGCATTATTCATTTGAATCAAATGCCTCCATACCTTTGTTTTATTTTTCAGTTCCACTAAAATATAATTTTATGTATGGAGTAAAATTTCAATGATACCATTACATATTTGTGTACTTTGATAGATATTCAATAACATAAAACCCAAATGTTTATAATTTCCTCTATATTAAACACCAAAAATTTATTTATTTTGACCTCGTATAATCATCACTCATTACCTGAATAAATCCAAATTTTATTTAGTATATAAGTACTCAAAACATTTCAATGGTATTAGACTTCCTTAATTAACATTAAATCTTCCTAAAACATCATCCAAGCATATTATTCATGATACATATCTATTTGTCTAATAATAAAAATTATTATGTAACTTATCACCTCTATCATAGAGTTAGTATATCCAACAATCACCGTGCTTCATGGAACTACTAATCAAATTGTATTCATCCCTCTAACTCAGGGAATGAAATAATACACCACATTAATTTTTCCCTGTATATATGAATAATATTGCAATTAATTAATTAATAAAATTAAAATCATCTTATACCAGCTTTTAAAAAACTAAACAAAAATACAATATTCATATATTGGTGTAATCAACTCAAATATTTTGTGATTCATGAATGGATCTATATTAATCTTATAATAATATAACCACACCTCTAAATGTCTTCAAATCACTTACCCTTTTTCTATTTTAATTACATATTATTTTATATTCAATCATTGGTAAAAAGTAACTTCCATAATATTATCAAATATTTTTAAAATGATTAACACCTACCTTTTAGAAGCCTCCTCATTATTATCCATGTCATGAACAATAGATGAAAGTCAACCATAATCATATATTTTTTAATCCCAGAATAATGATAGTTCCAAAATTATCTCTCCCATCACCAAACCAAAATGTATTATCTAATATTCTCAAAATAGTTTAAAGACAACCTATATTGGGATCCTCACTCAATATTATCATCATCAGTACCAATTGACATCATTTATATTGACTTCATTATAATGGAGAACAAATAAAACAAAAACAAAGTGGGTTTCAAAGATTAAACTTTTATTAATATCTTATTTGTTGAATTTAAAACCACCTTCTTACTATATTCTATGTTTTCATGGATAAAATTCCAAGAATTAATATAGAGTAATTGAAACCTTTATTTACAAAGGATAATCCCCATGACAAAAAGAATGAGTGAAACTTGTAAAATACTTTACACCATGTGTGTTATTTCTCCTTACATCTACTATCTTCAAATAAACCCATTCAAGATCCATTCACACAAATCAATGAAGAGAAATTAATTATGAGATTTTGAGTTTGGACAAACATCGATTCTCCTCTTCTTAGTGGCGTTATAATCAAACATAGTTCTTAAATATAGGAATTCAAGTAGACATTCCTCGAGCACCACTTACATGAAATGTCAAAATTCCTGTAAGGGTAGTTTGGAAAAAAATTCCACATACTCTTTAGTGAATTTTATTGTTGAGATCCACCATGTCATGAGTTAAATATTATTAGATATATAATAAAAAACATAAAAGTAAATATTTTTCTGAGGAAATTTATTTGTTCATGGGGTATTCCCATCATATGAAAAGTACCCATGATTTCAAAAAAAAGTTTGTCACTTTTTGATGACCCATACTGCTCATGAAAGAGGAATGGTCTATGAACTGAAGTCATACACAAAAAACAAGGAAAATATTTCTAGGTGACTTGGTGAATTATTTTTGAACTCTAGTCACACATAACAGAAATGTTGACATTTATCACCCCCACATGGTTTATTCATGGGGTATCATCCATTTTGGTCTATGAAATAAATCTTTTATGACCACAGAATCCTTACACATCAACCCATTTTTTATGGTAGTTATTAAATTTCATCAATCGATACCTAATATAAACTATAGAGAAAGGGGAATGAAATATTAGGAGTGGAAGTACACGTATAGAAAAGTGTATTCAATACTTTCCAAAACTTCATTTGACCTTTCAGATACATCTAATAGTATTTCCTTCACGAAATACTATAAAAGAATCCCTAAGTGATTATTTATTCAAATAAGGGCGTAAAAAAGTGAAAAAATACTCTATGAGGTTTCACTCATGACGATCCTTTTAAAAGATTTAACTATAAATGTTCTTTATTAATTACTCATCCAAAAACATCCTCCAAAGGTGTTCCCCATCCATGAGACTCCTATATGAGGGGTCTCCTTCATAGGGAATCTCTCACGAGATTCCTACAAAGATGATTTTATTTATTCTTATTTCATGGAAAGCATATAGCACAACCATAAAGCATATGACATTTATTTTACCTGTTCATTACGAAAACATTTTTTAGATAAACTATATTTATTTGTTCCCTTTCTTTCACTCTGGTCATATATATGGGCTGGACTCATCAAAAATAAATCCTGACCCCACTCTCATCATGTAAAAATATCTAAAAATCCTCTTCTAGTGTTGTCTCATCCATGAACTACTAAAATACATTATTGGGTCATGCACGTTTGTGTGTACCATTTTAATCATGTATTCCCTTGATAAAAGAAAACTCATAGAGAATCCTCCCAAATCTATAGGGCCCTCAGTGTATTACACCTCCAAAGTAACTTTTTTTTTATATCACTTTTAAGGGGGAAGTGAGAACCCTCACAATTAAAGTAGATCAATCATAAAAGGATACTACTGACTTATCAAACACAAGCCTAAGGTGATTGGAATCTTCTTACCTAAACTATTTCTTGGGAAAGTAATTTACCTAGAAGTCTGGATCCTCCTCTAGGATAACTTCATAATGCCTTGAAAGATAGTTCAAATCATTCATATACTCTTCTTTACTAATATTATCTATTATGAAGCCCCTAACCAACATGAAGTCTTACTTTTCAATCGACTCAGCTTGCTCCCTAGAAGCTTCCTCTTGGATTAATCTTCCCATCATTTGATTAATATCTTCCCTCATCGCCTTGCTCCCCAAAAAATCCTCCTTAATTTCTTCACCAGAGTGCATGAGTAGTTCTATATAATTATCTAAATCCACGTCTTTCATGGAACACAAGCTTTCAGGAGGCCCTTATGAAAATTGCTGTCTTGGGGCAAGAGAAAACTCCATCACCAGCATCACCTCCTCAGATTTCAGATACTTTTCTTCTTATTGGTAATCTTCCTTTCAGGCCTCTTTCACTTGATCTTGAGATTCGGTGACACCTAATTGTTGAAACTACTCTCTTACCACTGGCTGGATCTCATGCTCCTTGAGTTTAACCTCTTTTTTGTCCGACCGATTCTCCATCGGTCTAGGAAGATAAGAGTATTCATTACACACCTTAGGTTTGAGATTCTGAGAAACAACACAGCTCCTTGGGTCCCAATTTTATTTAATCCATTTCTTCTATATTTGGCTATACAAACCTTTACTAACCCATCCCAAATAATTATCATCCAATGATTGTAAATCTTCATCAGAATCGGACTCCAAGGGATAATTAGAGTTTCCTTCCAACTCTCCCTCATTACTCAAAATTCTAAATTAGTTGTTTAAGATGAGTCATGACCATGTTTTCATCAATTTAGTTCCCTATCTAGTATTCAAACACCTTCCTAAACCATGCGAATTATACTCCCACTCATGTCCATCCTTAGACCTACTCTTTCAAGTAGAGTGGATTATCCGTTCAGAGTTGTTTCTACCACCAACACGCACAACCATAACATAAGAGCTTGGATTTTAGATTTCCTCAACCTTATAAGTTGTTCCAGAAGCTCATATAGAGTCCCCTGAAGGGTGATTATAAGCATTGAGAATATCCAGATTTTCTTCGGCCACTACACTGACCTGAGGACCCATAAATATGGACTTGAATCTAGGAGGACTTTCCAAGTCTCTCTGAAGCCTGTTAAATATTCCAAATACACTAGGTTCAAGAGGCAAGAACTTATCTGGTTTTCTATTAATTGCTCCACCAGAACATAGGGTATCCTTATAATTTATATTTCCTTAACCTAGGCCTTCACTTCCTTCTACAGGTCTAATAATAATCATATCCTGAAATTTTCCATCATTGCCAGGAGGACCACCCAGTACCCAATCCACCTGAACCTCCAAAACATCTCTCTATTTCCTTACCTTCATCTACAAATAAACAAGATACACCATTAAATATTGTACTCCATTAATAATTATGGTTCTTATCATGAGTATAATGATAATAAATCGGCTTGATCATGGTGCTAATCATCGATATATCGTATATAGAATTTGGTCAGTTCAAGATCCCAGTACTCCTATTGATTCAATTCATTGACATTGTAATATATAAAGTTCCACCAATTAGGTGAAATCCCAAAATGTAATACTTAATTCGAGTAACCTACCAAGAAATGAATCTATGGGCAGCGTCTATTCCTTTTTTGTACCATACATAGCCTCTGTAAGCCATCCATACGCCCCATATTCTTTTTGATGAGGCCATATACCCTTAGAATTTACCTCTCCTTCCTCATTTAATTTATGATAAATAAGAAGTGGATTTTTTCATATGGTCATTCAAGGCACAGTCCCCATACAATCCTCTGTTGTTAACCCTTGCATGCAACAAACATCCTAGTCACATGATTTAAAATTACATGACAATATCCGAGTTGCATGATGTTAAAATTTATGGCATCATCCTTTTCTCATAAATTATCATTTCATGCTTTCTTCCTAGAAAAAGACCATAAAATGTTCAACCTAAACTACCTAGGTTTTTATTCCTATTAATCAAGATAAATAGGATGTTATTTTTGGGTTCAAGACTGAAATCCAAAACCATATTTTCTTGGGGACATACTCTTTATAAAAACCATATTTTTACTAGTACACATTCCTTATGAGCTATATATTTTCTGTTCATTGGACCATATTCCATAAAGATCTACATTTTTAGTTTTCAGTACGGTTGTATTCCTTTCTATTCATGTGTATGTCCTAAACCAATCAATGTTAGGAATATTTTATTAATTCTTCAAATATTTATGAATTTAAATTTCTTAGAATATGTATTGGACATGAAACCTTAAATATAACTTCACATGGTCATGGACACATGACCTTTTCATGCACCATAATAGTGATTATTACCTGACCTAAAATGGTACAAGATTTCCCATTAACTGGCATTGAACTAAGTGGGTTATGATTTCTTTTATATGGATACATTGGAATCCCCTATCACAGGATTGATCCCAACTATAATACACCTCCCACCTACATTGATGGTAATAAATTATAGAGCACCCAACTATTTGTATTTTTACCATAACATCACAAACTAATAAGTGAACGATGGAGGAACACTGATATATAGAGATGGCCCCATCAATGGAGAATCTATGATGTATAATTATGGTCCCATCGATGGAAAATATATGATGTATATAGATTGTCCCAATAATAGATAACTATTTATACATATAGATATTAAAAAACATTTATGTCAATGATCAATGATTATGATGTTGGTAACCATTCAAGCACTAGGATTTGGTAAGGATTTTTAAGCATATATTAAATCACTATGAGAGTCGTGGAGTAGGAAATAACCCCCCTAATGGGTTTAATGAACATGACCTCCAAAACTCTTGGTCAATGAAAAATTATATGATCACTAGTAAATAAAATCCATAAAAACATCTTAACTTTGATAAATAGGACTACATTATCTAAAAAATGAATGAGGTCACGTGCATTTCAAAAATTGAATGGGGAAATCATCCTGAATCACTTTCCCATAAATGTGATTGATCGACCATGTTTCATTAATATTGATAAAAAACAAATGGGTTTATTATTTATGGTTTCTTATTATTCTAGTACCTTCCAAACCTTTTCATGACCTCCCTCAGATCCGTAAAGTGGCATCATGATGTGGAAATTCAGTTAATTAGTTGTTGGGAAAGAATGGTAGTCACTATAGTGACTCTCAGGCTGCTTATCAAAAAATGAGGCACCCCAAATATTCATTATCCACTAAAAATGATAAATCCTAAAAAACTAGTAGGGTTCCATTACCAAAATAAAACAATAAAAATCAATTGGTGAATGCACTGGTAAAAGAGTACCACCTAAATAGAAATATTCCTACTCTGTAGGTTGCCCAAGAGAGACTCCAAGTGATCAAAACCTTTGAATCACCATATCAATGGAGAACCATGGTGAATCTAGCGGTTCTTATTACCATAGAGAACCACTTCATGTGGACATCTCTATAATGAGGAAATTATATCCACTCTTATCATAGGTAGATAATTAAGGTGGATTACTACATCCTCACTACAGTCTAGGAGCTACCTAAGAGGGATCCTTCCAACCACTTATGTCATTAAATCTATATGACATTGGCCCCTAAGGGATATAATAAGGATGAAACCTAATATATCTTAATCCTGATCACTCAGAAGTGAGATCCAATATGAAATATAACTTATTGAATCAAATCCTAGAAGATGGGGATTTTTCACATATTCACATTCCCATTAAAGAAAATTTCTAGCATGAACTATAAATTTGAATAAAAGCATTCTAGCATATTTTGGTAGTATCTATAGATAAATACTATATTCTTGGTTACACATATGAATCACATAACCATATTATAATTGAAAATAAAGTACAAGAGTGAAATCATATCCACATTCCCATTATAGACTAGCTCCATAACACTATTCCTACTTATGGAGATCATAAGTATATCTTGCCCGCTATTTAAGTGAAGGATAGTATCCTTGATATTGTTTTGAAGAGATACCATCATTTTAATAATGTAAAATTAAATGATAACCATTGGGATATCCCAAGGACCAATAGAGGACATGCCTATATTCATTCTCCCACCATCAGAGGAGCTCATCAATATACTTTGATATATACTCAAGTGAGGGTTCAAATTTCAACTCAAATTTAGGAGAATAATTGGAACATCCCATAAAATAATGATGAACTATATTAGTAACATTTTTTATATTAAAAAGAGTATCCAAACATGTAATGCATATTAATTTTTGGTAGGCTCATATCCTTTGGTATATTATAGGAGCTCTCTAGAACATTTCCAAAATCCATCAGGATTAGGTGTATATTACTAAACCTTCCAAATGAGATAAAAATCATGTTATATCAATGATAGAGGCCATTATTATATTAAAATATATGAGAATGAATCCCATATATATATATATATATCATGGTGGAATCCATATATGAGTGGAATAATATATACATACTCAACAAGGAGGTTTATTAGCATATTCTAGAAACAATTAATGATATAAACATGTTAATATACCTATACCAATTCAAAATTGTGAATAACACTAACATATTTTAGAATCTACCTTTAAAAACCATCGGTATAATTCGACAACGACCATTATTTATCCTTGGAGGGTTGAAACAAAATAGGTTTTTTAATTCTTTTCATTAATATTATCAAGATTGATTTTCTAACGCTCATCTCAAATCCATAAAAATCATGATGGTCATGTTAACGGTAATATATAAATTAGTAGAATAATAATATCCATACCTTGATTGATGATGATATTCTTATATCCCTTGAGTGTATGTCAATAGATTCTCATAACTTTTCCAAATGTTTATTACTATGTAAAGTAAGAAATAACCAAGGTTTTCTTCCCTATGATACTAGGATCAATACCTCTAGAATTCATCCCAGGATTGGCCATCACATAAGTCCTCTCTATGAAAATATTTTGATCAATCATGAGGGACCTCTTCATTTTCTAATCTACTTCAAGGATTCCCTATGTTCGGGAGGAAATTGTAAATCCTTTGCTAGGAATTACTAATTTCTAACCTTCCTATATCGTGAAGCTCAATGGGAAATGAAGTCCTACCCTTGACAATTCATTTTCCATTAGTTACCCTAAAGTTCCTCCCCCTGAGAACCACACATTACACACAAAAGGTTCTCTCAAAGTTATTTACTATAGAGGTCCTACTTACATATAGAAATGAAGATACTATTGTGATCATCCACATTGTAGTGGATATTAAGGTAGCCTAAATGGTCATCCCCATGGTGATCATTTGTAGAGTTCCTATCTCAATGGAAATAAGAGTGTTTCCCAGACCCACATGACGGGGGGAATTTTCACCCCATGACCACCCACAGGAGCATAAAATCTTTTGTGGATCTATGATGTGATATCAGAAGAATAAAGTCAAATGTAGCCTGAACGGATGGGGGTATTTATAATATCACTATATCACCCCATGAAAAATTATATTCCTTAAATTTGGTGAAAATTCACATAATAATCCATCACAGTTCCACTTTCTATGTGATCTATCCACCATATTTGGGATCTATTCAATGAATATAGATGGGAAATCCCTTAGGATAACCCTCTCCAAATCATTCTGAGGAGAATAATAAAAATATAAAGGAAATATACAATAAGGGCATTAGAAACAATGATTCACTCACAAGGTAAATACAAAACCTGATCATGATTCATCAATCAGAACTCACACAGAAGGAAAAAACTATTCTACCTTTTTAATATGGATATTATCCCCATGATATGGTTCACATTAGTTAATTTCATCATAATCATGCTCATTGATAAACCAATTATAAATTATTATCAAGAAGAGAATGATAAAGAAACCTTTATTTTAAATATAATCCACACCAAAATTCTTGAAGTGGGTATGCACACCTAGAATTAGATAAAGATTCAAAATTTCGGAGTCCCTCCATGTACTTGAATTCTTGTTGACATATGATATTTATGGATACCCATACTAAAAATTACATAAATATTACATCAATATCATGATTTAAGGAACACAAAAAAAAATATTCACAAAACCACAGGACTAAAAAGTTTATTGAATTGTATATTAGCTATATAAATATCTGAATCTAAATTATTTTCTCCATAATAAAACTCCTATAGAATTTCTTGTTGAATTCCCACAAATTAAATTTATCATGATAACCAAGGGAAGTGATAACATAAGAAAGAGGTTACCTAAAATTCTTAAAAAGGGAAAACATATCCACATTTCATAATGTTTTATATCATAAGAATATGAGAAAACATGTGTAGTGGATGGATTTATTATTTAAAAGAAAATGAAAAAATATGAGTTATCCATTAATTACGACATAAGGAAATATAATCTAAAATGGGAAAAAACATACCATAGTGATTTTTTGGAATCTTAAGATAATAAAATTTATTAATTGAGCATAATCATAGGCACATAGAAATGTGACATTTGATATAACAATGAATTGCAGAACAAAATAAGCATATAAAAATTATTGCATTGTGAGGAATTTTTTTTTCACATGATATGTTTTGAAAAAATACCAACTCTTCATGTTGTGAGAGAATAAAATTCCCACACATCATGTATTGAACAAATAAAATGCCCATGTTTCACGTTTTGGGTAGACATAATAAACATGATTCATGTTGTTAACAAACCAAATAACAAAACTTCATGTTATGAAAATCACCTCATGGTGAACATACTTATCTCATTAGATATAAATCAATAACAAATGAATTCAATGAAAATTTAGGACCCCATATTTCATCATCCGTACATATATGTGCCACATAAAATGAATCATCTTCATAACTTACGTAAACTATGGAAAAAGAATGGGTTTCTTAAACCATTCAAAAAAATCCCAAATCATGAACTTAAGAAGTCATGAGATGTAAAAAATATAATTTTATGAAAGGAATCAAATTATAATGAAATATATAGAGTGATAAAATATTACTTCTGGAAAGATAAACTTTTGAGGGAAAATAGAGGTGAAAATAAAAAAATTTACACAAAACATTTTAAAATATTAAAGAACAAATTACTTTTGATTTTTTTTGAAGGGATGGACAATACTTTTAAAAAATAGAATATAAATAGATAAAAATAATAAAAACATTAAAAGCACATAAATATTATAAAAAATGAGAAGTGAAAATTTGTAATATATTTTAATTTTAAAATAATAATTAATAATAGAGAATTGAAAATAACATAATGATTTTCTAAAGGGAAGTAAATATACCTTTAAAACATTTACTTTTAAAAATAATATTTAATAATAGAGAATTGAGAAAGATATAAAATTTATCAAACTAAATTGCAGATTGAATGATAAGACCTTTTATTTTGAAAGGATTGAAATGCCTTTTGATCCTTTTGGAATAACCTTATCTCAAAAGCAAAATAATTCAAAATATGGAGAAACCATTGCTTTAAAATTAACAAAGATGAGAAAAAATATTATCGGGATAAAAACTATTTGTGTTCACAATTTGGAGAGTAGAACATTGGTGGGAAGTAAAAACATATATACGGAAGGAAAACCCATTTTAATAAATAAGAATTATTCTTAACAAAAATTAATTGTAACAGAATAATAGGACCATAATGGTAGAATAATTTAGTGTGGAACATTATTTCGACACATAAATTATTGTAAATATAACATGACAATATCACATATTAAAATTTACCAATCATGAAATATTATAGTCATAGAAAAGTGATAATGAATCAACGAAGATATTTGAATTATAAAAAACTTTAACAATTTTTTTATATTAGAATCAAAACTCATGATAACGATATCATAAAATGGAAAATTGAATATCATAATGTATGAGATAATCATGATATAAAAATTACAATGGCATGGTAGTTATGCTATATAATTTTAATCATGGTGTATAATATAAACATTTCTCTATGAGTGGAAATTGATACAAAAATCATTTTGATCTATGTGAAAATTCAATTTAAAACCCAAATAAGTGAAATTGGGGAAGTAAATTTAAAATAACAAGAATTAAAGTTAATTAGTGAAATTATATATCAATTATGAAGTATAAAGACTAATTAAATATTATTTTTGTGTGTAAATATTCATGATGTATCTATAAAGGATTACTTGTTTCCTTAGTTAATGGCGCACTAAGAATCTTTATTACAAAAAAACAACTTAATATCATATTTAATACCCTTAGACATAAATATTATCCTTTTATAATTGTTATTTTTCTTTTATTATGAGTACATTAATTAATTATTTTGTATTATTACTATCAGGTATTAATATGTTTAACCGTTTTGCACATGTTTAACAATTTTGATATCATTATAATTTTTCACAAGATAATTAGTAATTATTAATTTATGTTTCTTTAATAAAAAAATATTTTTATTTAAAATTATTTTAATTGATTTCATAGGTGTATTTTTAGGTTATGTGAAAACATAATTGATAACTTATTATTTATACAATTTTAGAAAATGAAAATAATACATTAATAATAAGTTGAAAACTAAATATAATAGTTCAAAAACCATATATTAATCATGATTTTCTTATTATATTATAATAATATTAGTTTTAATGTTCCCATACTATTCCACATTAATATTTTAAATCAATTTTCAGGTAAGTTGTCAAATTGACCCAAACTGAACATACTTTAAATTGATTGGAAAGTATTGTTAAAAAGGTGTTTCTTTTAATATAATATTATTATAAAAAAATCATAATGACATAAATTTTATTTTTATCATATTAAAACATATTTAAGGATGTTTCTATTGTTAATAAAAAACTATAATAAAAACAAAAAAACGATTCTTTGTGGAGGTAATCCGAGCACAAGCGTGATTGAAATTTCATTATTTACTATGGTTATGGAAATGAATAAATAATATGTGTATGATATTATAAAAAAATATTAGTATAATTATAACACTGATAAAATCATATTTTTTTTTCTTGGTATGATATTTGGATGAGTATTATTAAGAATAATGACTTTATAATGATATAATACTTACATTGGAGATTTAATTTTTACTTGGAATTTCCATTGAAAATGAAGGACTTTGGATAACTATGAGTTACTAGGGGACTATTATAATGAGATTGGCTTATATGGAGAGTAAAATGAATAATATAAATGAGTATTTTTAATGATATGTTTGTATTTTAATGGTCATAAGTAATCACCTTTTATAAGATGGAAAAGGGAAATTTTAGAAACACGCTCTATATTTTAATAATTCAATATCACTCTTACTTGTTAAATTGATAAAAATATTAGAAATAATATATTGTGGATTTTTTTAGTAGATAAATTATCATCCAATTAACCCCTAATCTGGTTTAATAATGATATTGGGTTATTAACACTATCTTTTTACCTTTTAGTCTTTTACTCTTAAACTAGTTAACAAGTTTTTAACTGCTTCATTTTATGTTTTTATGAATATATAGAATTACTAATATATCAAAATTTTTTTTATAGAACTAAACATAACGCCTATTTAGTCTAAGTTAATATCTAAATATTATTAAATTAATATAAATTAAAACCGAAAAGGAGTTGAAAAAATATTTTAGTTGAAAAAAGGCATTTTGACCATTAAGGATTATTAATATTAGTTAGTATTGATTACCAATTAAATTAGTGTTAATATATCTATTTATGTATTTATAAATCATATTAAATTTATTATTTAAATTTCTAAAAATTAATTTATTTTATATAGATTCCTAGATATTAATAAAACAATAATTTTGAAATAATTGTTTCACCATTATCGTGATAATTAATATTAATCCTAATAATCAACATTTTATCCCTAAAATGAAATTTGAAATGTTAAACTATAGTGACCTGATAATTTATGAATAAAATTACCTTATTTTTAATGTCTTATGGATATAGAAAAGGAATGAACTCTTTTTTATTATTGGGTTTAAATTATCGTTAAGTATCACCACCATAGATTATAGAGCCATTTAACCATGATCACACAACTAATATAAATATAATGTCTTAAAAAAATTCTTTTCACACAGAAAAAAGAGAATATGACATCATCTAATAGACTCAGTCCATAAAAATCTCTTTTTTTAGATCTCGGAAATATGGTACCGTTATTGGGATTCACTCTTGACCAAGCCCAATCCGGGCTTCAACACATTAGGCTTGATCGAAATCGCCTATGAGGGAAGTTCAAGTTAATAGAGATTACCGCCTAAGAGATGTTATATGAGCTTCCCCTAAAGTATTTCACCATTTTACACCTTACCCTTAGGTCTTATTCATGTGTTATAAGGGGTTATGTAACATGGTACTAATTACTAACTCTATAATACCTTTTTATTAAGAAATTTCTTATCCCATCAATTCCTTATGGGAATATTGTTTCTTAAAAAAAGATGAATTTGATAAATTAATTTTTCAGTTAAAAATCGAAATTTTGTGAAATATACACATTATTATATTAAACTATGGGTTTTATTTAGAACATTATAAGAAAAATTCTTTTAAATTATGATTATATCAATTCTTTTTCTATAAATGATTAGGTGATCAGTTTGATAAGAGTTATATTTTTATACGATAAAACAGAAAGAGTAATTTTAAAGAATTTATTTTATGTAATTAACGAATTTTTGGAATAATTAATATTTTAATAAAATATTATTACCAAATTAATTTTCTTAATAAAAAATAACTATATAATTTTTATGAAGTCAAATATAATTTTTATTAAGGTTTAAAAAATATTTTTTTCAAAACTCATAAAATTTTCAATAAATGTCGGATCTCATTTTAAAAGTGAAAATTAAAATATTTGTAAAATTATTAATATAAAATAAATATTATTTTTGGAATTAGGTTGTTGAAATTATCCAATGGTGAAATTTTCAAAATTTTATGAGACTGTCAAATTTTTGGGTAAAAATTAAATAATATATAAATATAAAGTGTGTTTTATTACATCTTAAGGATCCAATAGTGATATAATAAATACCATACAAGGGATATTCAACCAAATATATGTTTTAACTCTTAAATAATTTTATTTTTGATTTATTTGACTTATTTTATAATACCTTAGTGAATCCTCTAAAATGTATAACATATTTTGTGATTTTAAGTTCATTTATTTAATAATGTGACTCACCTACACATAAGTGAGGATAATATTTTAATATATTAAGACCAGGGACTTATAAAATAATATTTTCCACTACACTTGGGAATAAATCATGGGCATAAATTCTGGGAAGGTTTGAGGTTTTGAATATTTTTGTGTGTAGTGTCCAAACCCTAAATAATAAAGAATCGTCCCTACTTTCCTATATAAACCTACCCAAGAACCCATTAATCTTCACTAAAACACCTATATTCTCATATTCTATTTTCTATTCACTCCGTAAAGTCCTCCCAAGATTCCACGAAGGTCCCAAGAAGCCTCTCTCAAGCCTTTGGGATCACCCATCCAAGTAAGGGATCCTGACTTTCTTTCCTTTCTAATTTTTGTCCAAGTATACTCATATTCTTATACCCTTTTATTTTTTAATTAAAAACTATGGGGTATGTTTTCTCACCTCCCCCATACTTCCCTTATTATTTTTGAATTATTAGATATCCCTTTCACTCTCATTAATCCTTCCCATGTACACCCCTTAACATGCTGAAATTCCGTAAGGGATTGATCTCTCTACATTTCCATTCAAGAATTTCTCTTATATTACGAATATCAAATTCCATTTAATATGTTGTGATATTATGATTCCTTATTTCCTTAATTCCAATTTCATATCAAAATAAATATATAAACCCTTTTCTCTCATCAACCCATTTTATGAATCTCTATCTGATGTTGTTATGCTGCCGAAATTGCACCCGAATTTTCGATGCCAAAATTAACGTGTAGTGAATACCATGCCCATTTCTCTATCAAGGGTATTAAAATTTATGAACATATACTTATTTATTATATTCTTGAATATATTTATTCTATATTCCTCTATCATGTAATAAATTATGATGTTGAATGAATCCTTATTATATGATCTGTGTGGCACACTTAAGCATGATATAAAAATGTTCATGAAGGGTGTTCCCTAATAGCACTCTAATGCATTGGCTATTATTTAGTATCATAATAAATAATGTTGGGATAAGGGTTTAACTTATTCCTTTATTGGTCTTTTTTCCATCATGTTGGGATAGGGGTTTACCTAATTTTTTTATGTTAATGATGTAGGGTTTTATATTGTTGCCACATTTCCATGTTATGATGATCATGTTATATAATGCATTTATATTCATGTTTATTTTATTCTCCATTGAAATGTCTATTGAATAATTTTTATTATATTCTTCATTTTATGCTTTATTTGCACCCTTACAAAGATTTTTATCTCACCCTTTTCTTATATATGTCCTCAGGTTCTCCCAAGAAATACTAAGTATGAAGGAATTTTGTGGTTATATAAAAGATGTTTTTAATAAAGATGTTGTATTTTGTGTATTAGGTTATAATGTATTGTTCCTAATCCCCAAATACAATAGACCTCTCTATCTTATCTATTGTATGAAGTGAAAGTTTATATAATAAATCATGTTTAAGAGTGTAATAAGTATCAAGTTTGTTATAGTGGGTATCATGGGATAGGTTCAGTTATCTTAGGGATTAGGATTAAAAAACAGTAGTGAAGGCCCAAGGGATAAAAATAAGTATAAGAAAAGAATCCTTAAAATTTTTTTATTATAGGGAAAATTATTTATTAAGAAAATACATTCCATTATGGATATTAACATGTAGATGTGGCTTTGGAAAATATACATCTTGGGGTAAAACCCTAAAACACCACATTGTGCTAGACATGAATGTGAATTGGTGCATGAAAACAGGCCCTGATACACTCTTGGTTAGACACTCCTGAGGGACATGCTTTGGTAAATTCAAATATTAGTAACAAACATTATTAATGGAACAAAAAATGACCCTAAGAATATATGATAGGAATTAGATCATGGATAACATAGATAAAATTTAGATACTTGTAATTAATGGAGATAAATGTAATTTATAAGTTATACATTTAATTTCATTGGATTCCACTTTATGTGTTCAAGAGTTTTAAAATTAATCATCCCTATATTTATATCGGATAATGTAGAACTAGAGTCAAAAAGTGAAAGGTAGTGTTATAGTCTATATTTCTACATATTCCTTTATATCATAAAAGTTTAGTAAAATAATACAAATATCACCACAAATCATGGAAGTAGAGATGTCGGTGAGAAAAAAAGGGAAATTGTTGCGTCCAATGAATATAAATCCTCCCCAATTACAATTTGTGGATTTAACTTCCCTGATAGACTCATCATACATCCCTTGGTAGAATTTGATGCAATTATTGGCATGGATTGTCTTTCCCTATATGGAGACAACATAAATTGTCATGAGAGGAAAAACACTTTCCATATGGTGAATCGAACAACGATTCTATACAAGTGAAAGGTAGAGGATGAAACTTATTTATAACCATCATATCAAGTATGGATATTTCTTCCCTATTATCATGCATATCTTTATCAGATGATTGAGTTTAAGAAATGAACCATCATCGAAGACATGCCTATTGTGATGAAATTTGATGATGTGTTTTCTATGGGAATTCTTGGTCTTCCTCCTAAAAGAGATGGTCAATTCTCTATTTATCTTATAAAAAGGGAATTGAGAATACCCAAGACTCTATATGGAATGTAAATTGTGGATCTTGAGGAGCTAAAGGAACAACTAGAGGAGAATCTGGATAAAAGTTTTATATGACCAAGTGCTTAGCCATGGGGTGAAAAATATCTCTTTGTCACGAAGAAAGATGAGTCAATGCGGCTTTTCATTGATTATAGTGATCTCAACAAAATTATGATAAAAAAAAATTATCCTTTCCCATTAATTGATGACTTTTTCGATTAGTTAAATGGATCAAAATACTTCTCCAAGGCGGATCTATTGTCAGGATATTACCATTTATAATGGCGAAGGGGGAGGATATTCCTAGGACTGCTTTTGTATAAGGTAAGGGAACTATGAATTCATAGTAATGCCTTTAGGACTGACTAATGCTCCAAAAACCTTCTTGGAATTTATGAACTGAGTATTTGGATATTTCCTCATCAAAATTTTGGTAGTCTTTATAGACAATATTCTGATAAATTCCGAAACCAAGTTGGATCACGTGGAGCATATAAGAACTATACTAGGGACTATAAGAATGGAGAAGGTATATAAAAGTTACACAAAGTGTGAGTTCTTCTTGAAGGAAATCTACTTATTAGGGAAAATCATCACAAGAAATGGGTTTTTTGTGGATCCCTCCAAAATAAAAAAAATTGATAGATGTCTAAGGCTAACATCTGTGACAAATATCCATAGATTTCGGGGGTTAGTTGGATATTATTGTTGATTTTTGAGAAATGTATCATGATTATGAATCCATATTAACAAGATAACACAGAAGGTATTCATGTTTTCTTGTAATTTTGAATGTGAAGAATTCTTCTTGGAGTTGAAGAAGAGGCTTATTACCTCCCATGCGCTCACACTACCGATAAGTGGGGAGATTTGCATAATATTCAGTGATGATTTAAAGAAGGGCTAGGTCTGTGTGTTTATGAAGAATGAAAAATCCATCACCTTTTCATCAAGGTAGTTGAAACATCATGAGAAAAAATATCCCATGCACGATCTTGAGTTGGAATCTATAATATTATCTTCGAAAATATGGAGATATTATTTCATTGGGGAAAATTGTAAAATATATATGGATCGAAAAAGTCTAAAATATATATTCACATAGAAAGATATGAACATGTGGAAATGAAGATGGTTAGAGTACATCAATGATTACAACTTCTCAATCCATTACCACCCTAGGAAAGAGAACAAGGAAGAGGATGCTCTTAGTAGAAAATACATAGTTATTCTATCATTGATGAGAATTGAAAAGGATACAATCTTCTTATATTTGGTGAAGATGGATATGGGAATCATAATTAGGGGAACAATATAAATCCTTTCACAAATTATTTCTCAACTATCTTTCTTGGAATGGTTAAAGGATGTTAAAAAAGATGATTTTGGAATATAAAAGGAAGTGGAAGCTAACAAAAAAAGGGAAATCCTTAAATTTCAATGATAATGAATAAGGAATTGTGGCATTTGGGTCAAAACTATGTTCTCTAACAAATATGTAGATAAATAAATAACTTTTTTATGATTTACATAGTTCAAATTTCTCCATTAAACTAGGAAACACAAAAATGTATCAAGATCTCTGAGATCATTATTGGTGGGATAACATGGAGAAGGAGATCACAAAATATAAATCAAAATGCCTAGTATGTCGGCATGTGATGGTTGATATGAAGAAGTGTAAGGGGATGATTCGACCATTAACCATATCAACATAGAAATGGAAAACATAACCATGGAAATTTTCACCAGAACTACGAATACATCCAAAAGAAATAATGCTATCTATGTTTTTTCGATCATCTTACAAGAACATTACACTTCATTGACATTTGAGAGGATTTATCACTAGATATACTGACACATATATACATACTTTAAGTGGTATATTTTCATGGTGTAACACTATTGATTGTATCCGATCGGTATCTAAGATTCACCTCTAAGTTCTAGAAGAGTCTCCAACACGGTCTTAATTCCATGATTAACTTTAGTACGACTTATCATCCTCAAAATAATGTCCAATCTGATTGGACTAGCCAAAAACTTGAGGAAATTTTCAGACCAATCTCTAGGAACTTAAAAGTATGATGGGATTAACATATTCATCTAGTTGAGTTCTCTTACAACAATAGTTTCCACTAAAGCATTGAAATGGATCCTTAAAAATCTTTTTATGGGTAGAGGTGAAGAACACTTGTATATTAGGATGAAGTTGGAGAGTAAAAACTTCTAGGTCCACAAATGGTTGAAGAAATAGTGGAGAAGGTAAAGACTAACTTGAAGTACATCAAAGCTACTAAAAGTTTAAAAAAGAGCTATGTTGACAGTCCTAAACGAGTCATAGAGTTTGATATTGGATATATGGTTTTTCTATACATATCTCCATGTAAGAGAGTGATGATATTTGGCAAGAAGGGAAAGCATAATCTAAGGTACGTTGACCCTTTTGAGATCCTTGATTTCATTAGAGAAGTAGTTTATCAACTAGAACTCCCAGAAAACCTATCTGAAGTATATGATGTATTCCGTATATCACTCTTGAGGATGTACATACCTGACCCATCACATGAAATCAATCTATACTTGGTACCATGGTAGAATGACCTCTCCTTTTAAGAGAAGTCGATGAAGATCTTATATCACAATGAAAAAGTTAAACTAAATAAGACAATGATTCTCGTCGAATTTTTTTTGAGAAACCACAAGTTTGATGAATAAACATGTGAACACAAGGTAGTGATGAGGCAAACATATCGTCATTTGTTTTATAGTGGGAAAAGGAAATTTCGAGGGACAAATTTTTTAAGGGGGAGGGTTGTAATGACCCGATCATTTATGAAAAAAATTATCTTTCTTATAATGTCTTATGAATATAGAAAATGCCTGAAATATTTTTATTTTTTTTTCATTTTCGGTTTTAAATTACTATTTTACAACATTACCATTGATAATATAGCTGTTGAATAGTGATTACACAACCGATATAAATATAAGTTTAAAAAACATTCTCTCGACAAAGAAAAAGGAGAAGATGGCATCATCCAGTAGACTCAGGCCATTCGAAGCTCATTTTTTAGAGCTCGAAAATGAGGTAGCATCACTAGGCTTTGTTCATTACCAAGACCATGACGATCTTCAACATGTATAGTTTGAAGGAAATCAGATATAGGAGAAGTTCATGTTAATAGAGATTACCACCCGGGAAATGTTATCTGAGCCACCCCAAGAGTCTATCACCACCAAATACCTTAGCCTTTGGTCTAATGCAGGTGTTATAATGGGTTTTATAACAAGGTATTATTTACGTATTGTTTAGTACCTTTCTATAAATAAAAGTTTTATTCCATCATTTCCTTATAGGAATAGTCTTTCTTTAAAAAATGTGGAAATTTATCAATTTATTTTTCAGGTAAAAAGTATTTTTGAGAAATATATACAATATTATATTAAAATAAGATTTTTATTAATAATTTTATAAAAAAATTCTATAAATGATTATTATATCAGTTATTAATCTGTAAATGATTAAGTAATCTGTTTAATAAGAGTTATATTTTTATATGATAAAAAAGGTGTAATTTTAAATAATTTATTTTTAGGATTTAACGAACTTTTGAAATAATGAATATTTTAATAAAATATTATTATAAAATTACTTTTATTAATAATAAATGAGTATATATATTTTTATGAAGTCAAATATAATTTTTATTAAGGTTTAAAAACTGTTTTTGTCAAAACTCGTAAAATTTTCAATAAATATCGGTTCTCATTTTAAAAGTTGACATTAACATATTTAGAATATTATCTATATAAAATGAATAATTTTTTGATTTAGGAAATCAAAATTATCAAATGGTTAAATTTTCATAATTTTCAGAGATAGTCAAATATTTGGGTAAAAATTAAAAAATATATAAATATATAGTGTGTTTTATGACCTCTTAATGACCCAATAGTGATGTATTAAATACCATAAAAATAATATTCAATAAAATATATGTTTTAACATTGAAATAATGTGATTTTATATTTTTTTGACTTATTTTATTATTCCTTAGTGAATCCTCCAAATTATATAACATATTTTATTATTTTATGTTCATTTCTTTAAAAATGTGTCTCACCTACACATAAGAAAGGATAGTATTTTAATCACTTGAGAACTTGGACTTATCAAATAATTATTCACACTCTAATTTAATAAAAATTGGAAATAACCTTGGGATGTTTTGTGGTTTTGAATATTTTAGTATGTGGTGTCCAAAACCAAAATAATAAAAAATTCTCCCTTCTTTTTTATATAAACCCACCTAATCACCCATTAATCTTCACTAAAACTCCATTAATCTCATAATCACTCTGAATAAACTCCATATATTCCTCCCAATTTACCCACAAGATCCCAAGAAGCCTCTACCAGTCATTTGAGATCATACATCTAACTAAGGGATCCTCACTTTCCTTCCTTTCTCATTTTTTTCCAAGATTCCTTATATTGTTGTAACGTTTTATTTTTCAATTAAAAATGATGGGGTCTATTTTCACACGCCCCATAAATCCTTTCTTATGTTTTAATTATTATATACCACTTGTAATCTCATTAATCCCTTCCATGTATAGCCGTTACCATGCCAAAATTCCGTAAGGGATTTCTCTCTCCTCATTTCCATTCAAGCATTTATCTTATATTACGCATCTACAATTACATTTCATATGTTGGGATATTATGATCCATGATCCCCTTACTAGACATTTTATTTATAAATTATTATAAACCCATTTCTCTCTGATCAATCCATTTTATGAATCCCCCTGTGATGTCGTTATATTTCCCAAATTGCACCATGATTTTCCAGGCTAAAGTAATCATGTTGTGAATACCATGCCCATTTCTCTATCAAGGGTATTCACCTTTATTCACATATAATTATGGATTATAGTCTTTCATATACTTATTCCACATTACTTTATCATGGAATAATTTATTATATTGAATGAATCCATGTTATATGATATATGTGGGACACATATGCATGAGATTAAAATGTTCATGAATGGTGCACCCTGATAGTGCTCCATTGAATTTGGTTATGTATATTATCAGGATACATCATGTTGGGATAACAGTTTACTTTATTACTTTACAGTATATTTTCCCATCATGTTGGGATATGGGTTTACCTGATTCGTTTAGGTTAATGTGGTAGTGGTTTATGTTTTTTTCACATTTCCTTATTATGATTATCATGTTATATCATTATTTTTTGTTCATGTTTCTATTGTAATATATTTATATTTCTATTACCAAACATGTATTTTATTCTTCATGTTATTCTTTATTTACTACCGTAATTAGGCTTATAGATCACCCTTTTCTTATGTATGTCCTCTGGTTATCCCATTCAATTATACGTATGATAGAATTTTGGGTTATGTAAAAGAAGTTTTCAATAAAGATGTTTTATTTTAGGTCTTAAGTTGTCATGTAATGTTCCTAATCTCAAAATTCAGTAGGCATCTCCAACTTTTGGGTTGTATTAAGTGAATGTTTATGTAACAAATCATGTATAAATTTGAAATAAAGAACAAGGTTGTTATATAAACAATATGAAATGTATTATATCAAATATTAGAATCATTTTAAAAAATTATATATATATATACGTATGGAAATTAATCTTATTTTTTGTGCATATAATGTGTAAAAACCTTTTTAGCAACATATATTTATTAGAAAAAATATTAATGAATAGGATAAAATTATAAATTACATTTATTACAAAGAATTTGAAATCATTATTATCCTTTAAATATTATTTATTTAACAAAAAAATAAATTAAAAACTTTTTTTAATCATGTTGTGATTAATTAAACAAAACTGTCGAAAAATAATTTCCATTAAAATGATCTCTATATTATCAAAATGATGAAAATGTGTTTATAAATTAAACATTGTATTTTAAAATTATTTATTATACGTTTTAATATATAGTTTTAATAAAAAAAAGGTTTCAAAAACATCTATTTATTATAAATGCGATGGTATTAGAAAATCATTATTTTTCAAATTAAACCAATTATTTTTAAAAAATATCAAAAATAAATTCTAAGATAATTTCATTTTAAATAATTACAAAATTAATTTTTATTTATAAAATTTAAATTCTAAAATTTAAAATTATATATTTAAAATAAAATATATAATATATAGAAAATGAATTTTATTGAAAATAATATTTTCATTATTAACTCATATTAATTATTTAGCTTTTAAAGGTAATAACTATTAATGATTTACAATCATAGTGTAATTATAATTTAATTTATAATTTTTTTTTTATATTTTATGGTTTTTTATGTTGGGTGTTGTGTGTTACTCCTGTTATATAATAGAGTATGTATTTTAGGGGATCCACAATCTTCGATTGTTATAGGATTCTTACAGTGAAAAAGGGAAAGTTATAGTCACCTCCTGACCACCACCCGAGGATGTTTAGACTCTCAATATTGAGGAAAAATTATCCCATCATGAATTTCAAAAGAAGGAATTAAGTATAATAAATTCTTAATTTCTTAGGGGAAATATTCCTGCTATGTATAACTTCCAGGTGAAGTATAATAAATTTCCTTAAATGAGTCTTCTTAAACCCAAAAAATTGGGTAACCCATTAAGGTATAGTTTAACTATAAAATATGCTTTGAGTCGAGTAACTGATGTATCTATACCCAGTTTGTTAAGATTATTAGAATTTCCCACAACCAAGGGATGAAACAAAACCATGTCAGACACGTTACCCTTGACAGGATCATACTGTAGATGAAAATAATACACGACCAAGATGACTATAATAGGATCCACCCAACACATCTATTTCGATGTCTATAAAGATGATAATACTGATAGAACTTCTTAAACCAACAGATTCTATTCCCACTCAAATAGAATCAGTAAAATGCCGAATAACACTAGAGAAATAAGGAAAAAGCTATACAATGAGTGGAAGAATGGAACTCCACTTTCACGTAACTCAGAGAACCCTACCATCCCTCTTATCAATGGCATGGGATAACCAGAACAACATATGATTCAATTTGTGTCATTATGTGGATCTATGATGAGAACACTCAAAAAATAATAAGAAACTAAAATTTGATAATTTCGATAGAACATTGAGGGACTAGTGTTTTTATAGTATAAAAAACTTCCTACTAGGTGGGTATAGGCTATGAAGATGTCTATAAACCGTAGATGTTCCAATTTATCTCCACAGAATAGAAGATGATGATCCTTGGCCATAAGGACCAATGATGACCAATGATTTTGGTCTGAACTACTACCCAAATTATTTCCCCATTCATTGGATATTCGGATAAAATATATAGGATTACATCACATTAAAATACACCATAAACACCAACAGATATTTCTTGTGACTTTTATAACCCTCTGAAAAAAATTGGTATGGATTAAACTCTTTTACATTGGTGAAAAAAAATCATTGAATGGATGGATAAAAAATAACTCTTCGAGGAGAATTTATACTTTGGGAATAAGTAAATCAACTAGCTATGACCCCATTTCCCTATTTAATGATCGATTCAGATTAGTCAGCATCATTACATACTTGGATCCAGTGTAACCTTTGAATAACGATCAAATTTATGCAAAGAAGAACCTATATGGTTTCATAACCTACTTCGAGACCTCTTATTTTTCTAATATTTATCACTAGGTGGGTAGGCTATGTACCACAAAATAAGGAAACATGAATCATATCATCAAATAAGATCCTCATTAGATATTTTCTCATAATATGGTTCTATCAATCTAATCCTCTTAATGAATCCATTTTATGAAGAATAATAAAAAAATATACCTCATTTCCCTATCCATAGTCAAGAAATAGGTCATTGAGGCTGAGGAGTTTAAGGAATTTAATTTTTATATGGATATCAATATTTATAAAATGTATTTGATAAAGACATATATGAAGAATAAATCCAAAGGTAACCACTTAAAATTGCTCAATAAGATCATCAATATACCCATTAATCATATAGAGTCTAGTCATATCCAATCATATTTCAAGACATAATAATGAATAAACACTTGTATAGTCAGAATAAAAATCATGGAAGGTTGATTAAACATAATAAAAAAATTTAAAAGCTCCAGAAATTTATGGGTAGGGGAAGGAACCATCAGAACTAGCGGCATCAGCCCGAATACTCAGTCCATGAAGAAACACAATGACATGAAGCACAAGACTTGGGTATAGGAATATGATATTTTGAAATAGAGTATTATCATTTCATCTTAGTTATATATTCTGGATTCCCCCTATCAATCAAAAGGGTTCCAATTATTACTCACTGAGGCCCTACTTAGAGATCAAGAGTTTGGGGATGGAGCCACTATAATTAATGTATATTATCTAGAAATTACAATATCGAGTGACACATAGTCATTAAATCTAAAGAACATTTCTGTAATGATTCCAAATAAGGACCCATGAGAGCCTTTTAAGTATTTACTTTGTTAGAAGACATTTAATCCCATTGGGACACAATGGATACAGGTTTTAGGATTAATCATATATTAATATAGACCATCCAACACTTTGGTTTAATGAGGTTGATATATCCCCTTTTGACTTGACAATCCAAGGGTATGAAAAGAACAAGTAGAATCCTCTATGAAGGATCAAACATAAAGCCCAATTTAGAGGTATTCTCTCAAACTATGATTTTATGGTTGTTACCCTATACATATCTTTTATACCTCATAGTTTAAGTTTTTTAATGATGAAATAAACTTCAGTACATTTCCAACATGTGTCATTTTATTTATAATTTATTTATTGTTTTTTTATGTTATAATTACTAGAAGGAAAGTGAACATAATTCATCTCCAAATTTGATTCAAAGTTATTTTCGTAAATCTAATTATAGTAGAAATAATAGGTAAGATGATGTAGTGATGCCAAGTGGCTATTAGAAAGAGAAATAATGTCTAGTTCCCTAGAAGTTACAACATATATCAAGTGGATGTGGAAAATATGAATGTGTCGCCAGGTTCACTACCAACTCCCCCAATAGTGGCTTCTAGGTATCTAGTGTTGTGGAGGAAAATCAATTGAGGAAGAAATAATGATGGTAAAAAAGGATTCATCTTTTATATTAAAGTATTGGATCATTCTTAGACCACCTGGGTGTCCAATGAGGCTAGAAAATGTGGAAAATAGTGGTATGAATCTTCATTAAATTATAGTTTACAAAAAATGAAATTCTCATCGATCTATAATTCTCAAGGATCATTCTTAGACCACCTGGTATCAAATTTATTTGTTCTATATTTAATATTTTTTCCACTTTATATTTCATATTCTTGATGCTTTTATTTTTGTTTCATAACCCATTAGATCTGTCTCTGTCAATTTTAGTATTTTACTCCATATCCCACCATATTTCTACTTCTTATCTTTTTGTGACAGTTGAGACAACATTTTAAGGGGTTTTTCGAAATTGAAAGCCATATATTCTCTATACTTATAATAATTAGTTTCTTTCTTCTTATTTAAAAAGATAATGATTATTTGAGTTGGTTCTTGTTTCCAATAAAAACCAAGGGTTCTTGGTTTATTTATTTCTCTACTAAAAATAAAGGGTATTTTTTGGTTATTATTTTCCATTAAAACTAAGGGATTATATACCATCCTGATCCTTCTTGAGGGAGGATATATAGGGGATCCTTTGTGTGATATTTCCAAGCACTTTTTTTAATGTGTGTCTCATATATTTATTTTATTCAATTCAATTTACATGACTATTTTTCATAATTTTTTTATTTTAATTTTTTCTACATTTAACTATATTAATATTGATTAAAAGCTTCATATCATTATAAATTTTATTGAATAAATTTATTTATTCTATTTTATTATTTAAAAAGAAATTCACCCTCTCTTTTCATATCTCTTTAAACTAGTAATTGGTGTAAAAATAAAATGTATGTTTTCTCAAAAAATTTATTCCTTTCGAAATATTATTTCATTTTTTTCAAATCATAATTGATTTTAAAGATCGACCTATTTAGTATGCCATAACTTTCACAAGATCCTATATTTATAGGCACCAATTATTCATATTGGAAGAATCTAATATCTACCTTTATTAATAGTATTATTTATCTTGTTAAGATGATATAAATACAAGAGTATGTTACAGTTAAAGAATCTAAAGAAAAATGGAGTCTTGAATATATAATTTTTTTGAGCTTAATGGAAATGATATGAATGGTTTACATTATATTATTGATCCTAATGAAAATAATCATGTGTATTCTTGTAAAATAACTAATGAAATATTGAAATTATTTTATGTCACTTATAAAGGAATGAAAAAAGTAAAATAAAATATATTGTATATGCACTATCAATATTTTAAATGATTATCTAAGACTGAAAATGAATATACCACTAGTATTTTTACTAATTTCACTAACATTTTCAATTATAAAAAATCTCTCACTGTTGAATTGTCCAAAACAATTGACCATGTAGAAAATCCTATGGGTTTTTACATAACTACTCAGATCAAAAAATGATAGTGGTCCAAAAATACAAGGACTTAAAAAATATAGTGACTAAAGAACTCATCATATAATTAATAATATATGAGGTCCCAAACAAAGAGAAATTGGTTAAAGTTGAAATGAAAGTCAAGAAAACCTATAAGAAAATTTCTTATAAGGAAATCAAATAGGTTGATTATTATATAATTGATATTGATGATACATAAAAAATTGATTAAATTGTATAAATGGTTTACAAACTTCTAGAAAGAGAAAATTATCTTGATGTTCTAAAAATATTGATCTAATTTATTTCATAGAAGTGAAATGTTATGAATGAAACAAATAGGGTCATATAATACTGTTTTGACCATCATATAGAAATATGTTAAAAGAAAATAAGAAAGTTAATAAATCTCTAAAAGTTTCAACATGTAGTGATGATGATAAATGAACCCACTAAATATAATCAAGTCCAAAATACCTCATGGTTCATCCCAAGGATGGTAATGAGGTTAGTATTCTAATGTCCGAATCAAATTATCATTAACATTATTATTCTTTTTACTCTTCTTAATTAAAAATCCAAACCGATTATGATCTAGAAAATGATTATGATGAATGTATAAAATTGTTAATTTTTTTTATGATTTATTATATATTAATGATAAATAAAAACACGTTTTAAATGAAAATGATATAATTTTAATATAAAATTACAATATATTTTTAAAACATAAAAAATAAACATGAATTAGGAGTTTCAAATCCAAAATCAATGACCTCAATATCTCTCTTTCAGAATTCAACCAAGGTGAAAAAATATTAATTTGATCAATATTTATTAATTCATTAAATGAAATAGTCATTTTTTAGTTTTTCAAAAAATAAATATAGTTATTCAAAACTACTACTTTTTTTAAAAGAGCTTCTATAAAGAAATTTCACAATTATTTTCATAAATACAAGCATATTATATACGAATGTGATTGAAAAAAATAAAGGACATTGAAATCCAAAGTCTATCTATAATTATTATAATCATCGTAAAAAATATAATCATATTATATTGTACTAAAATTTTCAGAACCTCAAGGTTGAAAAACGGAAATCATTTTTGATACACTATTATTCTTTTCCATAAGAAATTAATTGATATATCATTTGGTTAACCTATAAATAATATTATCCAACTCAAATATTTTTTTTTCAAAATAAAATTGTCATAATTGTTGTGTAACTAATGAAGTACATTGTTTATATTTGATATATTTTTTTGATATAGGGGTTTTTGTTTCAATTACCTTTTCATATTCTCTTATCTGTTATATGAGCATGTTATCAAGTTTTATCTTATTATAAAACTAGACCAATCTTTAAAACTTCATCTCAAAATAATTTTTTATATCTATTGGAATGATCTTCTAATTCTTTTATAATATTTTTTTAAATTATTTGAATATATAAATACATGTTTTATAAAAACTTATTTTGAAAAGTTTTTGGTTTTTTGAAGAGGTTTTTGATCATTTATTTTTCTTTTTTGGTTTTAATATTGAGTTTAGTTATTAATATTTTTATCAAATATCGATCTTCATTATTTTGTATCTTTATTTGTTGAATCATGATATTTTTTATATATATTATATTTAATGTTTATTTATTTTCATAAGGGGGAGTTATATTTTTTTGATCATGCTGTATGATGACTGTTTTGAAATTATTATCAATTTTTATTATCTTATATTATTTATCTAAACCTCATGATTTTGAAGATACTTTTCGATAACCTCAAAGGGGGAGAATATTTTGATAGAGGAAAAATATAATGTAAAAAATTATTTAAAATTTTGTTTTATTAAGGGGGAGAATATTGTTTCAAGGTTTGATTATAATAAAGACATGGGTTCATCAAAATTTTGTAACTACGTATTTTTTATAATTTCTCAATTTAATATCCCGATTTTTATACTTTGTGATTATGATCATCAAAACAAGGGAGATTATTGTACCATTTATTTTAATATTTTATTGGTAAAAAATAATTTATTATATTTCTAATTTGTTTCAAATTATTTATAGTTGATTTATTATGATCATTTTATGTTATAGTGGGAGGGAAGAAACAGACCTTAAGTTATCTAAAAAGTTTGCTGAAAGGAAATTTTTCAAAGATTACTATGGTAAGAAGAATCAACTATCTATTTTAGTACTTTTAGTGTGCTTATGGAATGTGGAATAACCTATAAATCCAAAAACGTCACACTATATATCCACTGGAAGTTGACAAATCTGAATTAAAAACCATGTATTCGATAACATGTGTAACACGCGATACCCAACATGTAAGGTAATATGATATCCATGTATATTATTATATATTTACTATTTAAAATATATTATATATATTTAAATGAGTGAAAAACTGAGTAAATGTGTGTTTCATGCAAGAGCTACCTTTTTCGATAGTTTGCTTTACACGCAAGAATGATTTTCACCAAATAACAATGTATTATTAAAATCTTATTATTTAATATGATATGATATAAAATAGTTGTTACATTAGTTGTTATTAATATTAATAACTTACTTATAAAAAATCCGGTTTACAAGAATATAAAATGGATTCATTTGTTACAAATTAAAGAGAAACAAAAATAAGAACCAATTTGATATAAAAATAAATAATATTATTTTTATGCTTAAAAAGGAGTTTTGTATTAACAAAAATAATTAGTTAAAATTATTTAATTATTTTAATTAAATATACATGTTATATATTAAATAAATTATTTGTTATATTCATTTATCAGGCTGTATATTTATAATATAAGAACAAACTCTATTTTAAACATATATTTTTATAAAGGCAATTTTACTCCCTTTTAATAGAGAACCCATTTTAGATATTAGTTTTAAATAATTAATTTATTTAATATATAAAAATAAAATTCATATTTTAACTATAAACATTATAATTTGGTTATGGTGAATTTTTGATATTTTTTTGAAACACTTCATTTTTTGATGAATAGTGAAAAATATTGAATTTTAGATGAATACTCCTTTTTCATCTAATTTATTTATAAGGGTAAAATATAATTCTTATTGGTTTTACATTTAAATTATATAATATATTTATCAATTAATATAATATGTTCCATTGGAATCAATTTCACTTTGATATTGACTATAAAAACCTAGAAAATTATGGGCGTTTTTATTTTAAAAACCCGCATCGCCATCCAAAATACGAGATTAAATTTTAAAGAATTTCTACCACTTATATGATTGGAATTTTGAAAAATTGATTCCATGTTTGTATTAATAATTATTTATAATGTGTAATAATTCTATCATTGTTTTTTTACTTAAATTATTAGTGAAAGCAATTAAAATCAATTACAAT
Organism: Viscum album; assembly: GCA_963277665.1. Lineage (NCBI taxonomy): Eukaryota > Viridiplantae > Streptophyta > Magnoliopsida > Santalales > Viscaceae > Viscum > Viscum album. The sequence continues at coordinate 1,736,878,456 of OY728133.1, forward strand.
TATCAAGGAAAATTTAAGCTTAATAAATGATAAAAACTTTAACTTAGGGGCCCAAATGACCTATAAAATTTTCCAAAATCAATTATCTAGAAATAATTAATAAATTAAACTTAAATTATTTAGTTTGGTTATTTTTATGACTTTATAATGTTAAAATGTGGGTACAACTAACTTCTTTTCAAAAATACCAAGTGAGTCCTTTTCCTTCCTTATAAAAGGACACCACCTCTCCCAATTCCTCACAACTCTCAGAAAATATACGATAATACAAGATCATACCAAATTTCTTCCTAAAATACCTTCCCTCAACCTTGAATCCTTATTTTTGGTGGAAATAATCCCAAATAAGTTTTTTTAGGGAAAACCAAAAGAAGTTACCCGATTAAGGGGTAACACGTTCTCTCAAGCTCTCTAGTTTTTTTTTCCAATTCTCCAACCTCTCAACCATTATTATAATATATTTTTAAAAAAACAAAAGTATAATAAAAATAATAGTATTTTTTTATGATAATGTTTTTACCTAAACTTACACACATCTCTATATAAGTGGTATCAAACATACTAGTTTTGTGTATGGTGAACTAATACCTCACAAAATGTTTTTTGTTTTTTCCCTTTCCACCTATAATGGTGGAAATTATGATTGAAACTATATTTATATATGATATATATGATATTTAATATACTTTACACTTCTTTAATCCTTTGATAACCCATTCCGTTAATAATTTCATTTTTCTGTTAATACGATAACATCGTTTGAGGAAGTGTTGACTACCGCCCTCTCAAAGCGATATGATTCATTAAAACGATACATGGAATGTGTAAAAGAAGATTATAATTAATTATATTATACATAAAAAACATATATATTATTAATTTAATAATTTTATTTTGGGATATATATATATATATATATATATATATTATAGTCTTTATTGTCCTTTCAAACACTAATAAGTGATAACATCATCCATGGATGTATGGAATACCACCCCCTCCACATGATGTTATTCCTTTTACATAAGAATAATTATATATAGAAGTATATATGATTGTATAATATTATATAATAATCATTATATAATGATATGATTTTACTTACATTCTTTTCATAACAATCATTGAAAAACAAGAATGTTACTTATGCATACATACCGCCTACCGTCTCCATGATAATAACATTGATTCATTTTTATAACCAAATTTAGTGATTGATTATTAAATTATAATTGAATTATAAATATGGTTATTATGTAATGATTATTATTATATTGATGTTATATAATGACCCATTAGACCATAGTGGACTTATTAGAATCATTTCTGAAAAATAAACTGAATTTGTTCAATATGCCTGATGTAAATTTATCTATTTATGTAGCTGTATAAAATATAGAAGAAAGTGAAATAAATGTAATTTTTAACATGATAAATGTTATCAAGAATGTATAAAATTGACATAACATTTTTATATAGTAAATTTAAATACATTTATTTGAAAGGAAAAAGAAGGTAAGGTATTATCATCTCAGTCTTTACATCTAGGAGATAAATGTCATGTTCACCATCTATATATTTTGTGTGGTGTATCTACTACCACCTTTTACATATTATTTCAAGAATTAACTTATCTTCAGTGTATATATACTTTCTTATAATATTATTCCTTCATGAGTTTTATGAATTAAAATGTTTCAATGTGGTATGGGACACTTTGGAATGTTTAAATATTATTTTCCTTGATAATAACATGAATGATATTTTAATGGTATTTGCATTTAGGATAATTAAATTACAATTGTTCAATAAACCCTTTAATCTTTCTTTGATATGGTAATTCATGACCGTTTTAAATTATTAGTACCATATTTCCACTCTTTGGTAGTCAAACTATTTTAAAAATGTTTTTAAGAAAACCCCACTTCATTTAAATCTTTATTAGGGAAGCTATTTTCTTTTCGAAAAATCATGTTTTATTAAGATGTTATAAAAAAAATTAAATAATTTGGTAAAGAAAATTTTACCCTTTTTGACATTTACTAATGTTTTCAAAGGAATATTATTATTTCTTTCCGAATAAGGCAGTTTTCTAACCATTTTACCATGACAAATGAATTAACTTTTTTACCGTGCATGACATGTACAAATTTACCTTTTAAAAAAGTTTTAAAAAAGGATATTTTAATCAATATTTTTTTAAAATATTTTTTTATCATATTTCAATTCATCAAGGACAAAAAATATTTATTTAGTCTACTTAGGTTATGTTTTATTGCTACCACTCTTATCATCCCTATGTATAGGTTTTGAATAATTTGGAAAAAGATAATAATGAAATTAACTTCCCTAATTCATCTTAGTATTCTTAAAATATTCAATTTTTAATGATCATTTGATATTTAATTTCTCCTACGTATCCATATCATTAATTATGGATACGATCAATGCCAAAAACGTATAAAATTTTTTAAATGATGTTTACTTTGACATTTATTTAATTACTTGGGGATATAATGATAAATAATTATCTTTTATTTCATAGGGATATTTTAAAACACACACAGTTCAATTTATTATTTGATATACGAGGAATGTTTTGGACTAGTACAACATAGATGGGTCCAAGTTATAGATTTCCCCTTGATGCATCAGAACTCTCATGAAATGAGTCAGTTAGCTATCTACCCTTGATTGGGTTTTACCTGATATTTTTTAAACCATATTTGAAAGGGCTTGATGGTAACGGTATCGTGTACCTAGGAAATATGGAATCAAATAATCAATCATTTTACTCATTTAGTTTCTGTTATTATTTATCCATGAGTTTCTTTTCGACATATATATGGATATATTTCATTTAAAATTGTTTAGATGGAATGTGGTTTAATTTTTTACCTTTACATATATACTTTTCCTTATCTAGTTATTTGGATGGGATGCATTTCCTGTTATTTCCATCCCATATTCATTATGAAATTTCTTGCTGTTTATTTATTACATGGAAGGTAAGTTCAATTATTTTCCTTTCCATATTGACCATTGTTATTGGTTATTTGTTGATTCTGCTATATTATTCCCTTACTAATCATTTGAGCTCACCTTTATTATGTTTCTTTCCCTAGGAATCCAATAAGTATTCCATGAATGATATAAAAATATTATATAGATGGAATTACATTTGAAATTATTAATTTAGAATGAAGAAAAAATATATGTAGTAATTAGTGTATTCTTTTCTCATCTATGTATCTGGTTTACCAAGACTATTAATCTCTCGGTCATTAGAGATATGATTCCTTGCAATCAAGAATATTTAAGCGATAATATACACTATCTTTAGGATATCTAGGGTCAATTTTCAATAGTTGGTATCAAGGGAAGTTTAATTGAAACCTTGTGAACTATATTTTAAAGAACATAGGTTTTAAAACCTAACCCTAAGGTATAATTTTATGATATGTATAAAATAACCTCCTATAATTTTGTGGAGGTATAGATTATCTGGGTATCCAAAGATATACATCCCAATTTGGATAAAATAAGTTGAAGTGGTTTGGGTACATATGTACATAGGAGTAATAATTTTGACAAGGTTTTCCATGCCTTACTCAGGGTAACCTGGTACATGACAATTGGCCTTACCTCACACCCGGTTTGACACTCTTAGGGGATATTATTAGGTTAATTCAAATTTTATTTTCAAAAAATTATATAGTCTTTGAATTGATAATGAAAATGACTATTCTAGGTTAGGATTAATGTGTTTTAGATTGAAAAACAGTTTCCTTGATTCATATATATTATAGATAATTATACACTTTTCACACTATGACTATTGTTTCTCACCCTATTTTTTCTGGTTTTAATCAACGGCTAGAACCTGAAGGATTCAAGTTTAAATGAAACTTGCAGGAAAATATGGTGAAAAAGGGAAATCAAATTATGTGTTTATTGTAGTTAAAGATATCATTTTTATGCCAAATCAATTTTCAAAAAATATGATAAACAATATATACCTTTACTAAATGACAGACACACCAAAGAAGAAATGCATGGAGGACACTCAGATCACGGGTGGTGGAGAATAAAAATAAAAGAAGGCTTAATTTACATCATGGGAGAAGTTTGGAATGATTCAACTTGGAAAGTGTCTCAATGAAGCAAGTAAATGATTTATGTGTGGGAAAGATGGTCATAAATTAAACATTTCTTAGGAAAAATGAAGAGTATAATGGAAGTAAATAAATAATTCATAGTTAATTATCAAAAGAGTGAAGATATTGGAGAATACCTAAATCAATAACTTATTTTATAGGATGAAATATTGAATAAGGAAGGGTCTATTTGTAACCAAGTGGATTAAGTATTTATGTATTGTGGTTGTATTGAAATCCTTAGTTAAAAGAATATTATTTGATTAACCTTATTTCAAGGATGGATATCATATTTATTTTCCAAATTATATTAATTTTTTTTAGGAAATGAAAACCTATAAATAGGGTTACAAACAATCAAATACGACAAGGATGTAGGTCTTGAACCCATGATTGAAGGAAGATAATCATTTCCTACCAACCGCTGACCTACATAATATCCTGGATAATTTTCATTATTTTTAGTTAAAAAATTTGATGAACAATTGTAAATGATGAACCAGTAGTATAACTTTTAGGATTAGAGATTAATCTATGAAAAATATTGGTTTTGGAAGATACTAAAGAACAAATTTTAAACATTTTCACTCTTTGATATTCCTTATGATCCTTTAAAACATTCTTTTAGTGATCCAAGCATAAAAAAATCATTATTGGTTATTAATTTCAATAAATAAAGGAATGAATTAGAATTTGATCCAAGAAAAACCAAAATTTATAATTTTTATCAAAAAAATTAAACCTATCTAGTATTAATAATTCCATATATTAAAGGTTATTAATATAATTACCCAACATTATGGAAATGTCATACAAATAAAATATTGACCTAAAAACTTAATTTCAATTGAACTGATGGTCTCTTAAATTCTTGAAAATTTATGAATTTTAGGCCATAATATTTCTATTAATCATTAACGTATTTTTTATTTATGACCACTTTTACTCACAATAAATATTTACACATTTCCTCCAAGTATATATCTCTAATTTCCACTGAAGTTATCCTACTTAGATACTTAGGTACATGGTAGTCCGTATGACCTTTATAATTTCCATTCCCTATTTTATAAAGGATGTATTATGAGCCCACCCTACTCAAATTTTGGTATTTCACACATAAGAAGTATAAAATAATATATCACGATGATCAAGTTTAAATTCAAAGGACACTATTTAAATAAGTTGGGGAGAATGTGATACCCAACAAATCTAAAGTAGGAACCCTGTAATGGATAACATGTATGACTTGCGACACCAATCACGTAAGGTAATATAATATCCATATACATTATAATATTTTTCTATATAAAATATAGTCAATATATTTAAATTCATGCAACACCTAGTTTTCATACGTTACATCTAAGAGCGAACTTCCTTAATAGCTTGAGTTACACGCAAGAATGGGTTCCACCAAATAACAATGTGTTATTAAAATATTATTATTCCAAACAATATGACATAATATATCCATTAAATTTGTAGTAATGAATAGTAATAACTATTTCATAAAAATTACAGTTTACACTAATATAAAATTTATTCATTGTCTAAAAATGAATGAGAAATGAAAATATGAACCAATTGGATATAAAAATAAATATTTTTATTTTTATACTTCCAAAGGGGTTTTTATTAATAAAAACAATTAATAAAAATTAGTTAATTATTTTACAGAAATATATATTTTATATATTTAGTCAAATATTTTTTATATTCATCCATTAGGTTTTATATGTATAAGACTAGAACAAACTCTATTTTTCACATAAAACCATTATTTTTATAAATGAAATTTTAACTCCTTTTAATGGATAACCCAATTTATATATTAATTTGGAAAGTATAATTGATTAATTTTTTCAAAGAAACATCATATTTGACATCAAAACATAATAATTAGGTTCGGGTGAATTTTTGATATTTTTTCGAAACATTTCATTTTTTAATGAATAGTTAGATTACTGAATTTTAGTTCTAATTTTTTTTTCATCTAATTTATTTGTAGGGTTAAATTATAATTATAAATGTATTTAAAGTTTAATTAGATAATATATTTTAAAAATTAATACAATTTATGTAATTTTAATCAATTTCACTTTTAAATTGATTATAAAATCGTAGCAAACTTTCATACGTTTTTTCTTTAAAAACGTGTATTGTTGTCCTACCCATGGGATTAAATTTAAAAAAATATATATAAATTCTATGATTGAAATTTTATAAAATTTTTTCTACATTTGAAATCATAATAATTTATAATATCTAATAAGTAATACTTTGTTTTTTCCACAATAATTAGTAAAATTAATTAAACTTAATCACAATTATTATGGAAACTTTAATCTTAATAAAGGACCAAACTATTATATTTGGAGACAAAATGACCTAAAAACTTTTCCAAAAATAATTTCTAGCCATAATTATTCCATTAAAATTCCATTAATTAGTTAGTTTTTGGTTTTGGAAGACTTTTTTAGGAAAAAACGTGGTTACACAAAACTTTTTTTCAAAAATACAAAATGAGTCCTTTACTCCCTTATAAATGGCCCCCACCTCTCCCCATTACTCACCACTCTCAAACCAAATAGGTGCTGAACATATATTCTAAAATAATTTACCAAAATACCTCTCATAAACCTTAAATCCTCCCTTTTTATAGAAATAAATCCATATAAACTCTTTATTACAAACTAAAATAATCTACCTGATTAAGAGGTAACATCTTCTCTTAGGATCTCTATAAATATTCCCATTCTCCAAATGATAAAAAATTATTATTCTATACATGTATATAAAACCCATAACCTCATCATACTAGTATTTTTTTATGCTAATGGTTTTACATACACATACACACAATTCCATTAATGGGAAATGAACATACTATTTCTGTGTATGGTGAACTACTGCCTCACGGAATGATGATTGTGAATTTTTCCCTTAACACCTCTCATGTGGGCCATTATGATGGAGAATATATTTATATATTATATATATGATATTTAATATGTGTTTATACTTATATAATCCTTTGAAAATAATTACCTTTAATTCCTTCCATTTTACATTAATACGATAACATCATTTGAAGAATTGTGGACTACCACCACCTCAAAGTGATGTGATACATTCAAAGGATGCATGGAATATATAAAATATTAAAAATATGAGTCATAAAAAGCATATATATATTATATTAATGACATAATTACCTTTATATATATATATATATCATTTTCTTTATTATAATTTCACACAATAAAAAGTGATAATGTCATTCTTAGACCTGTGGACTACCACCTCCTCAACATGATGTGATTAATTTTACATTACATGATTTATATATTTAAGTTTATATGATTATATAATATTTTATAATGATAATTTTATAAGTATATGAGGTTATTTACCTTCCTTCTATAATGATCATCAAAAAATAAGAATGATACTCATGCGTACATATGACCTATTATCTCCATGATTGTAATGTTGATTCCTTTTTATAACTAAATTTAATGATTAATTTTAAAAATAAAATTTCTTTATAAATATTATAATCATCTCATGATTATTATTCTGGAGACTTTATATGAAGACCCCTTGGCCCATCGTTGACCTACCAAAGTTGTTTTTGACACATGAAATAAATTTAGTTCAAACACCATGTGGAAAATTAATTGTTTAAGTAGTTGTGTATAATATAGTAAATAGTGAAATAAAATAAATGATAAACATTATAAATTTTCACAATAAAGTATAAAATTATCATAAATTTGTTATACAGGATGTTGAAGGATGCTCACCTGAAAGAAAATTCAAGGTAAGATATTATCTTCTCACTATTTACATCCATGATATAAATATCATGTTCACCACTTACATCTTTTGTGTGGTGTATATACTTACCATTTTTATATATTATAACAAAAATTACTTTATCTTTATGGTTTTAAGTATTTCATCTAATATTATTCCTTCACGAGGTTTATGATTTAATTTGTTTTAAAGTGTTATGGGACTCTTTGGAATATTTAAAGACTATTTTACGCAATAATAAATTTAAATGTTATTTTAAAGGTATTTCCATTAGAGGAAATTATATTACCATTGTTCATCAAAACCTTTAATTTTTCTACTTTTTTGGTAATTCAAGACCCTTTTAAAGTAGTAGTACCATTTTCCCAGTCTTTGGTAATCATTTTTAAAAAACAAACATTACTTAATTTATATCGTTAGTTTGAGAACTTATTTTCATCTAAAAATCATATTTTATTAAAAAAATTTCAAATTTTTTTTAAATGATTTGGCGAAGAAATGTTTAACCAATGTATGTTTTATCAATGTTTTTAAAGGAATGTTCTTATCGGTTTCCAAATTAGGCATTTTTCTATCATTTTTACCGTGAAAAAGGAATGTTATTTTTACCTTGTACAATATATCTAGATATACCCATCGTCATTCCTTCAATTATTCATTTGAATGTTTAAAAGTAATCTTTTAAGGAAAATTTTATTAAAATTGATTTTAAAATAAAAGTTTTTTCAAAAGGTAAAAAAATGATATTTTCCTCTAGAATATTTTTAAATATATATTTAATATATTTCCATCCATCAATGAAAAAAGCCAATTATTTTACTCTACTTGGGATACATTGTATGGATACCACCATAATAATCCAAATAAATGATTTTTATTGATTTGACTAAGGATAATATTAACATTCATTTCCTTGAACCCTTTTATTCCCCACAATATATTCAATTTCTTATGATTATTTGATGTTAAATTTTCCCTAAGTATCCATATCATTCATCATGGATATGATCACTGCCAAAACCTTACCCCATTTTCTATATGGTGTTTACTTTGAAACTTATTTTTTTTTTAAATAGTATTACTTTTATATCTTCTATTTCATTAAGATATTTGATAAGGCACATTTTTAAAAATATTATTATATATACGAGGAATGTATTGGACTTATAAAAAATGGATGGGGCCTAGTTACAGATATCCCCTTGATGCGTCGATAGTCTCAGAGGACTATTAATTTAGATATTTTCCTTAGATGAGTTTTTACATAATATTCTATAATTTGTTTTATGAATGTTTTTGACAGTAATGGTACCATGTACCTAGGTAACATGGTTTCTAATAATCAGGCATTTCCTTTATTTAGTTTCTATTATTATTCACCCATGATATTTTTCATTGACATATCTATAGATAGATTTCATTAATAGTGATTTATATTACATGTGTTTCAGTTCCTTATCCTTCCATGTTTATTTTTGTTATCTTGTTATTTGGAAGGAATGTCTTTTAGGTATTACCTTTACATATTTTTTATACACTTCCATTTAGTTGATTGATTACATGGAAGGTGTGTTCAATTATATACATTGTTGTATTTACTATTCTCATTGATGCTTTATGTTTTCATTTATATTTTTCCCTTACCGTGCTTTTGAGATCACCGTTATTGTATTTATTTCATTAGGAATCCAAGAATCATACCATAAAAGATTTGCATGGATTTACAATATGGATTTAAGTTACCCTCTAAGATATTTATTTAGAATAATGATAAATAATAAATGTTTTAATTATCTTATTCTTTTATCATGTATGCATCTGGTTTACTATGAATACTAAACTCTCAGTCCTTCAGGATTTGATTCCTTATAATATTGAGAATTTAATTGATAGAATAAAATGACTATGGGATATCTGGGGTTGGGTATCTATAGAAAATATGTAGAATGACCTATGTAGGCCACCAGTTACCTTCTGATGAATTCTAGGTAACCTATGGTGTCAAGGAAGGCGATATGTGGAAGTATTAATGAATTCCAAAATGAAATCATTTGGATATAAAAGTCTACGCTTGACCAAGGGACACCCAAGTATCCTATGAGGTTATAAAAAGAGGACAAGGTTTGGATATATCTTCATACAATTATATTACACAAAAAACTCTCTTCTCTATTTAATTATCTAGGATTCGTTCGTTATATTCAAAGAGATTCAATGTTACCTCCTTATCCTTTCCCAAATTACGATTAAGAGAACAACATCTGCAGATATTTTGATTATCAAAGGGAACCGTCTAAAGCCATAGTATTTATCAACATCCTTGAGAAACCATCAACATTATTTTTTATATACATTCTATTTTATACCCCTACTCTTTCATCTTATTCATCATTTTTCTTTTTTGTATAACCTCTTAGATCTATCTTTTCATATATATATATATATATATATATATATATGTCACCCCTTCTACTTATCATCATTCGGTTCTTAATTGTCCATTAAAAATAATAGATTTTTTGGTTCTTGGTTTCTTCTAAAACTAAGTGCTCTTAGTTTCTTACTTTTTCCATTAAAAAGAAATGGACATATTTGGTTCTTTCTTCCAATTATAACCAAGGAGTTATATACAATCCAAATACTCTTTAGGGGGGAAGACATTGAAAACCTTTGTTTGTTATTTCCAAACATCATTATCAAAGAAAACCTTTTGAATTTACATTATGAATTTTATTTTTTCTAATGGTTTATAATTATTTACTTATTTTATTTTATTCTTTGTTTTACATTTTCATTTTCAGTTTCTTTCTATATATATTCATATCTTTTATAGCATTGATATATTTATTCCCTTTAATTTCTTTTAATAAAAAATTACACCCCACTTTCCATATTTTTCTAACCCATTAATATTTTTTAATTATATTTTAGGGAGGCCTTGGAGTTATATGAAAATTCTAATTCCCTCATCATATCTTTAGTGCCTCTAGTATTATATCAATAGGAAACTCAATGTGTTGTGTGCCACAAATTCACCTTGAATACTAATAATATTGGTATGTAGATTCGTGATTCAACAAATGGGATGGGAAGTAGTGAGTTGTTGTAAAATGGATATATATTATTTCCATTACGGATAAAAAATATTTAATATAAATCTATTGAAAAAACTCAATGAGGACTATGTTCTACCAGTCAATTGGATTGAGGAAACTATTCTAGACCTAAAAAATCTTTGAGCCTTGTGGGTTCTTTTGGTATTGAAAGCATCCAATCACTCTCTTATCAGATGATGGTTAATAATATTCACTTATCAATTAGTCACTTTAATATGAGGAAAGGATCAAAACATCACATATGAAGATTAATATTTATCCGAGTAACTTCTGCTCAAGGGCAGGTATGGACAATTATTAGACCACACAACATGAGATCTTTGATGAAATTGACCTCATTACTCAAGGAAAAAGGTGATCACATGGCCCAAGTACATGTTCCCATAGTATCAGGATATTATTAGTGTTAATATAAATTCACACATATATTTTGAAATCACTTATCCTTGTTTTTTACATGATTTACACTTTGATACATTTATTTTGGGAAATTTTTTATAGTGAATTGAAGAGGATAATGAAAGGAGATGTTTATTGAAAATGGATAAAATTAAAGACAATTAATGCCATAAAATCAAGTCCATGTTGTAAATCCCTTAAAGATAGAGTCATAGCTAACTATAGAAATAGGTTTTAATAAAAATTTAGGGTGTAAAAGTTTGATGTTAAAGATGAATTTATGACATAAAATCTAACCTTATGACATAGAACAATTGGGGTATAAAGACCCTAAAAATGTCATTCATGTCTTAAAATGTAGCGATATATAATTCCCATGACCTTAATGTTCACTTACATTGTAAAACCAAGAATTATAGAGTAAAATTTAAAATAAGATAAAGATATTTAATGACATACATTATAAAATCCTTTTATGTTGTGAGTGACGTGGTCAATTTAAATTTTAGGTGCTCTATATTTAATATCATAAACTTCATTCTAATTTTGTTTGTATTAATTTAATATCATTCTATTGATTTTATCTCTTTCTAATTCTTATGTTTCTACTGTGATTGAATGTAAATAATTTTTTAATCCTTTTCATTGTTATGAGGGTTTCTACTTTCAATACAGTCATCCTCTTATACGGGTAACTATTCTCAATTCTGGTAAGACCATTTTTTATCGACTGAGGATTTTTTAAATGAATATTTTCATTACAAAAGATCAATTTCATATATCTAATTATTTTATTTCCATGTGTGGCTAATCCACCTATGGATAGTGTTCAAGAGTAGGGTAAAAAAGAACATAATTAATTCTTAAATAAAAAAGGGTAATCCATTAGCTAGTAATTAGGTTAAGAAATAATGTTCACCATTTTATTTTTCATAACCCTAATCCAGGAAATTTTAATAGAAGAAAAATAACCTAATTGGAGTTATGTAGGTAAAACAAATAGAATGTGTTTCTTCCCACTTTTAAAGTGGTTCTTTAAACACATCGACTGATCAAAACCTGTAGAACAAAGAATTGTTTCCAATCTAAGTAGATCCAATTGGTTTTACCGAATCCAATGGATGAGTTTTGATCTCTTTCACAGTCTAAGACATAGTACTAGCCTAATATAGATTTATGAATACCCTTTTCATAGTATCTAAAAAATTGATCCTGAACCCATCATAATCAACTACAGTTTAATCCAATTTATTTAATAAATTTCACTTTTTTTTTGATTTATGTGAGTAATCAATTTCCAGGTTCCAATTCATAGGTCACAATCAATTCTATCAGCTTCTTGTGGTCTCATCCATAAACATGAACTATCCTGCATAACATTCCAATAGTGTTAGTTGGGTTTCGTATAAATTTAAAATTTGATCATGCATATTGTAACATCCCGACTCGGAAGCCACTAAACCGGTGCTCCGAGCCGGTTCGACACAAGGCCTCAAGCGCGCCTCCCCGTGCGCCAGAGGTTGCTGACTAGCAGCGAGGGACTAGGATGTGATAGTGGGGAGACTATGCCCTCATATCAGATTAAGAAACAGCAGAAATAACTAAGTATCATACACAACAGAAAGTAAACAGAGTGTGGAAGTATAAAACAACTGAAATAGAATAGCTGTAATTGTAAAATGCTGTAAAATCATGAACAGCTATGCAATACAATACAACATTGGTCACCCAAAGGGTCGAACATATAGATACAAGTACAAAAGGAAGTGAAAGTAAAAGTACATGGCTCTGCTACTAACTCCAAGCCAAACCACGTACCCGATCTCCAGACACTGTCGAACTGCTACAACCCGATCAGTAGAACCACTCGAGCAGCTCCGCTCGAACATGCAACACTGGGCCTCAACCCTTTCCACCAAGCAACTCGTTCTCATCCTGAAAAGCAGACACAAGGTCTACACGTACACCGAGGTTCACGTTCATGGGTGAGAAATAATCTCAGTAGGGCTCCCCGACAAGAAACCTACAACTGTGTTGCTAAAACTGTATGCAGCAGAAACGTGCTCAGCCTAGATATAACACAACAAAAGAAAGTAAACCAAATGGGAAACCACATTTGAACTCAGGGTATGTAATCCCTGTCAACTGGGCAAGTGCCACCATGGATGTCCATATCTATATACATACACATCTATAGTCCCATACTTATACACATATACATAAATATGAATATTCATGATTAGGTTATTCAAATAACAAGAAACCACATCAGCAGTCGATCCTTGGGACCATAAGCTCGATCTCTTGGACATCCTATGCAAGGGCATTGAGTTGGACGTCATGCCACTCAAGCCGTGTATCATTAAGTCGATCTCTGGGTCCATAATCCCATAAAAATATACCTGCTTTGTTCAACGCCGGAAATATATCTCTAAAGAAGTCAACCAGAACCATGACCTCAGGCTAATAGAATAATGCCCTTAGGAATATAAGAATATCTCCCTCAGGTATAACGAACATCTTTCCCTCACGCTAATCAAAACTATTCCCTCGGGATAACAAAACCATGCCCTTTGGCTAAACAAACCATGCCCTCAGGCTAAATAGAACCTTGTGCTCAAGCCTTTCCCTCAGGCGAATCAGTATCCTTGCCCTCAGGCCTTCCCCTCAGGCGAAACAGTAACCTTGCCCTCAGGCCTTTCCCTCAGGATAATATATTCATTCCCTCAATCTATATATCACCATTCCCTCAGGATAAATATCAACTTCCCCTTAGGCTAATACAATAAAACCACGCCCTCAGGTTGAGAAAACAATGCCCTCAGGCTAAAGTAAAACACTGCCCTTAGGTGAAAGTAACCGGGCCAAGCCCAAAGCATAACAAGAACTTTATATACAACTTCTTTCAAGGAAAAAGTAATGCTCAATATAAACACGGCATACCCTCGGGTATTGTAGAGACCCGTATCTTGACGTACATTGACATTACATTACTTTTTCGGAATACTTAGTACATAACAAAAAACACACACTAAAGGATCGTAATAGTTTAGTGTCTTTGGAAACTCGGAACGTAATCTTCTAATCGTGGTGAAAGTTCTTCAATATCTCCCATAAAGGTCATCCCTTTTTTTACCTAAAACCTTTCTTTATATCCTAGGGAAAAGAAAACATAAAAGGGTGAGCTCAAATGCTCATTAAGGGTAAACAAAAGAAATATCAATCACATCATATATATAAGAACATAGCTTTTGGAAATCTTAACCTGCAAAAAAACTCATAATATCATAACATGGGATAAATCATAGAAGTGAAATGTAATCCCAAAAATAATAACTTAAAACATGAAACTTTGTGGCATACACACATAATCATAGATAATCATTTCTTGTTAGTCAAGACTCAATGCCAAGACTATCTTAGTGGACAAAGTCCCTTTCTGAATCGAGTAACCCTCGTTTCAGTCCTGTTTCACTGAACCGGTATAACCTACCATTTCAGCCATGTCTATCTCATGAGATATAAAATCTTTACCCAATGAATTGGAGGGAGATATAGGTCCCACCCATCTCTTAATGATACCATTCTTATGTGTGCCACAAAATCATAAACCATAAATAATTTCGTAACCCATGTAATAAAAATGGGATTCTTAAACAACATGACATCATAAAACCATTCATATAAGATAAAGGAATTCATAAACATAATTCCATCACAACATAGTCAAATCAATGTAAAAATACGGATAGAAACAGAACCCTTTATTATCTAAGATGGAAAATAATTTTGATAAAACACTTGAATTGAATTCTTGAGGAAAATATCCTTTCTTCTTCAAAATCAATTTCTTTTCACAAAACATCATGCAATTTTAAAAGAAAGAGATTATATTGAAAATATTCATGAAATATTTTGGAGTAAGTTTCATGAAAATAAGGCTTTATAAAACCGTAAAAATCCATTCGTTCTGTATAAGTTAAAAAAAACATTCTTCTCGTACTTTTGTCGGAAAAGTCAAAAATTGCCTCGTATGAAAAACGACAAAAGATTCCTTTCATATCTTTTACTAAAAACTCACCAAAGGGTAAAATTGGATTTAAAAAATTGTAGGTGGATGTAAATAACATTAAATATTGAGGAAACATGGATGTGGATGATAAAATATACCCCAGTAAATTTCAAAGTACAAACAATCTCGGATAAGAATGATATTGTGATATTTCCCTTACCTTAGGTCCGATTTGCTTTGTATGTGTCCGAACCTCCTGTATAATGATTTAAATAATGTCATTGACTTATTACAGAATCATATTCATTGTTATGATATCATATATGGTTCACTTATGACATTATATTACCCGTTCTTTTGTAAATTCCATGTTAAAGAAGCGTTTTGGGTAAAATCGTTTCATTTATCGTAGGTTTTTTGACTTGTTGTTCTTGACATCATTATTACTTATATCATGATTTACTTACTTCCAGAATATAAAATATGATTTATATATCATATATATTCAGTATATATATATATATAATAGATAGATAAATAAAATGAAAAACACCGTTCATGGAGACGGTAGTCCGTACGTACGCATGAACACTGTTTTTCTTTCCTTATTGTCTTGAAATGGAAGTAAGTAGATGACATACATATGTATAAATATACATAAATCCAGTAGCTTTATAATGTCATATATTTCATTATTATTTCTTATATATACATTATAATCATTCTTAAATGGTTAACATGGAGAATGAATCTCATCGCGTCGTGGAGACGGTAGTCCGTACGTACGCACGAGCGATGATATCATTTCCATAAATACTGAATTGAATTGGAGTGGATTATACAATATATCAGAATCAATATGATGTTGTAATAACTATGTATAGTTATTCTTTACACCATTATACCCATCCATGTAAGGTGGTGGTGGAAAATAGATTACACCACGGCGTGGAGACGGTATTCCGTACGTACGCACGCGCAGTGATTTCTTTTCCCGTAGGATGGATAGATGGTGAAATAGGATTGTTTCATACTTATAATAACATATCAGTATATGAGTGATACTGATGTTATTACTTCATAATGAAACAACCTAATAAGAAGAAGTGGAAGAAGAAATAAAGATGAAAGAATTGGTAACGGTAATTACCTCTTCTTTGAAGCGCCTCTTTGAGACCTCCTCTTAGGGCACTAAAATTGGTCTTTGAGGAAGACCAGAACCTCTAGGATGTTTCTAGGGAAGTGGAGAAGAGATTTTGGCAGGGGTTGGCCGAGCTTGAGTGCTCAAATTGGTGTGAGGAGGAGGGGGAGGAGGTGCCCTTTTATAAGGGAGGAGAGGGGCACCTTAGGAATATCTCAAAATATTATTTTATATTAAAGTCAAAATCGGTTTATAATGGTTCCAACGGGTCTTATTTCGAAGCTAAAGTGGGGATGGGTCGAAATCCTATCAACCAATAGAATTTAGACAAGTTTAGGATATTATTTTAACCTTATCAATTAGATTTAACTCTAAGTTAAATAATTTAACATTTACCGTGTCTTTTTGTTTTCTTTCACTATATGGTTAATACACTTACTATAACATGCCAAACGAACCCCATATTGTTTATTATTAATATATATATCCGTATCTAAGTCATTTAGCCGAACCTTAGATTTTTAGGAATAAAATAACAATTAATAATATAATATTTGATTTAAAAACTATTTTGTGTCAATTTTGACACTATTTGATATATGATTTTTGTGAAAGTCATAACAGAATTAAATGTTCGAACCAAGTTGATTAAATCAACATTAATATATCATAGTAACCAAGAAAATTAGTGGAATTCATAAAAATTTTCAAATTACATTTATTTTGGTGTTTATAACATCAATTATGTCAATATTTCATTAATAAGATAATTACTGCATCATCGTTGTGTCATAAATAAATTAAATTATATGATGTCTAAAAATTACAAATAAAATACCATCATGTAGGAAATCTTTTTAGCTTTCTAATGAATATTTACAATCTAATTTATCTTATGTATAACCCCATATTAAAAATGATCTACTTATTAAACTTTGATTTTAACTATTTTAACCTTTCTTTAAATAAATTAATAATAAATGTCCTAATCTAATCCAAGTGGGCCTAAATGGTCATATTTTATTCCTAAGTTTGTTTTTGGTCGAATTACACTTTTCCAATAGAATTAGGACATGTGTTAGGGTAATATTAATATCATATTTACCCTTAGTTACCCTATTTACTATTAACCGCGGTAAAAAAAAGTAAAAAGTTACTATTCACCAAAAATTATTTTCATCTCATTGAACCACATTTTAGTCCTTGATATTAACCGTGTCTGTCGGATTTTCAAAATTCTATTCACAGAAGCGGTAAAATTAAGTTTTATGCAAAATTCAGTTTTTTAACCTACCACTTAGTAGTTTCACTATTCATCAAAAATTGATGTTTTTCAGAACAATGCCAAAATTTCATCCTAAGCTATATTTCATATTCCTAATTCAAAAATGAAATCTATTTTACCAAATTCATAACATAGAAGTTGCATTAATTAATTTTATAATTAAATCCCGCTGTTAAAATAAATAGCGTGTTTTTAGGAAACAATATATATCAAAAGATTGACACTTGATTATGTCTGGTTTAAATGTGAAATTACAACCAATGACCAACATTGTGTTAAATTGTAAAAATATATTCTAAATATACTTTAAAACCACTCAAATTAATAATTTATCACTATTAATTATTTCGATTAAAAAAGTTGTTTTTAATTATAATTTAGTAATTTTCACTATTCATCAGAATGTGAAAGTTATCCGAAAAGTACCAAAATTTCACCTTAGGCTAAATTCGATACTCCGAATCAAAAAATGAAGTTCATTTTGAAAAATAAGATTTACAGAATTTTAGAAAGTGGTTATTACTATTCATAACGGCTAGTTTTAATAATATTTTAATAGCATATCGTTGTTTAGTGAAACTCAGTATTACGTACCACACACGCTATCGAGGAATGTTGTGATTGCGTGTAATGCAAGGAAAGTCAGGGATGCGTGTTGTGCAAGCTCCTTTTGGTGTAGCGTACAACACAAGACATTAGTGAAATAAAAAATAATATTTTTCATAAAATCTCGGGCTGTTACATTCTACCCCCCTTAAAATGAATTTCGCCCTCGAAATTCGTCGGGGTTATAAATGGTTTACTATTTGAAAGTTTCTTTAATAGAAACCCACATCGTAAAAAGGAATACCAAAACTTGGCTTTAATAACTAAAGTATGAAATGTAACGATTACCCAAATAAACTAATCACTGGGTTTCCACATAGGTGAAAATATGGATATGGAAGAGAAATCTAACCATCATGTTCTGATGGAGAGTGGTAGAGAACATGGCTATGGAAAAGCCAGTAATCACAAATCCATAAATTTGTGACGATCTAAGGTACCATCTGATTCATCAGGTATAAGAGAACTAGGACAACATTTTTGGCTTTCAAGATCATTTCCCTAAAGTTAAAGAATTTGAATTAGAATAAATACTTACTTTATTTTGGTACAATCTCACTGTTTTTCGTGCCTTTAACAATTTCCACTTCATCTCTTAAATAAATGAAGTTGAATTTGTTATTCGTGAAGTGTTAGCAGATCATGTGATAGAATGACGGGTCATTCCATCTGTCTCAAAAGGTTAGCAAAATTTATATACATAAGTCGATCTACAGTGGGATTAATCATATATGGTTCCTAAAATGGGCTTATACTTCATATATCATACTGCTTAATATAATAACACTAGTTTCTACTAAACAGGGACTTCCTGTAGGTCAGTGGTAGGCGATAAAGGCCAGTCGCACTTCGGTTGTGGGTTCGATTCCTATAGCCTTGTCCGAAGCGATGGGCTGTCGCCCGTCCTGCAGGTTGTCCTTTTTCTAAAACTACGTTACTATATCATCCCATCAATAATATCGAAAATCTTCTATCCTTAAACAATACTAACTTATGTCCAACATAATCCAGTCTAATCTTTAGGCTTATACATAATACTGCAGTCCACTCTCATAATATAGTGAAAACGATTACCAGAGATTTAATACTGTCGTTAATCCCCATATATCATAAGATATGTCTTGTTGGTCACATTCCAAACATTCAAAGTCCTTAATCGTGTATTCTCTTGAATACCTTAGTGAAAACATGAGTGCTGTTAAAAGTTAACACTTTCCACATACCAAAATCCTCAAAATTCTATATACTCAAACCATGATATCACTTAGTCCTTATATCAATCATGAGCTAATGAATACTGTTAAACATCTCGTTTTCTCATTTTCCCTTCATTATGCGCATATCATCTTATTTCCAAAAATATCTGAATAACCTTTCATGGATACTGGTAACATTAATCAGACAACAGTGTAACAATCCTTACATGTCTCTTTATTCTAAAGTACCATGAGATTACTTATACAACATTACACATGATAAACATGTAATCATTCCACTACATTCTTAAACCATTGACCGAGCTTCAACAATTCTTTCATCTCACATATCATTTGTAGTCTCATCAACATAAATACTACCCATACGACCATACTGATTATCTTCATGAGACTTTCTCTTAGGGCATTGGTTTGCATAATGCCCGCACATTCCACATTTAAAACATTTAACCATTGTTGATGTCGTAGCAATACCATTATCATCATCCATGTTGTTATATGAACCTTTTCCTTTTCATTTACTTGCTTTGTGTCCTTCTTTTCCACACCCAAAGCATCTTCCAGTTCCTTTGAAACTTTCTCCTTGATGCCTCTTCCCACATGATTTACATAGGGGAAATTGAACTTTCTTTCCTCTATGATCATCATGAAACTCCATCTTTCTCTTATTAGCCGAGTCAGGAAACTTACCGAATTTTACTTTATTAATCATATTATGAGATTGCTGATTCGACATAATAATGATGTTTGGACTTCCAAATCCCATTTCATTTGGTTTCTCATAAAAAATATCATTCCATTGTCCAGCATAGCCTCCATTATCATGAATCACCTTGTTTCCATCCATTTTCTAAAACCCAAAAAGAATAGTGTGAGAGGCAAAAATCATGCTAGGGAAAACAACATTATAAAGGGGGAGTACCTTCAATATCTAACATCTTAGGTTTAATTCTATGATCGTTAGCGTAGTTCTAGTACTATAACCTATACGTATACTTAACCTTAGGAACATCCCTAGACATACCTTAGAAATATCTCTAGGTATCTCACTAAAGTTCTCGCATCCTAGTTTCCAAAGGTTGACTAAACCTTTCCTCTGATACCAACTGTAGAGACCCGTATCTTGACGTACATTGACATTACATTACTTTTTCAGAATACTTAGTACATAACAAAAACACACACTAAAGGATCGTAATAGTTTAGTGTCTTTGGAAACTCGGAACGTAATCTTCTAATCGTGGTGAAAGTTATTCAATATCTCCCATAAAGGTCATCCCTTTTTTTTACCTAAAACCTTTCTTTATATCCTGGGGAAAAGAAAACATAAAAGGGTGAGCTCAAATGCTCAGTAAGGGTAAACAAAAGAAATATCAATCACATCATATATATAAGAACATAGCTTTTGGAAATCTTAACCTGCAAAAAAACTCATAATATCATAACATGGGATAAATCATAGAAGTGAAATGTAATCCCAAAAATCATAACTTAAAACATGAAACTTTGTGGCATACACACATAATCATAGATAATCATTTCTTGTTAGTCAAGACTCAATGCCAAGACTATCTTAGTGGACAAAGTCCCTTTCTGAATCGAGTAACCCTCGTTTCAGTCCTGTTTCACTGAACCGGTATAACCTACCATTTCATCCATGTCTATCTCAAGAGATATAAAATCATTACCCAATGCATTGGAGGGAGATATAGGTCCCACCCATCTCTTAATGATACCATTCTTATGTGTGCCACAAAATCATAAACCATAAATAATTTCATAACCCATGTAATAAAAATGGGATTCTTAAACAACATGACATCATAAAACCATTCATATAAGATAAAGGAATTCATAAACATAATTCCATCACAACATAGTCAAATCAATGTAAAAATATGGATAGAAACAGAACCCTTTATTATCTAAGATGGAAAATAATTCTGATAAAACACTTGAATTGAATTCTTGAGGAAAATATCCTTTCTTCTTCAAAATCAATTTCTTTTCACAAAACATCATGAAATTTTAAAAGAAAGAGATTATATTGAAAATATTCATGAAATATTTTGGAGTAAGTTTCATGAAAATAAGGCTTTATAAAACCGTAAAAATCCGTTCGTTCCATATAATTTAAAAAAAAACATTCTTCTCGTACTTTTGTCGGAAAAGTCAAAAATTGCCTCGTATGAAAAATGACAAAAGATTCCTTTCATATCTTTTACTAAAAACTCACCAAAGGGTAAAATTGGATTTGAAAAATTGTAGGTGGATGTAAATAACATTACATATTGAGGAAACATGGATGTGGATGATAAAATATACCCCAGTAAATTTCAAAGTACAAACAATCTCGGATAAGAATGATATTGTGATATTTCCCTTACCTTAGGTCTGATTTGCTTTGTATGTGTCCGAACCTCCTGTATAATGATTTAAATAATGTCATTGACTTATTACAGAATCATATTCATTGTTATGATATCATATATGGTTCACTTATGACATTATATTACCCGTTCTTTTGTAAATTCAATTTTAAAGAAGCGTTTTGGGTAAAATCGTTTCATTTATCGTAGGTGTTTTGACTTGTTGTTCTTGACATAATTATTACTTATATCATGATTTACTTACTTCCAGAATATAAAATATGATTTATATATCATATATATTCAGTATATATATATATATAATAGATAGATAAATAAAATGAAAAACACCGTTCATGGAGACGGTAGTCCGTACGTACGCATGAACGCTGTTTTTCTTTCCTTATTGTCTTGAAATGGAAGTAAGTAGATGACATAAATATGTATATATATACATAAATCCAGTAGCTTTATAATTTCATATATTTCATTATTATTTCTTATATATACATTATAATCATTCTTAAATGGTTAACATGGAGAATGAATCTCATCGCGTCGTGGAGATGGTAGTCCGTACGTACGCACGAGCGATGATATCATTTCCATAAATACTGAATTGAATTGGAGTGGATTATACAATATATCAGAATCAATATGATGTTGTAATAACTATGTATAGTTATTCTTTACACCATTATACCCATCCATGTAAGGTGGTGGTGGAAAATAGATTACACCACGGCGTGGAGACGGTATTCCGTACGTACGCACGCGCGGTGATTTCTTTTCCCGTAGGATGGATAGATGGTGAAATAGGGTTGTTTCATACTTATAATAACATATCAGTATATGAGTGATACTGACGATATTACTTCATAATGAAACAACCTAATAAGAAGAAGTGGAAGAAGAAATAAAGATGAAAGAATTGGTAACGGTAATTACCTCTTCTTTGAAGCGCCTCTTTGAGACCTCCTCTTAGGGCACTAAAATTGGTCTTTGAGGAAGACCAGAACCTCTAGGATGTTTCTAGGGAAGTGTAGAAGAGATTTTGGCAGGGGTTGGCCAAGCTTGAGTGCTCAAATTGGTGTGAGGAGGAGGGGGAGGAGGTGCCCTTTTATAAGGGAGGAGAGGGGCACCTTAGGAATATATCAAAATATTATTTTATATTAAAGTCAAAATCGGTTTATAATGGTTCCAAAGGATCTTATTTCGAAGCTAAAGTGGGGATGGGTCGAAATCCTATCAACCAATAGAATTTAGACAAGTTTAGGATATTATTTTAACCTTATCAATTAGATTTAACTCTAAGTTAAATAATTTAACATTTACCGTGTCTTTTTGTTTTCTTTCACTATATGGTTAATACACTTACTATAACATGCCAAACGAACCCCAAATTGTGTATTATTAATATATATATCCTTATCTAAGTCATTTGGCCGAACCTTAGATTTTTAGGAATAAAATAACAATTAATAATATAATATTTGATTTAAAAACTATTTTGTGTCAATTTTGACACTATTTGATATATGATTTTTGTGAAAGTCATAACAGAATTAAATGTTCGAACCAAGTTGATTAAATCAACATTAATATATCATAGTAGCCTAGAAAATTAGTGGAATTCATAAAAATGTTCAAATTACATTTATTTTGGTGTTTATAACATCAATTATGTCAATATTTCATTAATAAGATAATTACTACATCATCGTTGTGTCATAAATAAATTAAATTATTTGATGTCTAAAAATTACAAATAAAATACCATCATGTAGGAAATCGTTTTAGCTTTCTAATGAATATTTACAATCGAATTTATCTTATGTATAACCCCATATTAAAAATGATTTACTTATTAAACTTTGATTTTAACTATTTTAACCTTTCTTTAAATAAATTAATAATAAATGTGCTAATCTAATCCAAGTGGGCCTAAATGGTCATATTTTATTCCTAAGTTTGTTTTTGGTCGAATTACACTTTTCCAATAGAATTAGGACATGTGTTAGGGTAATATTAATATCATATTTACCCTTAGTTACCCTATTTACTATTAACCGCGGTAAAAAAAAGTAAAAAGTTACTATTCACCAAAAATTATTTTCATCTCATTGAACCACATTTTAGTCCTTGATATTAACCGTGTCTGTCGGATTTTCAAAATTCTATTCACAGAAGCGGTAAAATTAAGTTTTATGCAAAATTCAGTTTTTTAACCTACCACTTAGTAGTTTCACTATTCATCAAAAATTGATGTTTTTCAGAACAATGCCAAAATTTCATCCTAAGCTATATTTCATATTCCTAATTCAAAAATGAAATCTATTTTACCAAATTCATAACATAGAAGTTGCATTAATTAATTTTATAATTAAATCCCGCTGTTAAAATAAATAGCGTGTTTTTAGGAAACAATATATATCAAAAGATTGACACTTGATTATGTCTGGTTTAAATGTGAAATTACAACCAATGACCAACATTGTATTAAATTGTAAAAATATATTCTAAATATACTTTAAAACCACTCAAATTAATAATTTATCACTATTAATTATTTCGATTAAAAAAGTTGTTTTTAATTATAATTTAGTAATTTTCACTATTCATCAGAATGTGAAAGTTATCCGAAAAGTACCAAAATTTCACCTTAGGCTAAATTCGATACTCCGAATCCAAAAATGAAGTTCATTTTGAAAAATAAGATTTACAGAATTTTAAAAAGTGGTTATTACTATTCATAACGGCTAGTTTTAATAATATTTTAATAGCATATCGTTGTTTAGTGAAACTCAGTATTACGTACCACACACGCTATCGAGGAATGTTGTGATTGTGTGTAATGCAAGGCAAGTCAAGGATGCGTGTTGTGCAAGCTCCTTTTGGTGTAGCGTACAACACAAGACATTAGTGAAATAAAAAATAATATTTTTCATAAAATCTCGGGCTGTTACAGGTATCCTGGCCAAATGGCTAAACAGAGGAACGCACCCCTGGGGTGGTCCTGGATCGAAGCAGCAATTCCACATAGCAGTTATACATATTCATTAAATTACCTATGAAATTCTAGGTATTTAATTAATCAAGGGATCATCCATAAGACACCCCAACGTGGGTTCGTAACACAATGGTACAAAAAAACACACAACAGTTGGAATTGAAACACCAAGCCACCTACTAATCAGGCACATAAGGCGAAGTAGGCATCCCAACAAACAAGAAAGACGCCACACGTAAGGCTCAAGAACCACCAACCAAGAAGAACCTCTAGTAACCACTACAACATCAACAACACATGTTAGATATAAACAAACAAGTGCAGGTGACCGAACGAGAAAACAAACACTATAACCATAACCCCGCAGGATTACTAGTTTCGCACGGGTTATAGATGACACCCGGACACCTTCTCTACCCAAACCCGATGTAACAACTCTGGTCGATCAAACAACGGGCACCCGCTGGGTCCCACAAGTCAAACACCAAGGAGTCATCCTACTCGGAATACTTCAGATAACTAGAGAGAAGGAATAATACACATGATCCTTAGTAAAAAGAAATCCTACACGGGATCCTCGAATGAAGAAAAAAATAGGAAATCCATAATAGGGGTCCTCTCAAAGAAAACATGAGAGTGTTCCTACAAGGACTCCCTAGTTCAGCACAGAAGCAAGGCATCCCTCAGGGGACCCTTAGAAGCATCTGGTCTCAAGGCCTCTTAGGCCCGAAGGGCACTTCTCACAAGGGAAACATCCTCTAAAGAACAGGTTCCGGAACATAGATCACATCTCATCTCCTATTAAAGGTCTCAACGAAGTTGGTCCGAATACCCAACTTATCGTACACACCCAGTCTCACTCTTAGGTGACAACTGAACTCGACGACTAGAGGAAGAACCCCTCAATTTAGATAAAAACCACAAAAAACCCATTTATATAACCTCTAAATGTCAAAAGGATTCCACCATTGCAATATATGTGAAAAAATTCCCAGAATGGACTACTCCCATGCCCAATTCATACTTCCAGAGCATAAGATATCCCAAAATCACCAAACACTACTGGAAATCTGACCTTTCCCAACACTTCTATACCAACGGTTCATAAAAACCATTGGTATAGGTTCCCTTTCCCAACGGTTTGGCCAAACTGTTGGGAAATCCCACTTTGAGGCCACCTTTCCCAACGGTTTAGGCAAACCGTTGGGAAAGCCCACATTGTGGGGACCTTTCCCAACGGTTTTGGCCAAACCGTTGGAAAAACCCACATTGTGGGGACCTTTCCCCAACGGTTTTGGCCAAACCGTTGGGAAAGGTCCACTTTGTGGACATATTTCCCAACGGTTTGGCCAAAACCGTTGGGAAAGGTCACCCATCAATCAACCTTCACCCAGAATCAAATCCAGGCTCAAAATCTATTCCAACGGTTGTCAAAACCGTTGGTATAGGTCTATACCAACGGTTTTGACAACCGTTGGTATAGATCCTTTGATTTTTTATCATTTCTTCTTACCCAGAACATTATATAAATCAAAATTTAATATAATTATGAGAATACATATATATATTTATGTAATTATATACACAAAAGTCATGTTAGGTTAGTGGTTAAGTCGTTCAATAATAAACTAGGGGTGCTGGGATCAAATCCCAGCGAATGTTTTTTTTTTGAAAAACATATACCAACGGTTCCACAACCATTGGTAAAGATTTTCATATTAATTATACCAACCGTTTCCAAAACCGTTGGGATAGGTCTATACCAACGGTTTTGGGAAAACCGTTGGTATAGACCTATCCCAACGGCTTACTTGGCCACGGTTCTCCAAACCGTTGGTATAGGATATACCAACGGTTTGGAGGCATATACCAACAGTTCAAAACCGTTGGTATATGTTATTTTTCCAGTAGTGAAACTGAAGCAGTACATGGCCAGAGTACATGGCCAGAACCCACTGGGCCTGCCTGTGTAAGAGTAAACGACATGTAAGTTATTGTACATGGTGTTTAATGTTCACAAAAAGTCACACCATGTCCGTTTTCACCCGAACACATACCCATGTACCACTACACGACGTGTACTCAACGTACACGACGTGTACTTCAAAAAAACCCTTAAAACTGTGTTCTATTCCACACATCCAGCCACACGGCCACCCACTACATGGAGTGTACTCTAGTAAATAGCTTGTAATTATGAAAAATTCATCTTCCCTAAATGGGAATAACATAGGACGTGTTTCTCTGGAACACAGGCTGTGTATACTGGGTTTTCCGATGGGAATTCCCTAAAAATACCCAATTCACCCGTTTTCACCCTCGAAACAACAGATCGAGCCCCATGGGCATACAAGAAAGAAATATAATGCTTAAAAAACTTAAAACAACTTATTTAAAGGGGATCTAGGGTGAAAACGTAAATAGACCTACCTTTGGGAGGAAACCGTCGAAGCTTCGGTTGGTTTCACGGTCCACAGATGCCGCACGCCGACTCAGTGCGTCGAGGGATTTGAATCGGTACCCCTCTCACCTTCCTTCTCTCACATTTCCTCGATCTCCCAATTCTCCCATAGGACACAGAAAATGAGAATCCACACATATTTCATGCGCAAGAAGGAGGCGGGAGGAAGAGAGTGAGAAAAGAAAAGAAAAGAAGAAAAGAAAAGGAAGAAAAAGGGGCCCGGTGCCCGACATGAGTTTATGCCTTCCCTTGGCTAAACTCCCCATTCCGGACTCAACGGTGTAGACGGAATCTCGATCCAATGCTCAAATTAAAAGTTATTTCCAAATTAACTTGCATGAATAATTTAATATTTAATTTATTAATATTAAATATTAAATATTCTGCCAAAATTCAAACAGCTCAGATTTCCTCCAACCACCTATCCTAGGGTAAAAACCCTATTCTAGGACCAACGGAGTTGTTAGAAAAATTATCTGAGATAATCCATTCAGGGAAAATGACCATTTTACCCCTCACGAGCGTCCAACATCAAAAATTTAAATTTCTACTCAAAATGACGGTCCGGAAAAATACGGGTTCTTACAAACGCCCCAACATAAACATTCTCGTCCCCGAGAAGCCCAGTGAAAGAACTAGCAGGCATACTCATAACTCGAGCATCTTCAAAAACAAGCTATCTAGACTGTCTGACGACCAGCCTTATAGCGTTAACAACTACCTTATTTGTAGAAGATATTCAACTACGACCAAACTGGAACTCCCCACTATAGGAATACCCTTATCTTCATCTTAAAAGAAAACTCAGAGCTCAAAATATCCTAGAAAACAACGTAGTTTAACCTAAAAAAGGAACACCATCCTCAAACGGCCAATGGTGCACTCCCCCACCATATGGATTTCCTTAAACCGCTCCGAGAGCACAACAGGAACGTGTTTCATCCTCAACATGGATTCACATTAAGAATGAAAAAGGAGCTCGATGAAGGTCAAAGATCTCTCAACATACTCAATATGAATCAAGATAGCGCATGATCATCTCTCACAGGAGTACACTAAGATTTTATCGAAGGCATGTCTAGCTCCCTCCGAGCCACCCTAACATCCTACCAAAACATGACCAGGATTCAAACACGGGTCAACCATCCTCACACAGGTCTCCCAAGAACAAAACAGACATCATCCTACAAGGGTTCGATTCAAAACCAAAAAACAACCTACAAGGGCCCTGATCCTCTCTGAGCATTCTCAGAAGGAACTACTCCCTGGAGTTCACAACCCAAGCAGAAGTTAAATTGAACTGACACTCATCGGGTATCTGTATACAAAAATTCCCCAAGGAGGTCCATTTCACAAGAAAAGCCTTGGTATCTATCGACATCGTACTCAACGATCCGACTGGATAACCACAGACCCGAGAAACAACACCCAACAAGGGGTTACACAAAAAGGCATCATGTGCCACATAGACCAAATGGGTTCACTACACCACCTATGCACAAGGACTGAGTCATCAGCCTCAACAAAAACGCCTCAATGTAGATCCACGTAACCTGGAATCAGAGTAAAAAGTATGTTTAAGTAGACCAAAATGTCTCAGTCGTCAGTAAAAACACACACTAGCAAGCCTATATGATGTGAATCCTACATGCCTAGTATGATGCATGAGATGCTTCTTGACTTTTCCATCCAAGAGTCAAAATCCATCCCTGTAATCTTACCAATGTCCAAGAGCTAGAGATCCATAGTAAATCAAAATACCACACAACATGTGCGTCACTCAAGGAGAAAATCATATACAACTGTAACATCACAAAATCAGAACAACAATCCAAAACCCTAGCAACCAGGACTTCTTACCGGAACATGTGTTCTCAACGCACCAGCCCGATATCCATCATAGGTTCCGACACATTACTAATAATCTTGTCTAACATATCCAAAATAGTAAATACCAGGAAAGAAAACTCCTTTGATACCACTTTGTAACGTCCTGACCCAGAAACCACTAAACCGGTCCTCCAAGCTGGTTCGCCACAAGTCCTCAAGCGCGCCTCCCCTTACGCTAGAGGCTGTCGACTAGCAGAGAGGGCCTAGGGTGTGATAGTGGGGAGACTATTCCCTAGTATCAGAGTAAGAAATAACATAAATAACTAAGTATCATACACCGCGGAAAGTAAACAGGGTGCGGAAGCAGTAAACAACTGAAATAGAACTAGTTGTAATAGTAAAATGCTGTAAAAGCCCGAAGAGCTATGCAATACAATACGAAACTGGTCACCCACAGGGCTGACCATATAGATACAAGTACAAAAGGAAGTTAAAGTAAATGTAATGGGCACTGCCACTAACTCGGAGCCAAACCACGTACCCGATCTCCAGACACTGTCGAACTACTGTAGCCCGATCAGTAGAACCGCTCGAGAAGCTCTTCTCGATCATGCAACATTGGGCCTCCACCGTATCCACCATGCAACTCATGCTCAACCTGAAAAATAGACACAAGGTCTACACGTACATCAAGGTGCACGTGCATGGGTGAGAAATAATCTCAGTATGGATCCCCGATAAGAAACCTACAACTTTGCTGCTAAAAGTGTATGCAACAACAGTGTTCTCAGCCTAGCTATAACACAACAAAATGAAGTAAACCAAACATGCAACCACATTTGAACTCAGGGTATGTAATCCTTATCAACTGGGCAAGTGACACCATGGATGTCCATATCTATATATGTACACATGTATAGTCCCATACCTGTAAACATATACATAAACATGAATATTCATGATTAGGTGATTCAAATAACAAGAAACCACATCAACAGTCGATCCTTGGGACTATAAGACCGATCTCCTCGAAATCACGTGCATGGGTATTGAGCTGGACATCATGCCACTCAACCCGTGTATAATTAATTCGATCTCTTGGTCCATAATCCCATCGACATATACCTACTTTGACTAATGCCGGAAATATATATTTGAACAAGTCAACCAGAACCATGCCCTCAGGCTAATCGAATAGTGCCCTCATGCATATAAGAATCTCTCCCTCAGGCATAACGAACATCTTGCCCCTAGGCTAATCAGAACCACACCCTCAGGCTAACAAAACCACACCCTCAGGCTAAAAAAACCATGCCCTCAGGCTAAACAGAACCTTGCCCTCTGGCCTTGCCCTCAGGTGAATCAGTAACCTTTCCCTCGGGCCTTGACCTTAGGAGAAACAGAAACCTTGCCCTCCGGCCTTGCCCTTAGGCTAATATAGTAATGACATCAGGCTATATATCACCGTGCCCTCAAGCTAAATATCAACATACCCTTAGGGTAATATAATAAAACCATACCCTCAGGCTAAGAAAACAATTCCCTTAGGCTAAAGTAAAACACTATCCTCAGGCGCATGTAATCGGCCCAAGCCCAATGCATAACAAGAACTTTATATACAACTTCTTTCAAGGAAAAAGTAATGCTCAATATAAACCAAGAATACCCTTGGGTATCCGGGCCAAACGGCTAAATAGAAGAACGCACCCCTGGGGTGGTCCTGGAACCAAGCAGTGATCCCACATAGCAGTTATACATATTCATTAAATTACCTATTCAATTATAGGTATTAATTAATCAATACCTCAGCCATATGACACCCCAACGTGGGTTCCTAACACAACGGTACACAAAAACACACAACAGTTGGAATTGAAACACCAAGCCACCTACTACTCAGGCACACAAGGCGAAGTAGGAATCCCAACAAATAAGAAAGATGTCTTGTGTCAGGCTCAACAGCCACCAACTAGGAAGCACCTCTAGTAACCACTACAACATCAACAACCAAAGTCAGATATAAACAAACAAGTGCGGGTGACTGAACTCCCAACCCAACACTAAAACAGTAACCCCACAAGATTACTAGTTTGGAACATGTTATAGATGACACCCGAACACCTTCTCTACCCAAACCCAATGTAAAAAATAAGGTCGGTCAAACAATGGGCACCCAATGGGTCCCACAAGTCAAACACAAAGGAGTCATCCTACTCGGGATCCTCCAGATAACTAGAGAGAATGAATCCTACATGTGATACTTAGTAAAAAGGATTCATACATGGGATCCTAGAATGAAGAACAAAAGAGGCAACCCATTACAGGGGTCCTCTCAAAGAAAACATGAGAGAGTTCCTACAAGGACTCCCTAGTTCGACACATAAGGAGGAAATCCATTAGGGGACCCTTAGAAGCATAAGGTCTCACGACCTCTTAGGCTAGAAGGGCACGTCTCACAAGGGAAACATCCTCTAAAGAACAGGTTACATAAGATATCTCATAGCTCATCTCCTATTAAAGGTCTCAACTAAGTTGGTCTGAACACCCAACTTATCATACATGCCTAGTCTCACTCTCATGTGACAATTGAACTCGATGACTAGAGGAAGAACCCCTCCATTTAGATAAAAAAACAAAAAACCCATTTATATGACATATAAATGACAAAATGATTCCACCATTGCAATCTACGTGGAAAAAACACTCAGAATAGACTAATCACACGCCCAATTCTGACTTCGAGAGTATAAGATATCCCAAAATTACCAAACTAAATCAGTACATGGCTAGAGTACATGGCCAGAACCCACTGGGCCTGCCTGTGTAATAGTACATGGCGTGTAATTCACTATAAACGGAGTTTAATGTTCACAAAAAGTCACACCATGTCTATTTTCACCCGAACACATTCCCACGTACCACTACACGGCGTGTACTTAAAGTACACGGTGTGTACTTCAAAAAAACCCTTAAAACCGTGTTTTATTCCACACGGCCAACCACACTGCCACCCACTACACAGCATGTACTCAAGTACATGGTGTGTACTTATGAAAACATCAGCTTCCCCAAATGGAAAGAACACAGGGCGTGTTCCCCTGGAACACACGCCGTGCATACTGGGTTTTCTGACGGGAATTCCCTAAAAACACCCGACTCACCCGTTTTCACCCCCGAAACAACAGATCGAGCCCCATGGGAATAAAAGAAAGAAATATAAGGCTTTAAAAACATAAAACAACTTCTTTAAAGGGTATCTGTGGATAAAATGTAAACGGCCCTACCTTTGGGCGGAAACCGCCGAAGCTTCGGTTGGTTTCACGGTCCACGAATGTCGTACGCCGACTCAGCGCGTCGAGGGCTTCAAATCGGTACCCCTCTCACCATACCTCTCTCCCATTTCCTCGATCTCCCAATTCTCCCTGGGAGACATCCAAAGAGAATCCACACATGGTGCTTGCGCAAGAAGGAGGAGGGAGTAAGAGTGAGAAAGGAAAAGAAAAGAAGTAAAGAAAAGGAATAAAAAGGGGCCCGGCCCGGCCCCAGCGCCCGACATGAGTTTATGCCTTCCTTTGCCTAAACTCCCCATTCCAGACTCAACGGAACAGACAGAATATCAATCCGATGCTCCGTTTAAAAGTTATTTAAAAATGAACCTGCGTGAATAATTTAATATTTAATTATATAATATTAAATATTAAATATTCCGCCAAAATTCGAACATCTCAGATTTCCTCTAATCTCCCATATTAGGGTAAAAACCCTATTCCAGGACCAACGGAGTTGTCAGAAAAATTATTTGAGATCAGATGGTAGGAGAAAATGACCATTTTACCTCTCACGAGCATCCAACAGTAAAAATTTAAATTTCTGCTCAAAACGACGGTCCAAAAAAACAAAGGTTCTTAAACATATGTAGAATTAATGACCCTATACAGGTCATTCAAATTTTATCACATTTTATAGGGACCAATTCGACACTATAAACTTCAATTTAACAATAGTTCTCCTTTCTTTTCGTTATTTCCCAATTTATCTTTTTAAAAATTTCACACAATTATTATTTTATTTGTGTAACACCACAAGCTTCCACGATATGCTTCTTTTTGAATAATACAGTAGCGTGTGTTGTACGCAACTTCAAGTTCTAACACACCACAACTAATCAAAATAGCTGTTATGAATAGTAATACCCACTTACATCACTCATGATTCTAGGAATAGTTAATTTTAATTATAATGTACTTATACAGTAAATTAATGCATTTTTACTATTCACCAAAAATTCATGTATTTCAGAAAAATCCCAAAAATTCACCCAGACCATTTATAAAAGTTTAGAATTAAAAAATGTACTCAATTTTGCAAAAATAATTTTCTAAATATGATAATTTTAAATTTTAATTGAAATCATTATTTAATCAAAAGGTACAAACACTTAAAATATTCATCTTCATTATTAAGGTGCCAAAATTTATATATACATTAAAGGGTATGGATACCATTTATAAGAGTCATATTTCTATTCATAAGGTTATGTTACTATTCATAAGGGTCAGTTACTATTCACTGAAAATTAAGTTAATTTCATCAGCCTCTAAATAACTTTTTGATCACAATCATGTTTGTCAGATTTTTAAAATTCAAATCATTGAGTTATAAAATTTTAGTTTAATAGATAGGTTATAATGAAGTGGTGTTTTTTAGAGACTCGGTGTTTTATGCATTCTATATTAAATTTATTTGAAAATTCATGAGGTGTTACTTTATCCCCAACTTCATGAAATTGCGTCCTTGTAATTTTATTTGAATTTTAATAAAGAGGGGGTACCCTGATCATGGTGTCCATCTGGTTTCATCATCATTTTACTCACATAAAAAGAAGGTCCATGCATTGAAAAAATGATTTAGAGATCATTCAAAATCATTTTCATCCTTCATCCAGATACACGTCGTACCACTTGGGTTATATGGGTGTTCACTAAAAAATAGTTTCGAAAAAAAAATCATGTATGACATATAATTTCAAAACATCTAATAAAACATGATTTTTATAAAACAGTCAGACTGAGTTTGAGTTGAAGCTTTAAATCAATTTTACTTTTAAAATTCCATAAGTATGGGTTGAAAGATTAAATTTTAAAAGAAAATATAAATAGGTATCACAAGGGTCTCCTTCTTTAGAAGCTTTGGGAAAATCATAATATGATTTAAAATCTTGTGATAAGGTAAAATATTTGAAAATTCCTTGATAATATTTAACTTTTGTGAAAATTTGAGAATATTGAGAAAATATGATTTGATTAAATACAAGCCATGATCCACGATGGTATTGAGGTATAATGGAGGTGCTTGATATCTCAAACAATTTCTTGTAAGTGATTTTTATGTTAGAAAATGTTTCATAATTGTTGGGACATGACTTTGCAATAATTATTGCAAGCAAGTCATCAAGAAGGGAAAAGAATGTTGTTCGAGATCCTCCTCCTTCCATTTGTAACTAACTTTCCTTGATCTAAAAAGTTATAAAACAAGGATTTAAGTTAAATAATAGACATAGATACTAACCATATGTTTAAAAAAAATAATAACCCCTAAAGATGTCTACGAGTATTGATTCCCCTTCTTCCAGTAGGTGCCATTTATAAATAATAGAATAAGCTAGATTAGGTTTTGAATCTAAAACAGAAGGGCACCTAACATAGATTTACATTCTATGAATATCTAATATCATAAACATAGTTTCCCTGAGGAAAAATTTACATTTAAATCCTTCAAAATGTCTTTTAAAGAAAATATGAATTATCCTAAGCATATCCTCCGGGAGTGTCATAAACAAGAGTGTAGAAAGATCCATTTCATGTACTCGGATACCCCAAGTCACACCCGAAACTTCTTTTCAGAGATTTCACTCCAAGGTACATCTGTCCAGAGCCACCTCTACCTGTTCGCATCCAGACATGGATGTATTTTCGAGAAAGATTCACATAATCTATTTCTTACCAAAATACCAAGACATTATTATATATTTATCCTCAAATAATACCTTAGGGATTTTTTCCATAATCTATATTTTCTAATCTAGTTTCTAAGGTTCGTACTAATCTTCCATTGATACCAACTATAATGCCCCGACCACTCTAGAGAGGAGACAATGCATTACTATGTACATTGGCATGGTTAAAAGGAATGAAAATCCTGAAGGAAAGACCAGTTTAGTAGTCTTGATAAAACTAGATACATAAATGTATCTCAAATTACATTGGAAAGGTAAGAAAATAGAACACATAACAAAAACTAAAAACTGCTTCCATAGAAGCTCAATATGTTAAATCCTCTTCATAACCTGATAGAGGCAAACAAATGAAAAGGGTGAGATCAAATGCTCAGTAAGGGTTAAAATTAGAAGAAACATGAATCAATAATAACTGAATCATAAACAAATTGGCACAGTCAATATGGCATGGTGAATAAATTAAAAACTAGCACCATTAATAAACTAAGAATGAAAATACACCCATAGATTCTGTCATAGTGAAAACCTCATGGATACTAATAACTAACAATGAATAAATATAATTCTTATTAATTGGACATTGTGTATCCAGAACATGATACCATAGTACTATTAAAAAGGTTTAGTTCTGTGGGTAGAAACCTGTCTGATTTTTGGAACCAAACTCAAAGGGTTTGTCGCCAACTGATTTCTCTCGTGAGACCTAATGATACATCGAGGGGTTATTGAGGGAACCACCCACCCTTGCATCCAAATAATTCTTTATACATAGATTCAAAAAAAGAGAAACATGACTTTACATTATCCGTATAGAATAGATGATACACTTTCATCAATTTTTCCATAGTCAAAACAACATTCAAGATAAATACCGTAAGTAAAATAGAATATGGATTAGACAATAATAATATCCATCATATGATAATATGGATATATAAATGGAATATAATTTCATTTTAAAGGTAATTTAAAATGGGCATTAGTTAAAGAAGATATGAAATAGTAGGTTCACAACACAAAGCAAGTCACAGTTAAGTGAAAATTGAGACAAAGCTCGTTACCACATTGTAATCAATTGAGTCATATGAACAAATGTTAATAATCATGAAATAAATCATAGAATAACTTGAATATAAATATAATCATTATAATATATAACAAAAGGCAGTACAACTATACCATATATAATAAATAAGAGGAAAACATTGTAAATCCCACAGAATTGAGAGTGATATGAGAAAACCCCTTACAACCATTTCTCTATGGTAATGAGTGTTCTTGCGAGGGATTAATGAGAGGTAAAGGGGTATCCCATTATTTATATATCATAAGGGTAGTATGGTGGAGGTGTGAAAATATAACCCATCATTAGGTATTAAATATAAAAGAGCACAACATGGGGGAGAATCTTGAAAAAAAGTAAGAGAGATGATCCCTTACCTTATGCTTGAAGGTGTTCTTGATTGTTCATAACAACCTGAATAATCAAATTTAGCTTCATTAATTAACAAATACAAAACCTAATCAACATTAAATCGATATTTTATGACCTTATTAGGTACATTAATGGCCTTTTCAGTGGTTTAAGAGATTCAATTTTATTGTTTTGATATCATTTTCTTCTTTGGTTTTCATGATCCATTTACTTGTATTCATCAATGGATGTTTGTTTGAAATATGGTTAAACATCCAGAATTGTTAATATACATTATTAGTGACATTAAAAAGATATAAATTATCTTATAATGATTCTTGTTATATACCATGGGGATGACTCATTCGATGAGTTAAAAATAAACGCTTGGATTTGGCTTGGTGGTTTTGTGCATAATAAACTTGTTTTGTTTTATTATTCCATATTATGAATGTGTAAGGATTCCAGAGCATTAATAAAGATAAAACACATATACTATGGCCTGGTTGAACCAATGAAAAGGTTTCCAAGATAGTATTGAAGATAGTAATGAAAATTGAAAAGTCATCTTTGTTGAGTGTGATAAATTAACATATCTTAGACCACGACTGGAATTCCCATTTTTTGCAATGGGATATTTGCGATGGGATCCCTTCAAAAATATCCATTTTGCGATGGTCCCCCATCTCAAATTGCCCACTGTAGAAAACCGCATCGCAACAGATATTTTTTTACGACGAGCCCGTCACAAAAAGTATCTGTTGCGACAGAAATTTTACCCATCGCAAAAAACATCCAGATTATATACATTATATACCCAAAATCGTATTACGACGGCCCCGTCACAATTAGTTTTAGCGATGGGGAACTTACCCATCACAAATAGTATTCTGATTATAGACATTATATACCCACAAACCTTTTGCGATGAGCCCATCGCAAATACTAATTGCGACGGGCCCATTGTCCTATCTCAAATACTAATCTTAAAAAAATATATTTCACTTATTTGCGATGGGGTCCCGTCGCAAAAGACCCCATCGCAAATACTAAAAATAATTAAAAATAAAAAATTATTTTTATTATTAGTAAAATAAACAAACATTAAAAAATATATAACTAAAAATATGTATATAATAAAATTATTATTAATAAGAAATTGATATTAATATTATTAAAATAATAAAATAATAAAAAAATATTAAAAGTTTCAATATTTTCAAAAAATATAAAAAACCAGAAAATATTATTATTATTATTAAAATAAAAAAATAAAAAAATATATAATACTAATAGTAAATTATAAAATATTAAAAAAAATTAAATTATGCAATATTTCCACCAATATAAAAGAAAAAAACTATAAATAGTTCATATTATTAAAAAACATGAATTCAAATGTTTTTAACATAAAAAATCACTGGGGGCGTCTAGAGGACGTGGAGGAAACTCCATCCCTAAACTATGAGTCAGACAGTTGATGTACTCCATCTTCTCGTGATACTTCTGCTGCTGCCGCTTCTCCAATTGATGCAACTCCACCTCATGATGCTGCTCTTACTGCTGCTTCCACCGACACATCTCTTCATGCTACTTCTAGATAGTCTCTATAAGATCATCCTGAGTTCGTAACTGCTCCTCATACTGTGATCCAGAAGATGATGTCTCTCCACGATTTCCTCTCGAGCGGGACACCGACATCGCAGCAGTACCATAATAAGTACCAAGAGTCAAATGAGAGTCAATACCAACTACTCGGACCTTCTCAAAGCCATACTGAGTCACCTGTATCCATGCCGCCTCATCGAAATGGTGAGCACTGGTCTGCTCAGTTGTCTCGCCCTGACCCTCCGCCTATGTTTGAGAGGTCACAGCCTCATATAACTCCTTCAATTCCAATTTAAAATTAAAATTGTGAAAATATTATAAGAAGTTAATTGTCAATCTGAAAAAATAATACCAACCACAATCTGACACTGGCGATCACCTCTAATCTCTAAAGTGGGTGGATCACTGTACATCCTCCGATAAATGTCGAACTCCGTAATATCGTGGTGCTCGACTGCCTAAATAAATATAAAATAAACTTTTTATATTTAAATTTATATAAAATATTTACAAAATATACTTACCAGATTCTCTCTATGAGAACTGAATGTATGGTTACCGGCTCAATGTGTCACCTCCTGTCTCACCCGGTTCTGCCGTCCCACTGAAGATCTTCTCTAAAATCCACCACCCAACCAGTGTAAACATAATCCATCCCAAACGTGAGATTAAATGTACTCTGGTTGGTGAGCTCTACATGACTCATTAAATTCTGTCACTATTACTTTCTTAATGGCTGTCCTTTTTAAATTATGCAAAAACTGATAGAAATGGTCACGTATAGAAACCTGCCTAGCTGAATGGATTGTGTCGCGCATGCTATCATCGATAGGATACCATAAACCCTACAAATAATTTATAATGTCAAGTTATTCATAAAATAAATTTCAAAATATATATTATTTATTTACGTACCATCAAATGATGGAACATGTCATGTCACACATCAACAGGAATCTGTTCCTATGTGATCCATGGCCGAGAAAAATAATTGCACAAGATTGAACTCCCCTGTCCAATAGCTACATGCGCAAAACTGTGAAAAAAGAATAAATAATTGATCAATTAATATATATAAATAAATTAATGAAATCTAACTAAAATATACTGGTTTCCATACCTTCGCGTTTGTGGATCAATACCAAGATGTGGACATCACTCGGGGATAGGGTCAAGAATCATCAGTCGTGTAAGACTGTGCCCCCTCCATGTACCCCCTGAACGTCCATTAGTCTGAGGGTCAGATGATCCAAAATCTCCCTCATCTAATGGTAGGTTAGCCTCTTGAAACTCATGATATATATCAGGGTCCATCTGAAACACAAAATGATTGTTCTTAGCAGATAGTTGAAAATAACTATTATATATAAATATATATTAGTTATGATTATAACCAGCATTTAATTGTGTCAATGTTCATCTTCATCCTGTTCTCCATAGCTATCAGTGTCAATGTCTTCATATTCCTCCTAAGCATCATCAATATCCATATGAGATTGTGTTTCAGCATCTCTTGTCATTTAAAATTAATTTGTAACATCATTAACATCTTCATCACCATCAATCCTTAATTGTGGGGTGTCATAATCAATATTCACCTCTTTTTTTGAATCAGATGGATTTTGAGCAGTCTCTTGATAAATTTCAATTTCTTCCACTTCCGCGGAACCACATTCAGTTTGAGTAAACTGATTTTCCAGAGATTTCATTTTTATTATGCTCCACTAATCGGTCAAGTCTCTTAAAGTAGTACAATATTTAGGATAATAAATTTTATGTTCCTGTTGAGCTAGTAAAAATGGTTCATTTACTACAAGAAGACTTGTATATTTAATATCAATGATTCCATGAGTCAGAAGAACACACAATCCTCTCTTAGTATCCAACCACTGACATTTAAACATTGTTATGTAATTCTATCCTAGATAACACAATTCAATAATTTCCTCCAAAATTCCATAGAAGTCAACTTCAGTTTTTCTGTGATGTGATCCTCTCAAGAAAACTCCACTGTTCATTTTTTTAATTCCCTGTTTGCATGTGTTTGAAATTAAAAACCATTCACCCCATATTCCTTATAAAATTTAACCATTTTGGATGGTGTGTTACTCAATATACACAGTCCCTTATCAATTTTATCATCATTTTGAGACACCTGAAAATTTTTAAAACAATTATCAATATAATAAATAATAAACATAATTGATATTAAACCATCAATAATTTATGTTACCAGTTTTTGAAACCATTGAGAAAATTTTTGTGGAAGTTGTTTCCTGATATGATTATCATATAACCTAGAAATAAAATAAGTTAAAATATTATAACATATATTATAGAATAAGTGATAGAAGCACCAAGAGGAAAAATGATGTCATTTCATCATAGTGGAGCAGAACATATGTATGAGCTCTGTGATGTTCATCATCTGAAAGCCATCGTTCATGAACACCACCGAAACCAATATTTGTCGGATTAAAAACTTCAATTGATTTTCCATTTCGTCACTAACATTCCCCTCGTTTCATCCAATGCGATTGTGTTTTGATGGATATTGAGATTCAAAATAATGAGGGCAGGAAAAAGCAATTTCCTCCTACAAATAAGCTTCAGCAATTGAGCCTTCAATTGATGTTTTGTTTCGTACTTTTTTCTTCAATTTCTGCATGCATCTCTCGAATGGGTACATCAATCGAAATGTACTGGACCTCCAACATTAGCTTCATGTGGCGAATGTAATATTAGATGTTCCATTGAGTAAATGAAATCTGATGAAAAGATTTTTTCCAGTTTACATATAATTATAGGAACATATTCTTCTAGTTTTCTTATCCCATCGTAGTTTGTTGTCGCTGCAAAAATATCTCTAAAAAATGATATGTCTGTTATCGAGTCCCAAATCAAAGAATTCAACAAACCTCTGAATCCAATCAGTATTATTCTTTCTGTTATAACATGACAATCATGACTTTTTAATCCAGTAATATAACCGTTCTTAACAAATCTGCCCAAATTAGAAGCATATCAATTTGGAAGTCTCAAATCTATAATCCACTGACAAAAAAATAAGTGACTCCCTTTGGACTGTGTATAAACTACTTTTCGCTTCACTAACCACTATAATCTGACATTTTCAAATAGTTCAAGTTCTGGTCGCCTGTAAATTTGGGCAAGATCTAATCATGCCTTTCAGTATCTTTGGTCTTTCAATTGTCACCCCCTAAACAAATTATAAAAAATATGATCCTATGAATGCATATCCAATCTCATGTATAAAAGATTGAATATGCCTACGTATCATCACATTTTAAATAATTTTTTGAGTCGGTGAGAGTTGAAAAGAGAAAAGTCATCGATCAAAAGGAGTGTGGTTAATCCTCTTGAAATTGTTCCATGTTTTTAAAATTTATTAAAATTTATTAAAATTTCTTCTGAACTATTCCTAACTATTCCTAACTAATTATTAATAATTATTACTAATTATTCCTATATATTCCTATTTATTCCTATTTATTCCTATTTATTCCTATATATTTCTAATTATTACAAATTATTGCTAACTATTACAAATTATTGCAAATTATTACAATTTATCGATAATTAGTACAATTTATTGAAAATTATTCCTAATTATTGACAATTATTCCTAATTATTGCTAATTATTCCTAACTATTCCAAATTATTACTAATTATTGATAATTATTGATAATTATTCCAAATTATTGCTAACTACTCTTAATTATTGCTAATTATTCCTAATTATTGCTAATTATTTCTAATTATTTATAGTTATTACTAATTATTACTAATTATTACTAATTATTACTAAATATTACAAATTATTACAAATTATTACAAATTATTACAAATTATTACAAATTATTATTAATTATTACAATTTATTACTAATTATTACTAATTATTAAAATTTATTACAATTTATTCCTAATTATTACTAATTATTTATAATTATTCCTAATTATTTCTAATTATTTCAAACTATTGCTAATTATTACTAATTATTACTAATTATTACAAATTATTACAAATTATTACTAATTATTAATAATTAGTAATAATTATTAATAATTATTACTAATTATTAATAATTATTACTAATTATTACTAATTATTACTAATTATTACAATTTATTACTAATTATTACAATTTATTAGAAATTATTACAAATTATTACAATTTATTACTAATTTAGCAATACTTAGAAAAATGAAAACTACTTGAATAATGAAAGGAAATTTGGTAATCATTGTTGTGGAGATGATTGCAAATTTTCCCTTCATTATCCAAGCAGTTTTCGTTTACTAATTATTACTAATAAAATAATTTATATTATAAATATTTATAAAAAACAATATTAATATTATTAAAATAAAAAAATTGTAAAATATTAAAATTATCAATATTCACAAGAGGCTTTGCCTTATTCTTAACATGATCAAATCTCAAAGGGTCGCCAATTGTTAGGTCATGCGCAATAAAAATTTGTGTCAGCCATGTTCAATGTAAATTCTATAATTTTCCTCGCATGGTTGATCACCTCACAAGTAGTGTTGTAATAGGACGACCAAAGTAATGTCGTTCTTGTCTCTTAGAATCATCTCACTCCCTTTACATAAATCATTCTTCCTTAAAAATTTGAGGGTACATCAGTATCTTTCCCTTAAATTTTAAAGGAAGAATGTTCTATGTAAAGGGTCATGTGAGATAATTCTTATAGATGAGAAGGGCATGAGTTGAGTAGTCCTATTGCAACGCTACTTGCAAGGTGATCAACCAAGTTTATGTAATTATATGTAATTATATGTTATTATATCTAATTATATCTAATTATATCTAATTATATCTAATTATATCTAATTGTATCTAATTATATCTAATTATATCTACTTATATCTAATTATATCTAATTATATATAATTATATATAATTATATATAATTATATATAATTATATCTAATTATATCTAATTATATGTAATTATATCTAAATATATGTAATTATATCTAATTATATCTAATTATTACTAATTATATCTAATTATTACTAATTATTACTAATTATTATTAATTATTACTAATTATATCTAATTATTACGAATTATATCTAATTATATCTAATTATATGTAATTATATCAAATTATATCAAATTATATCAAAATATATCTAATTAGAACTATTTATATCTAATTATTACTAATTATATCTAATTATTACTAATTATATCTAATTATTACTAATTATTACCAATTATTACTAATTATTACCAATTATTACTAATTACTACGAATTATTAATAATTATTTCCAATTATTACTAATTATTACCAATTATTACTAATTATTAGCAATTATTACTAATGATTACCAATTATTACTAATTATTACCAATTATATCTAATTATTACCAATTATATCTAATTATTACTAATTAATTGTAATTATTACATATTATATCTAATTATTACTAATTATTACTAATTATTACTAATTATATCTAATTATTACTAATTATATCTAATTATTACTAATTATATCTAATTATTACTAATTATATCTAATTATTACTAATTATATCTAATTATTAGTAATTACCCATAATTATCCCTAATTATATCTAATCATGACTAAATTCCACTAATTATCTATTATAATCTCTAATTATTCCAAATTAACAATAATTAATTATAATTATCACTAACAATATCAATTTCTTACTAAAAATAAATATAAATAAAAATCAATTTAAATCTATTTTAATTAGAACTAATAAACAACAACTAAAATTAATTTTAAAAAATAAAATAAATATAAAAAAATAAAATATTAATACCTTAAACTTTGATATTCTGAAGTTATTGGCGCCTTCCAATTGCCCTCGTATAAAAAATTTTAACTAAAAAAAATTTTTTCCTTAAAACTGGAGAA
Organism: Viscum album; assembly: GCA_963277665.1. Taxonomy (NCBI): domain Eukaryota; kingdom Viridiplantae; phylum Streptophyta; class Magnoliopsida; order Santalales; family Viscaceae; genus Viscum; species Viscum album. Next base: position 1,736,922,866 of record OY728133.1, read on the forward strand.
TGAAGAGAGAGGGAGAAGAAGATCTGAGTGATTTGAAAAAAACGGGTCAGGGTAAATATAGGTTAGATTAGTTGCGTCGGGGTTAGTTGTGATCGGTTTCCCGTCGCAAATGGTGGTATTTGCGATGGAGCCCGTTGCAAATACTCTTGCCCGCATTAATTACAGTTTGAGTGGTCTGGGAGGAAGAGGGGGTGAGGGGTGATTTATATAGAGGAGGAGAGGAGGGTTTTCATAATGTTTTAATCATTATTTTATTATTTCTTCACAAGACAAGGAATAATAAGTATTACAAGACCAATAATAGTAATATATGCATGGGAGTTCGATATTTGGGTGCTTAAATCACTCATGATGCTAGGAATAGTAAATTTAAATTATAATGTTTCTATATGGTAAATTAATGTATTTTACTATTCACCAAAAATTCAAGTATTTTAGAAAAATCTCAAAAATTCACCCAAACCATTTTTCAAAATGTATAATCCAAATGTGAACTCAATTTTTCAAAAATAATTTTCTAAATATGATAAATTTAATTTTTAATGAAAATCATTATTTAATTGAAAAGTACAAACACTTAAAATATTCATCTTAATTTTTAAGGTTCCAAAATTTATTTATACATTCAATGGTATGGAAACCATTCGTAATGGTAATATTACTATTTATAAAGGCAAGTTACTATTCATAAGTGTAGGTTACAATTCATAAGGGTAGATTACTATTCACTGAAAATTAAGTTAATTACATCAAACTCTAAATAACTTACTAATCGCAACCGTGTATGTCAGATTTACAAAATTTAATCACAGAGCTATGAAATTTAAGTTTAATGGATAGGTTATAATGAAGTGGTGTTTTGTAGAGACTCAATGTTTCATGCATTCTATATTAAATTTATTTGTAAATTGTTGGGGTATTACAAGAATTTCATAGAGGAATTTCCCCACCTTGATTCACCTATTACCAGTCTTAAAAAATAATGGTGTCAAGTTCCTATAGTCTAAATCATATGTGAAATCCTTTAAAGATATGAAAGAGAGGCTTTTATTATAACCTACTCGGACTCTTCTAGATCCATTCATAGATTATACTATCTTTTTTTGATGCATCATGCATCAGAATATGAACAATGATGTTGCAGGAGGACAAAGTCATTATGTACAGATCTCGGTAGTTGAGGCCTCGTGAGGGGAACTACCTGACGCATGACCTTGATCTACCAGTAGTTGTCCATGCCTCACTTTTTGGGAGACATTATCTAATAGGTGAGAACTTTTGTAGTGTACACATACCACAAGATCCACAAATATATCTTTTCACATTATTATTTGAACCTCTGATTGCAAAGATGGGTCGATTATCTACAAACCATTGATTTTGAGCTTTCCTATACTCCTAGTAAGGGTAATGTAGTTGTAGATGTGCTGAGTCAGAAAACTAAAACACAAGCCATACAGAAATCCAATAATGAATGGAATTTAATGAAACTCATTTAGGAGATACATCTAGAGTTTCCTGACAATCAGGAGCTAACTTACCTCCCATCTGTGACTATTAACTATTCCCTCTGTGAGAATGTGAATGGTAGATAGTTTTTAGATCCAGAAGTCTTGGTTCTCCATGACTGTATATCGGGAGATAACTTGCCTCTAGATTGGTCTGTGGATAGAGATGAAATCCTACATATTCATGGATGTGTCTGGGTTCTTATAGATATGAAAAAGGAGTTGAGGAAAGGTTCCCATGTATCTTAGTCCGAAGTTCATCCCAACATGTCCAAAATGTATCGAGATATGTGATTCCAGTATTGGTGGCATGTGATGAAATTCCAGATATCATGCTTTATCACTAGCTGTCCAACAATTCAGCAGGTGAAGGTGGAGCACCAAATACCTGTAGTATTATTTCAACAAATTTTAGTCCCAAAATAGAAATGTGAAGATGTTCCTGGGGACTTTTTAGTTGGTTTACCTAGGTCTTCTAGAGGTAGTGACATTGTATGGGTTATCATTGAAAGACAGAAGAATGTAGATCACTTGATTCCTATTCAGGAGACTTTATCAGTTGATAAGTTTGGAATAATGTATGTCCATGATATCACACAACTACACAGGGTCCCTCATACTATTATTTCAGATAGGGACTCTCGTTTCACATAAAAGTTCTTACAGGGATTACAGAAATCTACGGGTACTCATGTTCATTTAAGAATAACTTTTCAGACTTAGACCGATGGAAAATCAGAACAAAAAATAGAGGTTCTAGATGGTATGCACCAAGCAAGTGTCCTTGATTTCAGCAGTTCATGGGAGAAACATATTCCTCTCATCAAGTTCGCCGATAATAACACTTCCAACTAACAATTCAGATAGATCCTTTTTACACCTTGTGTGGAAGGCCATGCCATTTACCCATGTGTTGGATAGAGGTAGGTGAGTTAGCCATATTTGGTCCTCATCTAATTTAGGACACTTTAGAGTAGGTTCAGTTATTTAGAAAGCATTTGAACACTACTCAGTCCAGACAGAAATATTATTTTGATCACCATCAATGTCTTCTAGAGTTTGAGGGCGTTGATCATGTTTTCCATTTGGTATTTCCTGGGCTAGGGAATAGATGGTTACAAATTTTAGTAAATTTTTCTCCTCATTACATAGGGATATTTGAGATTCTTGAGAGATTCAGGTTTTTTGTCAATCAGATTCTAATACCTCAAAGTTATCTTTTTCATGCATGAGGTCTTCCACATCTCATAGTTTCTCCAATATCATTCTGATCTATCTCATACCATTGATCCTGGGGAATTTGAGTTAGATGTTGATCCTACCTTTGAGGATTATCAGGTACGCATCATTAACCAGATCACAAAGTCTCTCTATGGCAGGTCTTTCCCTCTAGTATGGGTGCTGTGAAAGCACAATCAAGTATAAGACAAGACATATGAGTGGGAAGCTGGCATATATGCTTTTTGGCCAGAGTTTTTATCATATAGTGGTTCTAGACCCTTGGAAGGTGAACTCAAGGATGAGGTCTTTTAAGGGGGCAGGACTATAATAACCCATTATTTCACTCAGGTATGCATCCTTTTAATTTTAGTCAAAATCTCTACATTGAATTTTATTATTTGCCTAATGAGTTAGTAAACGTCTCAGTGGTGTCCTGGGCAAGTTTAGAGCCCAGAACCCATCTTTTTGGGGGAACTAGCCACATCCCATGGTTAACGCATAGTTGGTGCACAATTTGGCTAACCATGAGGATGGAAATTTTTGGAAATAACCATATCACATAGTTTGTGCATGGTCGTGCAGCCAAACAGTACATGTTCCCATTCTAACTAGGTAACCATGCCTGGTTTGTGCACAATTTTTCAAACTGTGTAGACAATCCATGCATAAGATATTTTTCTTGGTAAATTTTCATTTTTTCCATTAATGATATATTAATCCACAGCTTCTTACCTAAATTAAGAATCAACAGGATTAACCTCTTTCCTTCTCAAATTAGAGTGTTTTGAAGGCCAAACATAAGAGATAATAGATCTCTTTCATCCGAGATCTGATCTAACTTCCATTCATCATGTTGGATGCACAATGGTAAGTACTCGAGCCCATTTAAGGCATTCCACTTCCCTCTTTCTCTCGACCAAGTTATCAGGGTATGAGAAATTCTTAAATTTTCTTAGATCTACTCCGATTCAAGAATAATAAAGGGCCAATATAGAGGAGTGGAGTTGTACATGCCTAAGGTGGGTGGCTAATAACTCATCCCTCAAGATTGTTGATTTTGGATTTGACAAGTGGGGCCTACTGATATCATCAAGTGCCGCTTATAGAGTTTATATGCCATAATTATAATCATTTAAACAATATGGTTATTCTCTTTCCATATATGTGATTATTTTTTTGTGGATATTCCCAAAACTAAATCCATCCCATGTAGGATATTATTCCATAATTGGGTTTTTAGTGTTCCATTTGTTTGGGCCACTATTCGGGTGTTATTTGGCATAACCTTATTATGGTTAAGAGTTTCTATATTAAATGGCTTGTCTATATTGGGAATTTAATAATGGAAAGTACCATTTATGATCACCACATGGCCGACCAATGGTAAGTGATTTAATTTTACAATAAATTGTAAAATTTTAATCAGAAAGTATGCAATGTATTTGAATTGGACTTAAATGACAACAAATAGTAGGTTTCATATCTATAGAAACTTTTAACACATTTCGAGATGGTAGAATAATGAACCATTAATATGGAATATTCTTTAAATGGATTAAATGAAAAGTTTCATACTATATGGACTTGTCACAATAATGAAAGGAAACTATTAATATAAATGACTTGATTAAAAGTTTACATTCTACTTGGACTTATCAAAGTAATGAAAGGAAAGTCTTGAACCAAATGGATTGATTAAAATGTTTCATTATATATGACCTTATCACACTAATGAAAAGCAATTATTAAACCAAATGAAATATTACATGACATCATAATCAAATAGAAATGACCAGACTCATTCTCTCCTTGGATACTAATTAGAGAATGCCATGAGATCTCGGGAACCCCATTACGATTCAAGGGTACAACTTTCTTTGGTTGAGATTCACATAGATTATGATCCATGTCTATTCTTTGGATTCCCAGTGTAACATCGTAGGATCACTTCAATAACATTACATAGTTTCTTAGATACACTCCTTGGATCCAAAACTGACAAGTAGGTTCGATGGTTAAAGCCCATTAGGCCTAGTCATTAATTATCCCCATTTTACCTTTGATAAACTCTGTGGATCTGTTAGGCATATCATTGTGGAATGAATTTTACTATGATACTTGGATTACACTCTTACCACATGCCAGGATATAATTACTACTGAGTTGGTGACCTTTGAGGTCTACATCACCTTGGTTATTACTTTGGGACTATACTATTAAATATCTTTAGAGGTTGCCCTATTATAACTTGTAACCTTTTCAATTAATAACTTGTAACTTATTTATGAAGTAGTAATAATCAAATAATGAATTATTTACATGTTTTGACACCAGCTAAGGTCCGAAGCACGTACTGGGATAATTAGTTACATTGTACCTCTTTATTGTATCTATGAATGATTGCACACAGTTACATTTCCATTACATAGGATGAATGTTACAGACACCATTGGTGGTGGCCCACTAAAATTTATCCCACACCCTCTTCAGGTGCCATTTGGTACCCGTAGTAGATTACAAGAATGTAGGTGTTGGTAAGTGGAAGCATGTGGCTTTGAAAAATTGATTTATTTATGTTTAGAACAGAGCTTGATAGAAGATGACTAAGATGGAGCTCGAGATTCTTGGGATAGTTTATGATTTCATATATACTTTGTGGAACTTCTTAGGTCCGCTATTATGTATTCATGTATTCTAGTTTTCTAGATACTTGACATATCATCATCAGTAATTGTATGTTATTACAGTTATTACAGTTATTGTTATTCTTCTATCTATTTTCCATTATGTCTATATTTACATATATTTCTTATGCTATTTACCAATTCTTACATTCATCCACTATGAAACACTTTGGTAATGTGGTAATAGTATCCCCACAGACACACTCTAGTCCCTTATTTCTAGCCAGCTACCTCTAGATTTTGGGGAGATGCACATGAGGCAATGTGGCCAATTGAGATCAAGGTACCTGTTAAGTGACATCTGGGTTCAGGACATCACAATGTGATACCTATATTATAGTCAAATAAGAACTCATTAAAAAAATATTTCTCCACTAAGTAATTAGGTGAAGTAACATATATTATAGGGATCAAGATCATTCATGAATGTTCCAAGCGAGTACATGGACTATGTTAAAGTTCATTTGTTTTCCAGATACTAAATTTATTTAGTATGAAATAATCAAAGTGGGTATTGGTACGAGTCTCACATGATTAACATCATTCTAAGAAAATTCATCCTTATACCCAAAAAGATAAAGAGATAATGAGTAAGATCCCATACACTTCAGTTATAGGATAAATAATGTATTCCATGTCATGTAAGAGACATTTTGTTGCATATACATTGATCATGGTAGGATGATATCTTGGAGATCTAGGAGAAAAACATTTTTATGATAATATGGAATTCCTTTTGTAAATGAGAAGAAACAAGGATATGTTCGAGGTGTATAGAGGAGATGAGGATATTTTCATTAGAGGTTATACTAATTCTAGTTTTTAGATAGATCAAAATGATCTAAATTTGCATCACAGATATGTTTTATGTCTCAAAAAACGAGATATGAGTTCTAAGTGTTCAATATAGCCAATTGTTGCAAATTCTATTGTAAATATTGAGTATATAGAGGTTTATGATATAGCCATGTAATTGAGTTGGATATAAAACTTTTTCTATGGTCATAAATTGGTGCCTATTAGTAAAGATCCAATCATATTGTATTATGATCATACTATAGTATTGATTACTGAAAATAATTCAAGGTGGCACCAATAGAAAAAGGACATACTATGCAAGTATCACCTCTTGTGGGATTTAAATTAAATAGGTGAATTTTCAGTAGCCAGATTACCCAAAGTAGAGAATGTGGAGGACCCCTTGACTAATGATATATCTCATCAGAAGCATGAGTATCATGTAAGAGTTGGCTGACTAAATGTTGTTAGTAGTTAGATCTAGTGAAAGTGAGAGTCTATTGGAGTTGGTTACCCATAACCAACTTATTTATACTTTATAACAACATTTATTCATATTTTTTATTATTAATAAATTCCTTATTCGATCATGATTATTCTTCTGCATCACAGAGTATGTGATACTATCCTAAGAGTAGATGCCGTGCTAAAAGGTCATAGTTTTTCCCTACTATCATGAGAACCGATAAGTGATATGAAACTATTCATGAATATATGTCATGTAGATGTATGATATCATTTTAGGGACAAAAATTATACAAGCTATCATGGGTGGAGATTCATAGTACTTTGAGGCACTTTCTCATGGCATACACCCACAGTAATATCCACTATATGATATTATGAGAATGAGACTTTCCAGTAAAAAATATTTATTTTTATGTGTCATTGGATATTCCTATCAATGGAAAGTGTTTTTATCCTTATAAATTAATATTATTATTAATTAGTATTATGATTCACTTACTTTGATGTATAGATAAAAACCCTATTGACTTATGTTCATGGAAATGTAGGACATGTTGGTTGCGTAATGAGTAATATTACATTAATGACTATTTCAAGAAACTATTTGTCACTTTTATTCTTTAATGAAAGTTGGTATCTCATAAAATTTGATGAATATGAAAATTTATAAACAAATCCATGATTATGGTGTTCTATAGGAATGTTCAATTTCCGTGAAGTCCAAGAAAGATAAATTGAGTACATTGGTTGATGACACCGACACACAACCTACTTTATTAGAGATATCTTGATAAAGTGATAATATTACATAGTAAGTGTTAGTATGAATTATTATATTGTTTTATAAATAACTTCATTCTATATGGGTGCCTAGGAATATTTATAAACAATAACCTAGTAGTTTAGGCTCCTTCACCTAATGACACTGAGAAAGAGGCCTAGAGAGTCGCATAGTAAGTGTATCTAGAATATCAGTTAAACAATATATTATTATTTATTATTTAATAAGAAAAATAAATATTATTCCCACACATGGTATATTAATTTTTAATGTTTTCTTGATCTCATGTATTTCATCACCAGTCATTCGAGAGAATATATTGTGAGAGGAATATTTAATAAATATTTATTTGTTTTTAGTTAATATAATACCTATTTATTTATTGGAGATTAATGTAGTGATATTTTTTTAATAAATAAATCATCATTATCTGAGGTTGATATATTTTTTGGAATAATGATTGACCACATTTAATGGTTTGGTTAGAAATAATATATATAGAATATTATTTGAATAAATAATATTTAATTTTAATTTGAAACACACATGCATGTCTAGAAATAATAATAATATTATTATTATGGGCATCGAGTTCCACAAAGGATTAAATAAACAATAGTTGGAACTTATGAAATTATTTATTTCTAGCCCTAGAGATATTTAAAACCAATTATATTATTTTCATAGAGAGACAATTAACTTGTTGAGCACAATGAATCCAAACTATCCTCTCAATCCCTTGATAGGTCCCTACTCTAGGAACACATTTATGAATGGAGGGTAACATTCCTCTACCTCCCTCTCTCAAGTCATGAGAGATCAAGAATAACACTTTGGAAGAAATTCTTCTATGCTATCTCTAAAAGATTCTTACAGTGAAATACAAAGAGTATTGAAACACATGTTAGTCAGTGTTAGAGGGAATATTTTCTTGATTCCTACAACATAATGAATGTACAATGTAGATATTTGGATAGACCCATCAATGAAGAAAGAATTTATGAGATGTAATTATTTAATATTTAAAATTAGTTATAAATAATATCTGATGATCCTCTCTCTAGTTCTGAAATTTAATTCATTATATGTTTTCTTTTATTCAATTTTGTTGATCACAAAATTTATCATTGTTTAGATATTAGATTAGTCATCGATCATGAAAAAACATACGTTGGGAATGACCCATCACACTCTTCTGATTCACCTGAAACCTACAATATATTTATATCTTATATAGTCTCTTTTGGATAATTCCCTTAAAAGGCATGCCTTTTATCTAGTAATGGAGCAATATATTTTTATCTTAGTATAGATATGAAACTGGAGGAATACCTCATGAATCTTGTGGAATTTTCAAAATATTTTGTAATATATTCATCATCTTTATTTACTTAAACTTGATGAATTCCTAGTCCATTTTTTTGGGAAGAGTCAGGGTAAAATAATTTTTGAAAATATATTCTTGAAATCTTCCCATTCTATAGATCATACTTAAAAATTTTACATGTTATTTATAATTATACTTACCCACTAGTTAACATCACACTCAAGATTATTGACTACTGAAATGAACTGCTCAAGGTCCGGTCACGAGTGAATGATAATTATATTTTCTATTTCATTAACCCACTACTCAAAAATTAGTAGATTTGACGGGGCACTAAAAGATGGTGGATGTTGACTTATAAATGACTCAATATGGAGCCAACAAGCCTGTACCCAAGTTGCAAAGGCTCCTTCTTGGCATCCCAAAGAACCAAGAACAAATATGGACATGGATGAATTCCCAAGTTATTGTAGTAATACTGTAGTAGCCCTATAGTAGGTACTGTAGCAGTGGGGGGACTATAGCAGAAGACACACTATAGCGGTGAAGGCACTATTGTAGAAACAATAGTGGTGGAGGTAATATAGTAGGTAATGTAGAATCTTGGGTAGTGTAGCAGTATTATTCACTAAAGGGACCTTTGGAAAAAATGGGCTTTCAAGCCTTGTATTCAAACCACTTGGTCTTGGGTCTTTGGGCTATGTAATGTTACTCCCTCTACCCAGTTTAAAAGGGGTCTTTGCTTTAAATAATAAATGATGCGTTGGCCCCAACCTTTTAAAAAGTGACTAATATGGATTTTCTACTCCCACAATTATTTCGAGAGGTCAATGTGAATTTTTTATTTCCCACCACTTATGGACGTTGGGTGAGAATTTTCATGAGGTTTTTCATTCCTCCCTATATATAATTTGGTTTCCTATTGGGAATATATCCACATTTCCCATTTCACCCATTAAAATATTAGTTCATTCAGGTTCCCTCCATTAACGTTTCTCATGAAAAAATCTGAATGAGAATAGAAAAAATAAATGAATTAACATATATGTGAAGGGATAAACATAAAATGAGGATTTCATAAGTGACACACATATGTCAATACATGAATCCTTATGTTTCAATCTACGTTACCCATAGGTAAATTTATAACTATACTAGTTATTTGTATTCAAATACTTTACAATGATTTGTTAAGGTTATTTTATTAATGAAAGCATATCCTCTAGGAGTTTCAAACTAGGTGCACAACTATGGTTTTTGGTTGTACACCAGGTTGAAATTGAGTTAATATCAAATACACATTTTTTCATGTTATTACCCCTATGTAGATATGCAGGAGTTCTAGAATCCACTTATAGTGTCCATACATGGATTTAACTTCTAGGATAAAAACTCAACCAATTATTTACCAAAGTTTTAGGATATTACCTATACTTTAGAGTTATCTCTATATTTTTCCTATGGTTATATAAACTTAATAACAATTGTAAATAAAGTAATATCCAAAAATAGATATTCCATGCTTAGATACAAACTAAAATTACTCAAGATAAACATAACTTATATAGTACAATGAACTAATTATTAAATCACACATCTCAAAAATAGACACACAACCCTTGTACCTATTGGTTTAGCATCTTGAAGATTTTATACATAAAAATATTATTCAAACATACTTGAAAACATTTGTCCATAATCATGCTACAATAGACCATTCCTATATATCTCACATGATATAATTATTTTCATAAAATAGATGATGGAAATAAATGAAATTGGTGAGCTCATATGCTCCGTAAAGAAAAAATATATCATAATTTTTGAAATCATAAAAATTAATGAGAACCTGAGAAATAAAAATATATCCAAAAAATTAATCCTTTTACCTTATATGATAATCATAAATGATATTATATAAACTTAAGATCATTAAAATATAAGTAAGGAAGAAAACAAATATGATATGGATGTAAATATTTCCCAATAAATGTATAACATGTGATCTTGAAATAAAAGTGTAAAATACGTAAAAAATAATGGTCATCATGAAAACATTTTATTTAATGAAAATAAAATTCAACCTCTTAATGATTAATTACTTTATTAACAACTTTTAAATGTTTCATAACCATATTAATAAGAAATTTTTTTATGAGAAATCCCATTGTTACCACCATTATATGAAAAAAATCATTATGTACACATCAGAAAATTCGAGTAAACCCATCACGCCCAAGTCTGCATGAACATATCATTATGTCCAAGCCATAATATATCATGTGATATAAAAATAAACTAATTATTTGAGTAGAGATATACGACCCCACCTATAATCATCCATACTTATGTGCACCATTGAATATCAATCATCATCACATCTTAAGGAACACAGTGAAAAATAATTGTTTTCTTAAACAACTATATGGAAATTAATAATATTTCAGAAAGAACCCATGGAAATGAAATTGGTTTTATAAAACATAAAAATGGTATATAATAACATTATGAGTAAAATCATTTGATACTGAAAAATTATCACCCAAAATAATTTTATTATAAAATAAAATATAGGTTGAAAAAAGAAACTTATATCCATTAGAGATATATCATTTAAAAATAAAGGAAAATAAATCATTAAAAGAGATTTTTATAGACATTTTTCATTCATCATTATAAATATCAAAATTAAGAGTCACATAAATTTTTTTCTTCAAAAAACTATAATAAAAACATTCAGTGTAAATGGATTTTGATAATGAATTATTTTACCCATAAAATAATCATGAAAAACATTTAAAATGGAAAATCAAGTGTACATATTGGAAATAAAATCAAGAAGATCGTGCACAACTCAAGGAAAAAATTTGATTTACTAGGTCCCTTACATTTATCCCTGATTACGTTAAACGTTCATTAATACACTACATCAAAATGATAAAAATAATAATTACCAATTTTAGATTCACCTTCAAATACATTTCTACTTATACACTTTATTTATAACAATTCTTTTCATGTATTAGACATTAATAATTTATTTTAAACATGATGAGTTAATAATCCCGAACATTTATAACTAGGTTTGAAAAATAGGTTTCGACATTTTTTTCTATCCCATGTATCATTATTTATAAACCCCTAATGTTACTGAATTTTATTTATCAAAAACAAATCTAATTTCAAAACTCCATTACTTGGTAGTTTTAGTCATGTTTCATGAAGACAAAAATGGTGATGAACCGGTGTTGGGAAATTCATCAATATTGATGGAATACCTTATATAGATCATTAAATTTTGCGTTTTGAAAAGAGAACCATGTTAATGATTTATATTTATTAAATATATCAAATATATTCATCAGATATAAACTAAAATATACTGTGATATCAATAGTGAATAATGGAATGCCTCATTCTATGGATGTGGTAATCCGCATGTACGCATGGGAGGTGATTTCATATTTCAAAGGGATGAATAAATAAGTAACATAGCTTGTCATTTTATGAACAAAAATATGATATATATTTATATATAATTCATATTAATTTATTTTCTCTTTTTTACCATAGTTATATGGTGAATAAAAAAAACACGTTGCATCATAGAGGTGGTAGTCCACAAAATCCACGAATCAATGTATAATTTTCATTAATATCAAATGGAAAGATTTTTAATGATTGCACTATCATTATAATAATGTATTAGTATTATAATTTAATTATTATATAAACTTATGATTGTGAAATGAAATTTCAGGAAGAATAAATGAACACTAGGAAATATAAATATAGTAGGAGCATTTAGAAATATATAGCTCACTAAATGGATTATTTCCATCGAGAATGGGGATAAACATTAGAGGTATTATCTTTTGATTATAAAATAATCTCTTTATGGTGGTTATAAATGTTCAAGAGATGTATGGCTATAGTTTTTACTGATCTTATGGGTTTTAGTGTGAGGGGAAGTGAGTAAAGGAGTACCCCTTTTATAAGTGAAAAGGGAAAAAGTTTTTGTAAATGACAAAAACATTTCAATAATATATATTCACTCTCATGGAAATTTTGTAACATATGAATATAAATTTCTTCAAGGTAATTTTGATTTTGTTCATTTTTGGATTGATCGAGGGGTTAGACGATTGTGCATAGCCATGTAGAGGGTGTAAGCCCTGGCCTGCAACTTGTATAGTTTCAAGTGGTCTATTGGTGATCTAGTGAATGCCAATAGCTAGCTGGTACCTAGCTAGTGGTTGCTGAATTTTTTAATTGACCACCAACATGCTGGTGGGGTCACTACATGTAGTATTTAGTTAGGCTAGCACACTAATTTCACCATGAAACTCCCATTTTATTTATCTTCTCTTCTCCCTCAATAATTTCTTTTCCCCCATTTTATTTATCTTTTCTTCCCCCAATTTATTTCTGCATACTATAGCAGTATTGTAGTAGGAACTATAGTAGAACTATAGAAGCTACTGTTCAGTACTATAGCAGCCAGAACTATTCATCCATCTGGGCCTCTTTGCCATCGACTTGGGCCTCAGGTGCTGTTAGGCCTTCGAGCCACCCAAGGCCTTCGGGCCAGTTGTCTCTCAATGACATCTGGAAACCTTATGGCCTTTGGTCCACCTCAAGGAATTCATGCCACCTGATTATGTAGACATACCAGTTAGACTATATGGGACAAGGCTCCAGTTTAGGATTCAAGGGCATGCACATTCACTAGAGAAGAGCTAACCAGAATTTGAAGAATGAGAGGGTATGGCTTTTCCATCAGTACCGGGCCTGTGAAACATTTAATAGGACATCTAGCCGACCAGCCATGTGAAGGTGGAGTGCTGATCATCATGTCATATTCTAGGGAGTAGCAGTTTCAAGTTCTCTTGTCTGGGTGATCCCCTCTAAGACCTACGAGTCATGTAATATTTTCTGAGCCTTCGTGCCTTGTAAGGGTTCCACCTCATCCCTTGAAAGGTGGATTATCAAAAATAATAAAATAATGATGGCCTTCAGGACATTCAGATCTTCCTTAATGTATTAATATTCTTATCTTTCTATCTCTATTTTTCTATTGATTCGTTCTTCTTTGAACCTATAAAAGCCTTAGTATTCATTGGATACAGAATTGTGATTGTGGGTTAGTGATTATAGGACTTCTTCTAGTATCTCCCAATATTTGTCTTCCTTGATTAAGCATTCACTAATATAAATGATTAATCTTGTATTTTTTTCAATTTCATCCTCGATATACAAGTAGGCGTTTCTATGTTGTTTCATCCTCTTATGACTCATGTGTTTATTGAATAAATATTTTTCTATTTGAATTTGGTCAAGAATGGGTTATTTGATTTGGTGAATAAAATGAACCTTTTTTTGCTATGAATGGTTTTGGAATTATAGTTTAATATTAATGAATTAAATCTCTCTTGTAATGGAATTTCATTATTGTTGATCGTGTTGGTTTTTTTTTCATGAAATATAAAGCCTTGTTTTTAATGAAAAGGTGTTGATTATTTAAGATTGTTCCAAATAAAATAAATTGTGTACCTTGTGTGAAATAAAATTTTTGAAGAATTTAATAGATAACATGTGATGATTTTGTTTTTGAAATGATAAATGGAAAGGACATTTCAAAAAAATAAGTGGACTGATTCAATTTTTGACTTTCTTTATTTAAATTCCAAGTTGTGATTTTTATAATTCTTAAAGGAATTGGGCATGTGTGAACCTTTTGAAACAAATGATTCAGAGTGTTAAATTATTAAATTGATTAGGGGTTGGTTAATCAATTTGGTTTACCGTATAATGTTTATTAACCCATTATTTATATTTTTTATTGATGAATTTTGTTCAAATTACACGGGGAAGAGTTTTTAAACAAGGGATTTACTCTTTGGGGGCTGTGGAGGGTGATTGTGATACGTGACATTGGTTTGTGATGACCATCCAATGGCCCGAAGGCCTTCATTTTTTATTGATTATGAAAATCGACCTTTCAAGGTGTGAGGTGGAACCCTTATAAGGCCCGTAGAAGTAAGCATTACATGGATCATAGGTCATAGAATAATTCATTTCCATTAGGCTTCAAAAATTACATAAAAACTGGACTAACTTCTTGAAACTACTCCTCCCTAGCTTCTTCATCGTGAAATTAACTCTCCACCTTCGTATGGCTATTCTACTAGGCTATCCTGTGCATGCACATGCTTCTCTCAATGGCAAGTGTCATACCCTCTCATTCATACAATCCATGAAGCTTCTGATCTGGTGAAAGCTCCGTTCTAATCCTCTTACAGAGCTTGTTCCTTGTATGATGTTTGGTTTGAATCTGTACAGGTGTCCCGAAGGCCTTACTGGACCAAAGGCTTGGGTGGCTCGAAGGGCAAAAATGAATCGGGTACCAAATTAGCGGCCCAAAGGCCCAAACAAGGGAAAATTCCCAATTTCTACTACGCCAAACAGTAACTTCTACAGTTCCCACTATAGTACCTGATACAGTACTGCACAGTCCCTCTATAGTATCAGCTACAGTACCCATAAATTGTTCCTCCACTTAGATTTGATCTCAGGTCACCAGGATGCACATAAGAGTATAGAATAATGATACATTTTTGTAGATTCAAACTGCAAAAAACATCTCCCTAGATAATGTTGATTCAAAATGGAGACACGGTCTAAGGTTGAGGGTTTTCACAGAATCGATAATCATGTGTTTTTTATAGTTTTGAAACTTTTATATAGGACATCAAGGTTTCATTGAATATCATTGGTGAACTCACAATTGTAATTATATCTTTCCCATTAAATATAACATCAATAATTTCATTTGATACTTCTTATATGACTCTGACTACATCATCATTACTCAAAAATGGTTTCTCCTACTTTATTTTCTTTATTATGTCCATTATTTATAGTGAGGAACTTTTTTTATTCTTTTATATTCTCTGGTACGTAGTACTACTCTATGATACATGATATTAACTCATATCTTCCTTTGTAATGATAATAATGGCATGAGAAAATGTTTTTAAATCATTATTGAGACGGTTTTTTATGAAAAGGGTTTACTATATTGAAAATGTATTTGGACATGTTTACCTATTTGTTCACCTTTTCAAAATAAGTAAGGTTTAACCATCTTTCCTTATAAGAGAAAAACACTTTTATATTTTTCTTATTTGTAATCTACCACATGGCAACTACCTGGTTGAGAAATTGCATTGACTACTTGGTGGGATCCTACTAATATTTTTTAGCTCACATCATGCACGAACCATTTTATCTTAAACACCTTCATCATTATATATAATTTATTTTTGTTCTCCTCATATCCCTTTGTGGGTTTGTTCTTTTTTTGATGAGGGTGGGTTGTTTTGGGACGTAGTGGCTAGTCAAGGACCCTAAGGAAATGGGAAATTGTGGTTGTTTTTTCTATTATTACCTTGGTTTGTTGTATATTTTTTGTTAGTTTTCAATATATGACTTTGTTGTTATGGTTATGTATTTCCCCTATTTTATTTTATAATATAATATTTTTTTGAATAAATAATCCCCAAAAGACGTTTCTTAATGCCTATGCACTAGTCACTGACCCGTGTGGGATTTTAGATAGTCTTTGGGATAGTAAAGATCAATTTAGAGGTTATTCTAGGATGGTTTATATTTTTTTTTATCAAATTTGGATTATTATAGTAGCACAATACTCGTACTATCTAATCTGGTGTTGAAATCACAAACCATACATTTTCACATTTAATTTGGAAAATTTTGACCCATTTTTTTCCATCCAAACCATACAAAATTTAAAGGGAAAAATTAGAGAATGTGAAATCTTTATGTCCTTTTATGTTTAGAGTTTTTTAGAATTAGGACGAACTCTTATCAACTCTGAATCATAAACAAATGGTTCATAAAGGGGGACATCATCTTCTATTTTACCCAACTTTTCTCACATCACATCCGTTCACCAACATCATTCATGTGAAATACATTATATTCATATATTAGTAAACCTCATTTTTTATAACTTGGGCGAATGAATCACAAGAACGGGTGGAATCAAATGCATAGTAAGGGTAAACATAAGTTTTAAAAATTGAACTACATTATTGAGAATAAACATGCATAACGGTTTGATGACATAATCAATGTGCATGATAAAATAATAAAATAAATCTTATCCATAAATACCAAGATCATATAGATTAAAATCAAGTAATTGGTCTTTGAAAAAGGATATAGTCATAATAATTAGTAATCATGAGCCTTTTGATATCAAAATTGATCAAAAGGAGAATCATAAACCCATAGATAAAACATACTGGTATGTTGGAACAACATATCATAGAGCCATTATAGAACCATTATAGAAACCTTACATAACCTTTACAAATTGCAAAACCATCTAGAAAACCTCTAATATAATTATCTTGAGAAAATAATCGTTTCCCAATGTATTGGAGCACTATTTGGGGCCACCCATCCTTTAATATACAATGGGACCACAAAGAGCTATTTGGGTGCACCCAACATATATAATGTCTAATAAACACAACATGAATAAATAAAAAGAGAATTAATTTTATTATAACTCATTTAAAAAACTTTTATTCATTTTAGAACATGATTAAAACATGTAAAATAAACAGGTTCCACAATAATCCCTTTGAACCATAATTGAGCTATTGAAAAGAAACCGGTTCCATAACAATATATTTGAATAAAAATTAACCTATTGAAAAGTACTTGGTCCTAAAATAATATTTTTGAAGCCTGATAAACAAAAAAAAGGAAATGTGTTCCATAAAAATATCTTTGAAAAATGGTTAACCTGTAGAAAAGAAATGAGTTCCATAATAATATCTTTGAAAAAATCTTAATCAATGAAAGGGGATAATAAGGATGATGTCATTGAAAAATATTCCCATTGTTGCATAAGTAAAAACATGGGTTGTTGAGACTGATTAATGTAAAAACCATTAAAATATAATTAAAAACATTCTTGAGGAAAGTATCATTTTTATTGAGGAAATCACTTTTTAAAATGTAAAATATTTTGAAAATAATTATCTTTGAAAATAACCTTGAAATATTATAAAGTAATATTTTAAAAATCATTTAAATTACTAGAGTAAAATATCATTTTGTCTTTGAAAAATGTTTTTAAAATATTTTTGAAAACATTTTTTGAATACATGGTTTTGGATGGAAAATAACTTTGACCGAAGATATAACTTTCTATAAAAAAAGTATTTTGAAATCTCGAGTAATTATAGAGAGTAAAATGAATGGTTTTTTTTCTCATGACATAAATAGAGAATAATAAATTACATTGTTATTATTTAAAGGTAAATCTTAATATTAAAACATTTTATACTTGACAAAAAACAATTTTGATAATCATAGAGATTATAACATCAAATTTTTACCACTATGATAACTTTTAATGAAAATAGACATTAAATTATTTCATTAAAATATAGATAAAATACCATCGGCATAAATAAATTAATGATAATACATGTTAATGGGGATGTATACACCCCACATTAAAAGAATAACGGTGCATAACACATCATAAATTTCAGAGAAGACAAATTATGATGTAAATCCATTTATGCATTGAATACTTTGAAACCATAAACACCATAAAAGTGAGATCAAAAAATTGATATTTAATATCTATTAACATAAGTATAAAATTAAAAAAAATACTTTAATGGGTACTACATGTACCAAAAAACCAAAATAAGTGGTGAATGTGTCATGTATCTCACAGAAAAAAATGTTGGATAAGAAATACCCTTACCTTGAGTCCTATTCGTCACACTTATTCATTATCTTCTTGAATAATAACAATATTATAATTATTTTATTTCTATATAACCTTCTTCATATTTATTATTACTTTTATTTTTTAGAATCCCAAACTTTTTTTAATGCACAAACTTACTAAAATTGTTTTTAAACTTACTCTATTTTGGATAATGAAGTGGTTCATGGGTGTATAGGTTGTTTTTGGGGTATCTTAGTGGTGTGGGACATGAAATGAGGATCAAAGAGGCCTAATAGCGTGCATCACATGGTTGGTGCTTGGTCAGAACAAACTGTATGTGTGTCCTAGTAAATAGTGAGGGTCGGGGACCGTATTGGATGTAAACTTACATATGATTACCACACGCTTTTCCAAACCATGTCGGTACTACAAAAAAACTGTGAGGCTTGGACCCTTTTGGATGGAGGGTGATACATGATTAGTGCACTATTTGACTAATAGTGTGCCCAAACCACATGACATTTTAGGAATGGGTTTTTACCATTTTTATTTACCAAAAATATTTACTTTCTCCCAAATTTTCACCCCATTATTCTCCTACAATAAGGGGGATAAACTAGCAGCCCCCTCCTACTCTATGGGTTATTTTACTTTGATTATTCGGTGTTTGGAGTGATGTTTGGTGCGAATCGATGATCCAGGTGAGTCAAACACTCATCCTTTCTATTTTTTTCTCGATTAGTGACTGTAGAATCGATCATATTCATCCAAAACACTAAAACCATCACTTATGGATCAAATAATATGTCAGGGATTTAATGGGTGTTTGATTTTTAATCAAGGGTAGGTATTAATAAAGTGTTCATAACCGAACATGAGGTTGGTGGTGTTAAATATTTTTCCATCTTAACGCTGTTAAATATACGTGTATGTAGTTTACCCAATATGATACCATGCAAAAAGTTTATGTTATTAATTAGGGAAATTTATTTGGGCCATATATTGAGGATCAAACACTTCACATACCCCATTGGGTCCATGGGTGAGTGGGACCAAACCTATGCTTCCCATGGGGTAAGATATACCCTTGTAAATGATGAACATAATTGGTAAACATTGATACAGGAGAATCATGAGAGTGGATGTGTAGTAAAATTTTAATTTATTATGTTAAATGGGTTAATGGGAAATTTAATTGATTAAAATATGTATTTTTTAATTTCCTAGGAGGTTTTGAAATAGTCTCAATTGAGTGTTTTGGGTATTTGACAGAACTATATATTTATTGAAGGAAACCAATGTTTTAAAGTGAGTAATTTTTTTAAAGGTGGAGTTGAAATCAAAGTGATTCAAAAATGTAATTTATTATAAGATTTCAAATGATATTTGAAATGAGGTCAAGGTTCCCTTTTTTTTGTGAAAATGGTTTAACGAATGTTTTGGATTATTTAAATGGAAAAAAGCCATGGGGAATGTTTTTGTTTTCAAAAAGGAAGACCTATGTTTTTAAAGGGTGGATTCAAGAAAATTTTAAATAATTATTTTTAATTGTGTTTTAAAACTTGATGTGCTTGTAAAGGTCTAGTGGGGCCATATTCATTGAATTTATCTATCGGATAGTGAGATAGAACACATGAAGATTATTTTGGAATGTTGACATGGTTATGAAATGATCTGAATGCTGAATGTGCATAGTTTATGACATAGAATAAGGGGGTGTTAGTCATTGTGATATACGTGTTTAATAGTTTTGGGCTGTGTCGGTAAATGTGAAATAGTTTTTAAATGATATTGATATTAATTGTGTACACTTTCCTACTTGTAATAAGGGAGTATTTGGAATAAGGAAAGTGGATTAATGGGTTATAAAATGTAAATGGTAAATTTGTTAATAGTTTATGTCATGATGATGACTTATGTATTTAATGAAATATTAAATATGAACATTATACATATTGTTGGAGAACAATTTTTGAAATTCTATACGTGGTAAATGGTTCAAAGAATCATGTTCACAAGGACTACTAATGTGGGGTATTAGAATTTAGGATCTATGCTCATGGGTTTGGTTAATGTGCGGCTCTAAACCACATCTCTATAATGCATGAGTTAGAAAGGAGGACTGAGAGTCAATGTTTCTAATGGTTGTATTTGACCAGACTACCTAGAATGAGGCTCCATGATATGTGTGATTTATTTGTTTGTGAAATGTTTTTCTCAAGTGAGATATGGAAAATTCCAAATTCGTTTATTCATGGTAATTGACTAGATTACGCCGTAGTTTAAATGATATAAATACATAACCCATCAGATAAATAATGATAATGATCAGCTAATTATTGTTAGGTAATGGGTATGTGATATTTTTTTACCAGTGAACACCCCTTGTTGGTAAAAGTGTGTGTAACCTATTATGCATTGGCATAGACTCCCAATGTGACCTGAGTTAGTTTTATTGATTGGTTGACTATAGAGAACTAAATGGATTAACTCGATATTAGATAATTAATTAAATTATTTCCTTGTTTCATTGTTTATTTATTATGATTGTTTCAATGCATTGATTATTTTCTATACTAGTTATTGCTTTAGAGACCATATTTGGTGTCCTACTGAGTTGTACTCACACCCTGCTCGGGATGACATGGAACTTGGGTACCCAAGCATGTGCTACTTGCTTTCTGATATCGGTTCATGACAAGGACCTAGTGTTTTGTTGTTCATGTTATATTATATTATAACATGGGTGTTAGGGACCATATTGATGCTTGGGTACATGTTTATGGTCTTGTGGTTTTTTTCTTTTTTGGCTTATGTTTTTATGAATTATTGACATGTAGTGAATTCATAATATTATTATAGCATGTGTTTCATTGTCACTTTTTGTCATTATCACATATTGTCCACTTATTTTTTCTTTCTGGTTTATTATATCAGTTAATATTATTTCTTATATTGAATTACCATGAAAAGAGAGTATAGTCTCCCCAATGTTTTTTCATAGAACCTCCCTGCTAGTCAGAATCCTCTTGCATATGGGGAGGCACACCTGAGGTCGTGTGATGGATGGGCTTATGGCACCGGAAATTTTACACCTGGTTGGGGATGTAAAATAATGGTATCATAGAATATCTTTTGTCATTATACTTGTTTAATGGCCGATAAGAGACTAGGATTTCATTGGGGCTCAGTAAAGTGCACTTATTTTGGTGCCTTCAACCCCACATATAAGAGAAAAACCAATTTTCTAGTGGTGGGAATTGATGTTTGCTTTTGTGCGCTTATGGTAAATTGTTTTTTCCACCATGAGTGGTGCACCTGGATGTGATATTATTGATGTATTAGGTTTTAACTCTTTGACCGGTACAAAAATAAAGTGTATACTAGTTCATGAATCATGTAAGAAACATATTATTCGAAGGTCATTCGTGTGATGCCTATGATTGATAGTGCCTTAGGATTCACATGCTGGTAGTGTAATTTTCCTCTGGTAATTTTTTTTGTTGATTTTTCCCTTTAAATTATTGATAAAGGAAATGTTTTTAAATTTTAATTTTAACTAATCATGTATTTTTTAAATGTAGAGATAATAAAAAATGTTTTCTGAAAGTGTAATCCTACGGTTTTGAAAGTTGAATGTTTCGAAATGTGAAGCCTTTGGTTTCAATTGGTAATGTTTAATTATGAAGGGAGATGAACTGGGAAGGAAATGGAAGTGATATTTTAATTTGGCACCCATAGTATTGTGATCTGAGCCTGTGTATGGGTGGTTGGGGTAGTGACAGGTCACTACTCTGTGAACATAGTTCTAGGACATGATTATTTTTTTAGTTTTTGTTGTATGATAAAAAAGATGTGCTTGTTGTGTACTCAATAAGGATGTGACAATGGGTTATGACTTGTTGTCAGTTAATATAGATGTCGGAACTCTTAAGGCTTGTGATCATGAAAGTTATCTTTCAGACCCTACTAGGTTCTAGCTCATTGTGCCGATGTATGTGCATGGGTGTTCTTGGTCTGATACCTATAGTAAATGTCCACTAGGGTTCGTTAGTTGCAGTATGTTTTTGGGTGGGCGTACGAGTGATTCTGTGGGCATAATGTTGGTTGAGGATTGATGTGTATGGTTTAGATAGAGATCTAGTGACCTTGGATTAATTTAAATATAGTTAAGGGATATATTACTATTTGTTCCATGATGACGACCACTGAGAGAGGTCATCTGGGTTGTTAGTGCTTTTGGGTGCGACTGAAACTGGAAAACATCTTGGACCATGTTAGTGTCTCACAAAGAGTGTTTCCTAGAACGGGATTAGATTAGAGGGAAAATCAGGAATGTTAATGGATTTAGAAATGAGACTTGAGTGGTGGTAATGATATTATATTATTATGAAATCGATGGTATCCACAAGGAGGGTTGGCCCGGTGATGAAGGTTCCTTAGTATGTGAAACATGAGTGGTTGCTTTAGAGGTGGAATTGATACATGGTATGTTCCATATAGTGTGTTAAAAGTTTATGTTTATTCCTTAATATCTTTTTAAAATGTATCTAAGTGATTATGGTTGGTTTTAAGGTCAATATATGTAAGAGGAAAGGTCGTTAGGAGCCTCACCCTATGGCCTTCGTGGTGATTGATGTATGAACCAATGATGATTTTGGTTGAATGGGAAATATGTTACCGAAGCATGGATTAGAACACGTAGTATATAAGTTACACCAAGGGGGGTAGTGGTGGTCATGTGGTTGGGAATTCTTGTATGAATTGTTGGTTTGTTGGATGTGAATTTGGAGAATGCCTTGATGTAATGAGGATAATGAAACAGGTGGCATGGTCAGATGAGTGAGTGGGTGTTGGGCTAGGATCTGGTGACCTATATTTCATGTGACCAAGAGTCAGGTTCAGTTTGTAGTTGCACGGAAGTTTGGGACCTTGAATTATTTAAGGAGTTCTATATGTGGGATTTATTTATAAATATATGATACCATTTTTGATGGATGAATTTGTGGCTAAGGATAAACTTTAGTCATTTCTTTTGGGATCATAGTGGGTTGTGTGGGTTATGTGTGAAGATGTTTGGTTATGGTTCGTTGTTTTGGTTAGTTCAATCCATGTACATCTATATTTTTATATTAGAAGAACTTGATTGGGAATATGACAATGGTATCCATGAGAATTTTGGGTTGTGAATGCATGTAAGTGGGGAATGAGGTGGTAATGAGTTTTGGTCAAAAATCCCATTTGAGTTATGGTGTTTATATGTGGATGAAACGTTGGAAGGAAGGGAACACAAATACTTGTGGTAGGATGATGTGTCCTTATAGTGATATGTGACATTGGATATGGATAGTTTTTATTGGAGTCCATCAATATAGTATTAGCATACTATTCTCTAGTGATGATCATGTTCAATATCTTGACGTCCTCCTAGTGCACTTGGAAGGATCTTGCTTTATGACAGGAAGATTTAGTGTGTTTTGGTAGGATATGTGACATCTTTGATGTTTTTCTCTTCGGGAAGAATACATGGATTCATGAAGTGGTGATTAATCCATCTACAGGTTGTGGGTTTGGTCATCGAGATGGATTGGGTGTCAGAGAATATTGGGGGTGCTATTATTAGAATCCATGATTTGGTAGTGGGTATCATTGGTTTTGTTTCTTAGAGAAATGTTAAGAAAAACATGTCCAAGAATGAGGTTCGTCTTTACAATCAAAGAGTGAGTTGTGGTGGTTGGAATAGCTTGAGGAATGTGGTAGGAACAATACTTCCAAGGAGGGGAGTGCTAGGTTTTTCATGGATGAATGTAGGAGACTGTGGAGTGGATGTGGGGTCATCTGGATGCCAATGGGATGTCTATAAGACAATGCTAGCATTATTTGGGGAAGACTCAGTAGGGAATGAATGTTGTGGTATATCGAGTCGAGTGAAGATTTAAAACATAAGCTAGTTTTAGAGGTGATCTAAGTGTTTTCATCAGGATGCATTGGTGGATGTTGTAGAGTTGACAAACGATTTTACAGAAGTGGATGCTATTATGGTGTTTTTTCACCAGAGGTTGATAATTGAATCTAGTAGGTGTGTACATATGATGTGATATGAATTAGGTATGAATAAATTATATCCATGTAGAGGATGAATTTACAACAGTGGAAGTTGGGCGCCAACGGAGTTATTCGATTGGAATGGCTGAAAATAGTTTTGTAAAAGGGAACACATGTGGTGGGATATATGCCATATTTGGTTAATATCGAGATATTAAGTGTGCATCAGTATGATAATGGGTTTTGGGGAAGAACCAAGATTTCTTTGGTTGATATAGGACATTATAGGTGTGACTAACCATGTTTTCAAAGAGCAGGAATCGAGTTTTTTTAATTGTGGGATTTAATATTATTTCAAACAAGTATTTTGAATTTTGTTTTATAATAAGATGTTGTTTTAATGGATTGTTGAGACTATAGTCATTGAATTGTTCTATGGGATAGTAAGATAGTACCCATTAAAATTATATCTTCATGTTATCATGGTTATAACATGAACTAAATTATTAATGGGCATAGTTGACGGCATAGAAAAAAGGGGTGTTAGAAATAGTGATATATGTGTCTAATTGTTATATTTTTTGTTGCTATATGTGAACTGGTTTGTAAAGGATATTGATGTCAATTTTGTACAATTGACAACATGAAATAAGGGTGTATTTGGTATAAGTAAAGTGGGTTAAAGGATTAGGAAATGTAAATGGAAAATTTGGTAATGGATTATGTAAGGATGATGATTTATGTGTTGAATAAAATATAGCATGGGATAATTATGTGTATTGTTTGAGAGAGGTTTGTGAAATGGTATATGTGGTAATTGGTTTAATTTAGAATGTGTACATTTCATAGTAGTGTGGGGGTATTGGACTTTAGGATCTTCTCCCATGGGCCAGGTTACACTAAGTCTCTAAACCCCACTCGTATAATGAATGGGGTATGTAAGGGGAATGTGGAACTATTCCCCTAAAAGTTGCATTTGATGAGACTAACAAGACCGAGGCTCTAAGTAAAGTGTGATGATTTTTTTTTCAAATGTCTATACCTAGTAAGATAGGGAAGTTAAAATATTCCCTTATGCATTGTAATTGATTGACTTAGTTTGTAGTTTAACTGATGTAAATGCCTAACCCATTAGACCAATAGTGGGAATGATCAAGTGAATAATGTAAACTAATTGGTATGTGATATTTTTTTTATTTGGGGACACACATTTTTGTTAAATGTGTGTGAGACCCATTTTTCCTTCTCTTAGACTCCCAGTGTCACCTCATTTAGTTTAATTGATTAGTTATCCATAGATAACTTAATGGATAAAATTGATATTAGATAATTCATTAAATGATTTCTTTTTTACCTTATTTTTTTATTGAACTTATCTTCATTCTTACAATATTGTAATGTATTGTTATTGATTTAGACACCATTGGTGTTGGAATATATAGTTGTAATCACACAATGATCAGGACTCCACTGCACTTGGCTACCCAAGAAGATGAGACTTGTCTTCCGATATATGTTTAGTACAATAACCCGGTGTTTGGTTGTGCATGGGATATTGGTTTAGAACATGGGAGTTCAGCACTAGGTTAGTACTTTTGTCAGTGTTTGAGGAATTGTGTTAGTATTGTTTTTGATTTATGCTTTTATGACTGCATGATATGTAGATTATTCATCATATTGTTAAATCATGTGATTTCTATACACTTATTGGAATTCTTGTGAACTGTCCATTTATTTGATGCTTCTTGTTATTATATCTTTTGATATTATTTCTTATGTTAAATTACTCTGAACAGAAGGTATAGTATCCCCAATTCTTCTTCATGGAACCACACTTATAGTCATTAGCCTTAGGAATATGGGGTGGTGCTCCTGAGTACATGTGACAATCCGTCATGGGGAACTAAAAAGTATCCATCGGGTCAGGGAATTTACATATTTCACTTATTATAATGTTATATAAAATTACATAACTAATTATGATTACATCAGATGTTTTTTATCATATTAGGTGTACGTTCCAAAAAATACTTTTTCAGGTAATATTTTGTCAAAGTGGTCATTATTTATAACCCAAAAGCATAATAATCATGAAATAATAATCAAAATTATAAATCAGTTATTATTTTAAAAATAATAATGGAATATGGTTAGATAAAGTTAACTACTGTAACGATCATTGAGATAGTATTCTGTAAATTCACATGAAAAACATTTACCTTTTAAAAATTATCATTATGGAAAGAAGTTGAGTAAAATTTATCTTTTCATAATTATCATTAAATCACAAACACAATGTTATTTAATTATATATACTTATAAATAAATCATTCTTGTTTTGTAGTGATGAAAAAAAGAATCACATCGCTTGGAGGAGGTGGTAGTCCACATGTCCATGAACAAATTTATTAATTTTTCAATGTCTGAAATGGTTATAAGAAAATGCTATATTATATTTATAAAAATATAATTATGTCATTTATATGATATATATTCATTATATTTAACCTTATTACATTCCATGTAACACGATAGTGAAAAAAATTTCACCTAGATTTGCAAGGTGGTAATCCTATATACAAAGAAGTGATGTTTAAAATTTCATGAGAATCATATATATATTTTATGCACATCATTATTACCAATACTGAGTGGTGGTAATGGAAAAAAATGACATCATTTCGTGTGGTGGAAGTCGGTTGTACACACAAATGATGATTCAGTAACCCATTTGATGAAAGTGTGTGTGGGTTTTAGTAATAATATTGACATAAAAACATCTTAGTTTTTGATAATATTGAGTTTATTATATAAACATGGTATAAGAATAAAATAAGGGGTTGTAGAAAGAAATATAAAAAAAATTCATATTGATGAATGTTACCTCTTATTTGGGTAGGTCCTTTGGGTTTGCACCAAAGATCTTACATAGATGGATGTATTACCAAAGAAAGACTTGTAGATTAAGGGAAGGGATCTGGAGAAGTGATTTTGGTAGAAATTTTATTAACCAATTTGTTTTTATTGTGTGAATCAAGAAGGAGAGGTGGTGGCCATTTATAAGTTGGGGAGATGATACATTTTTTATTTTTCAAATTGAAGATAGATGAACCCACATTTTTTTCCTACCAAAAGGATCCAATAGTGAACCCAAATATGAAATATAAGGTATAAGGTATAAATATAGAAATAATATGGGTGTCATACAAGTTTATAGGTCATTATACCCCTTATGTTTAAAGTATTACTACTAAGTAAATACATTTTTACCATAATCTTTATAACTAATTTTAATTTTTTTCGCTAATAGCTTTGGTAAAAATTTAAGTTCAACATATTATAAATTATAAATTATTATTATTCAAAATATGGAATAAATGTTTACCAATTTAACCCAGATTAGTGGAAAAGTTCAATATAATATTAATCCTACAAACGTGGTGAGATAACAAGATTTTAAGAAGAGTATCTTTTTAGAAAAAGATGATTCTATATTAAATAAATGACTAATAATAATAATTTTATGAAAATAAATTAAATTTTAATGACAAATAGTATATAAAGTTCATTTAAAACATTCCCCATTATGGATTATTGTAATTAATTAAAAATGGAGAAATATTGTGCATTTTAAAATAGTTTTTAGAAAAATCCCATTTTAAACCAAAAAAAAACATATATTAAAAACCAATATAAAGTAGATTAAAAATTAATTAATTGGATTAAATATAATTAAATTATACCTAGTTTAAACGAAGATATAATCAAAACATATTTTTTATTTTAAATTAAAAAATTTATTTAGAAGAAATAACTTTTTTCAAAAATCAGAACTCATCACTATTTAGTGAAAAATAAATATTTTTTTTGAAAAAACCGAAAATTTAGATGAAATAAAATTTATCTATTATGATTCTAAAAATGAAGTCTATTTTATTAAATAAATTTTATAAAATTTTTAAATGTTATTTTTAAAATAAATGCGGCATAAAAAGGTGACAAAACTATTTTTTCAAAATAATATATTGTTTTATGTGTAAAATAGGATTTATTTTTATATCATGTGTAGAAGACATATTGGTTAAATGGTAAAATTTATATATTAATATATTATATATAAATTTATTTAATAAAATACAAAATAGTGATTTTCTTACATTATTGGAATAAAATATACTTGTGCGCATTAAAATAGTTTTTCCGAAAAACATTTCATTTTTTAAAAAGTTTTTTATTTTGATTTCCAGTTAATTGGAAACCATATAATTGATAATATATATGTAAAACATATTTTCATATTTCATTTAATATTTTTCATTCCTTCCTTTCTAATAATTAGGTTATAATGGTCTTATATATAATGGGTCTTTTAAGTTTGGTGTTGTATGTTGAATACAATATCGAGCATAAAAATATCAAAATTGCATGTAAGAAAAGATAATTTAGGTGTTTCATGTATTAAAAGATGTATATAGTGTTTCATGTTTGTTATGATATAGAATTTAATTTTCTTATTTTAAATTCTCTAGGTATTATATCCTCGCCTTAAAAATTTGCTTCCCGAAAATTTTAATTTTATCTTTGTAATCAATGGATGTATATTTAAAATAATTTTTTTTATAAACCCACTTCAAGAAAAGGGTTAATAAAAAATCCATTTAGTAAGAGAAAAAAAATGAAGTTCAACTAGAATAACACATAACTGGGTTTCTAAATTGGATGAGAATTTTGGGAGTAAAGGAAAAATGAAAATAATTATAGAGAGTGATTAAGTTCATTAATCAAAAGAAAGGGGATGATTAACAAAAATTTATTTGCCTAAAAAAATAAATCTATTATGATCTAAAAGGCAATTATTACATTTGAATTGAAGGTACTAAAAAATAATTTTATTTCAAGATACATTTCCTAATGTAGGGAAAATATATTACCATATAGATTAAAAAAATATGGAAATTTCCATATGGGATGAGTGGAATTTCACCCTTTAACCAATTTTCACCTGAATCTAATATGTTTCCCCAGAAAATGAGTATTCAGGTTGAATTTTTTATTCCTAAATAATTGAAATCAAATATTAAAGAATAAATTACCATAAAAGGGATACCAATATATTACTCATGTATTTAAACATTAACAAAAAATGGTTATCACAAAGTAAGATAATTCTGAAAATTATTAATCCTTTATATAATACAAAAATTCTAAAAATTCAATAGTAATACCAAGAATTAAAACTAAATTATTTCAAAAATAACTACCCATGAAATTATTCACACATTTATATCTATGTTTATAATCCAATGATTTTAAGGATTAAATCATATATTATTTTAAGATAATTCAACAATTATTCATAAAATAAAATAACATATGTTTCTGACTGACTGAAAAGTAAATTTTAATTATTCATACACTTTCATGGAAAAAGTGATAAACCATGATTTCAACCACAAAATAAAATATTATATCCATTGAAGGACAATTTAAGCTTATCATATTTAATCTCCCTAATCAATTTCAAAGAGATATTGTTTTCCTGAGTGTCTGGTTAATCCCTTAGAAGATCTTCAAAATGAAATACCAACATATTTGAGGGCTTGATGTCCTACTCAATGATGATCATACCACTTTTAAATACCCTAGAAAGAATTAGGCGATACTTTTTGATCCAAGTAAATTTTTTCTCATTAATATCCACCCTCAATAACCTCACCATCATTCGAAAGGCTTCCTCTTTAGTAATATTAAGTGAAAGAACATGTTCAAAAACTTCTTTTTCTAAGCTCATAAGCAATTCCAAGGATTTCCGAAGAATATCACTTGAATTGCATTACTAGAAGGGGACACCACTATCTATCTTCTTATATTTAATGTTATTTTTTGATCATGTATCCATTGTGGGTGGGAAAGTGAGTAATTATTCCTCTATTTATGTATGCCCTTGGGGATCCTGTTTCACCCTAGGCTCGGATACCTAAATACCAAAACCTCCACCTCTCATTCACCTACATTGCACTCTCTCCAAATCACCCTTTGGAGATAAATAGATGGTCTGAATAGATCGTCCTCATGTTCCATAAAAAGTTCATCAATCAACAATCATTCAATTCGATTACCAAACTCAATGGCTATCACCTCTCTACTAGGACTTGTCATAAATCCTCTCCCTAGGAACACCACCTCCACATATGATGATCTCAAAGGAGTCTTGGGAGGTTTTTTCATTCAATTAAGTGTCCCCTTCACTAATAATAGTAGATATTTCCATTCGGAGTGAGTTATATGAATTGATCCTAGAGCCCTTTCCGTCACATATTGAGTTGCATCTATCCCCCATTTCATCCAAGAGTGAGTATCATCATCAATAGAAAAGTAACCACCCAAGCCGAAAACATTGCCCAGATGAACTGTAACCACTAGAGGATTCTGTCCACTTAGATCAACTAGAAATCTTCTGAAGAAATACTTGACCTTAATATTAGGAATTAGAGGCTTATATTGCTTCAGCCATACCTAGGTAGCTTCAGTGGAATTCAGAATAACAACATTCTGGATGATCATAATAGAACATGATACAAACTACTTTGCTGAAGAAACATTTCACTCCCAATTAAAACACCTACCACTATCAATAGGCTTCCTAATATGGTATTACAAAAAATGGTTTTCACTTTATATGGAAGCCTTATAAACATACATCCCATTCCTACAAGCCTTCAATTTGTTCCCTATATGATTGTAAAGAGAACAAAAAACATAACACAACACAAATATAACAAATTTTTTATAGCTAAACTATTCACCAATATCCTCCCAGGAAGTTTACAAATGTTTCTTCAACACAAAAATTTCTACATATATCCTTGGTGAAATGGGATGGAAAACTATTATAGCCTGACTATCATAACATAAATAACACCCCAGTAGATTTTCTAACATTTGAAAAATAAGTTGATTTTGGAAGGGGATCGTAAGGTGGAGAAGCATTACCCAAATCTATACAGATTTTGAAACACGCCTCATATAAAAATAACACGATAATTTTTGAGGAGAAACATATATCTATTGATGATGCGTGATTAGATCTACCAGACTAGGATCAAATCGTATTCAAAATAGAACCAAATTGTGATATTTCTATAGATGAGGAGACTGATGGTTGCATTGTTTTATAAACCCTGAGACCCAAAAACCATTATTTCCAAGCCTTCAATCTAAGGCAGTTGTTCCTTTAATTTGGAAATAAACAAAAGATATGAAAAATATGAAGTCTTTGTAAATTCTAAAGATGAAATCGAGAGTTGTGGGGATCCATCAAACTGATCAAGAACCTTTGGACTGGGAGAAATCAAAGGGAAGAGAGTAATGAATTTAGGGTTCTTGAAAGAGGATAAGCTTGATAACAAAGATCCATTGAGATGAAAAAAAGGACCCTACCCCACCGAGAGGGGAGGGGATGGCGAGAATCTCATCGACACATGGGTTATGAGGGATGGCAACACATGAGAGATCCCCTTCCACCCAAGTTATCATGGATACTTATTACTCATCCATATGTTTCTGAAAATAAATTAGTCATAAAATATATAAATATCATACTAACCAGGAAATTATATAGGCTAGTGGTAGGTAAGAAACTCTTATCATGTTTCTGTTATGGGTTCAAGCCCAACCACCTTGCCATATTCAATGGGTTGTCACCCAGTCATACATGTTTTCCCACTTTTACATACTTCAATCTTGAAAAATAGACCCCTTTAAATATCCTTCACTTTGATCCTATAATTTAAAAATACCACAACCCAAAAAAAGTATCCAAATAATTTCATTAACAACCACAAATTTTTAAGAATTAAAAAAGGTTGGGGCCGAAGCCTCAACTTATTATTTAAAGGAAAGACCTCTTTAGACTGGGTAGAGGGAGATCCATTACATAGCTTGAAGGCCCAAGGCCAAGTTGCCAAAATACAAGGCTTGAAAGCCCTTTTTTGGCCTAAAGGACCCCTCTGTGAATAGTACTGCTATAGTACCTACACTGCTACAGTACCTGCTACAATACAGGTGCCGCTACAGTACCTGCTACAGTCCCTCCGCTGCTACAGTGTCGCCGCAGCTACAGTTCCACCGCTGCTGTATTACGGCTATAGTGCCCTACTACAGTACTGCTATAGTACCGAGAAATTCTCCCCTGCCCGGATTTGATCCTGGGTCTTTTGGATGACAAGCAAGAGCCTGCACCACTAGTGTTGAAATCAGAATCTTTACATTTCCAACATTTTCGCTGATAATTGTAAACAATTTTCTCAGTCCAACCCTTAAAATATAAAAATTAAAATATATGATCACTTACATTCTATATGACCATTTAGGTATATATTTTTAGAGAATTAAGACCAACTCATATCAACTTGGAGTCATAAACAACTGGTTCACAAAGATGTACATTGTCTACCATTATACCAAACATTTCTTATTTACATTTGGCCATTATAATCATCCTTGTAAAATAATTTATAAGTATAAATCATTCAATATCATTCTTCTTAACTCCGGGAGAAGGAAGCATAATAATATGTGAGTATAAATGCGCAGTATGTGTAAACATAATCATTAACAATTAAATATAATCAATGAGAATATCATTGCATAATGTTATAAGGACATAATCGAAGTCCATGAGAGAATCATAAAAAAACTCATACCCATTAACACACGGATCATAAAACATTAAATCATGGAATAAGGAATTGAAAAAGGAAATAGTAATAAGAATCAATAATCAGGATCCACGTGATATGAATATTGATTAAAAGAAGAATCATATACAATTATATAAAACATAGTGGTATCTTGGAACATCATCCCATACAACCATTACAAGACCAATATACAACCATTAAATAACCCTTATAAGTTATAATAACTATATAGAAAAATTTAAATATAATTCTATATAGAACATAATTATTACCCAATTAATTAGTGCGCTATCTAGGATCAAACATCACTAAGGATATAATGAGACAACCTAGTGATATTTTTGCACACCCACTGTATATAATGTCTAAGAACCACAAAATTAATTAATAACCTAGATAATTAATTTCATAATAACTCATTTAAATAACCTTTATTATTTTTATAACATGAATATCATAAAGAAAGGAAATGACTTCAATAATAATCACCTTGAAAAATGGTTAACCAATGGAAAGGAAACAAGTTCCATAACATTATATTTGAAACATGATTAACCCATAGAAAAAAATGGGCTCAATAAAAATATCATTGAGACAAGATTAACCCATGTAAAATAAATGGGTTACATAACAATCTCATTAAAATGTATTTAACACCTGGAAAAGAAAGGGTCTCCATAATAATCTATTTGAAAGAAATTATAATCCATATAAGTAAATATAAATGATAGTATCATTGAAAAATATCCCCACTAGTTCATAATTAAAAATAATGTTTTTTTGTTGATGAATTAAAATAACATTTAAATATCATTAAAAAAATTCCATGGGAATATATACTATAGATTTTGAAAATTACTTTTTAAAAGGTAAAATATCTTGAAAATTATTTTGTTTAAAAATAATTTTGAAATATTATAAAGGAATATTATAAAAATAGTGTAATATATATAATGGAAAAAATAAACTTTCTTATTTTATAAAATAATTCTGAAATATTTCAGAAATTATTTTTATAAAAAAATGTTTTGGAAGAAAAATAATTTAAAAACCGAAAAGTGGATTTTTCATAAAAATGATCATAAGAAGAATTGACTATATAACCAGAGGAAAATTAAGGGAAAAATATATTCTAATGACATAAATATAAGAGAATAGAATTTTTTAGAATTATTTAGAATTAGATAATAAGATTTCAACATTAGATACTTATTCAGAAATGATATTATTAATTGATGAGATTATAATATCAATCCCTTACAACTTTCATTACATTGAATCACTATACCCATGAAATGATTACGTTGGAATAAACATAAAATAACATGAAAATAAATAAATTTAAGACATTATATGTTAAATGGGATTTATATACCACTCATAAAATAATATAGGTCCCTAACACAACATAATTCATAGGAAATGAAAATTGTGATAAAAATCCATTACCACTATAGTAGATTTGAAACTGTAAAACCCATTAAATATAGATCCTAAAATGGATATGTGAATCCCTATAAATTTATTGATATAAATAATAAAATTTATTCTTGGGAAGTATATACACCACACCGTATAAATAAGTGGAAAATATGGCATGTATCTCATAGAAATAAAAGTGAGACAGGAAAAAAGCCTGATGTTGAGTATGATTCATCACGGTTGTTAATTAACATCCGGAATAAGAAACTTATGTTAATTGTTTAATTTATTTGGAGTTTTTTCAATTTTTTATAAGATTTATTTCAGTTATTATCATGTTATGTAACATTAATTAATTAATATAATTTAATCCAAATTTTGACTATTTTTGGATTGTGTGTCAGAAATGACTTCAGTAGGTCGACTATGGTCAAAGGGATTATTATTCCAACATATATAGAATGATAATAATGGAATTATTATCATTATTTTAAAAAATTATTCATCTTAAAACAATAATTTAAGATGGTTAATAAAAATTAATTGACATTAAAATCATGGATATGGTAGGTCATACATATACATGAGTAACATTTCAATTTTTTCAATAACCAATATAGAAAAAAGGTAAGTAAACTTTATCTGTATTGGATGATTATTATATCATAAATACCATTTTATATAATTATATATACTTATATATATCAATATTGTGATTTAGTGATGGAAAAATAAGAATCACATCACTTTGGGGAGGCGGTGGTTCACATGTGCAAGAACGACATTATAACATTTTCAGTGTATGAAATGGTAAGAATAAAATAATATATTGTTTTTAAAAAATATTATCATGTAATTAATATCATATTTATACATTTTTTACCCTTATTATCTTCCATGAAACATGTCAATGAAAAACACTTCACACTTCTTCAAGAGGCAATAGTCCTCCGTACACACGAGTGACGTTATCATATAACCTATGATAAGAAATATAAATCATTTTTATAAGATATAATGACACTATAGGTATTATTATTTGATAAATTTAATAAATATAACACATAAACATTATTTACATAATTATTACTATCCATGAGTTGTGTTAATGAAAAAACCAAGGACGTCATGTCGCGAGGTGGTATCCCTCCATACATAGGAATGATGATTTCATAATGCATTTGATGGAATTTTGTCTGGGTGTAGGTCATAAAATTAACATAAAAATATATTAGTACATTTAGGATAATGATGTTAATTTTATAAACATGGTATAATAATAATTTAATTTATTGGATAAATAAGTAAAACAAATATACACATTGATTAACATTACCTCCTCATTGGGTAACTCATTTTGGTTTCTACCAAAGAACTTACATGGATGAATTTATTCAAAAATTTAGGATTATTAGATTAAGAGAGGTAATTTTATAAGTGATTTTGATTGGTCTTGGATGAACAGATTTTATTTTAATGTGGGAATATTGGAGGAGAGTTTTGACCT
The DNA here is from genome assembly GCA_963277665.1 of Viscum album. Lineage (NCBI taxonomy): Eukaryota > Viridiplantae > Streptophyta > Magnoliopsida > Santalales > Viscaceae > Viscum > Viscum album. The sequence goes on from OY728133.1 coordinate 1,736,959,113, forward strand.
TTTATGTGTGTGGGGGATGGAAAATAATGAGAATAGAAGGTATAAGGTCGACATGTTTTCATTAAATTGGTTTTTGTACATGTTTCTATGTCATTTTGACTATTAATATTAATACTTTTCCACAAAGTGAACACGTTTTTACCTTAATCATTGTTATTAATTTTAATTGATTTCACTAATCTATTTGGTAAAAAATTAATTTGAACCTATTAAGAATTATAAATTAACAAGTTTTCAACTATTAAATATATTATCTCCAAATTAAATTCCTATAATTGTAAAATTTTAATTCAATATTAATCCCACAGATGCGACGAGACAATTGGTTTTTAAAAATATTATTTTTCTAGAAAAAGATGATTGTATATTAACTGTATGGATAATAATAATTATTTTATGATACTAAATAAATTTTTTATTAATATTGAGTATATAAATTTAACTTATTATATTCCCAAATATGGATTATATTATATTAATTATAAAGTAGAAACATTTTTTATTTAAAATAGTTTTTAAAAAACCAGTTAAATACCTAAAGAACATATATTAAAACCCAATATAAAGTTAATTATAAATTTTATGATACAAATATTGGTATTTTTCCCTATTCACCGAAAAATCAATATTTTTAGTAAAATAAAAACATTTCAAAAAAAGTAAATATTGATATTATAATTCACAAAATTAGGTTTATTTTATTAAATAAATTATATTAACTTTTTTTAAATGATTTTTAAGCAATTTCTCCATTAAAAGTTGAAAAGACTACTTTTTTGAAAAATATAGAGTTTTAATCATAAAATTTGATTTATTTTTATATCATTTATAGGAAAAACATATGATGAATATGAAAAATTATATATAATATATTAGTTATAAATTTCATAAATATAATCCAGAAAAGTGTTAGTCGTTTTTTATAGGTATAAAAGAATATTTGAACATTAAAATAGTTTTTCAGGAAAATATATGCTTTTATTTTCAGACGATTTTTTATTTTTAAATTAATTAGTCCCCAAATAATTCATTATATATACAAATTTAAACCATATTATTATTATTTAGTTTATATTTTTCATACACATAATTTTAATCACTAAATTATAATGGTAATATATATCATGTGATACTTATTTTTTTGTTCCCTATTGATTAAAATATCAAACATAAAAACCTCAGTGTTTTGTATAATGAAAGGTAAACTAGGTGTTATGTTTAATGAAAGATGAATATAATTTTACATTTTATTTGTGATATCAAATATAATTTTATTCTTTTAAAATCATGGGGTGTTATAATTATTCCTAAAAGAGACTTTCCTTATCATCCCTCAAGTTAATTTTTTTGGCGTGAGTCATGCTAGATACGAGATTAAAAAAAGTTGGGAATAAATAAGTTGTTCATTGATGGGTTCCATAACACAACTATTTACAATGATACTTGTGTTACCATGGAATGTGGGGTCTTGATTCATTATGTTGAGTAATTTTCTTCCTGATTTTGATGATATTTATATTCTTAATGATTATAAAATTGGTTTAAAAAATCTCTTAGGAGTTTTATTTCGGAAAAAGATAATAACAGAGCTACACAGTGCTATAATGGTTAGTTAAATAGTGAGTAACTAGTGAGTTTTATCAAGAAGTAAATTCATTAACTATTGTTAGGTTATTGTGTGTTTTACCATCCCGTTTGACCAATCCATGTGTAATCCTACTTTTACCTCGAACATGGAATCTATTCAATTTTCTTCCCAACAGACTTCATTGATGCGAGGATAGATTTAGAGTGTTCTTATTTTTGAATGAAAGATAATGCATGGGGGTTTTCCTATCTATTTTATGGCAGTATCAATTTAATCCCTTTGGTGATCATTTTTATTTTAGAGGAAAACTAGATTTGTGACATAAAAAGGGGATTTCTTGTAGGTCCTTTAGTGTTTTTTTAGAAGTACTAAAAGGTGTCATTTATGAAGTTGTTGTTTTGAAAAATTGTTTTTCAAAGACTCATATGTGATGTCTTGAAGGAACAGTTTTGTATGAAATTTTGGTTTTGTATTGAATTTAAAATTTATTTAAAATGGATTTGGTTTCAAAATTTCATTTTGGTACTAATGTTTTGAATATATGAGCAAATTTTCATGATCTGGTGAGAGATATTAAAAATTATTATGAATTTATATTAAGATTTTTACATTTTTGGGAAGAAAATTAATGTTTTATAAATGAGAAAATCATGTGTATTTTTGAAATAATAATGTTTTTATAAAAGTGGTTTTGGGAATTAATCTGAAAACCAATTTTTGGTTTGTGTGTTCAACAGTTGGTCGTGTCTAATGCATGAGTTATTAAACCTTTTTTATGTTCCTCGAATATCTTCAAATATTTTTTCTATGAAATATCAGAAATATATTATCTTATACTGACATCAATATTTCCATTATCATTTTTTTAAAACTAGAATCTAATGTTGATCACTCTACCCAGACTCTGAATTGATTGGTAGAGTTATTTTTCATTCAGATTTGGGATCATTTCTAGGTTTCCAATAATCATTTCCATATTCTTAGAGAGGAGAGTAGGGTTCTCCAAATGTAGTGAGGTGGAATGAAGAAGTTAAATATATCATTTGATTCTATCAATACCCATGATACACAAAAGGTCATGTTTATCTCTTCATAGTTTGAAATACCTATCCACGAGTGTTGGGAATTCATGATTCCCTTCTAAATTCATTAAACTGTTTATGGAAAATTCTGCGAGTCATCATTCATAAATTGGACATATCCTAAGGAAGTGTAGAATGGTAAATATTTGGATCTCATGGGTCACATTCATGGTGGAAAATAATTTTAAGAGTATTCTAATAAACTATCAATTTTAGTGTATTTAGGATTTATGGTGATTACTCTCCAAAGTATCTCTATTTCAGAGGAGGTATTCACATAAAAAATGGAACTATCACATCAACAGTCAATTTAATGTCATATATGAGGGTGCATGAATGAGAATTTTCAAATGAAATAGAGGTATTAATGTGACATGAAGTTGGGATTGACTCATTCATGGTTGAATTAGGTTAATATTTCTTGTTTGGTTGACCCTACGAGATGTGAAACTCTCTAATATTTTTTGATTTATTAAACTAAATTTTGTTTATTGGATAGATTCTTTTACACACATTGATTTTTAATGAAACACAACATCCTATAAAAATGTTATTATTTAATATGATATTTATTTACAAGCCATTGGAATTGAGTTCATTTATTGGATTAATTAAAATTTTAAAATATATGATTTATATATGGAAATATTGTTAATTATTTTGTGACAAATTTATTAGAAATAAAATTAAGAACCATTCTAAATTAATTGAAATATTTTTAGAATAACTATTTTCCTGTGAGAAAATTTGTTTTACCATTATAAATTAAACTAATGTAATTTAGTGAATTGTTAAAATTAAATTTAAGTATTTTATATTCAATCAAAATTTAAACATAAATTTTATGTTTCATCTAGAAATGATTTAATAATAAATTTAATTTTATGGATAAAAAATAAATTTTTATAAAAATTAGTTTCCTTGCATATTGTAAACATATTTTAAATTTAATTTTTAATTATTTAATAAATTTTTTATAAAATATAAAACTAATTTCTGAAATATTAATTTGAAGATTGTCATTGAGTGAATTTTTTATAATTTTTTGAAAAGGTCATTTTTTTCATTGAATAGTGAAAATATAGGTTTTTATTAAAAAATTTCTGTTCATTTAAAAAATTAAAAGATATATTTTATTTTGATATATTTTTAGAAGTAAAATAAATAAAATTATGTATTTAAAAGATATTAATTTTCATTTTTATAAATTTGATATTGAATTTTGATTTGATAACTCTTTAAATATTTTAAAAATATTTCTTTAGAAAACAAAATATTTATCTCTTATGTGGGTTTATTTTTAATTTCATATATCCCACCAATGTTAATGGAATTTAGAAAAATGGATTCAACATTTTTAATTAGATTAATTTATATTATATTATCAGTTCAATTTAATTTTTGGTAAAAACTAATAGTCAAAATATTAAAATTAATTATCGCGGTTAAGGTTAAAATGAGTTTACATGGGGTATTAAAATAAAAAGATAGTGGTAAAATGAGCTATAAAATTGTCCAAAACCCACTAGATGACCATATTTATATCTTATAACCTCTATAGTTTTATAATGACCCATTTTGGATCATTTATAAATGTAAAATCATTTAGACACTTTATTCTTTTCAAAAATTCCACAGTTGTCATCTCCCCAACTTATTAAAGTCCACCTTGTCTCCTATCATATTTAATCTTAAAAAACCCTAGATATGATATATATTTACTAAATTATTTTACTTAATTTCCTCCACTCATCGTAGATTCATTATTGTCATTATAAAACTATTTTAAGAAGGATTTATGTATAAACCTAAAGCGGCTCTTCAAAGAAGATGTAAAATTCTTAAAGTTGTATTTTTGTATTTTTTTTCCACCATCTCCATTTAATATTATTAAACATTATAATATAATAATAATATTTTTTAAAATATATTTAGATGTTATTATGTTTATGGAATTACCAAAATCTTTCTCTTCTTCCCTCAAATGGGAAATGAACTGTCGACCGTGTCTAGGTAGACTACCACCTCACGAATCCATGTTATCCATTTCCCATCCCACCTATCATGGCTAGATATAATGATGAATTCATTGTTTATATATTATATTTTTGATATTATTATTATAATTAAACCATGATATCATATATTACATGTTACTTTACATTCTGTGAGTTATGATAACGTTGCTCATGTGTATGGAGAACTACCATCTTGCGAAGGGATTTGATTTATTTCTACAGATGATTTACAAAAGAGTAAAAATGAAAAATTTAATAAATATATTTGATATAAATGAATTAATAATTATTATGTAAATGTGATATATTATTTTTCTTCCTTTATTTATATCCATGAGAAAATGGAAACAAATTTCATGTGTACTTGTGACTTACCATCTCCATAAACGGTGTAACTCATTTTATATATCTAATATTAAATGACAACTATAAAAAAATATTTAATATATATATATATGATATTAATATAAAAGATATAATTTTGGATATTTATATATTGTGATCAAAGTAAACATACCATGTAATGAAATCAAAATATATAAGAAAAATGAAGTAGTTATTATCCAAAATCTGTTTTAGTAATGAAATATTTATAAATGAGTATTGAAAAGTAACAAGTATATCATATATGGTATGATAAATGTGGTTATAGTTCTATAATAAACATATATTTATTATATTGTATGTTTAAACATGTATGAAAGAATTGAACACTGAAGGTAAGGTATTTTAGTCACAATTTAGCTTTTTGGGACATATATTATGTTATAAACCTATTTTCTTTTACAAAGTATATATATATACACATTTACATGTAATAAAATTAATTTATTTATTCTAAGTATATTATAAGTTTCATTTATATTTATTCTTTCATTAATCAAACAATTCAAAGTTACCAAAGTCATATGAGTTTTATGTCATAATAGTATCATTTATTAGAAGTGTTTATAATTATACTTCCCATGATTAATTATTACAATACATGTCCCTATAAAATAATATATTTTTTGTACATTGTTTATTTATTGAAATTAAAAGGGTTTCTTTCATTTTAACCTCTTAAAATTGTAAATTAACTTAATTATTATTTTTAATAAAAATCATATTTAAATCCTTCTTTAGTCAAAAACCCTTTTTATTCCATATTCATGTTTGATAAAAATATATTCAATTTTTTTATCATTCTAAAAATTATTTATTAAATATAATTTATCCCATATTTGAATTTTTAAAAATTGTTTTAAATTAAATTTTCATGTCGTTTTCCAAATATTTCATATTTAGATTATACCGAAAATGTGAAATGAATCATTGTTTTAACATGTATGAAATTAATATAATTTCCGACCACCATGATCACCCATTGTTTTAAATCAACATTTTTATATTTGAATTTTTATTTTTAATAAACAAATATATTTTAAATATCTTATGCTTTAATAAAATGTTTTCCAAGGGGAAATTATATTTTTATCAAGAAATGTTTTAAATAATTTAATATTTTTTTTCAGTTTCTAATGTTATTTTCAACGAAAAAAATTTCTATTTTTTTATTTTAATTTTTTTTTCAAAGTGTGAATGATATTTTACTTGTGAAATTTTCTAAGTGATCTTTCAAAATCATTTTCCATCTATGATGAAATCCTTTAACAAAACTTAATATTTATTGGTGATATTATATAATGATAAAATATTTATTATTTCATTGGATGGTTAATATTTGTGATGAAAAGGTGTTTATGAACACTATTTAATTTTGTTGAGTTATTATTTGATGATTTTTTTTCATGAAACCCATATATTTTCATGGGTTTTATATGATGATTATTTTATGAATACCATTTATTATCATAGGTTATGATATGAGGAATATACTATGAGGACCATTTATTTTCATTGGTTCTGATATGAGAAATGTTTTATGATATTGTAGAGCACATAAGTATTTTTTTATATGATGGGTTAGACCTTTACCCCCTTCACGTAATTGGGAAGATATTGATATCTAATGAGATAAATAAGACTGAAATTGGGAGTGAACCCAGTTTAGTGGGAAAATTTATCCACTACGATAGTATTGGTAGTAAACCTTGGCTGCTATGATGGTTTATGGATTGAACCCATTCCAAAATGATATAATTAACATTGATCCTTGACTAAAATGTAAAATATTTTCTATTCTTACGTGTATTACAAAATTAAATGTCTTATTTTAATAAAATTATCTCATGGATCAAGTCCATTATTTCCTTTATGATTCAGGTCTTATAAACTGCCACTATTTATCCCATGACTGGTGATTATTATCTTCTATATGCTGGGTATGGTTTTCATATGTTATGATCATTTTCCTATACCCTTACACATCGGTTATGTTAATATATTTAGATTTTCTTCCATTACTATGTATCTAATATCACACTTTATTATGTATGTTTTCCCCATGTTATGATCATTAGTATTATGTCTGATATGTATAAGAAGGGTTCTTATTATTAAGAACTAAAAAAGAGGCAATGTATAATTTTATGTACTAGTTGTTTATGACTCCATGTTTCTAAAGGCATTATACCTTCAAGATCCCCAAGAATGTTCTTGTGTAATAACGTTCACATTCATCTATATATATATATATATATCATAGCTTTCTATATTTGATATTTGAGGAAATAGGTGGAACCCAATCCATGGGAACTATCAGGTGTGAGCATTAGACGAAGCATATCTATCCACCCAGGAGATTTAAAGGAAATGGATTCCACAGGGGAAGATAGTGGGTCCCACCTAGGAGGTGTAACTGCCCATCGAATTCCTTGATTGATATCAATTATAGTCCACTGAAATTAATTTCAGATAACTATTGATGGTATTGGAGGATAATTCAGTTATCCATTAGAAACTATGATGAGAAAAACATATTGTGATCCCTTTTGAAATTTATAAGTATATGTATAAAGATAATTCTAAGTATAGGAAAAATATTCTATAATTTTCGGGTAGGATAGAGCGAGTGGTTTTATGGAAATACATCGGTGTCTAGTTTCTATAAGTGGATGAACTTCTTGAACATATGTATCTAGGGGTAATACCACTTAAAATGATGTGTCAGGATTGAATCAGGAAATTCCCAGTATATAACTATTGTCCTTACTACACAACTTGTATAACAATCATGGGGGATAATATTTGGATCTTTATATACCCTTTACAAACCATCATTAAAGATTTTAATACTGACCTTGAATGACATGGGTTAAGAATAAGGTTCCATACATTGTAAATAATGTTTCATGATTTAGATATTCTATATGTGATTTTTTATAATTATGTGGTTCCCCATAGTGACTATTGTTACTAACACTATGATTTTATTTTTAGTCAATGGTTGGAAACCAAAGAAACATTGTTAATGTGGAATCAAAAAAAATTTCAATGATTTTCCTCCTAATAAACCTAAGGTTATTGGATCTTGAATGTGAAACATGATTTCTATTCTTACAAAAATTCATGAATGTATAAATCAGGTTGAACTTCCAACTAAGAAAAAGATTGAAAAACTTTCTATTGAGTCTTTTATAAGGAAACATCCACCATCTTTTTGTGGTTCCACTGAAAAAATAGTTGCTGATAAATGGGTCAATCCCACTAAAAATATATTTTCCATCTTCATGTATTTGGAACCTAAATAATTCATTTTGGATTTATTTAATTTGTAAGTCTATGAAGGGAAATTGTTGACTCTAATCAAGAATTGGGCGTGACATGATGAAATTTACTCTATGGGGTGGGATGAGTTTAAGAGGTTAATTTTAAATAAGTACCTCCCTCACAGTCTACATATGAAAATGGAGATGGAATTCCATCAGATAAAGCATAAGTATAAGTATCCATTGGTACTTATAAGTAACATTTTACAAGAATTTTAAGGTACGATTCTAGCATTATCATCAAAACTAAAAGTGAGGTTGATCAATTATTCAGTTGACTAAAACAAAGTCCTTCAAGGGTGTTATCCATAATGGAATTTAGTAGATATGATGAAATTTTTTATATTAATATCAATGTGGAACTAAATATTATATTTATCCATAAATATCATGGTTTTGAAAAGAAAATAAATATAGAGTTTAAGGTAATCAAAAATTACCATAGAGGTAGAAAGATGATCTTTTCTTCATAATTGATATGTAGTAGGAAACACTGAAGAAATTGTCTCAATGAGAATGGTAGATGTTTTATGTGTGGAAATGAAGGTTATTGGGTAGTTAAATCCAAAAATTATGGGAAGAAGTTAGAAAATTATGTAAATAGATAGTTATATCCATATAATTCACCAACACACACTCAAATGGTTCATGTTTAAGGAGTTTCGGAATTATGAAAATCAATTCCCCAAACAAAGGGCTAATCAAAACAATATGCCAAATAAACCAATGAAGACAAAGGGAAAAGGGAAATCGTATGAAATCGTAATGAGTAAAGTAAATCATGAAAATTATTTGACACTTATCATTCAATCCTTAGCTGGAAATTTCATATTTTATTTTGTATGAATAAACCCTATAAAAATGTTATTGGTCATCCTTTTGTGAAATTCCTTATTATTATGGGAATTTATTATCTCACTATACATGAATTATAGAATAATGAAATCACATTTGATATTATGCTGGGGAAAGGATAAACCTAATCTTCCAAAGAAAATGTTTTTTTAATATAATATCTTATTTGAGGAATAATGTATTGAAGTATGTATATATTTGTATTCAAGAAATATGTTGTATAACTATTTAAAAATTGGTATTTTGGTTACAATAATGATGAAATATCTAATGATTCTGTTAAATTTTAAAGCATATATTTCTCTATGGAAGATTAACTTAACAGTTAGGGATACCATCCTGGGTTGAGGAGTTTAAGTTTGATCCACAAGTTCATAGTATTATACACCCATTTTAAGGTTTCATGGGACGAGTGTTTATTAATATTATAGATATTTTGTGAGATATTTATTGATATATCGGTCTTTGGTTTTGTATATGTTTTAGTGAAAAAGTTATTTTGGGAATAATGCATATAAATTTTTGGGATAATATTAAAGCTAATGGTAACCTTTTGGGTTTATCCTATCTTTGTTATTGAGGAAAATATGGATTATTCCAACTTGTTAATTATATTAATATTGTACTGAAAAAAGGATAAATCACATCTCAGGCAGTAAACTATCATATCTAGAAAGTCCATACAGATTTAACACACAACTGAAGGAAGATAAACATATAACAACTATCATTATCTTACATTAAAGAGTACTTTTGTTTGAAAAAAATGATGGTAGATATCTTTGAGTACTTATCTCAGTTTTTGGTATGTATGAAAGTTATGGATAAGAGAAAAATGTTTTCGAGAATTCCCCCACCATTATCTATACTAGAATATAAATGGGAAAAATCATCTTGGATTTTATCATCATACTCCCCCAAATTTGTAAAGGGAACAATGGAATATGGGTAGTTGTAAGTCTCCTTAAAAATTCAAAACATTTCATATCTATTAGATAATATTTCTATTTGGATCATCATTCTAGTATATAGATTAATGAAGTTTTAAGGATAAATGGAGCACCACTTTCCATTGTGTCTGATTAGGATCTAAGCTTTTCCTCGAAATCCTAGAAAATTATTTTTCAATATTTTTATACAAATTTCAGTTTCAACACTACATATCATCCTTAAAGATATGGTTAATATGATAGAATAAAAAAACCTTGAGTAAATATTGATATATCATTATATGAATTTAAAATGTGGTTGGGATCAACACCTTCATCTAGTTGAGTTTTTATAGAAAATAGACATTACTCAAGTATTCAGTTGAGTACTTAATATTATCTTTATGGAAAGAAGTGTAGAGATCCAAAATTATTGAATTAATTTGTATATATAGATATATTAGAACCTAATATATCTTTAGAAATGAAAGAAAATGTTATATCCCTTCATAAAAACATAAGGGAAAAAAAGTCTACATAAATGTAATTTGGGTAGTCATTGATGTTGTGTAAAATTTGATGTTGGGGACAAGGTGTTTATAGAAATTTATTAATAGAGTAAATGATGAAAAAAGAATCCCTAAATATATCTGTCCCTAGGAAATTATTGATTTTTTAAGATGATAGCTTATAAATTTGTGCTTATGTCAAACCTCTCTCAAGTCCACGATGTGTTCCCAATATATCTATTAAGGATGTACATAAATTAGAAATCACATGTATTGAACTGACATGACATACCAATAGAAAATGATCATTCATATGAGTAAAAATAGATAGATATTATAGATCATACTGATAATGTTCTATGAAACAAGAATAGTCTCCATGTCGAAGTATTCTAGTGAAACCACCAGCTTTAGAAAGCTATGTGGAACCTAATTATTTAATGAGGAAGAAGTATCCTTAGTTTTTTTATATGAAAGTGATATATTTTTGAGGGTGAAATTCATTTTATTGTGGGTATAATGTAACACCTTGACATTTTAAGAGGTTTTTAATTAAATTGAATTTCTTCGACAGCTTATACAATATGTAACACCAGGTTTTAAGGAAAGATGACATACTATTAAAATATTACTATTTAATATGATAGTTATCGTCTAGCCATTGAAATGATGAGTATGCACATGATTAAAAAAATTATGAAAATATATGGTTAACACAAATATATAAAATGAATGATTTTTTTACCAATTAATTATAAATGAAAATAAGAACCATTTTTAAATGAAGGAAAAATTTCTTATAAAACTATTTTCTACACACAAATGCATTTTACCATAATAAAATAAATAAATAATTTTTTTAATGATAATAATTAAATTTATAAATTATATATTCAACAAAATGGTTAGAAATCATCTTTTTAATTTTCTATTATTGAGAAAAGAATAAATAATATATTATTCTTAAATACTATATTTTCCTAAAAAGTTGTATCATCACATTTTGTGCACTTATTTTAAAATTAATTTTTTTATGATTTATAAATTTTATTAGAAAAAATAAAAATAATAATTTTAAATAAAAATTTTACAATTTTTTTAGAGTGAAATGTTTATAATTTTATGAAAGAACATGATTTTGAGTGAATATTTAAAAATAATGGTTTTTATTAAAAAATAACATTTAATTAAAATATTATACAAGATATATTTTATATTTATATGGTTTTAAATATAAAACATGTATAATTATATATTTATGAACCCAATTCTATTCATTTCAATAAATCATATATATAATTACGATATTAATTTTTTTAAACATTTGAAAATATTTTTTTTTGGAAAATAACTTTTTCATCGTGTTTCCGTGTTTAATATTAAATTAAATTCTTCCACTTATGTGAATGTAATTTTAAAAAATAGTCCCATTATTTGAATTCATAATAATTTATTTTATATAATTTTTTAAATATAATTTTTTTAATGACGAATAATGAAAACCGAAAAAATTAATTCCATGGTTATGGTTAAAAATGGTTTAATGGGGGGTGGGGGGTATACTAAAAAGATAACAGGTTCAATAGACTATAAACATATAAATAACCAAATTATGTATATATTGTGACCTTATAATCTCTTTATTTCTAGAATGACCCATTTTAGATCCTTTTGGCATTGGAAAAGCATGGTTACACTTTATTCGTTTTAAACATTCCATGTATGTCGTCTCCCATAGTAACAAAAGGACAACCCCTCCTCTCCTCTTCAAAATGAAAAAACCATTTGATTTAGAAATTACATACCCAATTATATTAATTAAATAAATCCTCTCATTATATAGGTATTTTATTTATTATAAAACTATATTTTGGATGGTTTAGGTTTAAACCTATAGGGTCTTTCTGAAGAAGAGGTAAACTATTAAACTCATTTTTTGTTATATTTATTCCCCCACATTATTAAAATATTATTAAACTGTGATTTTATAATACCATGAGTATATTAAATGTAATTATATGTTTATATGTTAATTCAATGACCTATATCTTTCTCTTCTCCACTCAAATGGGAAAACAAAACTATTGATCATGTGTACGGTGGAACACCGCCTCATGAACCCATGCTATTGGTTTTCCACAGCCACCTAGAAAGGATAAATATATTGGTGGATTTATTATTTATGTATTATATTTATGATATTATTCGGATTATGGAATAATTCCTTCTCATAACACCTCTTAACTTTCATTCTGCGGGGATACGATAAAGACGCTCGCGTGTACGACGGACTACGGCCTCAAAAAGAATTGTGATTTGTTTTTAACTAGTTATTATCATGGGAGGTAATAATGATATAGTTAATGATTATATGTGATATATATGAAATCATAACGACTCTATATATTTTATTAATTTTCTACCTTCCTTTATTTTGATCCATAAAGAAAATGGAAACAACCTTTATGTGTACAAATTACATACCATCTCAACGAACATTGTAATTTACTGTCTATATCTAAAATTAATGAATTTATAAAAATAAATAAATAATGAATATATATTTTATTTATGTCATGGGTACAATATTTGAGATGTTGGAACCACGATAAAGCTAAAATGATGAAAAATACCATACCAAAACATACACAAAAAATGAAGCATTTATTATTTGAAAATGATTTCGACAAAGAATTATTGATATGTGGGAAATAAATACACATAATAAAATCATATATAGTTTGATAAATATTATTATTTTTATGAAATATATTTATAATAAACATATATTTATTATAAAATAGGCTCTAACATTAATCAAGGAAGTTGAGACTTTATGTAAGATATTTTTTTCTCAATTTTTCTTCTTCGGGATATGTATTAGGTTAACCATCTATATTCATTTATGTGGTGTATATAAAAACCCTTTGACTTGTAATATCATAAATGCATTTATTCTCAGGATATTTTAAGTTTTATTTAATTTTATTATTTCATGGTGATTAAGATTCAAAGTTACTGAAGTCGTAATAGTTTAGGTTATAAATCAATAATTTATCAAGATTATGCATGATTGTGATGAAATAATGAAATAATTTTTGAGTCAATAAGGATATCTTATGACTTCTCCATTCCTTATGGCTTTATGTTTTGAAAATCACAAACACTTTTTCTAAGTTTTGAATATTTTTTAAAGATCTGTATTTTTCTTAAGATCTGGAATTATAATTATTTTATACTTATAGATACATCGTTATGTTTTTCTAATCTGTTAGAATTACAGATTTGTCATTACAATTGGTCATTCAGTTTTTATGATTCTAAATCTGGTGTATATATGATTCAGTTTTATGATTCTGAATCCGGTGTATATATGATGCTGACATTCAATTCCAAATCTGGTGTATATGTGATACTGATTTTTTCAATTCCGAATCCGGTGTATATGTGATACTGATTTTTTCAATAATGATTCCAGATTATATGTAATTCCGATATTCATGATACTGAATCTAGTGTTTTTGTGACTCCGATTTTATGATCCAATTTTCTTAAGAATTTTATTTCTAAAAATCCAATTTTCTGATTTCTTAAGATTATGTTTTCTTTTTAATGCTGAAGATTTCCTAATATATCATTCCAATGATATCCGATTCCAATATTTCTTATACCTAATTTTTATCTTTAACTTAACATCGTTATTGTTACTTGAAATGATATAGTACAATCTATTACAAACTAACCATTGCATGTTTTCCAGGTGTCCAAGTCCCTCTGAAATTTAATGAAAATATGACCGTTGGACAGGAGCCGACCGTTTGGATGTTTTGCCTATAAATACAAGCCCATTTGAATGAGCAAAACTACAACTTCGACACTTGATAGTGAACAGGGTTGTGATGTGATTTTTAGAGAGAGAGAGGCTCTTACAACTCTAAGTACTTTGTGCGGATGTGGTGAACTACTTGTTCAGGCATGCACAACTTGTTCATACTTGCTTAGTCCAGACTCCGATCGTGCTGATCATGGGATTTCGTGTTTGGAAGACAGAGGTTATGATTTCCTTCTAAATCGAGGGATTGTGGGGATAACAAGACAAATCCCGATCATTGGATTGAGGGCTTACCTAGGTTTGTGTAAGACAGAATTTCTTGAATGTATAAATCAAAGAACATTTATCCAAGGTTTTTTGATACCCTTCTCTTTGGGTTAAAATAATCCTATTGTTACTTTTTTCTTTTACAATTTGTTTTATTTTTCTGCTGTATCTTAACTTTGTTAATGTTGGAAAGTATAATTTTCTTATACTTTGTAATTCCGTCAATATGATTATATTTCATATTCTATATTCTTTGAGGTATAATATTTATTTTATGAAAATAGAAACGGTTTCCTTAAGAGGTCTTGTGAATGTTTGTTTAACCTTGTTAAACTTAACTTTTAAGGGTTCTATTTTTTTTAAAATATACAATTCACCCCCCTCTTGTATATTGATCATCTACATTCTTATTTCGATCCTACAATTGGTATCAGAGGAAGGTTTCTGAAATACTTATATCCACATATAAGTATTCTTACTTAAGTTTTTATTTTCATACGTTCTTCATATTTGTTCTTAAATTTTTACTACTAATAAGTTTTATGGGAAGAAATATCTTTTTAGTATGGCAGGAATTCATATTGGATCTTTAGATAATCTCAATCCTTCTAGACCACCAATCATTGTGGGGAATGACTATGAGTAACGGGGATATATAATGAAGGCCTTTGTGATCAACAAAGGTTTTGATAACTGCATTTTATGAACCAGAGATTATAAGATTCCTAATAAGGAACACAGAACCTCTACTAATCCAGAAAAGGTGGAATATCAACTGAACATTAAGGTATGTAATACTTTTCTATATTCCATGACTAGACACAAATATAGCCAGATTTCATCCTGTGATGTTGCAAATAGTATTTGGAAAAATCGTGAAGTAACTCACTTTGGAACTTCCAATGCTATTGAAACAAGAAGATCTATGCTCAGAGTTGAGTATCATGGTTTCTGATTTCCTTATGGAGACCTCGTATGTATGGTACAACAATGATTTGTGACTATTATCAACAGCCTGCAATCCATGGGTGGGAAATGTTTAGACGATGAAGCACTTGTAGACAAGATTATAGATATCATACCAAATGAATGGGAATCTAAGAGAACAACTATAGATCAGAATAGAAAAGTTACTCATATTACTCTTGATGAACTATTTGGAAAACTTTTTCACCAAGAGATAAGAATGAAGAGAGACACTGATAATATTAAAGAGATGAATGGAAATGGAGGTGTTGATTTTACAACAACTTCAAATCATATGAAAGCCAAGACTCCTGAGAGAATTACAAGATCAGAATCTAAGAATGTCAGTATTCAATCTGAATTCAGTGAAAGTGAAGACTCGGAAAATGAGTTAGCAAATCTTACTTGGAGGATGAACAAGATTATTAGGCAGATGAAAATTATATATAAGTACAAGAAGAAATATGGAAAATATATGAAAGATGGAGAAGTAATTTTCTATGAATGTTGAAGAACAGGTCATATCATACCTGATTGTCCCTTTATTTAAAAGAAAGACAAGAATGAATGGAATTATGAATGAAACAGGAATATGTTATACAAGTCAATTCATAAGAATGTCTTGAAATCCAATGACACATGGAGTGCCGATGGTGGAGATTCTACTGATGAATCTTAATAATATGAATCTTCTGGGAGAAAGAATATTGGTCTAATAGCTAGAGCTCCATTACAAAATCATTGTCTCATGGCTAAGGTAGGAACTGTTGAATCCTTAACCAATATGTCTTTAAGTGAAAATTTTTCAGATAGAGGTTCTCCTTCAGATGACGAATCTTCTTGATCAGATAATGATAATGATATGCTTTCATATGAGGAGGTTTCCATATTTTTTAAGTTTATTGAGAAAATAAATTGTAATGTTTCTAAGAAACTTGATAAAGAAAATTCTAGAGAATCTATTTTGACAAAAGAAATTTTAGATCTTTCAAAATATCATGATGAGAAAAATTTTGTTTTATAAAATCTTTCTAAAAAACATGAGGAAGTTAATTTTGAGATGGAAAAAATTTCTGAGGATCTAAAAAAGCTGTTTTTAGAAAAAGCTATTTTAATGAAAAAACTTAACTCTAAATCTATTATTCTTGAGAATAAGAATTTAGTCTTGAGACTAAAATCTAAGATATTTACCTTGAAGAAACTCCTTGAAAAATTCACTTCTAGAAAGGAAAATTTTGACAAGATGTATTCCCAGATCTGACCTCGTGGTAAAAATCCGGATTTAGGTTATTCTCATGAAAAATCTATTTTTAAAATTAATTATTTTGTTCCTTCTAGAGCCCCTTTTTGGACTAAATGCCAAAGTTGTGGGCATTGGAAGAAACATTTTTCTTTAAATAATTTGCAATACCTTGAGTTTTATAATGCTTATTTTTCTAAACAAGTATGGTTACCTAAGCTCTTATTATCAAATAGTTCTGGACCCAAGAAAGTTTGGATTTTGATATCCTAACTCTTCCTTTTTTAGGAAAATAAATGAAGAACCAAATACTTATGGCAATCAATCATTTCTACTTCTTGTTAAATAATTTACTAACATTAAATTACTCCTTATTTCAGGGGGAGTACATATGTTTGTTTATTTTGTTTCTTAAAACTTTTTTCTTTTATTTGAAAAGTCTGGATTTTAAAATTTTGGATTTGAAAATTTTGGATTTGAAAATATCTGATTTGAAAATTTCATATTTGAAAATTTCAGATTTTAAAATTTTGGATTTGAAAATTTAAGATTTGAAAATTTCGGATTTGAAAATTTTAGATTTGAAAATTTTGGATTTGAAAATTTCTGATATGAAAATTTCAGATTTGAAAATTTCAGATTTGAAACTTTCGGATTTTAAAATTTCGGAATTGAAAATTTTGGATTTGAAAATTTTGGATTTGAAAATATCTGATTTGAAAATTTCATATTTGAAAATTTCAGATTTTAAAATTTTGGATTTGAAAATTTAAGATTTGAAAATTTCGGATTTGAAAATTTTAGATTTGAAAATTTTGGATTTGAAAATTTCAGATATGAAAATTTCAGATTTGAAAATTTCAGATTTGAAACTTTCGGATTTTAAAATTTCGGAATTGAAAATTTCGGATTTGAGAATTTTGGAATTGAAAATTTCAGATTTTAAAATTTTGAATTTTAATATTTTAGATTATAAAATTTCAGATTTGAAAATTTCAGATTTGAAAATTTTGGATTTGAAAATTTTGGAATTGAGAAATTCGGATTTGAAAATTTCAGATTAGAAAATTTTGGATTTGAAAATCTCAGATTTAAAAACTCCCAAGAAAATTTACTATAATACCAATAAATCTCTCAGAGTATTCCAAAAGGCAGTCTTTCCTAATCCTTATTTTCATCATCTTAAGTTTTGGTTGTTGGTATTTTAAAATATCATAAATTCTGGTTTATCTTACTTCAAAAGATCTGAATTCATTTTTTTATATCCATTCTCAACCATTAGATCAGATCAGGATTTTGTCATCCATGTGATTATCTTATGGAAGTTGAAAAGTCATAGCCATGTCTATATAAGGGGTGTCTCGTTATTAAGTATTGTACCATTGTTATTGTTCTATGTGCCGATTCTCTGCTGCCATTAAAGATTTCATTCGGAACATCTCCTTCACCTTGAAAGTCTCTAGAATCCATACCAGATCAGATGCCTGTTAGTAAGGAAATAAAGGACTGGTCCATCTTTAGCGAAAGTTTAGTCTTCCCAATATTCTTTGAAAAATATTACTCTTTTAATTCTAAGGTAATAAGAACTAATTTATGGGAAAGTGTCTGTGTGGCCAAGGAAAAATATCAAGATCCAGTTTATCCTGATCTCCTTATTCAATTCTATAAATCAGTTTCTTTCTTCCAAAAATATGGTAAGGATCTGGTTAAGCTATAGTGTTATGATAAGACAAATACAGTTCCTTACAAGAAGGTAGAAAATGTACTTAATTTACCATATGAAGGGGAGGCTATTCTATGCTCTCAGAAACTTCCTGAGAAAGAAAGTTCTTTTGAGAAGTCCAAGGATCTGGATTATCTTGGACTTAAGTTTGTCAATAATTTGAAGATCACGAATATCTCAATGAATCACAAGATGGTAGCCCTTTGGATGCAAGGATTTCTTATTCCAACAAAGGGAGATAAGGATTATTTCATGATATGTGATATCTTTCTCTTAGACTTTGTTGTCAACCTAAGGATGATCAACTTAGTGAAATACATCTTTATCACCATCTAAGAAATTAAAGGCGGATCTATCTGATCTCAGATTCTTATGTACCCAGCAACTATTTCGAGGATAATTGTATCGTGTCTTCAGAAAATGAATGTTCCAGGTCGATCAGTCTCAAATCCATTCAAGATATTTTTTCTATGTGACGACACTCTAAGGAGGATGAAAATAGAGTTTATCCCAGAATTGAAATGCATTGAAGAAATAGTTGTTCAGGACAAAGCTGATGTTCTAGAATCTTCAAAACCTGTATCAAAGAAATGGAAACATGATGAACCAAGCTAGCATGTACAAGTTCCTGATGTCCTGGTATCAGCACCTCCTCCTACTTAGAACCCAAAAGCTTATTAAGATGAAGCATTTGCAAAGTGGGGAGAAATTGAATCCACTAGAAAGGAAGGATATACTTCTTTTGGTTTGAATCCACCAGAGGCTATGGCCTTGAAAATCAAGCAAGTTGAGAATCTTAAAAATGAAAAGAAGGAAAAGATGTTAAAGAATAAATACTCAGAAGCTCTAGTGTGCCATTATTTATTGAAAGCCATGGAAAAGAAGTCTCAACAAGTTCTGGAACCTCATAAGAAACCAGTGACCACTCCAGAAATCCAAATCGCCAAGAAGGTTTTAGCTTTATCAGAACTTGTTCAAGAAGTAGAAGATCAGATAGTCCAAGAAGATGATGAGGTTTTAAGAGAAGTGGAAGATTTTTTTGGAACTCCTTCGAGTTCAAGTTACAAATCTTTAGAAAATGTTCGAGAATAGGTTGAAGAAGATATTGAAGAATAAATTTTGGAAGAAGTTGAGGAAGAGATAGAAGTTGAGAAGGAAATTGAATTAGAAGAAGAAGAACAATAATAAACTGAAGAAGAAGAAGAAAATCAAGAAGTTGAACATCAAGGTGCAGAAGAAGAATAGTTTCAAGAGGAAGTAGATAAACAGGTAGATCTTAATGTTATCCAAGTTACGTATGAACATACCCCAATCCGAAATCCTGTCAAAGGAAAAAGTGTTTTGGTTGCCTCACCATGTAAGGAAGTGCCTCAGATGGCTTCCAAGAGATTAGAGAGAACAGTATCCTTAACTCCAAAAGGAATTGAGAAAGGAAAAGAAGTTTCTGGAACCAAGTCCTCTTTATCTGTTGAAAATGATTTTATTAAACTATCATTGAGGAAGTTGGTCAGTACCATTTTAGTTCTTGCAAACATAGATTCTAGGAGTCAAATGATGCAATAAACCCTGAACCAAAAGATGGAATCAACCAATATGCTGATGGACATGGTTTTCAAGCAAGAAGCTGACTTCAGTAATATTTTGTTTGATTATAAAGCTCAGAAGGTAACTTGTAAGAATGTCTTTAACTGTACTAAAACCATCAATGAAGAGATCAAGCAGTTTGGTGATTTCATGGATTCAACAAAATGAGATTTTAATACCTGTGAATCTGAGATCAACAAGGTTAAGGCTTCAATATTTGAGTATGGTATTCAACTCAATTCCTTTGCTCGATCTATTAGCAGTGAAAAGGAAGTCAGAGCTGAATTAGAGAAAATGGTCCTTGCTTAAGAAGAAAGGATCTTGGCTTTAGAAAAGAAGAACCAGGATCAGGAGATCTTGCTAAAGAAGTTTCAAGATGATCATAAGGAATTCAAGAAGCTCAAAGCCTTGATAAAGAATATGACGTCCGAGCAGAAGATGAGTGGATGATTTTTTTACATTCCGATATTTTTTTTGTAATATAAACCTTATTTCTGAAATTATTCTTAAGAAATTTCTTGCATATCTTTCTCTTGTTTTTGAATGTATCTTTGCTTAACCTTTCAGGTAAATCTTATACTTCTCCATTCCTCTTTTTGAAAATCACAAAGGGGGTGAATTTTTTAAAGGAATAATTTAAATCTCTGAGTGGGAAAATCAGTCAAGTGGGAGTTTTCTTTTATGAAGAGATGTTTATCTAAGGGGGAGTTATTCTATTAAGATAACCCAGACATTAAAGATCAAGAACATGATCCTTGGGAAACATGACCTTAATGGGAGTTAGTTGTATTCATTTATAATCTCATTCGAAGGGGGAGATAAGTTTTTCTTACATGTTTAACTAGGTCAATATATTATTCCATATCAAATTTTTTTGTGCTTTCCAAAAAGATGGATATTATTGAGTCAATAAGGATATCTTATAACTTTTTCATTCCTTATGTCTTTATGTTTTGAAAATCACATACACTTTTTTTAAGTTCAGACTATTTTTTTTATGTTATGTATTTTTCTTAAGATCCAGAATTATCATTCCATTATATTTATAGATATATTGTTACATTTTCCCAATCTGTTAGACTTACAGATCTGTCATTACGATTTGTCATTCGGTTTTTATGATTCTGAATCTGGTGTATATGTGATTAATTTTTATGATTCTAAATACAGTGTATATATGATTATTTTTTTATGATTCCAAATCCAATGTATATATGATTCTGTTTTTATGATTCCGAATCCGGTGTATAAATGATGCCGAATTTCTATTCCAAATCTTGTGTATATGTGATACTTATTTTTTCCAATTCTGAATCCGGTGCGTATGTGATATATATTTTATCAATATCGATTCCAGAGTATATGTAATTCCGATTTTCATGATACCGAATCCGGTGTATTTGTGACTTTGATTTTATGATTCATTTTTCTTAAGAATTTTATTTCTAAAAATCTTTTTTCCTAATTTCATAAGATTACATTTTCTTGTTAATTTTAGAGATTTCTTAATGTATCATTCCAATGATATCGGATTCCAATATTTCTTATGCCAAACTTTTATCTTTAACTTAACATCGTTTCTGTTACTTGAAACAATGTCATACAATCTGTTACAAAATAACCGTTGTATGTTTTCCACGTGTCCAGGTTCCTCCAAAATTTAAGGGAAATATGACCGTTGGAGAGGAGTCGACCGTTGGGAAGTTTTTCCTATAAATACAAGCCCATTTGAATGAGCAAAACTATAACTTCGACACTTGATAGTGAACACTATTCTCAGGTTATTTATAGAGAGAGAGGCTCTTACCACTCTCAGTGCTTCCTACGGATGTTGTGAACTACTTGTTCAGGCATGAATAACTTTTTCAGACTTGTATAGTACAAACTCCGATCATGCTGATCGTGGGCTTCTCAGTTTGGAAGACAGAGGTTCCAATTTCCTTCTAAATCAATGTCTTGTGGGGATAGCAAGACATATACTGATCTTTGTATTGAGGGATTATATGGGTTTGGGTAAGACAAAATTTCTTGAATGTCTAAATCAAGGAACCTTTATCCAAGGTTGTTGGATTCCCTTATCTTTTGGTTAAAAGAATCCTATTGTTACTTCTTTTCTATTACAAGTTGTTTTATTCCACTGCTGTATCTTAACATTGTTAAGTTTAGAACGTATAATTTTCTTATACTTTGTAATTCCGTTACTCTGATTATATTTTAGATTATATATGCTTTAAGTTATAATATTTCTTTTAAGAAAATAGAAAATGTTTCTTTAAGAGGTATTGTCAATGTTTGTTTATCCTTGTTAAACATAACTTTTAAAGGTTCTAAAGGAAATTTTAAAGTACACAATTCACCCCCCTATTGTATATTGAGCATCTACACTCTTATTTCGATCTTACAATAATTTGATTGATATCTATGAAAACTAATTCATTTTCATATATTATAGTAATTTCGGGATAATACATGTTTTTATTTCATTTCACACTCTTAAATGATTAAATAGACCAAAATATTTTTTAATTAAAATCATCATTATTTCCCTCTGCATTTGATACCCCATTTTCTTCTATATCTATATTTTTTAAAAATTCCGTCAAATTTATTTGAAAATTTTGAAAATAATTTATTAAAGTTTTTTCCCCATTATTTTCTTTTTTTTCAATGTTTTTTAAAATGGATCCTTATTTTATTATATATAAGTCTTGTTTTTATTTTTTCCAAAAATGTGAAAGGAATCATTGTTTTTGCAAGTATGACATGAACAAGATTTCCCAACTTTATGAAAAACCTTTTTTTAAATATTCTTTTATTAGTTTCAATGGTCTTTTAAAGATAAGGATTTTAAAAAAGTATTATAGTTTAATTTTTTTTTCAAATTAGATTAAATATTTTAGTGAATAAATTACTTAAATACTATTAAATGCTTCATTTATATGTTTCCAATGACATTTTAAAAGAAAATTATTTTGAAAATATTTTATGTTTTTTAATTGTTTTTATTAGTTTAACATATATATTAATATAAAAATATTTCAAGTGATGTTTCAATATCAATTTTCTTATAGTATAACACCATTTTATGAAACTTATGATTTAATTAGGATATGATCCAATAATAAAATCATTATTTTTTGAATGGATGATTTATATTTATAATGAAAAACTATTTATAAATCTCATTTCTTTTTCATGGGCTATTCTATGATAAAATGTTTCATGAAACTAATTTTTTTCATGTGTTTTGATATGATGAATATTTTATGAAGTCCATTTTTTTCCTAGGTTCTCATATGATGAGTGTTTTATAAAGCCCATTTATTTTCATGGGTTTGATATGATAAATGTTTTATGTTCCTATGACACTCATAAGTATGATTTTTATTATGTGAGGGGTGGTCCCTATATCTCCCTCTAATGAGTTGTGTGAGAATTGATATCTCGTTAGATAAATTGGACTGGAAAGGGTAGTGAACATAGTTCAGTAAGGATGTTTTTTTACTATGAAAATCTTGGGAGTGAACAATGGCTACTATGATGGTTTGGGGAGTGAACCCACTCAACTATGATATTTTGGGAAATGATACTTGGAAACTATGGGTACGATTTTCTATGTTTTCATGTTTTACCCAATTCCATATCTTATACCAATGTTGTACTATCTTGGGAAATGTTCCTTGATTCCCTTAAGATTCATTTCTTATGAAATTATAATCATTATGCCATGACACATGATACCGATCTTTGATATGAAAAGTATGATTTTCATTTGTTTAACTCATATTTTCTTATCCTTATTCTCATATTATATTTATGTTTTTACATTTTTTATCCTTACAATATATTTGAGATCACCCTTTCTTAAGTTTCTTTTATCAATGTTATGATGATAGGTATTACATGTCATCTGTCTATAATGGGTGTTAATAAGGAACAACAAATTGAGAGATAATATTCAACTCCTTTGGCCATTGGTTTTTTATTCCAATTTCTAAAATCAATACACATTTATGATGTTTAGGAATATGGTTTTGTAATGAAAATAATATTCGTATAAAAATATGTACTATCTATATATGAAAATCGTGGATCACAATAGGTTCACAGATCATAGAAAGTATATTAATAGAAATATGAGTCATTTCACATGCCTCTAGTGTGGGGAACTTAGTCACTCTAAGAAGTAATGATTAAATTCTATTAGGGTTTAGGATTAGTGATGAGTTTTGGTTTATTTAATAAGTATTTTATGTTATCATAGAAAAATGGAAGTTTTGATATGGGATTCACCATATTTTAACTGTAGTACAATAGAAGATTTGTGACAACACAGTTATAACCATTTACCTCATAGTGAAGAATTTTTTAAAAGTAAAGGATCTATCCCTTGTAGTTGATGGTAGACCAAAATGATGATATCATTTTTATAGTGGATAACATTTGAGTTTTCCTAATTAAAATATTTCCTTGCTTCATGAAAACCTTTTTCTAGATAACTTTTGTTTCTTGTTGTGGGTTTTTTTGATTTTTATATTGTGGATTTTAGATGGTGTCATTTGATAGATTTTATATTTATTTGATCTTAAATTCTTAATATCTATTTATTTAACCTTATTGAAAGTTATCTACTATATTTTTATCCTTAATTTTATTTGAATTTAATATAATAAGGTTTGTTAGACTCATATGGACAGAATTAAATATTGTATTGGGAACTATTTTTGGACTTGAATATTTCTAGGGATAAAAAGTGATATATTGGGGATAATTGTAACATCTTGATATCAGTTTCATAAAAGCATAGAACCTTGTGTTCATTTTCGAATGGAACAAGGTGAGGGGGAATATATCAAAGTAATGTAGTTGCTGAAAACCTTGAACTAAAACTCATAAATCTACAGGTAGTCCGCCGACTAGTCATTTATAGTCTCATGTTCCCCAGTGGGATGGGATGTGGCTACAAAAATATAGTTTATGCACTGGATATCATTTAGTGTCACTTGGTGTATGTTTTAATAATTATAGCATGGTAATTTCACCATATAATATCTATTTTTATATCATTTTTTCCATTGAACGATAAATGATATAGGAGAACCTAATGAGCCTTCTTTTAAATATTTAGCTATCCCAACCTTATCTTCTAGTGAGCTAAACCACATATCCGAATGGTGACCCTCTTCCAGTATGCATTTATCATTATGATCTTTGATCTCTCTTACTCTATTGATTTATTCTTTTTAGATGCTATAGAAACTTTTGGATTCTTTAGATCAAGAATTATCCTTGCAGTTTGGTGATTCTATAATCTCTTCTAACTTTTTTTGGAGATATCTATTCCTTGATTCAATGTTCACTAATGAAGGTGATAGATCTTGTATTTGTTATGGTTTGATGCCTAATGTTCAAAGTAGGTTCTCATATAATCATTAATATTCTCATAACTCATAAAGTTATTAATTCATTTTTTTAAAATTTGAAATTGATTATGCAAGGTTTAATTATTTTAAATAATTAAATGACTCTTTTGGTGAAAATGGTTTCTGGCATAATAGTTTCATATTAATGAATTTATAATTTGTTTTGAAAGTGAATTGACTTTTTTAGCCTGCTGGTTTTTGATCTTCAAAATAAAAGACTTGGTTTAAATTAAAAGTTATTGATTCTTTAGTATTGTTCCAAATGGAATAAAATGATTACCAAACATGATAATGCATGTTAGAATAATTTATAGGATAACATGTGATGATTATTTTGAAATGGTTTATTGAAAGGATATTTCAAAAAATTAAATTCATTGATTGGTATTTTTGTTCAATTTTAATGGTCTAAATATAATGTTAAAATTTGTTTTAAATAAAGAGGAAATGAATAAGGTGGATTATCAAAAAAAACTAAAGGCCTTTGGGCCATTGGAAAATGAAGAGGGAATGAATGATCATTTAGAAGTTAATAAATAAAAGTTATTATTTATTAGATTGATAACAATGTTTTTTATCAATTTGGTTTACCTTAAAAGGCCTGTTTGGAACTTTTTAACGTAAATTATTTTTTCATGAAAATAATATATTATCTATTTATATATACACTTTCTTAATGAATGGTTCTGAAATAACATGATGAAAATTGTTGAAATAGGGGTTTTACTCTTTGATGGATCATGGGGGTGTGGGTGATATGTGAACTTTGTAAGTGATGGAAAGAGATAATATATATTGACACTATTATGGATCCTTGTTATTATCATAGCTTCTTGATTTCTCACTCAATTATTTTATTAGTCGTGGTACTAGTAGAAAAATTGTCTTTAAGGTTGTTTTTTTATTTTAACATAATTTTAATCGACATTGAAGCTTTTGTAGTAAAAAATATACCTTTTTATGTTGTTTTTGGTAAACCAATGACAACGATAATTCAATTATAGTTTTTGACATTGTTGTTTTAAGAAACTGACAAAAAATACCCACTAGTATCATTTTCAGTGTCCGTTTTAATGGAACTGATTCCAAAAAGTTAGTAAATATATTTTTTTCGTATGTTTATAGAAAACCTGAGGCCAATAATGATTTTTTCTTCTATGTTTTAATGAATTTCCTAATATTTTATTTTACTGGTCTTATAGGAAAAATGGAGTTACAGATAAAAAGTTATGGTGATCAGATGTTAAACACCTCATAGTTTATATAGATACAATTCATTTTAAATAAAACATGAGAAACATGAATGGAACATACATACACGAAATTAAATTAAATAAAATTAAAGATCAAAACATATTTCAATTCATTCAAAAGTTCTTATCAAAATGATATGTTGTTTATCATCCTATCTATTAGTATTATGGTATACCTTATGTGGCAATGAAAATAGTGTTTGATAATGAATTTTTAACCTTAGTTGGTAAATCTCATTCAAATAATTTATATTTTTAACTCATTCATAAGAATATATCATCATTATAAAAAATATTAAAAATATTTTTAGTAATGAAAGAAAATAATAATAAATAGATTTAATGATTAGAATAGATACCAAGTTCAAATCATCGTTTGTAGACGCTTTGAAAAGATGATTGAATCGAAGTTGTCAAAAATGATGAATTAAAGAGAAAATGGATTTGTATATGGTAAAAGAAAATATTTTCAATGGTGTTGAATTAAAATATTAGCGGGATTTTAGAAAGTGAATGTGTATTTTGAAAAAAAGAAAATACTGATCCCATGAATTTGAAAATACTTTTTACGTTGATTTTGTTTAAAATCGACTCAAAAGAGGTTTTACATTGTTTTTTTTAATATAGTTTTTTAAAAATTTTATTCCAAAAACTCCAATTAATACAATTTTTAGTGTTTTTTAAAATAAAAAAATGCTAAAAAGTGTACACAGTTTTTTATGCGTCAATGTTTTACAAAACAAAATTCCAAAAATAATAATAAAATTGATGTTGGGTTTTTTAAAAAAGATTCCAAAAATTAAATATATTTTATAAAAATGTTTTAAATAATTTCATAATATTCAATTTTACTACTCGTGGAGCTAAAATGATGTTATAGATTAAATGTAATGGTGTTCAAACGTTAAACTTATTTAAGAAATATCATAGAGGTGTTCAGCATTAGACATCCATAACTATTAATCCCTAACTTGATTTTATCTCCATGACCATTAAAATAAAAGATTAAGCAATGAATTAAAACATATTAATTTTTTTTACAGATTTGGTTCAATTATTATAAAAACTGACACCAACAAAATTTTCTTTAAAATTCATAGGATAAGTTCTTTTTTAAAATGTCACTAAAAGTACTCTCAAACACATTTTTCATATATTTATGAGAAAATGAAGTCATATTTTCAATGTAAAAGTCCATTTTGATACTAGTGGATACTTCGGATGTTTTCTGAGAGACCCAAGATTCATACATCACTTTTATGGACTCACTCCTCGACAAGTGTCTCCCTAGAGAATGTGGATTCAACATTGGGATGTTCACTAAGGAGGTGGGCATGCATTGAGTCTGTATGTTTGTGTTTGTTATAGATTCAAAATTTTCTATATTTGATTCAATGTTTGTTTACTTGTATATGGTGGACTAAGAATTGAATCAAGGACTTTCCCATGACATTTTACATTGAAACTTCATAATGAAACTTGATATATGACTCTGATCTCTTGATCATTACTCAAAACTAGAGTTACAATTTCTTCCTTCATTTATTATATCCATTGGTTTCTATGAGTTACTTTCATTATCAATGTATATTACCAGGTGTGTTTTTACTGATATGTTATATGTGGTATATACTCACATAATCAATTGTATTGACAACCATTGATTTTGAAACTATTTTAAAATCTTTATTTGAAAGAGATTTATTTTATGGAAACTATGTAGATTATTAAAAAGTTATTTTGACAAGTTCTACACATAATTTTTCTTTTTAAAATGTGGATTATTTTATCGTATTTCATTATTATCAAATAACCCTCTTTTTATTCGTATTTTCGAACTAGAATATGAGAATTAAATAGAAGAGAAATTGTATTCACTATTTGGAATGATCATATCGAGCTTTGTTTTCTCACACACTGCTTTTACCAATGGGTGTTGATAGAATTCATGTCTCTATAATAGGGGATTGTGTTTTCCATAACCCCATTTATGGGTTCATGCTTGGTTGGATGGGGTTAGTGTCTTGGGACATGTTGGGTGGTCGAGGATAACCATGATATGGGTAATCGTGGTTGTGCTTTCTTTTGTGTCCTGGGTTTGTTGTATCTTAACTATTGGTTGTATCTAAAAGACTTGGTTTCTATGATTATATGTTTCTTATATATTATTTTATTATTCTATCATAATTTTGGAATAAATCATTCCAAAATGTTGTTTTATGATTCCCAGGAACTATTCGCTAGCCTTTGGGGTCTGGAAGGCCCTTTGGGCTAGTGGCGATCTGTTTATATGCTAGCTCAGTTTTTATTCCATTAAAATTCATTAAAAAGTGTATTTAATATTTAGAAATTATATATAATGGAAGAATTATGATTTATACATACATCAAACAGTAAATTAGAATCATTTTTTTTGACAATTTTGACCCTTTACTTATTAAGTCACTCATTTTTACAATTTTTTTGTTTTCCATATTAACTAGTTTATACATAATTAATTAATCATGTATGCCCAAAAATAATGTTTTCATTATTATATTATTAGTAAATATTGAGTCAAAATATGGCATCCATTTTTTATTCATATTTTATAAGTGATAAAAATAAATTTTAAAATACTAAACTTATTATGTATTAATTTTTTTAAATATGAATTAACCTAAAAAATGTCAAATATTGGTTTGTAAATATAAAAAAACATTTCTAAAATTATAAAACATGTTTTAATATATATATATTTGTTATTATAAAATGGTTTACTAAAATTCATTTTTATATAAAAATAATTTCATAAAAATATTATTATTTGAAAAAACAATATTTTTCACTATTCAAAAAAATAATTTATTTTAAAAAATAAAAAATACTTATCTTCAGATAATTTATCCTCGGTTAATCAAAAAATTTTGTTAATTTGTTTCAAATTAATAAAATACAATTTATATTTTTTATATTTTAAATTAAAATATAATATAATTTTTTTAGAAAATAAATTTTGGTATATTATTTAGTCTTCTTCCCATTACATATATATTAATAATTGAACCAGTGTTAACCATTTATTAATATCAAAATTATTTATTTTATAAAATAGGTAAATTTTAGAAACATGATTTTTCTAGTTTCTTAGTTGCAAGAGCTGTGTCAACATTTAAAATGGAAATTATTATATATATATATATATACCATAATTCCATTTTTATGGTTTATGCCTACCAACTATGCATGTACATTACAATGTTATACATTTGTTTATTTTGGTGTTGGATGGGAAGAATTCAATTGAAGAGAGTATTTATTTATAGATCAGAAACTCTGGTTGTTACATATTGACCCACTTAGAGTGTATCCCAATATATTCTATTGGTATAATAGGTCTTTCATGTTTTAATAGTCTTCATATGATTGAAACATTGATTTAGTTTGTTGAGATAAAGGATGATTCCCACTGATTCCCCAAAGGGAATAATTGAGTATAAATGGATTCCTTTTTCCAATATCCTTTCAATCCTAGTTTATAAATCCCACACTATGTCTATTTTGAATCCCTTCAGATGATGGATGTATAAGGGAACTCTTTTTTATATACACCAATGAATTTAGAATTACATAACATATTGGATATCAAGAAATGTAATCCTTTTTCCTCCATGTGGTAATTAAAAATTAATTGTTCCTGAACACCAAAAATGGAATAATTCTTGTAAAAGTTTTGCTGGATGGTGCTTCAAGTAATAAAATTTTCACACTATCTCATATATAAATATATATATCCATTTTTTTCAATTTCATATGGTACTTTTCAACTGTCTGATTTCTACAAAATGTAACAAATAGGGCCTACAGACTGTACATGAACCCTACCATAGCAAAGTCATTGGGTCCTTTCCCACTAAGCACTACTAGTTTACCCATAGAAACATGTTTTATTTTCCCTATGGAAAAACCATGTGCCCAAACTGATCATTAGAATAATGATAATCTCTATAGAAAAAAAATGTTATTTCAGTTTTCTTTATCCATATTCACATACACCCAGATAAACTTCCCAGGAATTCACCCATCACAACACAACTCTAGTCCAATACACACGTGAATGTGGAGTTCTAATTTGGATGGCTCTTAAAAAAATCTATGAAAATTCATGGAAATGGTTGTAACATATATCCTTTTAACCATTTAAATTTATAGGTTGTTATATTCTCCCCACTAAGAGCACGCTGTAATGTTTATGAACAATATACTTCAACTTATGAAGTAAGATTTCGAATAAAGATGGGCACCACCTTTGATACTAGTATAAAAACTAGGCCCTGATTCCAACACAACCACCCCAACATAGCATGGTTTTTTAGTCCTTAATTTAAAAGATCTACTTATTTCAATAATGGAAAATATTTTCCCCTACCTAGGGTCTAGCCATGTTCCTGAACAGATCATTAGACTAATGACTATCCCCAAATTCCAAAACACGCTCTATCAGTGTTCCTTGTACTTAGAAACACACACCATGAGAAAATTCAATGAATTTCACCCATCCTAACTCAACTACAGGCCAATCCTCACTAAACTATAGAGTTCTAATTAGGTAGGATACCACAAAGATAGTTACATATTTTTGGATTGTGTAGTAACATTTATCATTTCAACCCATTAAATTGTTTTGTTTTAAGACTTTGGGAAAAATTATACTTGAAACGATAAATGTAAATATGAATTTAAATAAGTTATAAAATTATTTTTGGAGGCTAAATGATTATTAGTCAACAATTAACCATGATTTTCCTAGAAAAGTGTTAGGGTGGGTGAACTTGATGGATGTTTCAATGGGTGTGTGTGATTGAGGAAATATTATAGTGAAATATCACACGTTTACCTCTGGGGGAGAACATTAGTTTGATAAGTGACATCTATGGGTAATTTCCTATGGTGTAATGAGAATTAAACCATGGTATTGTAGAATAATCATGAGGTCAGATGATTAGATTCAAATCACTTGGAGGTTGGGTCATTAAAAATTATATTAAATCCATCATCCAACCAAGAGTGTAGTGGCACTACATGGGTTTGAGAATTGGGGTCTATAATGGGGATTTTGTTATTTAAATGGGTGTAGAGTGTAACAACCTAATAAAAGTGATACTTAAAAGGATAAATATCACTACCCATATAAACAATTTTTACCTTTATTTTTAGTATCCTAACTGATCAGAACTTTACAGTTATGTGTGCTTATCTTGGAGTAATCTTTGGATGGGTGACCTTATGGGATGTTTCGCAGGGTGTGTGTGAGTGTAGATAAATCACACTGAAATAACATTTGTTGAAAATGTGGATAGTCATTTTTATAATAATCTACAATGGTGGATAATTTCATGTGTTGTATTGTGATGTAAACCATGGTACCACTAGAGACCCATGGGGTCGTACTAAAAGGTTCATGGCCCGTGAAGGTAGTTTCGTGACCCAAATGACCCATTAACCCTAATTTTAGAATATATTCTTGGGGAATAAAAATACCACTTAACACTTTATCTTTCCATGGTATTGTTCAGTGATAGGGTAAGTATGGATGAGTAGTTTTTAGTGATGGGTTTTTTATTTTGATCTTTGTCATCATGAGTCAAAAGAGATATATTCAAGATATAGTTTCACCCCTATCACATATTAGGAATATGAAGAATTTAGGAGGGTTATTTTCATGGATATAGTCTATGGATTACATGAACTATTTAGATGAGAAAATTAGGACATCATGACTTAATTAAAATAATACATTTTACCCTAATGTTCCATGTAGTCATCCTATTATACATTAGATTTTCAAAAATCTATGCTGTGAGAAAATTATTCACAGGGTTTTTATAGGAAGAACATGGTACATAGGGTCTAACCTAGTATTCTAGAAAATTAAAACCCTCCTTTTAATAATATAAATTTATACAGATATAGGTTCATATTTGAATTTCATTTCCATTGTAAGGAAGAAATTGTGGTTTTTAAATCTCCGAACTTAAGAAAACTGAGAAATGATATGGTGAAAATTTTCACATAGCACTAACCTGAGCTGCGTAAGTGTTATGTGAGTTTAGGATCCAATGTTTTAAAATCAAAATATTATTTTACTCATACAGTATTTTTTGTATGTGGACAACCATATACATGTGTTCGGATGAAAAATGGTGTACAAGGTCCTCCATTCATGAGTGAAGATTGAAGATTGTCCAAAAAAATGAGAGGGTATTAGTTTAACTTATATTGGGGGAATCCATTTATAGACCACATATATTCTTTTTGGGAGATGATGATGTCAAACACTAATTCCATTGAAAATTAGCGGATTCAAAACTAGTATCTTTGATCCACCAGAATGTCAAAAACTCGATACCCATTATAGCGGTACACAACCCTCCCCCCGTTACATAATGTACTAGAACTTAGGATTCTAATAAAACCTAAAATATCTTACTAATTCAGAAATCATTTAATTGAAACTCACAATACCACCACCAAGATAAAATCTAAAAAAGTTAATTACACAGTTATATTACGTGGTTTAGAAAATAAATATAATATCAACCAAAAAACATTTTTTCATGCTCATTACAAATTCATTGAAAAATACAATAGTTTACAATCACTATTACTTGGTAGCCATGTAGATCACTAAAATAAATGATTTATATACATATTTTTAGGTAGTAACACTTCTCTTTTATAGAGAGGACCAACTAATATTTTGGCAGCACAGACCTAAAATTTTTGTAATGATCATTCTAGTTAGATGAGATGACTTCCAATATATATTATAATTCCTAATTTTGAGGACTAATATTATATAGAATAAATTTTTATTCAAATATATTCAATTAATTCATTCACATGACCAATCCTTAGGATAGAATGACTTTTCTTCATACCTTATTTATAAATAAATAACTTCTTATCAATGTGCCACTACATGGAGTTTTTATCCAAGTGACTTATCCCCCAATGATGATTTAGTTTTTTGAGCCTATAATTTTAATATAATTATTTTGAACATGAAAATAGTCTTCATAACATACAAAATAATCTGACTATAGGATTTCATTCATATATTTCTAGAAATGTCCAATATTAGAGAAAACATGAACATTCACTACTCTCCGGCATTAGATTTCTTCTCCACCATGTTCTGGTTACCATAGTCACACTAAGTCACTATGTTTCCTCATACATTCTTGGAACAACACATTGGGTTATATATCATTCAGAATTTTATTTATATATTTATTATATATCTAAAACATCCCTTAATCTATAAAATTCTAAATGTAGGGGTATTTTAGTTCAATATAGTTTTTACTTGACTGAAAAAAATGAAAATTTCACCAAGTTAATAGAACTCTAACTATTATATTAGAGTATCCCAATTTACTATCCCTTTACAAGTTCCACAAAAAATGGCCTCCACCAAACTACCTCATTCACAACCACAATCCATTTTTTTGAATTTATTAAAATCCACTTTTAGAAAAGTGGGAACTGAACAAAGCATCCACAGTTCACATAGTCACGTATATCCCCCATTCACATTACACAACACATTCAAAATTCAAAATGACCACATTCATATTTCAAAACTAAAATACAGGTATACCCCCAAAATCAGCATTGAAACACGGGCTACCCACCTCAATCCACATCACAAGGACCTCAAACCGCACCTAAGAGCCATCATCATATTATCGGCCAGACATAGGATCATCGTTAAATGCCATAAAGACTTCACGGTAACCAAGACATCGCCCTCATCGTCGCAACACCGGTGACCGCTTCTTCGGCATCCACCGTTGAATGTGGAAAACCATCACAGTAATGATTCATCATCCCTTTTCACTAGACCACCATCATCATCATCTCCGGAGATGAACCCAACCTCGCTGTCAACAATCAAAATGTCGTCACCGTCAACCTCCCAAAGCCCACTCAGACTCACATCCCAAATAAACTATAATACCTCCTCCCAAATCCACCTTGGAGAGAAAGGAGGACCCCTGGAACTAGAGTAGAGAAAAAGTGGGATTTTGTAGGATGAAAAATGGAAAAAACCTCCAGGAATAGTCGACGTCGAAGAAATACCTCACCAGAGTAGTCATAACAACTGAACTACTAGTAGAAAAAATAGTAGACCAAACCCATCGCAAAACACTCCTAAAAATACTAAACATATCGAGGAAGGAATCCAAGCCAGAAATGGAACCGAGGAAAACCCCAAAAAATAGAAACTAGAAGAAACTATGAAGAAGGTGAAAACGAACTAGAAAAGTAGAGGAAAAGGTGGGGTGAAACCCTAAAAGAAGAAGAAGAAAATTCTATGTGATCCATGGCCACCGAAATTTAATTCTCAAAAACTCACTGAATCTGACACTTCCAATCTGACCATAAATGGAGAGGTTGATTGCGAGTTCAGAGCATAGAAGAAGCAACCAGGAAGGAAGAACCATCGCTCCATCACTGAAGCCGAAAAGGAGGACTGAACTAGAGAGAAAACCTGAGCAGACCAACCATGAGAGAGAATTGAGGGAGAAAACCCTATAAAAGTCATACAAAAGGAAGGAAATAAGGATGAGGGAAAGGAGAGTGGGGAGAAGGAACCCTACCGGAGTGAGAAAGTGGGAGAAAACCGAGAGCCAGGGGATTGGGGAGCCATATCTCCAGGAAACCAGAACCTACTAACTCATTCACTACTTCCATTGGAACAACATAATAATCTTCCTCAACAGAGACTGAAACCTCCAGCTAAATTCCTAGCCTCTTTTTATATGATGTCCCTTTAAATTCTTTTATAGATCTTGGCTCCTTCTCCTTTGATAATCTGAAGTACCCCACAAAATGAGTTTAAATTACATTATATCTTGTAATTGAAATCAAATCATTAAATTTCTAGATGTAATACCATTAAAATAAAAATAAACATTCAAAATTGTAATATCTTTTAATCCTCAGATTAATTATTTTATTGGTTTTCATTATTTATTTAACTTCAAAACTTTGGGAAAAATCAAATTTCATCCCATTTATTTTTTGACTTTTTATTCCAAACAAGATCATGTCATCATCATGTAGGAGTATTATGGAAGTTCAATCATCCTTAAAAACAATATAATAGGAGAAATGATCATATTTACTTAACATGAATCCCTTCCTAACCATATAATTTTTAATTCTATTTTCTTGTGGATTATTTCAAGCTATAATAACAACATCTTCTCTTACAAACCAAGTTATTCTATAGATCAACCTTGTAATTAGGTCATTTATTAATTTAAATTTCTTCATAAAAATAACCATGAAGGAATATAATCCATTTCTGAATTTTTTTCCAAGTAAAAATCATTGATAAAAACTATACTTTGAAAGGTCCATTTGATGGTGGGTTTAAATATCAATGCAAACATTTATGATAAATATATTCCATCTTTTTTTGGAAGCCTTTGACCAGCCAACTAGACTTGTTACATTTAATTTCTGTAACTTCCAATGTTAATATAAAGACAAAATTATTTTATACGTCTCTCTTCTCTTTTCCTATATTTGTCAACTACCAAGTTTCTTTTTCCTCTAAGGAAGTAATATACCCCTTCATAACTAACTCCAAATAATATTAGTCATTATGTGTGTCCAATTATTCTATACATTCTGAACCTCATCAATGTATAGACAATAATAGGTTCACGTCATAAAGAAAACATTGTACTAATTTTACGAACCTAGAAGTTAATCGTAACTGATCCTCTGATTCGATATTTGTGATACTGTGTCTTATGGTGTTGTAATTTATTATGTAAAAAATTTAAAATCTATTTTTCATGACTTTTTTCCTTTAATAATTGATGTACATACTCCTTTGGTTGAATTTATAGACAATCTATGTTATAACATAAACCCTCTTGTAAATATCTAACAATGTAGATTCTATCTAGATCAACATGAACCTATCCCATTGACTCTCTATTATTAAATTTCACCTCTTGGTAGTTTCATTATTTATAATGACCCTATCATTAAAGAGATAATTATTTACTCAGACTATATTCAAATAATCATCATCACAGAGCCAGAATCCAAAGTTTTCATCTCCCTATCCTATAAAAGAACCTACCTAGGACATAGCCTCAAGCATGTCCCTTTCATTAGAATCAATGTAAGTATATGTAAAAAAAAAATAAAAATTAAATTTATTCTAATACATTGGTTTACAAGACCAAAAATACTTAGTAATATCTAATAATACTAGGGTTGATGGACATTATTTAACTAGGAACACTAATCAATTTAGTTCTTCTACCCAAATTTCACTGGATATACAAAGTGCACCCTTATTCTCCTTTCCAACCCAGTTAGTATTATGTTCAATTAATTAGCCTCCCATTTTGTTCTACTGTTACAAGAATAGTCTTATTTATTTTTATTCATTTCATTCAGAATTATTTCTTATCATTCCTTCCAATATATTCATCTCCATTATTAGAACTTAAACAATCAATCTTCCACCCTAAATTAGTTTCCACTGTTGTTTTACACTAAGAAAATTAAACAAATACATTTAACATTGGATTAAATATTGATACCCATAATATCATAGATTCAATATCATTAATTGTGAAATTTTATAGGTATCCATCTTGAGATTTAACTGAGTATAGTCCTTAGACATCAGAACAAACATGTTCAAACTTTTTGTTATAAGGATTCATTTTTCTGAAATTAAATGAAACATTATTCTACTTCCCAAGCATAAAAAATTGAATAAAGGAAATGTCCATGTGAGTAATAGTTATTCCAACCTTTTACTCTATAGCTTTCATATTCTTCTTATAAATATACCCATATTGATAATTCCATAACTCTAGTCTTTTGGAAATTTTAGTTCTTACCTTTATCAAACCATTAGAACTTCTAGTAAAAATTAACATTCAATCCTTTAATCTTATTTCCACCTGCATGGATCCATGAGTGAATTTCCATAATCCATTAGAAAATATTGTTCAATATACTCATTTATATAATTATTCAATGGAAATAACACATTACCAAAATAATAGTTTTTGTAAAACTTTTTTGAAATTATTGAAACTCAAATTAGGTATCTAGAAATTAACATCACCCTTTTCAACAACTTCACGATCTTTATTATTGGCCATGTGTTCCTTTTTAAATCAAATGGGTATATAATTCAGTGTGAACCCTTACACTAAGTTTTAATGAAATAATACACCATAATTAAATACCAATGATTACATAGGAAAATTGACACTTAATAGCAATACAAAAATCTCTTTTATTGAATCGTTGGAAATCATACTTACAAAATATTTCATTCAAAGTTCACCGTATGACCCTTAAAAAACTTCTCGATATTCCATTTCATTCCACAATTCTAAGAAATTGGGTTCATTAAAATACACATGCCATTAATCAATTCTATAAAATTATCTTCCAATTAGGTGACTGTGCTCCATGTTCTTTATTCACTGCATAACAAGTATATTCATTTACATCCTTTAATATTTTATCCTCTTTTAATATCATTTACTTAAAATATTTAAACCAAGAATTATATTTTCTATATTAATTAATAATAGAAGTTAAAATAAACTTTGAGATCTCGTGTAATGATGAAAAAAAAATCATTGACCAAACATCTAATGTGAACTTTATATTCACTAATTTATAGTGGACACATAGCATTTTAAAATGACTAATATAGGTAAAATATGTTATTCCTTCTATTAATCTCATGTTGAATAACCTATAAATCATGGATACTTTGTTCAAATTAGTAGCATTTTTAGAATTTATTGTCAGGTCCTTCCTTATCTCAAGTACAATTATCTTTTATCATATGTCAAGGGAAACATTACTTGACATATCTGTCCTAATTATAGTG
Source organism: Viscum album (assembly GCA_963277665.1). Taxonomy (NCBI): domain Eukaryota; kingdom Viridiplantae; phylum Streptophyta; class Magnoliopsida; order Santalales; family Viscaceae; genus Viscum; species Viscum album. Next base: position 1,736,998,027 of record OY728133.1, read on the forward strand.
CACCAATACATAAAAACATATTATCTCATAACATTTAACATATATAACAAAAAATACAAGGATCTAGGGTATAGTGTATTTAGATGATTAGGCACATAAATACAACATCTTATAAAATAACATAATTGTGTTTATTTAACCTCTTTATTATGATCATAAATCCCATTGTCTATCCTAACACTGCATAGGACGACCCAACAAAATATATCAAGAGAAGCGTGGGATAAAATACCATTAAGTTGATAAAAATGATAATGATGAATAAAATACGATTCATAATGTGATATAAAAAAGTTAATGATTATAAAAATTGAAACATAGAATACTGAAATGATAATATAAGAGAAAAAAGTAAACAAGATCATTTCATAAGATAACAAAATCATAGGAATGTGGAAACCACATAAAAGATAAAAAATAATTATAAGTAAAGGATACCTTACTTATTAATATAACCAATATTAATTTCCTAACTAAAGACACACCATAGTTTGATTGGATCACTATCCACACACAGTGATATCTTATGAGATATTCTCTTTTCCCAATGCATTGGTGGGATGCAAAAGCATGAGATTTCATGATTTTTTAGAATAAATTAAATTTCATTTATAGGATGAAATTCACTCTAAACCATGATAATTATTTATTGTATACTACTCCATGTGAATATTTTTCCTTATGCTACATACTCTAAGCATTCTTTACACACAACATTGAGAATCTAAGAAAAAACAATTTAATATTATAGTAATTTAAACATGACCATTATAACATAGAAATTAAGCCTAGTAGTATGATTATTAAAAAATAATTTTTAAATTTAATGGTTTTAAATAATTAATACATATTTATAATAAACTTTATAATTTTTGGTAAAGTCTATATGGCTTGAAGACACTAATTTTTAAAATGAATTAATTTTTTTGGTCATTTTGTGGTCAATAATAAAATTAATTCTTAAATAAATTATAAATTCAATATATTAAAATAATATTCATTTTTGAATTAATAATTTAAAAATTATATTAGGCTTAATTTTATTGATTTTTGAGAAATATTTCATTTTTTGATGAATAGTGAAAATATTGAATTTTAGTTGAAAACTACCTTTTTGTCTGATTTATTAATATAGTTATATTATATTTTAATTTAGTTTTAAATTATATTTATGTAAATTATATTTCAATTAATCCAAATTATGTAATTTTATTCAATTAAATATTTAAATTATATATAAAAATATTTTAAACTCTTGAACTTTTCTCTTTAAATACCATATTTATCATCGCAACGGCGGTAATAAATTTAAATTAAATTCTTCAACTTCTATCAATGTAATTTATAAAAACTAATTCAATATTTTTAATGTGAATAATTTATAATTTATAATAATTATAACATAATTTTTTACTAAAATGATTACTGGAAACATATAAAATTAATCACGATGATTAAGAGAAAAATAAGTTTACAATTGGACAAAGCATGAAACATAAGGGAAATATGTAATATAGAAATTTCCGAAATACATTTTATATGAATATTTATACCTTTTAACTATTTTTATAAAACATGTGTCATTATTGGTGGCCCAATTTGCAAGGGAGGTCTCTCAACATTGATTACCTTTTGGTATTTAAAAGAATTCTACTCCTCCTACCATATAGATGGGAACTCACCCCCTCAGTTATTGACACCTATCAACCCCTTTCTCTACTCCAAAAAATACTAATTTAATTATAAATTTTTTTTATCTTGAGATATAAATCTTTTTTTTTGTTTTAATTCAAGAAAGTAATTTTTTTGGTGAAACCCAAAAAGAGATACCTAAAGAAGAGGTAACATTCATTAATAGACATTTCTTTTATTTATTTCTCAAAAACATTAATTGATTTTAATAAAATTAATATTTAATGAAATAAATATCTTAAAAATACTGAGATTTTATTATGTTATGGTTATAACCTACAACTCAACACACTATAGTCAAATGGGATAGGAAATCATCATTCGTGTGTATACCAAATTACTGCCACACGAACCAATGTTGTTCATTTTTCTCAAAAAAACTTTTATTTTTGGGAATAATTAAATATTTATATTTTTTATATGAAATATATTACATTTATAATGTCATAATTATTCAATAATTCTTATTTAAAACATAACTTCAATCTTTCTATTTTTTGGGAATATGATAACATCATTCGTGTGTAAGAAGGACTACCATCTCACAAAGTAACGTGATTCATTAACTCATTATATATAATTTATTAAGGATGGTTTCAAAAAAAATGTGATAGATAAGGAGTAAAATTATTATTCAATGATAATTTATCATATAATTTTCATTCTTTTAATCCTAAAGGAAAATTAAGGGACTTAATGTACATGTTCAACCTACTTATATCTTTTATTGATTATTATAAATACAAATATACTAGTAATATACGATACTTATATGATAGATATCATTCTTGATTTAGTGAAATCACGATTAATTTAAGGGGACACAAAATATGATAAATCAAAACATATATGACAAACAAAGTGTTATTACCTGAAATGTAACTTTAAAAATAGAATTGTTAATAAAATAGTATTAAAATGTTATATGAGAAACATAGATGGTATGATATAAATTATAATGTTTATTTAATATATGTTTAATAATCTTATATATATTATACTTGATGATAAAATGATAATTATGAGAGTCAAGATTTTGGGTAAGGGTTTTCCATCTAACTTTTTAAATTTTTGAGAAATATTTAATATTCACAACATATTTTTTATATGTGTTTTATATAATGAAAATGAATTTATTTAATTATTCCTATCATAAAAATTAATTTTTATTTAAATATCCATTCTAGGATCTCTCTTTCATGGGGCTTATTTTTCGAAATTTTCCAAATGATAAAGGGATTTTTTTTCTTCTGAATTTAGATTTTTTGAGACACATGTTATGTTATGAACTTATAATATTTTATATGGTTAATTTAATAAATATTTAAAATTTTATATCGTGAATATATTTTTTATTATTATATTTCGATATTAATTTAATTTCATTATTTCGTGGGTATTATGATTCAATGTTACCAAAGTGGTAAGAGTTTATAGCTACAATCTCATCGTTTATCGAGGTTGTTTATGATTATGATTTAATTGATGAAATATTTTTATTCATATCTCAATAATTATAAGGAATTTTTTCTTATAATTATTCATAATATTTTCAATCAATGGTACTATTTTACCGCTCTTTGGTCCATAATACAATTAAGAAAATATTTTTATGAAAAACAACTTTATCTCTCTAGTCTGTCAAAAATATGTTTTATTTCAAAGCCTTTTTTTCAAAAAATATTTTAAAATGTGTATTACTATTATCATTGAAATTTTAAAAGAAATTATTTCCCATGTTTTACCATTTTTCAAAATATATATAAAAGGAATATTCTTTTCATTTTACGATCATGGCACTTTTTTAAACTTTTTACAGTATAAAATTAATGTTCAAATGTATGTATTTTTTCATAGTCATGACCATCATTTCGTTAATGATTTATCTTAAAGTAAATGAGATAAATTTTAATGAATACTTTTCACAAATATTTTGTACATTCATTTTTTTAAATTGCGATTAAAAGAGAAATATTTTCAATTTTTTATGTTTTACAATTCTTTATTAAATTTGAATGGATATTTTCTTCATTAAATCTTTTAAATAATTTTCAAATCTTACACTATATGTTTTAAAAGTGGTTATCAAGGAAAATGATTTTGAAATTTAATTATTTTCTAAAAATTTATTTTCCAAGAAAGGTTATTTTCCTTAATAAATAATTCAAGTGATCCTTCAAAATCATTCTCCATTTAAGATGACATCATTTTATATAGTTTATGGCATACCAAGGATAGGATCCAAGTATACTTTTATTTTCCATTATTTTAATTATTTTTGTTTATGAAGAAAAATATTTTATGAAACTCATTTCTCTTCCTGGGGTAACACAATGACAAAACCAACTTCCTTTCTTGGGTAATGCTGGGTCGAAAGGATTATGAAACCTATCTATTTTCTATAGGTTATGTTATTATGAAATTCTTATAATACATATTTCAATTAATGAGATATAATATAATTAATATTTTATGATCTCATGGAATATATAAATATACTTTTCATTTTGTCAATGGTGAGACCTATATCTCCCTCCAATGCATTGGGTAATTTTTTATATTTATCATGAGATCGAAATGTATAGAATGGGGAGTGAGACTGGTGTAGTACGAAATAGATACCATAGGGAATATAAGTGTCTCCACCCAGGTGGTGTATCTTCCTATATGTGAACCTGATTTCTTGTTTATTATGTTATACATTAACATGATTATATGTTCACAATGTTATGAGTCAACCTTATTTCATGTTCAAAATGTAATGCATCAAATTGATTATATGTTCTAAATGTTATGTGTGAACCAGATTACATGTTCACAATGTTATGTGTGGACCTGGTTGTATATACATAAGTTTTTTCAAGGTGATTATTTCATGCCCTTAACTTAATGAGTAAGCCTATTACTATTTACACATGTTCACATTGTTATATGATAGTTTGTATGCTATGGGCCTATCTCTAATAAAAATACTATGCTCTGATCTCATACTTGTTTCCTTTTGATTCATGCTGTATAAGGATTCAAAATTTATTCCATGATTCATGTTTATGATACTTTATATGTAGGGTATGGTTTTATAATGTTATGATCATGATATCATACCCATGTTCATATTTATGGATTACATATCTTCCATGTTTTCCATTACTGAGTATTTTAGATCACCATTTCTTATGTGTCCTCTTCTTAGGTTATAAAGAATTATTTTATGTAGGGTACTCTAATGAAAAGTGCTAAAGGGGAAGATATTTATAGGGAATTTTTAGGATCTTTCACCAAGAAATAAGATTATATTTCCAATTTTTAAAATGAAATAAACTATTTTGGTCCTTAGATATGCTTTTTTTGTAATGTATTGAATATTCATCTAAAGAGATGCAATATCGATGTATGCTAAGCCTAGGTCCCTATATTTGGTATCAATGTAATTTTTTAGTAAAAAATGAAAAACTAGGATGATAAAAATATAGTTAGATCCATATAGATATTTATAAAGACCAATTTTAGGATGTCTCTAAGGATAAGTCTATGTTTGAGTCAAATAATATGAAATTGTTAGGGAATTTTGGTAAAGGATAGAGTGAGAGGCTTCTTATAAATACATCCCAGTTTGGATACTATAAGTGGATGTTTCTTTGACATAGATATACCATGGGGTAATAACCTTATAACACTATATTGAGCTAGACTCAATTTGGAACTTGCAAACAAAAATGGGCCTTTACACACACCTGGTTTGACACTCCTGGGGGATATGTTTTTGGAAATAAAAAACTATTTATGAACCAAAATAAAGGATTTAAATAGAATATGACAATGAATAGCCTATGATAATCCTATGCTATTTTATATTTAAAATAAGGTGTCATAATTTAGATATCCAATAGTTGATTCTTCAGGATTATGAGTTTTTTTTCAAAGATAAGTGTTTCTCAAACTATTATTTCTGGTTTAATCAATGGGGAACTATAATAAATTGGGATGAAATTGAACGTGACAGACAATTCAATGAGGGAAAGTGAAATGGTATGATAACTACATTTAAGGACAAATTGATCAGGCATAATAAATTTTCAAAAAATAATGATTTAAAATGTGTACCATAATCAACTCTCAGACTCCCCAAAAACGATAGATAAAGAGTTATATGATAATTAAGTTAATATATACCATAATGGAAATAATATTCTTGTTTCATTTATGTCAAGAATGTTTGAAGAAACTCCCATGTGTTTGTATTATAAGAATTTGAAGATGTTTTAAATATTGAAAAGTAGGGAAAAAAACAAGTTATTTCAAAGGGAAAATGAAATGTTTTGTTAATACAATGGATGAGAATAATGTAATCCCTAAGATAACATCAAATATTGAGTGATTTGGACGTGGAAAGTCTGGGTATTAATGAAATTTATGTTCTATGTGGAAATATCATGATGATAGTCAGAAATATGGTACATGTAATGTTTTTACATCATATGATGAAGACACTACAAATTACATGTGAATAGAAAGTGGTATTAAGGAAGAATATAAGGAAGAATAGTATATGACTTAACGATGAGGTGGAATAATCGATGTGATTATATATCAGGATTCAATAATTATCAATTTTGAACTATATATGGATTGTTAAATATATTTTTTCTTCATGTAAGTGAAATATTATATCAAATGGTAACGATAAACTAGAAAAGTGATTTAATCGGGTAATTTTATTTAATGGAAAATATATTATTATGGGATGGTAAAGAATAATATTTTCTTATTGTCTATAAAATGATGTTATGTTTGAATAAATAAATTCCAAATAAGAATACATTAATTTGGATAAAAGTGGATACCTTGAAAATTGATTAATGATTTGTCGATGAGGTGGATTATTCTATCATGGATGGAGTTTATTGCATTTTTTTATTTAAGGAATATATATAATAATCTTTGGAACAAGGAAGTGTTCATGTTTAAATATGTATTAATGGTAATTTATGTCATTTACGAGTTTCAAGAGAATACAGGATTAAGGTATTCATATGCTTGGTATGCCACAACCAAGAGATTATTTATGATATATTGGTGATCAATATTTATATAATTCTTTGAAATTTATTGACCTAATTTCTAGGGTTTTGTAATTTTATCTTTCATAAGGGTTACAAGGATAACCATTTATGGAATGTTTTATATTCAACATTATATGGGGTTTTAGTTATTTAAGCATTATCTCACTAAATGAGAATTTCGGCATATTAGATAAACCGTGCTAGCAATTTTTTAGTGGTGATAACTAAAAATAGATTAAATGATTTATAATTATATTTATCGATATCAATATCTTTTAGTGATTCAAGGATGAAAGATTCACTTTCATTTCATGGAGTAAGATTTGATGTGGAAATTTATCAAGGTACCATAAAAGTTTGTGATTGTGAATATGGAATGTAATAAAATCAAGTAAGTATATCCTCTTGTGAAAATTATTCAACTTTGGGAAAAAAATATTTAATTAAAATTTTGACTTTTTATCATCCTTTTTGACTATATAAATTAAAATTTCCATCTTATTTATGTTATGTTTTATTTGTTTTTTTACATTATCTTGACCACCCACTTTCTTGTGATCAACCATTTTTTTCATCATCTATGATTATTTATTCTTTTCTTCCAAGTAAAAATCATCAATTCTCACCTTTTTCTCAAATGTGGAAACCTAGTTATATGTTAATTTGGGTAACCATTATGTTTCAAACATTATATGTTTAAAATATTTTTTATCATTAATTTTTGTAATGCGGGTTTCTTTGATGTTAACTTTTAAGTATTAAACCATCAATGACCCAAACAAATTCCGTGGGAAAAATTTATTTTTAGGGGGGACGAATGAAACACCCCATGTTTTTATGAATTTTTTTGAATACATTAAATTTAATTGATATATTTAATTTCACACTACAAAAATTTACATTTCATTATATTCTAGACCAAACAATGTTTTCACCACGCACAACATTAACCTAGCTTGCGTTACAAGCAACATTAAGTTTATGTGAAATGGTATTTTTTTATTATAGTTATTTAAACATAAATATTATATAATATCCATTAAATATACCATTATAATTTTAATAAACAATTTTTAAATATAATTGACTATATAACTAATACATATTGATAATAAAATACATTATTTTCCATAAATTCTATATGTTCTAAAAATATTATTTTCTCTTTAGAACTACTTTTTTAGCTCATTACGTAAAAAATAATAAAAATATATTTTAACACTTATAAATTTAATTTTCCCAAATAAAATTTATTTTTGAATTAATAATTTCAATATTTTATTATGGTTAATTTTTGGAATGTTTATAAAATTTTTCATCTTGGATGAACTGTGAAAAATATTCATTTTTAATAGAAATCAACATTTTCATCTAATTTATTTATATAGTTAAATTATAATTTAATTTTGTTTTCATGTATATTTATATAAATTATAAATATATTAATCATGTTTAGGTCATTTGAAGTAACTTAAAATTGAAATTGGATACAGAAGAATTTAAAACTTATGAACTTTTCTCTTAAAAAACTTTCTTTCTCATCGCGTTTACAAGATTAATTTTAAATAAAAATATAGATCTTCAAATAATTAAATTTTTTGTAACGTATTAAATTTTTTAAACAAAAAATTATTAAATTTTCATTATGAAAAATTAATGTTTTAATAAAACGATTGGTGAAAATAGTTATAATAAATCACGATGATAAAAAGAAAAATATGTTTACTAAGAGACTAAAATTACATCTTTAGGGAACAAATTACATAGAATCCATTCCAAAACCCATTATATGGAAACATTTCTACCATATCACATATTTTATCAAATATTGATCCTTAATTTAGGTACAAAATCTAAGCGATACCTCCCAATAATGTTTACCTTTGGGTATTTATAAGAATTCCACTCCTCCACTATAAAAGAGAACTCACCCTGTAATTATCCACACATATCTAGCCATTTGAATATCCCAATACTCAAAAAAAGTAACTTATATAATTCCCTAATCTAAACCTTTATGTCTTACTTTTGGAATATGTCCTTCCAAGGAAGTCATTCAGTGCAAACCAATTGGAGATACCCGAAGAAGTAACATACATTAATGAACATTTTTAATTTTTTAATCAAACCCATTCAATTATTTTTATATTTATGATTTTATAACCTCAGTATGTTCACTATAATTATATTTTATAATGTAAATTTTATTAATTAAAAATTCACATATATCCATCAAATTGCATACATGATCATCATTTGTGTATAGAGTGAACTACCTTTTCAGGAACTAATGTCGTTCATTCTTCTATTATTACCTTTCAAGATTGAAAATAATGATGGGTTATTAGTTTTTATCTAATACTTATTATTTTTCAGGATTTTATTATAACGATATAGCTTTTATATCACATATACCTTCATGCTATACATTTTGTGGGAATATGATAACGTTGTTCGTGTGTACGACGAACTACCACCTCACCAACTATTGTGATTAATTGATGTTATACACAGAATGTATTGAGGATGGTTTGAATTAAAATATGTGATATATAAGACAAAAATTATTATTTAATAATTATATATCAAATTATTTAATCTGAAACAATAATGGAAACAACATTCATGCGTATGTATGACCTACCATCTCCATGCAAGGTGTATTTAATTTATGACTTATATATTTTATATTTTATTATAAAAATATATATAATTAATATATATGATAATTATATAATATTTATAATTATTTATATATTTAACTTGTGATTAAATTTTTGTGACAAAAAATATGACAAATCAAATCATATATGAAAAAAGACGTTATTACCTGAAACATAACATTAATATGTAATTGTTAATAAAATAGAAATAAAAGGTAATTTGAAAATCATATATTTGTGATATAAATGGATTTTATTTATATAAAATATTTATAATAAACTTATATTAATTATATATTATGATCAAATCAGTACGGTGAGAGTAAAAACTAAAGGTAAGGCATTTACGTCTAACTTTTTACTTTTGTGGGACGAAAGCTATATTCCAGACATCTTTCTTATATGTGGTGTATATAATTACCATGAATTTATTTAATTATTATTCTAATAATATTTATTGGTATTTACATATTCATTTTAGGATCTATCATTCTTGAGGTTTACAATTCAAAAGATACGAAATCGTTAAAATAATTTTGTCTCAATTTTTCTTCTTTAAGATATGTGTTATGTTTTGCACTTATATTTTTTTAAAAGGAGTATGTAATTCCCATTTAACTTTTTATATCATAAATATCAATATTCTTATTATATTTAATGTTTCATGTAATATCATTCTTTATTGGGGATTATGATTCAAAGTTACTAAAGTTGTAAGAGTTTATAGCTAAAATCTCATAAATTATCAGGGTTGTTTATGATTATGATTCCATTAATAAAATCCTATCATCTATATCTCAAGAATTATCATTAATTGTATTATTATAAATTTAATTTTTAATGGAATTCCACCATATTTTACCATATATAAAATGTGTTTAAAATGAATCTAATTTTCATTTTTGGATCAAGGAAGTTTTCTGAACATCTTATCATGAAAAATGTAATTTAAATAATTATGGATTTATTCACTGTCGTGATCATCATTTAATTGAAGATTAATTTTATTTTTATAGGATTTTTAAAGAAAATTTTATTCCTAATATTTTTAAAATTCTTTATTTTAATTTGTTTTCGAAGATTTTTTTTCTAAAAGGTAGTTTTTGTTGTTTTAAAAATAATTGTTAAAGAAAAAATAATATTTCCCATTGGAAATGTTCTATATTATTTTTAAATCTTACATTATTATTTTTAGAATTGGTTTTCATGGAAAATTATTTTATAAAAAAATTATGATTTTTTTTCAAAATAAGGTTATTTCACTTAAGAAATTATCCAAGTGATTATTTTAAATCTTCCTCCATCTAAGATAAAGTACATTGATACAGTCTATGATTTTTTAAGGATGTGATTCAAGGAAACCACTATTATTCTCTCTTTGAATGGTTTATGTTTAAGATGAAAAGTTATTTATCAAAACCCATTTCTCTTATATGGGTTATATAATTATGAAACCCACTTCATTTCTTGGGTTTTGAAATGATGAAATGATTATGAAACCTATCTATTTTCCATAGGTTATGATATTATGAATTTCATACAATACCCATTTCTTTTCATGGTATATAATATAAAGTAGTTTTATGTTATTTTAGCACACATAAATATGTTTTTCATTATATGAAGTGTGGGACCCATATCTATATTCAATTTATTGGGTAAATCTTTATATATCTCATGAGATAGACATGACTGGAATGGGGAGTGAACTTGGTATAGTAATACATGGATTCCACTTGCGATGGCCATGTGTCCTTCCTAGGAGGTCTGGACACAAATTCAAAAACCTGATTATATGTTTGCAATGTCATAGGTAATCCTAGTTACATGTTCGCAATGTTATGGATGAAATTTATTGCATGTCCACAATGTTATGCGTGAAAATCATTACATGTTCACAGTGTTATATGTGAACCGAATTACATGTTCACAGTGTTATGCATGGACTTGGTTGCATGTTTATAAATTTATGAGATGTCCGGATTTCATTGTTCTTAATATAATGAGTGAAAATGTTTTTATTTAAACATTTTCCCAACATTATAAATTGATGTGTTGCCATAAGTATACAACCTATGAAAAATTTGTGCTCTCACCAACCATTTTTTGCGTTATGAATCATGGCATATGAACTACCAATCTTTATTTAATGATGAATGTTTATGATTATGATATGAAGGTTATTGTTTTACAATGTTATGCTGATAATTTCATACCCTTATTATTATTCTATGTTTATGTATCTTCTTTATTTTCCCTTCATGGTAATTTAATATATCCCTTTTGTTATTCATCTTTTACCTTAGTTATAATGATTGGTTTCATGTATGGTTTTCTTGTAAAGAGTACTAGAGGTAAATATATTTATTGAAATTTTTTATCCCATTGGGTTATATATATAATAAATAAAAAATTTAAAATATATTCATGTTAAAAACATTATAATATTGTGGTGTTTGACATGAAATAAGAATTTTCAAAATTTTCATAAATCTGGTTTCAATAAAAGTGAGTATTTCAAAGGGAACATAACACATGTGTAACCACATAAATGGAAATGAAATTAAAATATTAATATAAATGATGGAAATATTTTAAAAAATATAATAAGGATATGTGAATAATATTTTAAAAAATGTATAAAAATAAAGTGAATGTAGGGCCCAGAAATAACACAAGAGTTGTGGAAGATACCTTACATTAGGTTTAGATTTTTTATCTGAACACACTCTACTCCCTTAATAGAAAACATATGTTGAATTAAACCAAAATAAGAACTGTATACATCTATAATTGGATTTATAGGGTCTATGTATTATCTTAGGATGTTCATTTGTTAATTATTTTTCTCTCTTGTTAGATACCTACCATAGTTTGGTTGATTCTTTTCATGATACTATTGATGTGTTGACCATAGTTAAGATTTTCATAAAAATATATTAAAAAATATAGTGTAATAATAGTGGTATTAATATCATTATTATATCATGAATTTTTTTAAATCCATTATTGTTGAGAGAAAATTGAAAACAAAACGTGTCGTTAATATAGAGGTAGTGGTCCACACAAAAACACAAAGAATACATTAATTTTCTAAAAAATTAGAAGGAGTTAATAAAAGAATGATTAATAATTTTATTATTTATGATTTTTATATATAAAAAATATTTATTCATCATGTTTATCCTTGGTACGTTCCATGAAAGGTAGTGATAAAGAAACCTCCTTGTTTTTAAGACGTTTTAGTCCACACAAACACACGATCAATGAATATGTTTTTTAGTGAATAAATTATGATGAATAATTATTATTAAATAAATTTAAGGAATAATGAACAATAAATTTTAAATAATATAGTATAATAATATTACTATGTAAGATATAGATAATAAAAATTTAAAAAAATTAGTACGAAGATTAAACACTCACATCGGGGACATAGATTTTCCTTAGAATTATTGTTGAAAATGAAATGCTTGAGGTAAAAAATAAGGCCAAAGAATTATGTTAGTGGTATATTTTTACAAGAGGCTTAATTTGACATAGGATTTTCTTGTATAATAATGTAATGTTAATACCTTTAATGAGTAGGAGTTCTCCCTTTTATTAGAGAAGGAAAGGGTAGTTTAGGAAAAATATATATTTATTATATTATTAATTTACTATATTCAAGGGAAAAGACCACCATATAGTGAAACCGTAGAGTCTGGAACATTATATGGCCAAAACCTCTCCCATCCATTCATTTTAGAGAGATATTTGAATGATTTTTGTGCATGTATATTTACTCTTAACTTTACAGTGATGTAATTTTTCCGAGGTAACTTTTACATTAACCCATATTAAATAATTTAAATGATATTTATTAAATTCATATTACAACTTAATTGAAATACTATCACTCTATATTTGGTTGTAACTTCATTAATTAAAATTACCATTATTAATAAAAGTTTATTTTATAATAAATTCCCTTATAGGTTAAAAATATTTTTTAAGATTATCATGTTTTTTTTGAATGAAATTCTTGCATGAGTTAAAATTATGAACTTCAATGATTTTTATAACCTAAATTGATTTATAATAAGTGAAATAAATTGAATGTGACATTAAAATACATCCATAACCAAATTATACCTAAATTTTTATTAATTATAAAAATAGTGACAAATTTCTTTTTATTCAACAAACATTTTACTTTAGTTCTTAAAATATAAGACATGAGTAACATAAATTAGTTTTTTTAAATATTAAATTTTATTACATAATTCAATACACAATTAATTAAAAGGTTTCTTGACCTTTTAGGTAATTATTACACAATAATAATGTTAGGATAATTATATTTTTCCAAAAAAATCATATTCAACTAAAGGATGATAATTTCCTAAATACTAAAAAAATAAAACTATGTCAATTTTGATATTAAAAAATTCTTGAATTAAGATAATTATATCTAGTAATATTTTTAAAAATTTATATTTTAATTTTAATAGAAAATAAAAAATATGACCCAATTTTATTTTATATAAAGTAATTATTCAACATTAAATATTTCTAATACTATTTCATATATATTTTCTAATTAATTTAATATTAATACATTAATTAAAATTTACATATATTATATACTATCATAATGATTTTATAAATTTGATTAATTTAATTTACTAATGTATCAGGACCTTTATTTTAGTTTGTCTGAAGAACTATATAACGCTTATATTTATTTTACTATACATATATATTTGAGAATACTAGGATGTTACACCGATCATCCATAGTACCTTAAAATTGAGTGGATAATAATATTATTTATCTATATTCTATTGTTTTATTCTTTTCATGGGAACTTCTAGGCCATTTTTGATAATAAAATCTTCCATCTGTATCTACCTAAAAAAATAATCTATTTTTTTCAGCTTATCAACCTCCACCTTACTGTAATTTGACACGACAACTTCCTATTAATAGTAATCTCCTATTTAAAAATGAAATAATTTCTATCAAATAATTGATAAGGTCACCTGAGTATGTTATGAGTGTACCCAAGTCTTATACCATATATTTGACGCCAGTTTTTGGGATACTAAGGATGTTAAACCTTAGATCCACTAAATATTTGACTTCACAAAACATATTATTATCTATATAATAAAAAGTCACAAATAGAACCTTATGAACATCGAAAAACAATCCTACATCACAAATATTAGTGTATTATATCTTAGGAAGATGGTTCACCCTAAATGGCCTTACTATATTTTCCAAAATTTAATAAACACACACATACATATAACTAAGAAAAATAGACAAATGAAAATGAAGTTTTATATGGTTTGGAAATAAGCACTGTGTTCGAGGGAAAATACTGATACCTGTTTATTAAAAATTATCGAGAATATGAAACATTTTAAATCATCTTGATAGGGAATCCATGTAGATCACTAAAATCAATGATCACAATACACTTTTTTTGTGATCTTACAACTATAAAGGTTTAATAAGTACTCATATAGAAATTACTTCTAATATTTTTGTGGTCCATCATATTAATTGGTGATGATTCTAAAAATTATCTATTACTCCTCACCAGAAAACTAACAAGTTCTAGAAGAAATTGAAATTCCATTTTCATTGAATTGATACAACTGCACAACCCTACTTTATAGTGAATATATCAATCATCACATCACCATCATAAATTACTAATATCTAATCAACCTATAACTATATATAATTTTAACACTAATTACATAATCCTTAAAGAAAACATAATTTAAAAATCAACTTCCTGTCGTTAAATAAATAAGAAAATGAAAATATTATTCATAGCACATAACAGATTCCTTATAGGATATCTTACCTCTATATAGTTAGCTTATCCTCATGATGAACATGCAGAATAAAGAGGGGTTATTTATATTGTCCCACCTTGTTTTATGTGATAATAGAATCTATATTGATGTGGGAATTGAGAAATAAAAAAATTTAACAGGTAAATTAATTGGTTTATGAGGTATTCCAATTATTTATTAAGTAAACTTATCATTCGTAAATGATGTTGTTGCCTTATGAAGTTCCCCTTCACCAGAGAATGAGAAACAGTTCATAGACAAAATATTTATATAGTAGTTAGTTTATTATTTACTGATTAAAACATGTTATATTTGCGAATTCCAGTCACATACATTGGAAAGGAATATATTTCACATTCCTCACATCATTCCTTCAATGGATGTTTCACTGTGAGATGGATGTAAAATCTAATTTTGGGCCTTGTACTCCTTACACATAAAACCATTTTTCTATGGAAATTATTAAATTTTAACAAAAAATAATTACTATTAAGGTCGATTCAAGATAAAATAATAGACGAGGGGAAGATGTATAGTCATATGAGAGAGTCTAGAGATTTTTCAGAAACTAAATGGTAAAATTTCAAAGGCTCTGCTTGATTTCCCCTTCGAGGAAGACTCTATAAGAATACCAAAGTAATTGAAAATAGGAATAACATATTAAAAAATGGGAAAATAATTCATAAGGGTTCACCAATGAACCAATTTTGTAAAGGGTTTATCTATGAACCACCATGACAATGGGGTTTTCTTTGAATGTCCTATATGGGTGTTATCTATTTATGAGTCTCCTCCACGATTGGATAAAAAAACATCCTTCATGGTAGATCACTTATTAACATCCTTCATAGTGACTAATTTTCAAAATTCCTTTACGTAAATCCTCTAACCCAATACTTACATGGGTGGTTCCCCTTCACATTTTACTTTTTGGTTGTATAAAATACGCTTTCTTTTAGTTGTTTGTGGCCCTACTCCTATTGATCCTCAACCATGTTGAATCTAAACTATATTCAACCACTTTGGGAATCGACCTAGTTATGGATAATTTGAATTATTTATAATCCTTTGTAACACCTAGGTTGTCTAAATGGGTTTAACTCAAGAAAAATGAAATTCTCACCCCATGCACAACATGGCTGAAGTCCTCAAAAGTTTATTCAATTGAGGCATCATCTATAACAACTTTAGTTACCTGATTGGGTCATGAACATCAGTATACACCCCTTTCAACATGTACTATATTTATATATGTCACTTAAACTTACTCATGATCATGTCCCACCTCTATAACATGAGTTATTATCATGAGGATACCAATAACACCTATACTAGATCACGCTACTCTAATTTCATGATCTATATCTAGTAACTAGTTAGTTTAGGTTCCTAATAAATCTCTTATGTGAATTCAATAATCTAAGGAGAGAGAAATGTACAACTATTATGTGTAAGCCTCAAAATCCTTCATTCTCCATATTTATGAACCAGGTAAGGCATATATGGGCAGCATAAAATCCTATTTCCCCTAAGAATTATCCAGGTAATAATTATGCTAGACCAAATTTCTTTTTACAGAGGCTATTTACCTTAGGATTTTAATCATCCATCCTCATTAGGTTTCTAAAAAATAGTTAATGGACATCAACATACAATTTTCCCTATTATAATACCCCATGAACACTCTTTTATCACCCCTATCACAATCCCAACATCCAAGTCACATGATGTAAAATGACACTACTGTGTCCAAGATTCATGTTATAAAACTGCCTAAAAAAGTCCCAGACACATGTTGTAAAACTAAATGAAAAATCCCTTTTTACACAATGCTAAAATGTGTGGTACACATGGCCCAAAACCATAAACAATAAAAACTTGGGATTTTTTCCTATTAATTTTGATATATAAGACATTTCTTTGAGGTTCCGAATCAATATCTAAAAATATATTTTCACTAGGTCATATTCCATTTGAAACCTATATCCTAACTAATCCCTATTTCTTGTGAGCCATATAATTTCTCTAGATTGGTCTACATTTCATGATGAGCCACATAATCCATTATCACTAGTTCTATATTCTCATATGATCCATTTACACTATCCCTTATCTATTTATTTAATAAAGGGTTTTTATAGAAACACTCGTTTACACATAACTCCCACACCCGTCGCTAGATAGGATCGTTTACATAGTTGTCTAATATCAAACACATTAAAATTGTTCAAGAAATTTATCTATGCATGGACATAAAAGTTAAATCACATTTTTATAGTTTCACCACCTTAAACGGAACCACAATAGTCCTTTTGACATAAAATTAACAAGTTTGATGTGTCCCATTAAGTGTTGATAAACTATATGGGTTCCAGTTCAATTAAACTGGATACATATAAAAACCCTTTATGTTTTCCTTTCCCAATTCCAAATCACCTATCACCACATTGTATGGAAATAGATTCCCTAGCACTAAACTATGTTGATTTGAATTTTTGAATCACTATATAATAAGATAATAATAGAGAATCTCATATATATAAATATATATGGTGTAATTGATGAATAATATCCAATTTACATTGATAGTTCTATTTATGAAGAACTTTTATTACATTTATATGTTCACAAATACACATTTTGACAATTGATCATTAACACAAAGTTAACCAGTCCCGAATGGGGATTTAGAATGGATTCTCTAACATGTATTAAATATTTAATAGTGAATGAGGGTAGGTAATAACTCCACAATAAAGGCTATCATGATCCCGACCCCCCATACTCTAGAAAAATGTACACTCATAGAATCACTGTTAAAATATCCATAGAGACTGCCAACCATTAGAAAGATGTTTTTAATTTTCTCAAAAACAAAAGTGGGTCTTGCGTTTGTCAAAAATTGTCATGTAAGTTCAAATATTCAACATTAACACATAAAAATTATTATCCTCAGTAAATGAAATTGAATTTGACCAACAAACATAATATAAAAATGCTACCCACATTTTGGGTTGTGATATTTTATTTAATACTTGGATATGTCTTGTATTTTTAGTACATGGGTAAAACTACATTTTATTATATAGATTATGTTCTTGAAATTAAATTATATGTATATTTGTTTTCCAATTATTCATTTATTTTCATATAATATAAATGAAAATCATGATGAATTTTTTTTATATTGGAAATGTATCTTCTACATGGAAATATACTAGAAAATACCACATACGCTTTATGATTAATCTATGTTAGATACCCCTTTTACTAATGTCTTTATTGAGAAGCATCAAATATTGGTAATTTTTTTTCTTAGACACTATCAAATATACCTATATATAAATACAATTTAATACCCTTGATGATCCAACATATGAATATCCTCATTTTTATGATGGTATTTACCTTGGGAACCACCAATTCATTCTAATTTAACATTTGATGGGGGTTACTATTTTATTTATTAGTTAATGAATTTTTTCTATCATCCAATCTTTATGATCTTATAAATTATTGAAAATATATTTCCCATGTATTTGGGTATAATAGATAACATGATTGAAATACTATATAAAAAACAAATAATAAATCTATTTGTGTATAGTGATTTACTATACGCCAAAAACATTGTGGAATAAAAATTACATTCAAACTCAATTCAGAAGTTTAAAAAGATGACCAGAGAAATAAATATCTCTTAAAATATTTCCATCTTAGGTATAAATCATTTTCTCTCACGATGAGTGAATGTGACCATAGGTGGGGTCTAAAAAATTAATCCTTTTCCCCTCCCCATGTATTAATTAATTCTCATACCAACTGGCCAATGCTCTTATCAGTGTTGAGAGTGATTTTCAGAATAGACTTTAGTAAGATTCCAACCATATAAAAGGGAACATTTTTCATTTTCAAAGTTTGTCATATTATCTACAATTTCATTATTACATTCCATATCACAAACTATATGGATTATGTTCTTTCTTTAATAAGGATGTGATTGTACTCATGTGTTTGAAATTGAGAGATTAACATAACCTCTTATACTTCGATTCCTATGGTTTATACCACCTTTTCACTAGATACTATGGTAATATAAATGGTTCTTATAATAACACCAATATTACACATCATTTTTGAGTATTTTATATTTCTACACCCACACGCATTTAGGTGTTCCAAAATGGTTGTAATTTTTCATATATTGCCACATGACAATTGATCAAAAGTAGGGGACAAATTATATAACCTTGCTAGTCGTCCTATATTTTTTGACAATGTCCCATTGCTTGAGATCCTTAGTGATGCTTCTGAGAATTTTCTACCACCTAGATATCTAACATAAATACCTCCACCCCACAAACACCTTAATTTTTAATCAATTTATATTTTTTCCATAATTATAAATTTAACATAACAACACCATGTTCTAAAAAACCATAAACGTTTTGATCATCCACTTTAGAAAATATAGATAAAAATTATTCTCTTTCATTCTTTATCTATACTCATAAAAATTGGTAGGATAATGAATTGAATAGATATCCCAGTTGTGTGATTAAATTATATGTAAGTAAAAATAACACATATAGATTGATAAATTTGTAGAATATGAAATCTATATTCAATATCATAAATAGATCAATAACCACTATCCATAATGAGTTTATCCAAAGATACTAAAGTGGAGAATTTTAGGTTTACTATAAAGATGTTATATGGTACTTTGGATGCATCTATTTGAAACAGACATCCAAAAACATACAAAACAAATAAAGATGTAATTAATTTAAGTAACATTTATGAGTTCAATCAAACATATTTTCTAAATTATATTGTTTCCATCTCATTTTTGGTTCCATCCTAGTGGAAATATTGATAGAATATTTTGATAGATTATATATTTTTTATTTTAATTGTTTTATTTTACTGGTATGATGATTATAGTGTATTTTTTTACCTATCCACACATTAACTTCCACAAAAAAATAGTGATTTAATTTCAGACTCATTTTCTATTCTATTATTTTATCATAGGCACCTATCTTTCAATTTTTATATCTTTTGGGGTTTTATGATTTTGTAATCATATGCTGTGAAGGGAAGTTCTAATATTTCATTTTCATTATGCTAGACCTTACCAGCATCACCTTTTACTATAAATAAATTTCTTATATAATTAGTCTATAATTTATAATTTCTATGATTCCTTATTAATTTTTTTTCGTATATATAAATCTTGAGTGAAATTATTTAATTTAGACACACAAAGAACCCACGATATTATTCACATAGCCTAATTACTTGAAAAATATTTTCATGTTTTGATTATTTGGACAGGATATAGAAATTTCATTTTTAATATTCTATGAATTTTACACATTGAAAAATATAATGAAAATTAAACATAATTTGTTTCTTATATTAGTTAATAATTATTCCTACTGTACAAACATTCAAATTTATATTCATAGTATCTATAAGATACTGAATATTTATAGAGTCGAATAAGGCATGTTTATAGTAATATTTTCCCTCATGTTGACTAATTTTTTATTGGGTTTTATCTGAGGGTGTGTTTGGGTGAATTTCAAGAAAAATTCAAGGAAAGTGGGTTTGCATGGTTGGAAGAAATTTAATGCAAACCATGCACGCCATATCAACAAACCGTGCAACCCTAAAAAATGGGGAGTTGGATGGCTAGTGCACTGTTTGTTAATATGTGTTCCCTAAAAAGAGAAAATTTTCGCCATAATAATAATTGTGTTATAATTAGGGAAAATAATGCACCCCTACCCATGAAACCCAACATGATATTTTCAATCTCCAAAAATGTTGTTTTTAAATCCCCCATTATCCTAAAATTCACCCATTTCATCCAAAACATGGACCCTTAAGAATGTTCATGGTTTTAGAGAATTCCATGGGGATTATAGGTCAGGATGACCTCTGTAATTTATGATTTGAATCTCAAATTGAAGATCTGCACCTCTCCCAGTATGTCGATCCTATCCCATTACTGTCTTGTTCAACCCCTTAATTATATCAGTCTTTTATTGAGAAGATATCTTTTGTTTTTCAACATTAAGGTCCAGATTTGGTGAATCTAGATCTAGGATTGTGGATCTAGATCTATAATTAAGTGATCATTTTTGGATAATGCTGGTTTATGTTTTTAGATCTGTATCCTGATCTACATCGTTGTGTGGGTCATTTTCTTGGGATTTCCATTGGGTGATCGTTCGTCAATGAATCATGGTAGGTGATATATTTTTCAATTTGTAATTTAATTATATTAATTACGTGTATGTGATTATAGAAATTTATAGGGTTTGTTTCGAATTTGGAATTCTTAAATTTAATTAATTAATGTGGTCAATTAATTTATTGGTGAAATTAGGGTTTTGATTGAGTAATGGAATTATGGAACCAAGATAATTAATTCATGAATTAATTATCTGAGTATTTGATTATGGAATCAGGGATAGTTAATTGTTGGGTTATCTTTCAGAATGTTGAATATTGAATTTAGGTCAATTAATTATTGAATTGTAAATTGAGAATAATTAATTGGTGAATTAATTAATGAGGAATCTGGGGTTAATTAAATGTTTAATTAATTAATGGAAATTGAATTTATTAAATAATTTTTGATTTAATTAAAGGACTAGGATTAGTTAATTTATGAATTATTTAATGGAAGTTTTGGGGGTGAATTGCGATAATAGTATTAATGTTGCTTAATTTTTTTTGATGTGACAATGTGAAAATATTTGACTATGAGATCCATAAAATACTGTGATGTGTTACGATATATATACATGGTTGATAAATGAGGTACTAGACATGACGATATAAACGAATGATATATATTCATGGTTGATAAATGGGGTGGTAGATATGATGATCTACACCAATGATATATATGCATCGTTGATTAATGTTGTTCTAAACCTGAGGATTAAACAAATGATAAATGTATATATATATATATATATGCATATTTTTTCAATGGGATTCTTGATATGATGATCTATTCCATAGAAGACAAGATGATCTACACAGGTACATATATGCATTGTTAAGTGTTTGGGTGCGAGACATGAAGTTCATTGCCGATGATATATATTCATGATTGATAAATGGGGTACTAGACATGACATTATAGAAACTAAACATTGACGTTGAACTATGGTTCCAAGTGGTCCTAATAATGAATGTCATGGTACAAGGATAATGTAACACCATGTGCTATATTGAAATGGGAATTTAATATATGACATCGTTTAGACCCGATGCGGGCTGAAGAAGGTATTGGGGTATATGTGTCCTTAGGAACCCCGTAGTATTTAATGTTTAATAAATATTACTTGATAACGTGACTGTTTAATACTTATTATTTTTAATTATTTCTTTATATAAATACATACAATTGTTTTTGAATAGATTTTTTTAGACACTGTTTGTTGTGGCCTACTAAGTTATACTCACACCCTACTCATGTTACCTGATCATTACCCGAATAGACTGTGTTGTTGCATGATAGGTTAAGGAAAAATTTCCAGTGTTAGAAGGGTGATTATGGGATGGAGCATAGTTTAGAGAACTTAACATGGTTTAGGACCCATTAGGAGTCATCAATGTCTTTCTTTTGTGTTTTAATTTGGTAAATGTAACAGGTACATTATAATTTAATGTTTTATGCTTTATATTGGATTTTATATCTTCTTATTTGATTGTATAGAGATTTTGGTGTTGTATATGGTTATATATATTCTTTCTACCAATGTTTATTATTTCCCAAGAATAATTAATCTGTTAAAAAATGGTATAGTCTCACCATGATCAAATTATTATATCCTCTCTACTATTTGGTAGCCTTTAGAAAAAAGGGACGTACGATTGAAGTCATGTGACTGATCCACTTAGTTAACTAGTGTGTGGAACTTGGATTGGGATGTTACATAGCAGTATTAAAAGAGTTACATTTTATTTTTCCATTATTTTAATATTTGGGGAAAGTTAAACAGTAGGCTATGAAAAGCATGCATTGGTAATGAGCTTGTGCATGGGAGTTACATACCTATGTAAAGGGTAAACACAAGTACCCATGGTAGGATTGATCTTATTGATTTGTGTTGTTATAGTTGAACATTATGTCAACTTGGGCAACCCACTTTTTTTGTGATGTGAAAATACATTTGTGAGATTTTTGGAGAATTGACTTGTGGCCTAGGATGGAATGAGTGTTTACTCTACTTGCATCACTCTAGGAAGTAAGGATTATTTTGTGACATTCATCATTTTGGTCAAATATAGGAAAAACAGTTGTTGGTTAGCTGTTGAACATGCACTATTTTTCCTTTATTGTGAAATCCAATTAAAAATGGTGCCAAATATGAAATGGATATTGGTGAAATGATGATAATTGTGGATAAATGGGTGTCTAAATGATAAACTTGATATTAATGTGTTTACCCTTGTTAACCAGGACATAGGTGTTGGGTGGTTAATGGAAGTGATAACACCTCAGTTTTGGAAACTTGATAAGGTCTAGGGAAAAGACTTATCATGACTTTATCTCACTATTCCTATTATGTAAAGGAGATAAAGTGGTGTTACAAGTCTTAATAATCCACGCCATTTTTATCATCCTTACACTATCTATAACCATATAGGAACATGAAAATAATTTAAATAATATATTAATTTTTTTAGAATAACACACACCCACGAGACCCCCAATTATTTGAGATTATATTTACCATACCTAGGTAGAATTTTGAATTTACTTATACACAATCTTAGTGTATATGACCTTTTTATTCAATGGTAAAAATTAATTTCATTTCAAATTCATTCAAATAAACTATATAATATTATATAATTATTTATTGAGTTTTATATTTTCTTATACTTTGATATAATCTAATGGAGTTTATGATACCTAGGAATATTTGAACTACCCCTGAAACTAGACTATTTTATATTATCCTACATTTTATTTTATTAACTTTTTAATTAATGTGTGTTTGTGTGTTTAGGAAAATAAAAGTGAGGGATTACAACTCTCGTATCAATCTTATTGGAATCTAAAGATCTATATAATATACTACTTCCCCATTTTGTACATAGTTTTATAAGATTCTAGATTTAGGAATATGAGATGATATGGGATTGATAGATATTATGTCAAGTGAAATGAATTTTTTTGGGTAATTTTGTATGAAGGGGAAAAATGGTGTGGGATGGGAATGTTTGATATCCAATAGATAAATCAACCATAGGATGGTAATATAGATTTTATCCTTAGATAGAATTTGGATAACCTTATAATCTATGTAAATTTCTATATTCCCTTTACAATCCACAAAAATCATATTTCTCCACCTAGCATGATGTACCATCCCTTCTACACTATTCAAATAAATTAATAAATTTTATATTATTTTATGGGAATAAATATGTGTCAGATCCCCTTTTATTTCTCCACAAGTAGATTCCACATGAAAGTACCCTTAATTTATTACACAATTTATGAGAATAATAATTATTAAATTAATATTATTACTGATTATACATTCCTTTGGTGTATTTGGATGAGGTAAATGGATCATATTCACCTTGATAAATCTCCGAAGAAATTTTATTCAATTATTTCCATGAGGTTTCATGGGTAAATTGTATTTGGATGTTGGGAAGAATGTGTGTAGCTACCCGAGGTTGAGGTGACATTAAAGAAGTTTATGATAACATCGTTACTCAAAATTACACCTGGAGAGGTCGATATTAAATTGAAGGATTATAATTA
The DNA here is from genome assembly GCA_963277665.1 of Viscum album. Taxonomy (NCBI): domain Eukaryota; kingdom Viridiplantae; phylum Streptophyta; class Magnoliopsida; order Santalales; family Viscaceae; genus Viscum; species Viscum album. Next base: position 1,737,023,114 of record OY728133.1, read on the forward strand.
TTTAGATGAAATTGATGTTTTGTGAAATCCCACAACACTTTTGGGAGGGCCCAATAATTTATTTTGTTTTGTAAATGGTTAGGGAAACAATTTTTTTAAATAGTCATTTGGAAAATGAAAATGGCATTCCACTATCTAGTTCCTCTTTCTATAGATAGGGTTAAGATCATTTTTCATTGGAATTCATGGACAGATCATGGATTTAATGGAGGAGGATGGCTAGATTTTTGGATTTTTGGTGGTATATTTTAATTTAAATAGGCTCGATGATATCAAATTTATTGAAAAAATAGAATAAAATAAACCCTGATAAATTTATGGGATGTATGGATAACATATTCAATTGTTAAAAAGAGTCCCAGGCTTAACAAAATTCACCCAATGATAAATGTTATATAGTTGGAATTCATCATCCCAATATTAGTTTTTATGTTAGAGAGTGCTATCTTTTATAACCCCGAACAATCCCCTATTTCCATAGGAGTGTGTTTTTGGATATCATATGAGTGTTTATTTACTTGACAGAGCATCGATCTATAAAATCCACTATTTTTTAGATCAATTCCATTGATTAAGAATTTTTTTTAATATGAATTATATGGGAAAATGGTCTCCTTCTATTCACCCTAGTAAAATCCCATGATTTTACTATCTTGCCCCCTCACAAGGGATCCATAGATCTACACTGGTTGGCTAGGGGTAACACCCCATTTTCTTACACTATGTGCTTCTGATATCAATTTTATAAATGTTATTCTTGGATTTTAAACAAGTATAATTTTTTTCCTTTAAAAACTAACAAATAAACAATTAGTTCGTCAAAATATAAATCTAAAAAATAAGTCTCAAATAATGATAATTTTTTAATTTATTTATAATATAAAATTTATAAAAACATTATCTTTTTATTAAAATTATAAAAACTAAAAAACCAAACATGTTTATTAAAAAAGAAATAAAAAGTAATAAAACAAAATGAAAATATTATTGGAAAATAGTGAAAAATAGTAAAACCAAACTTATAAATACTTGAGTATTACTCCCCTACAATTAATTTCTCTCAAATATAATGTCACAATGAATTTTCCTTTTCTCAAGTAAAAGCCTCATTCAATGAACTGTAATTTTCAAAGGACTCATTTGAGTTCCAACACTTACATGAAACATCTTTTTTAAATACCCCTCAGTCAACATTATCATTAAAATTTTTAATTTCAACTAATTAATAATTCATCACTATACACATACTTGATAATTTCATTTTCATCATATATACTTGAGTTCAACATTCACATTCCCCTCTATCCCACTCAATTACATAGAACGTTTTTGCACTTTTCAATATTGGCATGTCTTGTGAAATGTACTTATTTATGTATTTATAGGACTAATATAGAATTAATAAACCATAGCAATAGGAATTGTACAAGACTAATTAGTATATCATTGAAATAAAACCAGGGTAGGGTAACTAACTATAATATAGTTCTTACACTTATTTATGATTTTTTTTCACACACAAACCCTCATGATATGATATTTTAATAAAATCAAGTTTGGTTCCAAGTTTCCCACCCATGTTAAATAAAAAAAATTATTAGTTTATTATTTATGGGTGAAATATTCAAGATTTACTTCCCTTTAGAACAATAAATAACTTAATATAGTCCAGTTCAATCATGAAAAATTATATACACCTAAGTCTTACATTCTTAGACCTTTATTCTCAAGTTCTTTAGAATAAAGACTCAATATTTTCATGGTTTCTTTGTCTATTTGGGTATTGAAGGATATTTTTTATTGGAATATGCCTATTATCATTCAAAACACACTACACAATATCTATATCCCCCAAACATTCTTCAAAATTAAAGAATAATTTTACATAAGTAGTGATATGCATCATATTGTTTAATAAATTAATTCCAGTATATTGTAATTGAAAATAAGATATAATATTATACTCCACTTACATTGTTGTTCCTTTCTATAATATTTTGTGTCTATTTGCCTCTAAATAATCACTTTTATTCTTTTTTATTGAAGTCACTTATAATAAAAAACATATACCATGCGGTGGACTTTATTTAAAAACAAACTAATAACTAAATAAACTAAAAAATGGAAATTATCAATCATGGGTTGAATCTAAAGAAGTGATCATATATGATTTTTCATAAAGACTTCATATATTTACACATCTACCGTAATCCCATGGTATTTGGAATATTTTTAGATAAAAACCTATTTATTATTCCTTAATTTATTTTTCATTGATTTATAGTGTTTCTCAATGTCGCAACCTTCATGAAATTTTTTTAAATGATTCTTCTTCATGAATGTATCCTTTCTCCCAAAATTTCCATTTATGAACATGAATGACCAGAAATTTAAGAATTATATATATTTTAAATTTTTATAGTATTCCACATCTAATATAAAATATTTTTCCATGAACCTAATCATTTTAATTTCTTTAAAAATAATTCATTTTCCCTTGTCTTACTCTTCTTTGGAAATTAAAATCGCATTAAGAACATCAATTTTGGATATATTTAAATATGGAAAATATATTACAATATCAGTGGGAATTTATCTAATAATATATTTTATTATTTTAAATATTTAAAAATAGGTAAAACTTTTCCTTCTCAATTTCGAAAATTTCTACCTTCTCCCAACATTTATTGCCTTTACATTTGGGTGGTTTCTATTCTTTAATTTAAGTGAAAACCTATTTTTTTTATATGGATTTCCTATATTTTTTAATTGATTTTAATATTCATTTGTAAATTACATTGATTTTATAATTTATTTACCAACTTCCTTAGTAAATATTTCATAATAATATTCAAGTGTGTCACATTCATCAAGGTTCTTTTTAATATCAGATAGATTCATTTCTAAAATTTATTTGTGTTATCTTAGATATACAAAAAACTATGATTATCATCATGGAATATAAAATTACATCCCATTCATTCTCTTATGGTAATTTACATTACACATTCCTTCATGTATAATTCTAAATTTGTTAGAACTATTTAATTATTTTTTTCATTGTTTGTTCTTACAGGAAACTCAAATTGAGAATCAAAACTATTGATACAAGCATTGAGATTATGGATGAGTTGATAAATTATTGTTTTGTTCCCCAAATACTGAATAGTGTGTCCTGAATATTATTATATATTCTTTGGAATAATAATTCCACTATTTTCTAATTTCATGATTTTTTTTTGAATTTTAGTGATGTTCTCCAAAATAATTTATGTTATTTTGTAAGCGCTAGTTGAATATTGTACTTTTCAAATTTATGAAATGAATGTTTTGGATTAAATATAATGTTAATCTAAAATTATCATATTTACCTATGGTATCTTAATCATTTAATGTTTAATAGAGTTTTTTCATCCCATATGGGTATTCTATTTTTTAGAGAATATCATTCTGCCCATAGTCTCTCTATTTGTAGGCAATAATTTCACTTTAATTCTTATATTTTATGTCTTGTTCAATTATAATATATTCACCCAATTTATATTGATGTTTTACCCAAATTTCATTTTCAGTTTTTAAAAAAGTTAATATATAGTTTCATTTCCAAAAAAATTGTTTTACTAATTTGAAATTTATCCCACAATGATGAGTCAGAATAATCTCAAACTCATTGTTTACTTTGGAATGAGTATGCCTCATTTATTAGTAGATAAATTACGAGTATTATGATGAAAATTTTCTATATTTTATTTGGTTATTTTCCTATAGTTATCGATAAATTTAATCAGTTGTTTATTTATACCTAAAAACCCCAAATTAATAACATTATTCTTTCTTTACTTGTTTCTTTTACATCACAAATTACAATTTTTTTTTCATGTAATGCAATATATAAGTTCACCTCACTTTTGGTCATGAATTGATTAACCATTAATTTATTTCCCCTTGTAGTCTTGTTATATGAATATATAGATAAGAAAATAAATATATTTTTTGGGAACCATAAGAGTTTTATATTTATAAATATCATCATTATTATTGGAAACAAGAGATGGTCCAATTGGCAAGTGTCAATCATAGAAATGTTAAACAAGAAATGGGTATGGGAGTTGATGGGTTGTTCAATGTTAACATTATCCTCAGATCGTATCCCAATATTCTATGAGGTTCTTTTATACTCCTTTGATATGTTGATGATTCACCCATTTCATTAATTGGTTTTTAATTAGAAAGTATTTTATGAAAAATAAATAATATAATGCCATTTTATGTTTGAAATTCACATTACAGATATAGGGTATCCATTTCTATACCTTCCCTTCCAAATAAAAAAGTTATTAACATAAAACTATTATTATTCTTTGTTAATCTATTAAGAGGGAATGTATGAGCCATAGTCATGGATTCTTTGATAATGTTAAAGAGACCATACCTTGGTGGACCCAGAAAAATTTGTAGAAATTATAATTTATGGTTATTTATCTTCTAAATATATTAAATTGGTTAATATTGATTCTTTATTGACTTCCTCTCACTTGAGGTATCTGTACTTCGGTATTTTTTTTAGAACCTGACAGAAATTTTTGTTAGGCAAGCTACAGTGCCCCAATAATCCAATTTGTAACCAGAAATAAAGTTATATTTCTTATTATTTTATACCCATAATGTTTCCATTCTTTTTTTTCATGAATATTAGAAATAAATTTTAGAAATAACAGTCAGAAAATGGGTGTAAAAGAGCGTCAATATCACAGATAGTGCACCTGAAAGGAGTGAATTAAACAATTAAATTCCAACAGTATAAATCTACATGAAATTTTATAAAATAAATTTATTTGAATAATAAATATTTTTCTATATTTTATTATTTTATATTAATAAAATTAATGTTATGTAAAGTATAAACTATAGATTATCCAAGTTAGTGGTTCTGGATTTCACATTGAGTTATTTTGTGATCATATAACCCTGTTCAATTTAGTATGTTTTTTATTTACACAAATATAGGTTATAATTTGACCCACTAATATACTTTTTCATTGTAATAGGAAATTAAAAATATTTGGCGTTAGGGGGGGACGTGGTTATAAATTAATGTTAGTGAATAGTTCTGTATTTTATGTTTAGTGAATAGTATGTAATAGTATTAAAAATGAAATGAGGTGAAAAATTCCATAGAGTATTAATTAAATATATATTGTATGGGTTAGTGATCAAAATTATGAATCATTTAATGTTAATTTAAAATATAAATTTTAAGGTAAACATCACATACTCCTATCAATTTCATTATGATATTGGGAAGGAATTACTCACAAAGTCAATATTTATGGTGAGGTTTCTCTAGTCCATCTTGAGTGGTGATTTAATCATTTTTCTATGATTAATTTCTAAATTAATTCTTTGAACTCTCATTATATTGGATAAAGTGAACATGATTTAAGTGATTTGTTTGTGATTTAATCCCCACTCCTTCAACCTTACCCAAAAACTAAATCTAATGGCCAATTATTCATAAACATTAAGAATTAATCACAAAAAATCCTAAATATGTTGTAAGAAAAACACAACACAAGAACTAGTCACTTCCCCCTATGTATAACATAAAATTAAAATCCGATAATGTTTAAGTGAAATAAGAAAAAAATAGTGAGTTGTAATAGCTCTGCTATGGGGATGATCAATATCAACTACACCATGGTATCTACAACCTTCCCTCTAAAAATATATATGATGTGGTATAAGTTGTTGTATATAGTAATATTTTATGGTAATATAAGTATATAGGTGATGATGAGTGATGTATAATTTGTTTGATTAATGTTGAATTAATGTAAATAATAGTATGTAAATTGAATATTCAAGCTTCAATAAAGGTATTTTTAGATAATTTTAATATGAAATATATCATTTGTTGGCCCGATGCTCCTCCTATAATATGGGTGAAATGTCAGCTTACCTCCAAAATTTACATTCATGATATTTCTCTATGTGGAAAAATATCTCTTCCATTTTATAATATCCAATGAATTCTTAAATTTCCCAATCATATAGGGGAGAAAAAAGAGAGTCAATGCTCCTTTTACCACTCGACCAGTAACTTCTATTTGTACATCCTCTTAACAGTTTATTTTATTTTGGAAACAATAATTGAATAAATATTTTTACCCATTACATATTTTCAACATGTATTTTGATTATATCAAGTGATGATATTTACCATGATAATTCTCTGCAAAAATGTTTTTTATTTCAAACACTAATGTTACATGGGTGGGCTATGTGAGGAAGTTGGGTGATATATGTGCAGATTCTTAGGGTCTAGGATTAATTTCATGATTGGGAAAAAATTTGGAAAAAAATATATTCAAATATGTTGACATTATGTTGAAATTATATGATATTTTGGGTGATATTAAGGTTCTTTTTAGATTTCCATGTCTTTGGGAGGGGCCAAGCATTTTTGTGGTTGTGTACATGATATAAGCATGAGTCTAGGATCATTTAATATATATTATAATGATACATATCACTAATAATATTATTTCACATGACATATCATTATACTTTGCATTGCCGAAGTCATTGGAGTGCTATCAAGGCACACCCTTCATAATCATTTCATTTTCATTCATAAGTGTGCCACATAGATCCTACAACATGGATTCATTCAACCTCATAATTCATATAAAGATAAATTAATTTAGAATTCATAAATGTTATCCCCAAATAAATAATTATATATTCATAATGTGGAAGAACCTTATATAAAAATTGGTTTTATATTCCCTACAAAATTATTTTGGCCTGAAAAATCATGGTGAAATTTTGGCAGCATAACATTGTTATATAAAAATTCATAATATGGGTTGATGAGAGAGAAAGTGGTATATAATAATTTATACATGAAGTGGATAGTAAGGGGAAAATCTAAATACATGTCATAATATAAGTAATTGGATATAGAAGGTGTAACATAACAAGGAAACATGAAGAAAGATGACAAAGGAAAAAACCCATACAAAATTTCGGCATGGTAAGAGGTGTGAATAAAAGTAAATAGGAGGGATAAATTAGAGTGGAAGTGTATATAATAATTTTTTCATAAAATTGAGTGTAATAGGTATATGTAATACCATATCCAAACATAGAAATGTAAATTAAAAGATATAACATTAAATGAGTGCTTGATAAAATTGGAAAGTGGAAGATCTATTAAAAAAATTCAGCATAGTATTTAATTAGGGAAGGGTAAAAATTGGAGAATATGAATGATATATAATTAAAATAACATAAATTTTAATGTAAATTAATAATAATTAAATAATTAAAATATATAAAAATTTGAATTATAATGAGTAATTTCAAGAATAATTCATAAATTGAAAGAAGGGGAGGAAGGTGAAGATAACTTACTTGAGTGTGTGACTCCAAAAGCTTAGGAAAGACTTCATGAAAGCTTGGGGGAGACTTGGGAAGACAATAGAAAGAAGTATACATAGTTTTGTCTTGACCAAATTATATATAGTGAAGAGAAATGAGATCTTGGGTGGGTTTATAATGCAAAAGATGGTGATTTCTTTATTATTTTGGTTTTGGACCCTACAAAATAAAATATCTAAAATCACAACCATACCAGTATATTTTACTATGATTTCTACCAAATTGGATTGATATACATTTTTGTATAATTATGAGGGTATGAATTTTTAAAATATTATACTTGGTGATTTAGAGGTGAGGCAGACTCATGAATAAATGATTTCAAAATAACTAAATACAATATAAGTCTTTGGGGATTAATAATGGATTTAAACAATAAATGAAATAAATATAAGAACTAAATATTTTAAATTGTAAACTTTTACATTGTCTTGTATCCAATTTATATTACATTTTACATCATATTTGGGCCATTATGATGTCATAAAACACAAAGAATATTTATATAGTATTTATTTTTTAACTGAAGATTCATTTGTATTAGAAAATTATGAAAAATTAACCATTGGATAATATTGACATCATGATTCCAAAAATAAAAGTCATTTTAACTAAATAATTTTTTAAATTTTTTAATTTTCACTTTTAAAATAATAACTAACATTTTTTTGAAAATGATGTCTTTTTTACAATACTATTTTTCTAAACGATTATAAAATTACATTTTCCTTTATTTAAATTACATAATAGGTTTTACACAACAAAAATTATTTAATTATAATATTATAAAATATTATTTGTTTCCAAAATATATTTATTCATAAATTTATTAATTGGATTTGAATATTAACAAAAAAAAAATTGTTCTTTATTGAATAAAAAAATCATTTATAAAGTAAAAATAAAAGAATGAATATATATTCATTATTCTATAAAAAATAATTTAAATGTTACTATTTATAGGTTGTTGATACATATCCCTTTAACACACCAGTATACACCCTAATCGTAAGGAGCACGATGGTGGGGATTTCATGGGGTTGTTCCACGAACATGGTTTTGGGTACGATCGTGATGAGCATGAAATTCTCCTATAAACAGTTTTAATCATGCTTAAATTAAGGGATATAATCTTGGGTTTGTCTTGTAAATTTACTACATAAGATAACTCCCTCCAAATCATTGATAAATGGGCTCCATAGTTTACAATCCAACTTGTTGAGGGTATCAATTCCTTTGTCTATGAAAAATGGATTTGTTAAAACCCTATATTTATAGTAGTCACATGGTCACTTTTTAAAGACTATATTATCAAAAGTAATGATAATTAAAGGTCATTTTAATCCAACTTGATATAATAAAGAAAAATAAGCGGATGGGTTTTCTACAAGTATAATACATTTAATTAAATCGATAAGTGGAATTTTATTTTTAACTGTTCGAGTTGTTTCAATCTTAGGCCTTTAGAAATTACACCCACAAAATCCACACCAATAAAAATAGATGAGGGTAGATTTTTTTCATCATCTTTTCCTATTCCCACATTTCTTCTTCAAACATTTGATTTTCCACAACATTTTGATGAGGGGGATTTTTTAATTTTGTAGAACCTTTTATCTATGATCTAAGATATTCACCAGATTATCCTTGTAGGAAAGGTATTTCTAAAATGGTGCCTCCTTTGGATTGAGTACATGTGATGGGTATGTTATGTAAATTCTCATGAGGGGTACATAGAATACATCTTGTACATAAGACATGTTTGGTGGGTGTGTTAGTAAATAGTCTACTGCTCTGATGTGATCAAGGATCCCAAAAGAGACGATGTACCATAGTGTAAGATTTTCCTTATTTCAAAATCTCATAACTCTCTTCCATTGAGATATGTGGAGGAATTTTGTTTCTAAAACATCACACTCTTTGTCATGACGATGTTTGTTAACATATCCATTTTTAGGACTTTGGGAATATTTAGTGTGATAATGAATGGTGTTAACAATATACACTATTCCGTCTACCATTTTAAGATGTGGATGTTTTTGTTCCACAATTTCAACCCCTCAAACTAGTGTTCTATACCTTATCTTATAAAGGGATTCATAAGGAGACCTTTGGATTCTTGAGTGGAAATTATTGTTATAAAAAAACTCAACCAGAGGAATATGTGGGTCCTATAACCCTTTAATGTAAATTGAGTATGCTCTCACCATTTTCTCAAGTGTTTGGATAGTCCGCCTAGATTGGCCCTCAGGTTGAGGGTGATGATGTATACTGAAATTCATCTTAGTATTAAGATAATTCCAAAGACATTCCCAAAACATAGTGGTGAATCACGGATCTCGATCATACAAAATAAATAGTGGTACTCCATGAAGCCATAACACTTCTCTGATGTATATCTGGGCTAGTTTATCCAACTATAAATCCCCTCAAATCACAAGGAAGTGTGATATCTTTGTTATATGATCTAGAAAAACCCTGATAACATTTTTTCCGTTTTATTTATTCGAATTTCTAGTGAAAAATTCCATGGTGATGCATTCCCATTTCCATAATGGTAGGGTAATGGTTAAATCACCCCCTTAGACTTCATCCTTTCAGCCTTCAGTTGTGGGAATATCTATCACATTGATTTATATTCAGTGATCCCATTTTCCATGTTGTCCCAACTATAGTGATATCAGATATCTTGATACATATTTGTGTTTCCTATGTCAATGGATACATTATCACTATGTGCATCCTCAAATAGTTCATTATTTAACTTTGAATTTCATGAAACACATAGTCTTCCCCCAAATCTCAAAATTCCTTTTTATTAACTTTGAACTCCAGGGATTTCTATTTCCTTATAGTTTCAAGTTCTTTATGAATTACCGCATCATTGTTTTGAGCATTCTTTAACCTTTCAAAAAGAGATGGTTGAGAAATAATTTTTGAAAGGATTGATGATGTTCATTCCTTTTATTATTCCCATGTCTGTCCTCTTCAAATCGAAGAAGATTATATCATTATCAATTCTCATTGAGGATAGAATTGCTGGATCCTTTCTACACAAAAAAATCGATTTTTTTTATTTTCTATGATTGGAGTGGATTGAGAAGTCACAATCCTTGATAATCTCTATCCATCTTCTTTAGAGAATTCTCAATTCATTCTATGTGAATGTATATTTATGACTTTTGTTATTTGTATATATTTCAATATTCCCCCCAAAGAGATAATTCTACCAAATTTCTAAAGATAAGATAACTACTACCAACTCCATATCATATGTGGGATATTTTTTCTCATGAATTTTCAACTACCTTAAAGAATAGTCAATAAATTAGTCATTCTTTATTAACTCACAACCCAATCCTTTCTTAGAATCATTTCTAAATTTTTTATAAGTCCCCCACATGGTTGTAGTGTGAGAACAAGGGAAGTGTTAAACCTCATTTTCAACTCTATCAATATTTATTCACATTCATCTTACAAAAAAAATTTACTCCCTTTTGGCTTGGTAATAGGGTTTGAAAATAATGAAAAATTTCTCCCAAATCAGAGATAAAATCCCGATAAACAAAGGAAACTATGGATACCTCTCAAAAATGCGGGCATCGACCATCCTTGAAGTGCATTATTATTTTAATTATCCATAGATATCCTATTTATTACAAATATAATTCCCATTAATGAGAATTCCTTAAACCATATATCACAGTTGTTTTACTTTTCATAGAGCATCTTCTTTCTCAAGGTCTTTCGCATAGTCCTCAGATTATCCTCCTAGTCCTCCTTGGTCTTGAACTATATTACGATATTATCTATAAAGGATACCATGAATTTTTTGAGATAATATCTAAATACACTATTCAACAATTTTATAAAGATTTTTGAAGCATTAGTGAGTCTGTGTGGAATAACTATAAAATCATAGTGCCCATGTCTCATAAGAAAAATTGTATTGGGGATATACTCATTCTTCACCCAAACATTTTAATATAGAGAAAACATATCCACCTTGGAGAAGTATTAAACTCTAGGAAAATAGTCGACCAAGTCATCATTCAATGTAAAAGTATACTTTTTCTTTATCGCGATCTTGTTGGGATTAGGATAATCAATGAAAATACACATTGTCCCATCCTTCTTGTTGATGAAGAGGACCGGTCCACCCTATTATTGAGAAAATTGATATATGAATCCTTTATCTATATTGTCCTATAGTGGTTTCTATAGATCATCAAGTTCCATAACAGACATCCTATATAGAGTATTGGATATTTGTAACTTCTCACGTATAAGCTTGATTGAAAATTCAACCTCTAGATTAGGAGGAGGACACAAAAATTCGTTAGGACACACATTAGCATATTCCCTCATAATAGGAATGTCTTCAAGGGTTATCATTTCCTTATAATTAATCATTTTACCTATATACACTAACTCATAGTGAAGTAATATCCATCCTTGAGATGATGGTGTTAAAGAAAATTCATCTTACTCCATGATCTTTTATTGAATTAGTGGTCAATTTTCCATATAAACAATAATTTACATCTCAAGCTAATTTATGTTGGATCTATATAGGGAAATACAATCCATGCCAAGAATTAACTCAAATTCCACTGAAGAGAGTATGAAAATGTTTTTTGGGATGCGTATCCCACAAACGTTGACATGGTAGGATTTACATACTTTGGAAATTTTTTTTTTACAATTGTATGTTTTCATTGACATCTCTAATTCCATTATTTGTGGTGGTGTTTTGATAGTTATAGTAAACAGTTTGGATATGAATGAATTTTTTGAACTGTAATCAAGAATAAATTCACTATTCTTTTATTAATAACTAATTTACCTGTCACCCCTTCATTGTCAAGATAGACTTCTATGGAAATGATGGAAAACACTCAACCTTGTTTCCAGGGAGGTTATAGGTTTTCTCTAAAAACCCTTATATAGGTGATTTGTTTTGAAAATTACCCTTGTTATCTACAGTTAAAGTATTGAACAATGCATCAGTGGATGAATGAATCATTCCTTTCCTCTGTCATATTGGTGAGTTTCTACTATTTTTAATCATTTTCCAGGAACCCTTCTTTTCCACACTTAAATAATTTCCATGTTCCCCTTTGGAAATTTATTGTATACTTCTTTCATCACCTTTTATATATCAGTTGATGAATTTTCCTAGCACAATTTGATTTATCCATAAAAATGCTAGAAATATACTCCACTTTTAACTTAATATCCCTATAATACCCTTGGGATTCTCTGATATCTATTTCACGTTTGAGGGAACATATCTCAATTTCCTCAAAGCTATTAAAGTCACCGGTCCAAAAGGATTTTCGAAGACTAGGCTTTATTCTACCAAATAGGTGGACAACCTTCTGTTCGGGGGTCACAATAAAACAAGAGGCATATCATTCAAGACTTTTGAATTTTTCCTCATACACCACAAAAGATTCATTTTCCTATTACTTGAGGGCTATGAATTACCTGTCCATTTTATGATGTAGAGGGTGAGGAAAATATTTATCTATTTTTTAGGAATTCCTTTTACCCCATTGTTTCTATATATTCCATAGGTTTCATATTATTTATTATTTTCTACCACTGATTAATTTGTCTCTTCATATGATAATCATCTAAAAGAACCTAATCTTTTTCGAATAATTGAAGGATGGGGAAGATCATCTCAATGGAGTTGATCCATTATTCCATGATTATGGGATCAAATGATCCATTGAAATTAGGAGTCCTTTGTGGCATGAAGGTCTTGATTTAGTCTTGTCCTCTCTTGGGGGGGGGGGGTTGACTACTCTTATTGATCAGGGTTTCTATTCGAAATTTTTTTAGCTGATAGAGTATTGTGATGAAGTTTGTGATTCCTTCTCCCATCAGATTGGTCATCACATTGGGGTCGTCATCACATTTCCCATTGTATTTGTTAGTATGCAGATTCCTCCTATTACCAAACATTAGATAGAATAAATGGAAAATCTTGGAAGATTATATTAAAATATTAAACACATAAATGGGAATTAAATGACAATAATGGTATAATTTATAATTTAAATTTATCTCTTTAACACATGCGTATCTAAGGTTCTTTTTATGTTATCTCGGATCTATTTTATATCATATATTATTATGAGTATTTTGATCCCTAAATAATGGTTCGTAATGAGCTTATGATTTCACCAAATCATATCCCACAGGTGTGTCAAACAAGGTGTGTATTAAGGCTTTTTGTTTTATACCATTTCACCCTGATTCAGGCCTGAAACATGTTGTTGGAGTTGTTAACCCTACGTACATTTGTGATATAACCACATCAACTTTTAGTATCCAAATAGGAATGTATTTTCTTGATAAACCACTTAATCTGCACTTAACAAAATATTGGAATTCTCTCTTATAATTTTTATCATTCCTAAGGCATTCAAAAGAGTTATAAAATCCTAAATCTTTTAAAGAGTTTTCTAATCATAGTCCCAAAAATTACTAACCTATCCTATGATACCAATTATAAAAACACTCCAATTTATTTAACATTAATAAATGTTTTATTAAATAAAATTACACAAAAAAAACCTAGAATATCAAGAGGTATAACTTCATTTTTAAATTATCCGAATTACACAACAACTTAAAACATGAAAAACAGTATCTTTATTAAAAAATTCTTTAAAATGAGTAAATAGTGTGTTAATACTTAACACTACATGGGATAACCTGAGGAAATATATAAGAAAGGGGTGAGATATAAAAAATTACAAGGAAATAAAAAAGGTATACATTTATGAAGATAACACATGTTATACAATAGTCATATCAATGGATAATAAAAGGAACATGAATAATAAAACATGATATATCATGATAATTATAACATGGGAAATGCATAAATAATAGAACATGAAATAAGCATGAATCAATGTTAATTAAACACAGAAAATCATGAGTCATGTCTAGATGAAAATAACATTTCACATGATTTATAATGATACTAATAATTACCCAATTCATTGGAACACTATCAGGTCCCACCCTTCATAATTATTTCACTCTCTTGCTTAAGTGCGCCACATAGATCATACAACATCGATTCCTTCAACATCATAATTTATTACATGATAATGTAATGTTAAATAAATACATTTAAGTGCCCAATAATTAATTATATTTCATAATGGCGAATACCTTTTATTAAAAAATTGGTATGGTATCCACTACACAATCTTTTTCATACGAAATCACTGTGAAATTTCGGCAGTATAACACCGTTAAATAAAAATTAAAAAAATTGGTTGATGAGAGTGAAAGAAGTATATAATAATTTATACATGAAATTTAAAGCAAGGGGGAAACATAAATAAATTTCTAATAATTTGGAATTGGATACAAAATGTGTAACAAAATAAATAATCTTGATGAAATAGGAGAAAGGAATGAACCCTTACAAATTTTCGGCATGACAATGAGTGTGCATAAAGGTTAATAGGAGGGATAAATGAGAGTTAAAGAGGATATAATCATTTATACATAAAATAGAATATAATTAGTATATGGATGAAAATATCCCATCATATGAAAATGGAAATTAAAATACATAACATTAAAGGGGTGCTTGATAAAACTAGAGTGGAAGATCCCTTACAATATTTCAGCAAAGTAAAAACTTAAGATTCAAAATGAGATAGTATAAATGGTATATAATTAAAATAATATAATGTTTATAGTACATTAATCATCATAAATAAATTAAAATTTAACAAATTCAAATTATTGATTAATTTCATGGAAGATTCTAGAATTGAAAGAAGGAGAGGAAGGTCATGATCCATTACTTGAGTGTCTGACTCCAGCGGCTTGGGAGGGGCTTATCGAAATATTGGGTGAGCCCTGAGATGACTCTTGAGAGTATATTTAAGATCATGGTCATTCTAAAAAGAGTTCTATTGAAGATAAATGGGATCTTCTTTGGGTTTATTTACAAAAGTAGGAAGATTTCGTTATTATTTATGTTTTAGACTCTATATAAAAAAATATCCAAAACCACAAATGATCACATGGTCATTTACTATTATTTACGAAAAATTGGAGTGGAATACATTATTTTATGTGTATAATGGATGAATGTATTATAATATTACTCTTGGTGATGTGGAGAGGAGGCACACTTTTCAAAATGATTTTAAATTCATAAAATATACTATAAGTCTTGGAGAATTCATAATGGATTTTCTTAATTAATAAAATAATCTTATAATATTGGTATTTTAAAGGTAAAAAATATATTTGGTCATGTATCTCATTTATATTAGTTATTAAATCCCATTTTGGTCATTATTATGTCAAAAAATACAACGTATATTCATATGATATTTAATTTTTACCCAAAAATTCCACCGTCACAAAAAATAATGAAAAATTAACCATTGGATAATTTGGACATCATGATCACTAAAGTAATATTAATTTTATCTAAAATAATTTTTTAAATTTGGAAGTTTTTTATTTTGAAATAAAATTTATATTTATTGAAAATGACAGGTTTTTGAAAATAATATTTTTTATGAACCCTTCTTAAATTACATTTGGCTTCAAAAAAATACACTCATTTATATTTAATTAAAAATATTTAATAATAATATTTAAAAACATTATTTATTTATAAAATCAATTATTTCCTAAATTAATTAATTGAATTTTAATATTAAGGAAAAAATAATATGTGCTTCATTGAATCAAAATAAATATCATTTATAAAGTAATAACAATAGGATAAAATTATATTCCTTATTCTATAAAAGACTGTAAATATTCTTATTCTATGGTCTTGATACATATACCTTTAATACACCATTATACTCCGTTAGAGTTTGGTGCGTGATGGCGGGGCTTTCATGGGGCTGTTCGCTCGAACATTATTTGGGTCGTGATCTCAATTAGCTTGAACTTCTCTTGTAAATAGTTTCTCTCATGATTAAGCTATTAGATTTTATATTGGATTTGGTAAATGGTAAAGCCCCACAAGGATACCTCCATCAGTAGATCTAATAAATGAGCTTTATTGGGTATGATCCAACTGGTTGAGTCCATCACAACCATTCTCCATGAAAAATGGATTTTTTAAAAACCTTATACTAATACTAGTTATGGAATGAATGTTAGACAAATATATTATCAAGGGTAATAATATTTTAATTTCATTTAAATCTAATTTTATACAACCAAAAAAATAAGTGCATGTATTTTCTATAACCATAATACATTTAATTAAATAGAAAAGTTGAATTTTATTCTTAATAGTTCATGTTGTTACAAATAACCTAATATAAGTGATTATAAATCTAGATATTGGGAGGCATTAGGTTATGGACTTATGAAATTGTTTCATGGAAATGATCTAAATTATATGAGAATGTTCATGTGGGCTATTGGTCATAATATATCATAGGAATTCCAAAAAATAATTGATATCTATGTAATAATGTTACTTTGGGATTTCAAGGACCAAAATACAAAAAATGTAATTTTATCATGGTGGGTATTGATTGTTAATATCTCATGTAGGAATTAGATTTAATTATTTAGTTGGTCATATGATACTACAAAACACATAATGGAAAAATAATAGTAAAGTATGTGTGGGATTTAGCTACATAGAATTAACCCTAAACCTATGTGTGATTAAATCCTTTATCCATGTATGATTGAAAGATTTTTCTAGATGTTTAATCTATTACACACTAGGTTGTCCTGTATGTTTTTCCTAAGGGGATGTCTTACACCATAATGGGTATCTTATGTCATGGAGGGTCAATTGAAATTAGTATCATTATAATGATCTAGGTGTTTGGTTACTCCATGAATGGGTTCCGTTACACCAAAACATGTCTGTTAGTTGTGGAGTTAGGCCTTTGGGTTCTGTTTGTGGGAGAGTGAAATTCCATTACCTAAAAGGATTTGTATTTTATGGGGTTCTAATAAAGGTATTTCATCTACACCCTAATGGATCACATCCCAATGGGTGTTTTGTACAATTTTTTTAAAACCATGTTTTGGATGGTTTTCTGGGCATCTAAATTTGAATGTTCACTTGGGTTTCTAGTTTTTAGGATCTCTAAAAAATATAAGGTTTATCTACTCTTACACTTATCATATCTCTTTGAACCTTATGGTTCATTGTAACTATTAAAATTTTTCTCCAAGGATTATGGTTAATTTCTCGCCAATAAAAATACACTAATACTTTTTATTTTCCTCTAATTTCATTTGGAGGGGTTTATGTATTTAGAAATGATTCCACCATATCATGTGGGAATAATCTTATAACTATTTTACATTTCAATGGTTTTGATAGAATAAATTTAATGAGGGCAAATAAATTTAGTTTTATGTATTTTCATTGAGTGAATTATTTTTTCAATGATTTTAAATTATTCAATGAATTGGAATTCCACAGATTAATGGTCTGATATCACTGGTTAGAGGTTTTTCTAGCTAATTAATATTTAGTTTCATTATAGCCATTATGCTAGTAGATTAGAGTGTGGAGTGAGTATTCCATCTCAACTAGTATGTGTCTATAGAGTTGTGTTTACCTTGGAAGGTGTTATGAATAGGTTGGGTGTGACATGGTCGATCAAACATAACCATATAGGTGAGGTGGTTGTTATACCAAACCAAATTTGTGTATTGTTTATTATATTATATTATATATGTGTCCAATTAGGACCTTATAATTTTTTTCTAGGTTGAGGGAGATAATTCCCTTTAGGTGAGGGCCTTTGACCTGTAGAGTTTAATAATGAGATAAGGGTACTACAAAGGGGGGTCTAAACCTTGATGTACCCTAGGGGACCATTTTGGATTTCCCAATATTTTGTTAGTTCTATAGCGTACTAGAATGAATGGGAGGTAATAGGTTTTGTGCTTGAGTGAAAAACAATGAAAATGTATATGGGGTTCAAGTACGTTTTCAACCCCTATGACTAAGGTATATGATTGTTTCCTTGGTGAGGACTTACCCTTTTATGATTTTTATTTATTTTAAAATCCATGGGGGGTTTTTACCCCTAATTATTGTGATATATGATAGTATATGGGGATTAGGATTATTGGATCATAACTTATAATTGGTTTCTGGCATAATTTACAATTAACATGTGATATGAAATATCACATGGATGCATTCTATCATGACTTCCAAATCAGTTTCCATTTTTATGAATCATTAAGATGATTCAATTATGGATATACCTAAGTAGTATAATCTTTTAATTGATAAAATATTATACGTTAATGATTCATCTATCATTTAATTCCTTTTAGTTTCCATAATATGGTTATCAATGATTGAATCTGTTAATTTAATGGAGAGAGCCAATAAAAAGGTATAAAATCCCCCAATTTGTGTTTTGAAACATTAATAAACCATATTTAACACTCTCTTCCTCACTTATCACCATTTTTATTTTTGATGGGTTCACTAATACTATATTTTGAATCAATGTTCCTCTCTCTTTTAATAGAGATCCTAGGTCAGTGTACCACCCATGGTGGTGTGATGCTTTTAGTTGTCACTAATTGATGTATGTCAAAAAAACTACCTACATTCATGAAATATTATGCTTATATAATTATAGGTACACCAATTCATTTATGTATGCATTATGCATGTTGGTTCTGTAAATGATAGGTCAAACATTGTAATGGGTTTTTGACACCACTAATATCATGATATAAAATCATTGAAACACATCAGTGTTATCAAAGTCATGTTTTCCAATGAATTAATGAAATTTTTCAATATTTTTAGGAAGGAAATGTATATTGTAATCTATATTAAACCATATCATAGTGTACGCTATATCATGGATGAATGTATTCTTTAATAACTATTTTTTGTTTACTAAAATTACATTATAGGACACCCTAAGGTGAATTTATTGTAGTTGACATTATGCTATCCCATTATATAATCCTAATGACATCGATAATATTTTTTTATGTGATAATTTATTTTGTTATAGGCCCCTTTATGTTATTTTATTCGACAACGTAGCCCAAGATTTTGTGATTGGGGTAACATTATGTGATAAAAAAACTTGTGTTGAGGTTGGTTTCATTATCTTATGAGATAATACAATCTATGTTGTATATGTAAAATACATTATGGGATTATGTACTATATGGTTCTATATTAAAATAGTATATCATCATGTCATATCAAAGCTATTGGTGGTATTGTCAAATATGAGAAGAACAATACTGAAATTATTATTGTTGGCACCGATATTGGTCATGGAATATGATTAAATAAACCCATTTATCATTAAAAATATATGATATATCCAAAAAATGGTGAAAATTAATATTTTCAAAATATTTTTTATAATTTACACATTTTTTTAAAAATGATAATTTTTTGTCACTATACATCAAATAATTTCATTCCTATAAAAAATATGTTTTCATATTTATATGTCATTTTGGGAAAATAACTAAATGATTAGTTTTACTTGTTTTTCCTATTGAATATTCATATGTATAAGTTGTATATCAAATTTTGAAATTATGTATTCTTTTACTAATTTGATAAATCACATGTTTTAAATTTTCATTCCATGTAATAAATGTTATGTATCAAAACATATCATTTAGTTCTCGTCCAACATATCGACTATTTATAAGTGTAGTTAGTGGCCAAGATTTAGTTGTTGATTATTTTTATACATATTTTGTTTTATAGATACAATGAATTTGAATATATCCTGACTGAGTTATAACTAGATATATAGACTTTAGGCACAACTTCCTACAATCCTGGGGCTTATACCATGTTCTATAATATTGTGGTATGGTTATTTGTGGTTTCAGGACTACCCATGTAGAAATTATAAATATTACATAATTGTAAAACATTATATTAAATGTTCAGTCACCATATAGATATTATGAATTTAAATATGTGAAAATATGTGTCGATTCAATTTTTGGGTGAGTAACAAAAAACAATTTGTGTAAAGAGTTACACAATAATTTTATTTGAATATAATAATTTTGGTATTTGAAATGGAGATTCCAAAACTAAATCATTAGAAGAATAAATGCATAAAAAATATTATATAATAAAGATAAAATCAGATTAAATTTTTATATGCTTTGGATTTATATCAAATTACTGATATCATAAAAATATACTCAAAATACTAATTGCATGATTCCTTCAAAAGAAATTTCTTTTAGAATCCTCAATCATTTAGTATGGGTGATCCGAACCATTAAATGCCAATGGATTATCTTATGTATTATAAGAAAATAATAGTAACACTTTAACCATTAGGTTCCTTGTCATAAGTGTTTTCCTTGGGTTACACTTAATTAGTAAATCCTAAGAATTATGATATTGGAAGAATAGGATAGAATGAATCCATATTATTTATTTGGATAAGGTGTTATCTACTTAGCTATATATGAGTAATATATTATATGATTGAAAATAATTATCTAACATATATAATCATGTATTATTTACATGATACCTAGCTCAAGTCATGATATACTATGGATCAAGGATCAATAAATAGACATAAAAAAGTGGATAAAATTGTTTAGTGACTGTAATTCCATCAAACTTCCATGATGAAAATATATAAAACATGATACTCACAAATATACATGACTTGTTATAGAACATTTTAAGAATAATGTATATCATTTTGAGTTCTATTATAGGGGTGTCCTATAATTATTTCTGTGATTCATATTTGTGGTTAAGAAGTGTTCTTAAAGAGAAGAATTATGAGCATCATAATTTCAATATTGTAGAGATCAATTTCTCTAACTCTGAATCATGGATTTTAGATACTATTTGAGAATCACACATTTTTACTAATTAACAAATACATAGAGATAGAAGGGAATTTTAAAAACATGAATTGGGTATTTATTTCATTAATGGATTGAGAGTTACTCCATTGGAATTCGATATATATGATCTAAATTTATCTAGTGGATAATTCATTAATTAGAGAGTTATTATTATATTCCATCTTTTTTTTTTGATTTTTGTGTCTTATTTTGGAAAGAATGGATTTTTATTCATTTCTATGAAAAAGTGATATTCTATATATTTCAAGGAAAATATTTTATGGATTTGGATTAATCTAAATGGTTTATACATTATTGATAAAAATAAGCAGGTCTTTAACATTTACACTAATAAGTTGAAGGTTGATTATAATCCTACATACTAATAGATTTTTTATCTTTAACATATAATTGTGAAACACAAAAAAAGGTTTAATTGAGAATTTTTTTATAGTTATTAAATTTTGAGTTGAATAATCATTATGAATACGTTATTAGGAAAAATGAAAAATGTTCCTTTTATTGGAAAATATAAAAGGGATAGTAGATTATTGGATCTCATAGATATTTTTATATAGAATAATAATTCATAAAAAAAATTTAGGTCTAGGTACATCATAACATTTAATGATAAATTTAAATTCTATGGTTATGTATTTCTAATGAGAGGCATTTTTTAAAAATTTAAAAATTTCATTGAGTATCATAATTGATCATAGATATAATATGGATAAAGTTTTTATATTACCTAATTTGATCATATTGGGGAATACATAATAAAATAATTCACAAGGAATATAGGATATTTTTAAATTGTTCAGCAACTCACTCCTTAGGGTAAACAATGACGTAATGGTGTATATGAAATAAAAAAATCTTCTTGCCTTTGACAAACATCAATTGATGATGAGTTTGTGTGGGATTCCAATTTCAATATAGGGATATTCTCTAGAAACTACTTAACTTATACTTTATTGTGTTCCCTATAAATATGTTATAAATACACCATTTAGTAATGACAAATGAAATTTCATAATATTTCATTTTTCAATATATTATATTTTGAAACATATTTCGAACATTGTTTTCCAATAAAATCAGCCATAAATCATGTAAATTTTTATTTTTTTGTTATCCTAATGAGGCCATGGGATATTAATTTCATAATCTCACTGAAAACAATGTGTTTCAGTTACAATATGGTGTATTTATTTATAATTATTACAATATATAATGAGCCCATGAGAGTGTTGTAGAATTTAGAAAACATGAAGACCAATAAAAAAGAAGTGTTTTTAAGATGAGAGTTTAGTGGGATCATGGACTAGTTTTAGAAAATGTATCGAATCATGTTCTACAAGAACATAAAATTCCTATTAGAATTCATCAAGATATTAGAAAATATGGATTTATTAAGGATTATATTTATTAATTAATGTTTATTGTTGATAAAACTACTACATTTTTAAAGGTCATTAATATTTTTTATTTTGATAGATTTTTAAATTCCCTGGAAGTCAGGATTGAGTCGATATAAACTAACCAAATGTGAAACATGATGGTTTCACCTAAAGGGGTGAGATAATTATGGTACAAAGTTTTTTCCTTATTAACACTGTTATTAATTATATAGTATATATATATTATGAAATCCTTTTTGTAAAGGGTTACAAAAAAGTCCATGTTATTGGGTATCTATTGTGATGAAAAAATCTGTTCAGATATCACTTGTTATAATCGCTCATTTTGATTATGAGATTTATCAAATGGGTGTTAAAACCAATTAACGTAATGGGAATTAATTTTAGCACATTTATATGATACAACCTGATGAGTTTTAATTAAAAAGTGGGTTTCCAGAAGTTTTTAGGTTACAACAATCCATTTATGGATTGAAGTAAGTTTTTTTTGTTTTAGAGTATCAGATTTAATAACAAAATTTCTGTTTTTTTGGATTCATAAATAACATGAATGATTACAATTCATACATTTGTGTTATTTGGAATAAATTGGTATTTGTGATATTTATTGTGGTTGAAAGGCAACTTATCCAAAATTATGTCCCTATATTAAACTCCAAAAATACGTTGTTTGGTAAATTATTCTTAATGAATGACATTAAAATAGAAAACAATTGATTTTATAAAGATATAAAAATATAGATCTTTGAAGACAATTTCATCAATTCATAAAACTTATTTTGGTAAACAGATAAATCACTTCAGCATTTAGAACCCCAAAATGGGTCTTTAATAGTGTTACATGTTATTGATCTCTAGAGGTTTTAAGATCCCATTAAAAAAATTAGAAATTGTAGATAAAATTCATTATGAATCCAGAATAATATATTTATGGTATTATATTTTTTTTCAATTGACCAAATGACTATTATGATTTAATAATTACAACTATATTCCAATCGAATCTAGTTGAGAGTTTCTTGATTAATGTTAACAATTTACTTAGTTACATGATAAGAACTAAGCATACATTTTTGGTCTTTTGTGGGGAGGATGATCTCTATATAAGGGGTCAGATGAATTCTTATTTTCAATATGATAAATTTGATATGAGATATGAATATCATTTTTTTGTTTTTTCTAAAAAATAGTGTTATGGGTTGTGATGCATTTCAAATAACCCACCAAAGAATAATTAAAAATAAAGCAAAGTACATTGTTGTATGAGATACTATGAAGGGTGATTTTTTAATATGAATTTATTTCTAATATTAGGGTTATTATTAGTGTCCATAAAATGTTTTTATTTATTGATACAATAAGGAAGCCATTTATGAGGCCAAATAACCTCAGTCTCACTATATAATAAAACACATCCTCCATAAATAATATCACATTTGATAGATAATAGATATACATAGACAAGAATTATTATTATAATTACCATTTACTTTATATTAGAGAGATAATTAACGTGATAAAATTTATAATTTGATACCTTTCTAATCAAATCCATATGAAATAGTTAATAAAGGGGTGGTTAGGTATATTGCTAAATATGTAGACCATTGAAACTTAACCAATATGAGATATTTCCACTTATATGAGAAAAGTAATTTAGATCTTTATTGAATTATATTGAGGAAATGAATATACAGTCATAGTTTAGTTACAAATGATGATCACGAGTAATTGGATGTGGGATACGTGTGTTTAACATATTCTAGATAACTGACAAGTACTGTATTCATTGACCTAGTAAGTCATTTTTATAAAATCATGAATATATAAAATGTATTATTGTATTTTCATATGTTCTATGTCTAGTGGTCACATGGTTTCATAATTAAATGTCTTATATAGGTATATATATGATATATATGATACAAATTATGGATGAAATATTAATGTGATATATGAGTTTGTGTTATCAATATCACAAAAAAACCCTTTGAAACATCATAATCACAGGTGGTTTTCAAGATTATGTAATTTTCTTATATATATGAAATTAGGAATTTTTTTAAAGCATAAAGGCCCACAACATCTGACAATTAATCCGTTGGATACAAATTAAATTTAAGAAAATGGTTTTGTTTGAAAATGAATATATTTAAATAAAGTATATCCAAAAAAGTTTTAGATTGATATATTTATGAAGGTTAATATAAAGTACTTATGAGTTTTTATATGTAAGTGGGAGATTTTTATAAATGAAATAAAAATACGGATTTCATATTATTTCATATAAATGAATGGTTTTTAGTGATTTTGTCAGGAAAATGTTTAGATCATGGCATATGATTGGTTTATATCATATTGAATATATCACATTCATTTATTCTTCGATATCATTATGATTTAGTTTCTTCAATTAAAAATCATTATGATGATTGTATAATGGATGTAAATATCTAATATAATATTTTAAATAGTCAATATGTATTATCCCATGGGTCATTAATTATCTCTTAATTTAATAAAGAGAGACAATATAAAGGGATATAATCCCCATCCTGGTGATCTGAGAGACTGATAATCCACATCCAAAACTATTTTTCTACCTAATCACTATTTTTATTTTCATAGAATGTTCTGAAAATAATTTACTGTATTAATGGTCATCTAATTATGAAATAGGATCTTAGGTCAGTGTACTTACCATGGTGGTGATAACCCTTCTTCTATTAACCAATGATCCTAATTAAGAAAATGCCACCACCTTTGGGAAATATGGAGTTTACAATGATTCAGTTACAATTATTAATTTATGTTCTTTGTTCAGAATATTTTTTCTTATTATGATTGTTCAAGAATTATAATCAATTTATTCCACTTCTATGATCATAATATGATACTCTAAAACCCATCAATATGATGGTATCTGGAGGGATAAATAATTCAATTGAAAATTTATGAAATAAAATGATATCTAAAGTTAATGTTAATATAACTCATTATTTATGATATTTTATGATATCTATAATGGGTTCTTGTACCTCAAAAAATTATGATATATGATGGTATTCATGATGGAAGTAAATATTCCTAATTATTTATGATATATTATGGTATCTAAGACTATTTCTAAACCCCTGGGGATTTATGATATCTGATGGTATCTGGATGGTTTATAATACATGTCAATGGCTTCTGATATATGACAGAAACTAGGGTGGGTGCAAGTCCCCTTAATTATATATTATTTATAATGGTATCTAGAAAATGTGAATATACCACCCATGTCTAGTGTTACATGGTGGTTATAAGGGAGGGTGATTATCTGGCCCTTGATTTGTTTTTATATAATGTCTAGAGACCTCAAAAATTGGTTCATGGTGATATTTTCACACTCAGGGGAATTTGAGGGTACCCATGGCCATGAATATTATTTTGAAAATAGTTTTCTAATTATTGTTTTTAGAATATTACATTTTCCATATAATTTAAATATTTGTAATTTAGGGAAACTTTTGGTGGTGGAAAACTAAATTACACTCACACCCCTCTTTAGTGTTCCTAGAATATTAGTACTCATGTAAAGCTAATAATTTCTTATATATGTAGGGAAAAATCTAGGTGTTTTATATTTGAGTATGATAACATGGGAAATTTATGGAGATGGCATTGGTTTGACTCTAAATAACAGGTCGTTGTTTTAGTTTATTATCTTTTGTTATATATTTTATTAAGTGTAACCATGAGAGATCTTATTTATGACTTCTTAATTCACATGATTTTTTAGTTTATTATTATATTGAATATGGTGTGATATATTCTATTGGATTTACAAGATATATCATTTTTTTATTTTTTTTATTTTTGGGATCTATGATTGTATGAAATTTCAACTAATTTTGTTTTACATTGATGTGAGTGAATACTATTCGATAGTATTACCATAAATTTTTTTTATTTTTAGTATCCCATGGAATATAGGGAGTCATTCCAATGGTTAGATAGTGCTCTGATCTGGTCACTATATAGTGAAATAAGTCCGGACTTTTGATGTGGTTATAAAGAATTTTTTAACTTATTTAAATTTTCATGTTATGGTACGCAGAATACAAAATTGACCAAAATTTTTTTTGTAAGATATATATTATGTTTGAATAAAAAATTCATAATATAAATTAATAGTTTCATGGATCACGTTTGACATGTAGATTAACATGGAATGTTAATGATTGTGTGTGATTGGGATACTATTTCTAGAATGTAAATTGGTTTCAATTATTTATATTTCGAATACAAACAGATTTGTTAATTTTATAAATAAATTATTTTTGGAAATATTCTTGATCCAACTAGGTTGTCATGATATACTTAGTATGGATTTTCAAAGATTCGTATCATTTTTATTCACATGGAAGTGACATCGATCTTTAAGGGGGTAGTCTGGTACTTGGATACCTGATGAGAATTATTACCATATAATGGATAATTGGCATAGATATATAATTCTTGATGTGTGTATATATATGAATACCCTGAAGTGTGTATATTCATATGTGTTTTTCCTTGTCATGTTTGAGACGAGAGTGGTGATGTTGACCATGAGTTGTGACTTAGTGAGGAGTTTTTTTGGGGTTATGTAGTAGACCATAGTGATGTTAATATATGACTAGAGGTTGGTGAGTTTAGTGTTATGATTGAGTACTATGGAATTTTCTATCCCTTTATTAGATTAGTTGTGATTTATAATGATAACCATAGAAATGGGTTATTCCAATACCTATGAGTTCCTTTAGGATAGATAGAATTTGATGATTTCTTATACCATTGAGATGACAAAAAATTTATTTGTGATTGAATATTTGATTAGGAATAGAGATTCTAAAAGTTTTTTGAATATTGAATCATGGGTAGTGGTTGTTTATGATAGGATGAACATACATGGGAGGAATTATTAGATTTTGGGATATTTTTATGAACCTTCGAGAGATGGGATATGATTTTAAATAGTATCGATCAAAGGGAATGGAAATGAATCAAATCAATATTGTATTTATTGGGTTTGTTTTATTTTGAAATAGTGGATAATGATTATTATTTCCTGATTGGTCAGGTAGATACTCTCCTCCAATATTTCAATAAAGTGATATTTTTATTATCTATCATCATAGGTGGATTGGTTAGATGAAATATTTTCCTAATAAAGTCGAGATTTGTATTTTATTATGTATGATTAGACTTGAAAAAAAATTATGACATATACATTGGAATATTTTAGTATATTTATATGATATGAATATTGTGTTGTGTTTGTTACATGAAAGCCTGTGTTAAATCATAATAATAGATGGATAATCATGATGGTTTTATGTGACTCCCACCTAGTGTGTTGGTTAGGCCATCTTTGGGTGTACATATTCAGTACCATGGGACCCCTTTGAGAGTAGGGATCTAAGAGTAACGAGTATGCTATGATGGAATCCATAAATCCTTCATTTACCTACCTATATAGAGTTATTTCTTTGGATATTTATGGTCTTGGAGGATTATCTTACATATGGGGTGATCAGACATGAGATATAATACCATGATATATAATGACATATTTTACTTTGAACACTATGTAAAATTTGTTATTTCTCATGGAATTCCAAAATAAAAAACCCATGACATATTTTATTTATATAAAACATTATATTGTAAGATAAATATTAATACATTATAAGAATAGAATATGAAATATCATGAAAAAAATACAAGTAGAATAAAACCATAACGAAATGAAAATTCCCTAAACATGGAATAATTATCCTCTTAGTTTTCCTTAAAAATATTAACTCCTATTATAAATATGAAAATAAAAAAACAATAGAATTAAAATATACATCTTCATAATGAATTTAATGTATATAATGATTGAATTTATTTATATATTCAATTATATATTTGGGAATGAAATATGACCGCTATATATATAGCTATTGGAAATATTATCAATGGATATATGAACGTTTAATGTGTGGTCATTGGGTGTAGATGAATAAAATCAGCGTATTTATATTGTGTAGTTAATAATAACAATTTAATGATAGTATAACTCACAAATAATAAATAATTCTGTAATGAAACAAAAAAAAATTATTAAAATATTTGGTAGATTTTATTCATTATATAATAATAATAATAATAATAATAATAATAATAATAATAATTTTTTAAATGATATGACGTTTTTATAAAATTAGAACATATATTCTAATATTGATGGATTGATAAAAATAAATTGTTATAGGATAAAGAATTTATATTAATAGGATGTTACAAAAATCTTTTAATATTAAAAGGGGATATTTTTAGAGGAAATGTTATTTGGTAGGAAATTTGTATATTTATTTTAATAATTTCTTATCACATTCAATGTATTATTCAAATACATTTTTTCAATATATATCCAAGAGGTTGACACCCATTTAATTTAATTGACATGACATTGTTTTAAGAACACTTAATGTTTAAAAATTATTTTTCTATAAAAATAGTTATTTTTCAATATAGAAATTATATAAAATTGAATAATTGATGGAATCTATAGAATCCTATTTTTTTCTAATTATGTAACCCATTTACACATAAATATGATCTTCCTTTGCCATTATCTATTGATAATTTTCGAAAATGTCAATCACAATCACTTATAATGGATCCTCTCCACCCAACCTTCCAAACTACTCACACTATTAAATTTTCTTTTGAATGCCTTCCCATTTTGTCTCCCATAAATTCTTCAAATATTTTGGTTCACTTCTTCTCCCATGAAGAAATCCAAAATCATTTATTCCAAAGGACCTCATTTTGAGAAGGAGATAATCCATCAATTTATGTCCAGAGATCTATTTTTTAATTTCCTTCAAATCCCTATACAATTTAAATCTTTAAAAAAATTTAATTTCTTTATTTTAACATCATAATTATTTTTAAAAAATTATTTTACAGTTATGTAACTATGTACTCTTTCACATTTATTAGAATAAACTATTCATTTTTGGCTCAGTTTTATAACTTGCATGAATGATGTTGTATAATCTCCACCCTATTCAATATGAATGAATAACAAGACATTAATATTCATAATATATGACATTGGGAATAAATATTTTTTATGAAAAGGGTAATTTAAGAGTGAAACAATAATGAGAGGTCATTATAAATTATCTTATTGATATTGGAAAATTACCCATAAGAAGATCATCGGGATTTAATTCTCACTAGCCATACCTATACCTCCCATGAAATGAACATTAGTCTAAATAAATCAATGAAAAAAGTGTTTCCACTACTTTGAATAAATTTTTAATGATGATCTTGTATTTAATGAATGGGAATCAGTATCGCCATTATAGAACGTGTATAATGAAATAAAAATTTGTCACATCCGATGATGAAAATTAATGGAAACTAACTAATATATGAGTAATATATTATTGTAATTGAATGTTATAAAAATTAATAAGTGTGAATATGGTTTTATAATATGTTATTAGTATGATTATCCTTCTTATATATGAGTGAAATGCGACTTCATGGATGTTTAAAGTAAAGGTATGGATTTTCTCATCTCAAATTCCATTCACACAACTATGTTTAATCCGTATAACTTTATCTATTTTTTCTGTTTTAGATAATACTCAGGGGTGTTTTATTAACATACATAAAATGAATTTATATGGTTTCAAAATTATGTCTAATGTTCTCACTTTTTAGATTTTTCTTCCCAAAATTTCTATATCTATAAGGATTTCTGTTTCAGTTCGACATAGAAATTATGATTTTCTTAGTTTGAATTACTATTTGTGAAAGTATTATGTTCTCGATGAACCCAATATAATGGATGAGAACACCTGGGGGTGGGGGTGGGGGTCATATGATCACAACATTTTAAGAATTTAAAATTCACTTTTTATTCTATTACCATAACCATAATCAATCCTTTGTTATCTTTTATTATTATTAAATTATATTAATATTTAACACAGACACTATATAACACATAAATGTATATCTATTAGATAAAAGTAACATGGTATTTTTACATGGTTGGATATAGTGACCCACCCCTTTCCTTGATGGTTTTTCTAAACTTATAAAATATTTTACTACTATAATATTTGGATGATAAAAATGGGTGGCGTTTTCCACACAATATCTAGGTATCATAGTGTTTACAACACATGAATCTCACAAAAATTTTCTTTTCAGAATCTCACTAGACATATCTCAATAACTTCACACTATTGTCATTGATTCATACAAGTATCTCCTTCCATCCTAATTTCACAATTTCTATGGTGTGCCACTATATATAAATATATATATGAATTTATTCCATTGATGTACTGATGGGAAGAAATATGTAGTTCTATATAAGATGCTTCTATGAAAATATAATGGATCTTCTTCTACAAAATATTAGAATATATGCACGCCATATGTTATTCAGGAAAGATACTTGCAACTTGATTACCACTTTCATCTCAGATTTATAGTTTCCCAAATCCTATTCTTCTAGATTCCTCACTACTCAACTATTGAATGGGTCAACACTTGATGAAATCATCATAACAGAGTCGATATTTCTTATATTCTCATTATGAAATTTTTTTTCTCTGAAACTAATATTATACAAATGGTTGAATATACTTATTCCAATTCATAAAAATATGAAATACATGATTTTTTTCATCAATATATTATCATTGTATCTAGTAAAAAATTACTAATCTTGTCATCTTTGTACTTCTACACTCAAACCAAGAGTACTTCCTTCTATATTTTAAATTCCATTTTCAAAGAAATTCACATCCATTTAAGTGAAAAGTTGTCTCATTAAATCATTTGTTTCTTACAAAAAACCATAAATGGCATTTTAAGGGGATATATAATCTTATAATTTAAAATAAAAATTATAGAATATCAATTATATTTTTCCATGTATTACCATGAACAATTTTAATAAATCAAGTAGTTTTCAAGAAATACATATTTAAAATGATTCTAATTCTTGAATCTTGATCCAGAAGGTAATCACATGTTATCTGTTATAAGAATAAATTCTTTTTAATATTATTCATTCTCATTTTTCTTTATTGGTTTAAATATTATATAAAGATAAAATAACCTAGAATGATTTTCCTCTTCTTTCACAAAACAATTAAAAAAAACACAACAATAAATTTTTATAGTTGTACAATCATCAATAAAAAATAAACCTATGTTGTTGAACTCATTTCATTGTATTTTATGAATCTCCATGAAAATATCATAGCCTTATGTCTTGGATCTATACACATCAACAATATCACAAATTTTCATCGTTAAGACTTTTTAAAATTCTAAAACATCCATCACATTCTCTCTAAAATTCTAAAATAGACTAATATCAATATATATAATAAATGATAAATAACATCCTTATCTTCACTGGTTCATAATCTATATTATTCATCAAAACTCATGAAAATAATTTTAATTTAAAATTATTTATGCAGTGGTTCTTCTACAATTTGATATACTTAACTATTTTCATTAATGTTATCAAATATAGATTAAATCTTTGATTATCTATGCTTCATGGTGTTCTAGACTAAAAATCATAAATTCAAGTACGATTGATTTGAAATTCTACTAAGAGTGATACATTCTATAAATTATGTATTTTTCACCCATTAAAACAAAAAAAATTCATAATTGGTGAAGTTATCTACTTGGGTCTTCAAAGTTTTACATTCTCTAAGTCATAAGATAAAGACTATTTATTTGTGGTAGAAGCCTTATTAGAAGAAATATTTCCAATTTTATCTATCATTTTAAAATATTTCATTATAGTGAAGTTAAATGGTATGATCAATGGCTTATAATTATGCCTTTTGATTTAAACTTATCCTCTGGCAAAAGTCATATGATTATATCTTTTATAATTTCTGTTATACTCCAATTTTTTTACAATTGAGTTCTATAGTATGTAAGGACTAATTATTGGTAGATTCATATGATAATTATAAAATTATTATGATTGGTTCAATGTATTACACTCATAAAATTATGTATTATGGTTTATAGAATATTTTGGTCAATTTTGTTAATGCCTTATGCAAAAGACATAACCATTTTTCCTGAATTCCAAAAAAAATCACTTATATATTGATTTGAAAAAAACTTGTTCAAATTATTTTCTAATACCCTAAAATCATCTTATAAAAACCAAAAATTATTTTTTAATTTTAATAATAATTTATAACTCATTCTGGTTAATTTTAGATGAGTTTTCACATATAGAATACTATATAATAGTATTTATATGAATAAATCACCCAGCAAAGGCGTGGTTGTTCTATAATAAATACAGATCCATTTATGATCACTTAAATCTTTAACTTTGAGTTTATACACACTCTCTCTGCAAAAAACCAATTTTTTACTCCTTAAACGTGTTATCCAACTTTATTTTACAAGGAATATTTATAACTTCTATTCCAAGTGTAATGAACCAGTTAGATTCTTCTATCCGACAGACTCCCAAACCGTTCATCCGCTGGCCTGAAGGATGTTACTCATCCCCATTAGTTGGAAAATACTCATTAGACATTATAGGAACACTCCTAGGAATTATTTCACCTAATAATCAGTAGTAAGAATAAAATAAAAATCTATACTAACCCGTTGGTATATCATACATGCGCATAAAAATTATAGAAATAAACAAATTAAAAAACTAGCATAGAATTTAAAAATTTCAAATACAAAAAACCCCTCACAATAGTGACCCTCTATTTTCATACATTATCATTAAATAACATTGGATGAATACTTAAAACATTAAACAAAAATTGAGGCTCAATGACCGTTTTAGTTTAGTGCCTTTGGAATCTTGGTCAAAAAATGTTCGAATTCAGTGAATGAAATTCATTGTTTCCCATAGATAACTTCCCCTTAGTAATTATACTTAAAATGAATTCTTCATAAATTGAGAAGATAGAATAATGATCCATGATGTAAATAGACATGGAAATCCTATAATACATCTAAATATAAAAAATCATATGTCAAAGCTACCTACCAACACCTTCCTAACATGTTATGATTCAGATAATAACCCATATACTTGATTAAGTATTGGGATGACCTCCTGTGTACCTTCTTATTTCAGGGTTCATATTCCCTCTCATGTACCCTATTATTTTTGTATTTAGATGCCTTCCCATTTACTCTTTTATTTCTGTCTTGGGATTACCTCCCATGTACCTACTTGGTTCCGGATTAAAATACCCTATTTTTCAGGAATGGGATTCCTTCCCTTGTATATTCTTGAGCTCATAATACAATTATCTTTATCCAATGAATTTTTTGGAAATATAGGTCTCATCCATTACATAATAAAATCATATATACATGTAATACAAGATAACAAAACATTCATTATAACGTGCTCCATCAAAAAGATTCCTTTAAAAATTATTAGATAATATTGAACACATTTTGAAAAAAATTTTCTTTGAAAATAATTTTAAATCTTATAAAAAAATATATGAAATAATTTAATTTAATTTATTTTAAATCAAACTTTGGAAAAATTATAATGGATATTTTCAAAATCATTTAAATTACTTATTAAAAATAAAACATTTCTAAAAAACATTACCATTGAAACCCACTTTAAAACTAAAAAAATAAGAAAATATTTGGGAAAAATTTATTTTAAATAAAAAACATTGTAATCATGAATTTAAGATTCAAGGGAATGAATTACACTACAATGGATAATTCCTTACATGATGAACATTCCATTTTAACCATAAAATGTTTAGAAGTATGCCTCGACTGAAAAATTATAAGAAGATTACTTCTAAAAATATTTTTGTAAAAAAGGTAAAACATGGGAAAATATTTATATTAAATATCATAGCATAATAGTATATTATTTTTGGATGCTCTTTTATAAAACATGTTTTTTTATGGACACACATTATTGACCGAAGGGAGAGGAAATGTCGTACCTTATTTAAAACACATTCTTGATCATATAATGTTCATAGGAGTGGTAAAGTGGTTCCATTACATTGATATAAAATGAATAACTTATGGGTAATAAATTTAATTAGAGTTTTTGAGATATTAATCATAATATCTCATCAATGAATATATAATCATAAATAATTTCAATTATTGATGAGATTGTTTCAATAAACTTTTTTCTACATGGTAACTATGTATCATACTCCCCATATAAGAAACTGAAATTAAATAAGGCGTAAAATATAATGAAAAATAATATTATTCAGGATATAACATGTCAATTGAGATCATATTCAAATCATTAAAGAATACAAGCTCATAAAAAAAGTGTCTCTCCATGAAGGTAAATTGATAAAGAATTACATCTTCTTGATTTGGTAGATTTTGAACCATATATCCCATGATATAAATATCATATAATAGATATGTAAATAAACATAAATTTATGTATTATAATAATAGAATAAAATAATGGTTAGTATACACATGACACACAATAAATTAGTGGGGAATAAGGGATGTATCTAAAGAAAATAAAAAGTGAGAGGAAGTTTTCTTACTTTATGTCCTAACACTACTAATACTCATACAAACCTCTTATATAACAAAAATAATTTTATTATACATATTATAAATAACCATATTCTTATATATAATACCATAGTTGTTTGATTTGGACTTTATATTATCTTCTTATTAGCAATTCAAAGTTAAGGTTTCTCTTCAGGTAATATCGACTTTATTTTTCAAATGTGTCTGAATTTTTTATATTTTCGGTCATCATAATTATATCATGATTTATAGAATATAAAAAATGATATAAATATCATGTATAATCATTATTAATTCATTGATAATAATCTATTGAATATATAAATATGAAATAGAATACACTATTTATGGAGACGTTAGTTCGTACGTACACATGAATATTGTTTCTATTTTTATTTCTAAAATTTAAAGAAAGAAAGAAAATGAAAAATATGTATATGAATATAATATTTATTTTATTAATTTTTTTTTCATATTTATCAGATAATTTCGCTGGACCGAACCTTTATAAATTTAATGTGGTGTGTGAGTGAAGGTTTCAGGGGCTGTAGTCCACACAACCCTAGAAGAAATTACTGTATTTTAAAAAATGGAAATCATGAAGGTAGTATTTATAAAATAAATAAATAAGTTTAAGTAAATCATCAATATCATTTATATAATATAAAAACATGGTGTCTATCATAATTCCCAACCATAAGATGTGGTAATGTTAAAACTAACAACATTGTTTCATGAGGCTCTAGTTCGTTATACACAAGAATAGTAAGTTCTCTACCCATTAGATGAATGTTTTTATAAGTGTAGGTACATAAATTATAATAAAAAAATAAGTATATTTAGGATAAAATTTTTATTTTATCATCTTATAGTAATAATAATTGTGTTTTTGGAGAATGAAAATAATGAAAATGAGCTTGAGGAAGGATTTTAACTATTTTTATTAACTCCTTTTGGTTTTCACTAAAGGGATTCATTGGATGGATATCATCCCAGAATTAGGTTTCAAGGAGGAAGTGAGTGATTATAGTAAGTGAATTTTGTATATATTGGAAGATCTTTATTATAATTAGATGTTTGAATAATGGGGATAGATTGTGGCCTTTTATAGGGGGGAGAGGGCACACATAAATTTTTCTAAAAATAATTTTTTGTTCACCTTGAATTACTTGTCACAAAAGTATAAAAAATGAACCATTAAGGGACCTTAGTGGTATATATAACGAAATATTAACATCCAATAGGTTTCTTAAAAGTGTATGGATCATTTTCCCCTTAAGATTATAGGTTAGTCTCTTGTTATTCTGAATTTTTCCTTATACGCTAAAATTAATTTTAATAACTTTAACTTATATTTTTGTCAAACATAATGTGGATATTATTAGAATAAAAATATCATACATATTACAAAAATGTATTTCCATTTTCAAAATTAAATTTATCGAATCAAAACAATTAAGTTCAGGGCTAATCTCACAGACATGGAGATAAAGGGAGTTTTTAAAGTTAGAATGTTCAAATGTTTATTAATATTTTATATCTAAATTAAATATAGAAATTATTCCAATTTCATGAATTGGATTAATGAACTTATAATTTTTCTATTTTAATGTCAAAACCATCATAAAATTTAATTAAACTATAAAAAAAATTAAAAGAAAAAATTTGTTTTTAATTAAAATTCTATATTTTTCCTTATTCATCTAAAAATGATGTTTTATCAAAAAAATCCCACAAATTTATCCAAAAACAATTTTTAAATTATATATTAAAAAACTATTTTTATTTTATCAAATTCAATTTCTAAATTTTTCTAAAACTAATTTTATTATTTATCAGATTAGGACATAAAAATAAGTTCTTTTTAGAGATAGTACTTTGAAACATATATAGACATTACAAAAAATATAATTTTTATTATCACCATTACAAATAATATTTTATAATTAGTTACTAATATTCATATTAATAAATATAATAAATTGGTTATAATTATATTTTTTCCGTAATTATAATAATTAAATTATTTTTTGTAGAAACTAAGTGTTGCATGTACCACAAGCCAAGTCGGTGTTTCATGTAGTGTAAGCCAAGTCAGTTTTTCATGTTGAAAGACAAGTTATTATTTCATGTTGCACAAGCCAAGAAAATGTGTCATGTAGTAGAAACAAATTTGGTGTTTCACATATCATAATCCTATCTTAGGGTATCATATAATGAAATCATAACATGGTGTAACAAACAAGGAAAAAATAAGTAAATGCTTTCATATAAGACAAGCTACATCCAGTGTTTCATTAAATGAAATGTATCAAAATGGATAATTTAATTCGAAATAAAATTTCAAAATAACTCTATGTGGTAGATCTTATCCCCATTAAAATGATTTTATTCTCAAAATTATTTTAGGTTATCAATGGTTTAATAATTTTATGTTCCTTTAATAGAACCCCACATCATAAAAAAAACTACAACTTTTTTAAAAAAATATAAATTCAATACCATAATGGTTACCCAATAGTAACTCATAACTAATTTCTTATATAGGATAACATAGTTGGGAAGTCAAAACATGGACATGCAAGAAAAATATAACTATCAAGTTCTAGTGGAGAGTGATAGAGAATAAAGCGAGGAGAAAGTTAACAACCACAAAGCCATAAATTTATGATAACCTAAGGGACAATTAGATTCAATGGAAAATGGTACTAGGATAAATTTTTTGGTTTTAGGATCCTTTTTCCTAATGTTGAATAATTTTCATAAAATTTTGATTTTGGTAAATGCTCACCGTTTGATTTTCCTTGGTCCACATCACCTATTCTTCATAAAGGAAGGTGAATTTTTCATTCGTAAAGTACTAAAATATCTTGAGATCCATGATATTCCATTACATTTCTCACTAGTTTTTATCAAGTAAATATGTTAGAATAGGTTATCCAATATGTACGAATTCCCATGTGATGAGATAAATATTTAATATTACCTACTTCATGTGAAGTTTAGCTTAAAAATTAAATAATTAGTTAATGTTAGAATCATTATAAAAGATGAAAATCAACAAAATTATAAATATGATAAATAAATTATCTTAACATTGATCCCTGATATATAAAAAAGTTATATTATTTTTTATATTCCGGAAATTTGAATACGCAATAATCATACCACCTTGAAGATTCTATTTATGAGCTTTACACATTGAAAATATATTTTTATGATTCCCATACACCACATATAAAAAATTCATTGTCAACTATGTTCCTTACAGTTCTCATCAATTACTGTAACCAAAAACCACTATGTGAGAAATATATATCATAAAAGAAAAACACAAAACCCTGAAAAATTACATGTATGATGTCTATATCATGATAAAAATATTTCATCCTTGACATGTTAAATTTATCCTAAGTTATTTATAGTCATATTCAATTAAAATTAGTAATGATATTCTATAATGATTTTGTGAATTCAAAAATAATATCACATGAGAGTGTCAAACTTGATGTGTATTAAGGCCTATTGCTATGTACTGGGATACATCTTTCCAGGACAAAAACACCATGTTCAAGTTGTTACTACAAGGTAAATCTATATGAGAACCAAATCTAGTTTTATTATCCAAAAATGGATGGATTTCTAGTAAAACACCCACTATATCCTTTACTAAAGATCTAAAACATTTTACAATACATTAACTCATCCTTAGATACATCCCTAGATATATCCATAGAAATATATAGAGGGATCTCATGAATTTTTTTGGACCTAGCTTCTAAAGGTTAACTAAAATATTTCTTTGATCCCATCTATAGAATCCCTCACTTTTTATGAATTAATAATATATCATTTTTTCAAAATTCTTAAAACATTAAAAAACAGACCCCAAAATATAGTATTAGTTTAGTGCCTTTGAAAACATGGAATATAAACCCTCTAACTTAGTGAAATATCTTAAATGTTTCTCATAATTAACTTCCCCCCTTAGAAATTCTACATAAAATCCTTTCTTAATAACCCAGGGGAAGGAAACATTAAAACGGACGATCCTAGACACTCATTAAGGGTAAACAAGGAGATATTTAATCATAAATATGATTATAGGGGTGTGAGAACATGATCATAAAACTTGATGATAAAAACCATCATATTGAAGATCATATAAAGGAATCATGGAATTAATATTTGCAGTTCAGAATTTATGAATCATACATGATAAAATACCATGATCCATGAATGAATCATACATGGAGCACATGGAATACACATAAACATAAAAAATCCTTTGTTAAGGCTTCCTTCCATGGCCTTTAAAACCTTTAGACTTGGCATAATATACCATAAAACTAGTTTGGGATTGGGAATCCCTCCATTATAGACCCTTGTTTCAGGATTGGGATTCCATACCATGTACCATATTATTTTCTGTTGAGATTCCCTCCATTATACCCTATAATTTTGGGATTTGGATTCCCTCTTGTTTACTATTATATTTCAGTCTTGGCACTCCCTCATTTGTACCAACTTGTTTTGTGTTTAAATTCCTTCTTTTTTCAAGATTGGGATTCCTTAAAATGTATCTTATAGATATCAGAAAACATTTATCATTACCCATTGAGTTGGGGGGACATATAGGTCCCACCCATTATATAATAAAATCATACATACATATGACCCAATATATCAAAACATTCATTATATCATAACCTATTAAAAAATTTGGGTTTTATAATCATAAAATTATAACCCATGAAATGAAATGTGTATCCTAAAAATTTCAGCACCTCACAACCAATAGATAATATATAGGTTTCATAATCATATTATTGAATCATAACTAATGATATGAAGTTTGTTTCAAAATAATAGAACATGTGGAAGAGAACCTAGTTCCCTAATCATCATTACATCAAAACAAAATATATTTATAAAATAATATTAATGTAACCTTAGGATTATTTTCTATAAGGTAATGAGTAAAATCAAAGGAATTCATAATAAATGGATTATAATTTTTAAATATCTTTTAAAAAGGTTTCATGAAGAAAATATCATTTATTCTTTTAAAAATTCTTATTAAAATATAAAACCATTTTAAAACCATTTTCAAATAAAATACATTAAATAATTGGAAAAGAAGAATTAAATCATTTTGAAAACACTTTTCCTTGAAAACTTATAAAAAAATTGAACACATTATGAAAAACTTTTTATTTGAAAATTGTTTGAAAAAATATAAAAGAATATTGAAAATAATATAAATAATTTTATTTGATAAATTCATCTTGAAAACATCTAAAGGATGTTTTAAAAATAATTTAAATTGCATTTTAAACATAATTTTTTTTAAAAAACATTTCCATGAAACCAAATTTAAAACCTATTAATTTATAGAATATTAAGAAAACATTTTATTTTTTAAAAAATAATTTTGTAATATTGTATAGGAATAATTAAGGTAATGTTGATCATGATAGTGGGTAAGTTTATATATACTGAACATTCCCTTTTCACTGTAAACATTTTAGGGAAGTTTATCAGCTAAAAGATGAAAAGAAAATACTTTTTTAAAAAAAAAATTTAACGGAAAAACATGGGTAAAAATGTCTTTTAATGATCATAGTAAAATAATATAATATACATTGAAACCTCATTAGGAAACACGGTTTTTAAGGAACATAGATTTTTTCTAAAGCGAGAGGTAAATTTTTACATTCTTAAAAAACATTCATGATCATAATATGTACCAAATATTGTGAAAATGGAACCATTACTGGGATATAATATTAATAAAAAGAGGTCACAAAAATTCATGAGTGTTCTTGAGAGATGGATCATTTGATTTCATCAATGAATGTGTAATAATTAACAATCTCAGTAAATGATGAGAACATTTCAATAATCTTATACCACTTGGTAACATTGAATCGTACTCCCCAAGTAAGTAAATGAAATTAAATGGATGATAAAATATCTTGAAAAATAAAACGGTTCATTATATAACATGTCAATTGGAATAATATACATCTCATTAAAGAATATAAGTGCAAAAGAAAACATGTGTATAAAATAAGTAAAATTGAGACAGAATTACTTTACCAATTTGGTAAATATTGGACCATAAATCCCATGTGAATAAGTGATTTATCTAATAGAAATAAAAAGAGTGACGGAATTCCCATACATTATGTCTTGACTCTCTTATCACTCATAAAAACCAACAATTTAATAAAAATTAATTAATTATAAATATTTTTTATAACCATATACTTATATAAAATTACACATATGTTTTGAATAAGATTTTATATTACCCTCTTATTAATGATTCAATGTTAAGGTTTCCCTTTGGGTAATATATGCTCTAATTTTCACATGGGTCTTAATTTGTTATTTTTTTGGTCGTCATAGTTATATCATGATTTTGTGAATTTAAAAAATGCTATAAATTTTAATTTTAATCATTATATATGTATTTTTGAATATATATATAATATAAAAATATTAAATGGAATATATAGTTCATGGAGATGGTAGGCCATGTGTAACCATGTTTGTTGTTTCTATTTTTCTTCATAATATTTAAATGATTAATGTAAATAACATATATTTATATAAATATAATATATTTTTGTTAGAATTATTATTTCATATGTATAATATAATTTCACTAAACCCATCTTTAATACATTCCATGTAGTGTGTGAACAAATTATGTCATTTTGAGGGGGTGGTAGTCCAGATTTTCCCACAAGAAATTATCATATTTACACAATTTAGATTGCAAGAAGGTATGATTTATATAAAAATAAATAAGTATAAACACATAATAAATATAATATAATTCATATTAAAACATTTTTTCCATCATTATTCCAAACCATGAGAGGAGGTAATGGTAAAAGTAACAATATTGTTTTGTTAGGCGGTAGTTCACCGTACACAAGAATGGTATGTCCGTTACCTATTAGATAGAAGTGTGTATAAGTGTAGATCAAAACCATAGAATAAAAAAATATATTTATATTTAGTATACTGGTGTTATTATATTACCATGTAATAGTAATAATTGTGGTGGTTTATAAATAAAATAATGGTAAGGATCTTGAGGAAATATTTCCCCTCTTCTTTGAGTAACTCCTTCTGTTTTGCAACCATTAGCCTCCTTGGTTGGATTTATGCACAAAGGGAATATTCAATGATGAAAGGGTTATGTTTTGAACATAATGGGGTTGATATTATATAAACACAAGTGGATTTATAGGTGTTAATAATGGGTATAGGTGGTGGTCTTTTATAGGTGATGAAAACGACACACTTGCTATTTTTTGAAAAGAATCTTCTATTCCCCATGCATTACATGTTCCAAAAGTGACAAAATGGACCATTCTAAAACTATAGAGGTGTACTGTCAAAAATATTTTAATAAAATAGGTTTCTTAGAAGTTTATAGGTAATTTTTAACTGTATGATTATGGTTTAGTCTCTTGTTAAGATTAATTTTACCTGAATCATTGTATATAATTTTAATCACATTCACTAATATTATTGGTCAAAATTTATTTTGATATTATTAAACTATAAATATGATATTTATTAAAAATATTTATGTCCATTTTTCAAAAATCAAATTATAGAAATAAAAAAAATTCAATTTAATTCTAATCTCACAAATATGGCTTGAAAGTATATTTTTAAAGTGAGAATGTTCAAATGATAATGAAGTTTTTATATCTCAATTAAATATAAAATGATTCCAACAACATTAATTGGATTAATATATATAGTTGATATATTTATATGTTTAAACCAACCTACAATATAATTTAACAATAGGAATAAATTATTTGAAAAAACAATTTTTAATTAAAAATCATTTATTTTCACGATAAATCCAAAAAATGATGTTTTTGA
Organism: Viscum album; assembly: GCA_963277665.1. Lineage (NCBI taxonomy): Eukaryota > Viridiplantae > Streptophyta > Magnoliopsida > Santalales > Viscaceae > Viscum > Viscum album. The sequence continues at coordinate 1,737,066,385 of OY728133.1, forward strand.
GAAAAATCCTAAAAATTAAACCTACAATAATTCTTCAACTTATGAATTCAAAATTTAATTTAATTTTATATAATTAAATTTCTATAAGTTTATAAATTTAATTTTATTATTTTTCATAGAAGAACATAATAAGAAATTCTTTTATGAATATAGTATTTTATAAATATATATAAATACATTAAAAAAATAATTTTTTTTGTTAACACCATTATAAATAATATTTGAAATGTTGTTATTAATATTTCTATTAATAAATTTGATGTCTAGTTTATTATTTTCTAGTTTAAATAATTATAATAATAAATTGATGTTTTGTTGAAACTAAGTGTTGCATGTGGCTGATGACAAGTCAGTATTGCATGTTGTGTAATCCATGCTGGTGTTCAGTGTAGTGAAATCCAAGTAGTTTTGGGATATACCGCAACAAAAGTTGGTGTTTCGTGTAGTTCAATACATGTTGGTGTTCTATGTAGTGCAAGCCAGGTCGGTGTTGCGAGTAGCGCAAGCTTATCTTGGGGTATCTTATAATGAAATCATAACATGGTGTAGCATATAAGGAATGAAAAATTTATTTCTATCATATTACATTGACTATATTTAGATTTTTTGTTAAATGAAAAATATAAAAATGATTAAATTAATTCAAAAAAAATATTTCTCAAAAAAATAGCTTGCTACACTCACCACCATGATATCCCTCTCTTGCAAAGAAAATTCACCAAAAAAATAACTATGCTTCACACACTAGTACCCATAGTTACACTCCATCCAAATAAATATGTAAAATCAAATTAGACCGAGATAAATCAATTAAATGAAATTTTTTTGAGCATTCTAGGAATGTAAAGGTAAGTCCATCCAAAACTGGTAACAGACATTCCTTCATTAATGTTGGTGGAAAAAACCTAATTTCAATAGAACAACACACTCATGGAAGCCAGGAAACTATGAATGTAACCTGTAACTGATATGATAATATTTTCTCAAGCATAAAAACACTTAGAAAACCATTGTTATCTACTGAATATAAATAAATTCTATAATAAAATGGTTTATAAAATTATATTTTGAACATAATATAGAAATTATTTTTTCACATGATTTATAATTTTAAATCACTAGAATAATTTAAAAAAATTATCCTTTTTTAAAATATATAGTAATTGTTATAAATTTATAAATGAACCTTTAAAATAAGGAAATGAAAACTAATAATACATTCTCTCTTTTGAACCTTTGACAAAAAAATCACATTTTCATAAAAAATTTTTGGGAAATCCGTTCCTTTAAAATATTAAATAAATAAAAACCATTTAAAATTTTAAAATATTACATTGAAACCATTTATAAATGGACACATTTGAATGTAATTGAAAGAAAAACAAGGTACCACCATAAAAGTCATTCAATGAAGTAATACTATCAAAAAGAAAACCACATAAAGTCTAAGCTAAATCATAAAAGAAACAACATTTAAAAAGAATTATAATATGAAATATAAGAAAGTCACAAGATAAATATAAAATCTAGAAGGTATTACATATAATATATATCACGAGGGAACACCTGAGGGACAAATGATTCAATTAGAAGACCCACAATGGTGGACCAAATACCGACAGGTTAACAAACACACATACTATCAACTAAATTACTCTCAATTAGTCTCATCGATGTTACCCCAATATCCAGGTATTACATACAACTAGGGTTGACTAACCAGTGGGTAATATCAACTTTCCAATAAATATCCAATGAAATCTCACTTAGTATACTTGGCTTTTCCTAAAATTTCTAATAGAGGTGTCCTATGATCAAAATAAATTTAATATCATAACAGTGACAAATCCAAAAGGATTACACCTCAATCATTCCCTTATAATCTCAAACTTCCCTTATAATGGGACCCAACTCATAATCACATCATGTATAAAAATCAAGCATCCATTACATGGATACACATAAATCCCATCAGAAATACAAATTAAATATAGAAATTAATGTTCAAATAATAAAAATTTCACTTTACAAAGATCCAAACAGGCCCATTCAATGTCACTAATACTATGTTCATTTGGGAATTATTTTGCCAAAAAATTTGTAATCTAAACATAAACCCACGGGAAATCACCATCAACACAAAATATTACCCAAAAAACTCAAGTAAATTCCCATTTAGTTTCAAAAATGGGAAACCCCCACTTATTATAAAGCAATAATTTAATATTAATTTATCCAATTTCAAAAGAGAGATAAATTTTTTTTTTTTAAATATTCAAATATATTTAATCAGGACAAGAATGGATTTAATCAAAGACATATCATGTGTCCAAATTCCATGAAAATTCATAAAACCATTTTAATTTACAATCAAAACCAATAGGGTATTAGAAATCCTTTCAAATAAATGGGATTTTTTTTAAATGATTGTAATATTTTATAAGTTTCTTATAAGAAATTTCATAAAAAATTATCATGAGGTGAGGGAACATGCCTTGTGATAGAAACCATTATTTAATTATTTAAAGCATACTAAAACATATAATGGGATTCTAAATTAAAATATACGAATTTAAAATGGAGAAAAAATTTATAATATGTAATATTAGGTTATTCTGTTGAAATGAATACCTCAAATGGTGGCTAATGATCCAAGACTGTCTAAAATAGACTGCCTTCAGTAGTGAATTTAAAAATTCACAAGAAGGTTACTTGGAAGACCCATTGCATGTACTGAAAATTAATTAATAATAAAAATTTGGTCTACCCAATTTATATAGGTTTCATCCAAGACATATGGGAGATATTAAGGGGGGATCAAAAAATGACGTTAGGGGGACAAAAGAAGAGACCTTAATTTGGGAGATAAAACACAAATGCAGAATAAATCTATAGGAATCATGGCTTTGAGAGGAGAAATAAATGGGGAGAGGCATGAAACTAAGGAGAGTAAGAGGTTGAGAATCACATAACACAAGGGGGAGAGGGTATAAGGGATTAAAATCTATATAATATCATAATTTTTATGGGATAATATTAAAAAATTATGGAAAAGGATCATAGTTTAGTCCAATGGTTTATCAAACCATAGTCCAACTGTATTTTTCATATTGGAAAAGCATGAGGCTCCTACAAATTTACCCCTTGTAAAGTCACATAATCAAGTTGACCATTCACAAACTATGTTAATAGAATATATATGGGTTTAACACCTCATGCATGGCCCACAAACTGTTACCCATAATAATTAAAAAACCATGCATCGAAACTAAACACTTATGAAATTTAATATTCTAGCATGAAATTCTCGATAAATCATAAGAACATAATATTATTTAAATTTATTAATTATTTCATACCACTATGAAATGGGGAGTGCCACACTAAGGACTATTTTTCAATTCATTCAGCATATTAGTAATTCCTCTTAAATGGGTGGATTCTGGATTCTTTAACGAATTCCTCATTTTTTTGATCACCTTTAGAAATCAATTTGACAATAAATACAATAAAAAACTACCTTTAGGGACAACATTCTACCCCTTTAAGAATTTTTCAATTACAAAAATCCTAATATATACATAATTTTTTAATATGATATGTCTCCCCTAAATTGATAATAAATTCGAAGGGTTAGATATTCTATCTTGATTATAAATAGCATCGTCATCATTCAACATCTTAACCCCAATTATTTTCTGATATCAATTTTTAATGATACAACTTGGAATATAATGGTGACTATTCTTCAAATTATTCAACCAATAATGATACAACATTGATGATTTACTATGATAATCACTTCATACCAGCTATAAGAGATTATGTGTAACACCCAAAGATTTCATAGTAAGTTATTTTCTTTAATGTAATTTAATAGCTTGCGCTACACGCAACACCAAGTTCAAGCACACCATGACATATCAAACTAGCCGTTCAAAAGCATTTATGAATAGTATTAATTGAAATTTAAATTTTATATACTCCATATAATTTTAGAATCCATATAATGTGTTTATTAGACATAATATAAGAACAGATTCATTTTTTCAGATAAAAGAAGTATTTTTTAAAAAAATGAAATTTTACTACCTTTAAATGGAAAAAACTTTTTAAATCCAATATTTGAAACTTTTAAATATTCAATTTAATGAAATTAAATTCTTCTTTAGAATCAGGACATAACCATTTTTTGTATAAATTTTTGGTACTTTACTAATAACATTTAGATTTTGATGAATACTGAAAAATAAAAATTTTTAATGGAAAACAGATTTTTTAATCAGAATAATTTTTTGTGTTCAATTATACATTTTAATGGTTTGGAAGTATAATTTGGTTATATTTTAACCATTTAATACAATGTTGGTCATTGGAATTAATTTCACTTTGAAATTATAGATAAACAAGTGTCAATCTTTTGATAGTTATTGTTTCTTCAAAACATGCGATTTGTTTTGACAACGAGAATTAATTTTAAATTAATTAATAAAACTTATATTTTTTGAATTTGGTAAAATAGAAATCATTTTTGCATTCAAAATATCGAATTTATATTATGGTTTATTTTAGGTATTTTTCTGAAAACATTCAATTTTTGATGAATAGTAAAAAACACTAAGTTATAGACTAAAAATGAATTTTTATTTAAATAATTATTTATTTAAATTTATTTTAGGTACAAATATATACATAATATCTATATAAGATCAATTTAATTCATTGGAGTTAGTTTATAATTTTTTTAGATATATAAAACTTTTACTGAACTTTTCACCGTCTTTTATTCACGTCCTAGGATAAATTTGAAATTTGCATAAAACATAATTTTACCATTTTTGTGAGTTGAATTTCAAAAATCCGAGAGACAGAGTTGATATCAGTAAGTAAAATGCGGTTTAATAAGATGAAAATAATTTTTGGTGAATAGTGACTTTTTATTTTTATTTACCACGGGTAAAAATAAATAGGGTAATTAAGGGTAAAAATGATATTATTATTACTCTAATACATTTTCTAATTCTACTAGATAAGTATAATTTGACCAAAAACAACCTTATAAATAAAATATTAACCTCTTTGATCCACTTGGATTAGATTAGGACACTTATTATTATTTTATTTAAAGAAAAGTTAAAAGAGTTAAAATAAATGTTTCATAAGTAAAACATTTTTAATATAGGGTTATAAATAAGATAAATTCGCTATAAATATTCATTATAAATATAAAAAGATTTCATACATAATTGTATTTTATTTATATTTTTTATACATTAAATAATTAAATTTATTTATGAGACAATGATGATGCATTAATTACCTAATTATTAAAATATTTAAATAATTGATATTATAAATATCCAAATAAATGTAATTTTAGACTTTTTATGAATTAAAAAAATTTCATAGGTTAATATGACATGTTAGGGTTGGTTAGATGAATTTTTTCTAAGTAATAATGCTGTTATGAATTAAGAATAAACAGAATACAAAATAGTGTTAAAATTTACATAAAAGAGTTTTTAAATCAAATATTATATTATTAATTGATATTCTATTACCAAAAAATCTAAGGATCGGCAAAAATACTTATATAATGATAGTTGTATCATTAATGAACCACTTGGGGTTCTTTTTTAAGTATATAGTATGTTTATTAACCATATAATATAAAAATACAAAGAGACATGGTAAATGTAAAACTATTTAACAAAGAGTTAAATAGTTAAAAGGGAACTCCCACTTCTCTTTAATTTACACCTTCAAAGCCATTTGGCTCACAAAAAATCTTCCCCAATACCTTCTCAACTGTCCTACCTTCATCTTAGAGGTCTTCCTTTAGTCAGAAATCCAACCTAAGGAGCCATTTTGATCAAATTAAAAGGATGTAACCGAAGAAGAGGTAAATATTTCATCACATCTTTCAAGTTCTTTTCTTCTTCTACTTCATTTTTCTTTGTTTTCTCCATTATAAAATATTATTCCCAGTATCTTATATATACTTTTATGTTATTATAAATATGGTACAACCAAATTCATTATTCAATCCATCCTTTGAGTGACATGTCACTATACGTGCGTACTTATGGCTTACCCTCTCCACGTCGTGGTGTAATTGTTATGCAATACATTATTATTTGGATGGTTATAATAATGATGTGTTATTGATGAAAATAATAAATATAACATGATAATGATTCTGTATTTATGATATATCATAAAATTATATATTATTTTAATATCAAAGGAATGATATTGTCCCTCTTACGTACGTACAGATTACCGTCTCCACGAACGCGATGAGATTCATTCCCCATCGTATACATTCTTGAAAAATTTTCATTTGATGATTAAAAATAAATTTTAAAGACTTTATACCATTCTGGATATGAATAAAATACATCCCATCCACAAAAAATATGACTCACATAACAAATAATATAATGGAAAATGAATCTATTAACACCCGAAACAACGATAATACTAAGATATTATTAACTAAGCAATGTTAAAAGATCATATATGATATCATATTAATTGATATGATTATTTTATAATTTAATAAAAATTATTTCACCATTATACAAGAGGGTAACGTACCCTTGACCAAGGAAAAGTACTGGGTACTGGGTTTCTTATCTCACTTTTAACTCCGTAATTTTTCCATTGTTCGCCACTTATTTATTAAATGTGGTGTATTGTATATAGTCATTTGATATATATATATATTATCATGTTTCTATTTATGTTTATGGTATTCTGGGATTCATTTGGTTTTTATTTACTTTTTTTCATACGACTCGATTGATTACAACGAAGGTTTTTCATCTCACTTCCTATTTCCGTGAGATTCATGCCATATTACAACTATTTCCTTTTGTGTGGTGTATGTACTACCCAATGATTGTATTATTTATGTAATATACTTTAATTTATGAGTAATTACATATTAACTTTATGATCCATATTTCATGGGATTTATGTTTCATAAGTTACCAAATTGTTAAGGGAATTTCAATTTTCAATTTCCACTCATTTGGATTTACGCATACTTCATTGATTATTTTACACCATGATTATGTGTGGAATCACTATTTATTATTTGGGTAGTAATTTAAACTCCCCTATCTTTGGATATAATTTTGATACACATAATTTCACCATTGATAAATTCCCATTTCATCGATATGAACTTGATAAGAGTAATTTTAACTCAATCTCAATTTATTGAGTTAAAAATCCAATTCATTGGTATTGTTTTTCCAAGAATATGTGTGAATTTCATATGATTTCATTACACTTAATATCCAATAATATTGAGTGTAATTATATTTGTTACACATAATTATGTCTTTTTTGTCCTTAACGTAAGGATACAACCATTATAATAGAATTCAACTCAATTCACATTCCATTTAGACTTCTTTGTTGTTATGCACTAAGTCACTTTTGTTTGGTGTATATATAGTACATTGACATAGTATACCATGAATCCCTTTATTATCATGATATTATAAAGTTTTTATTACCCCAATTATTTGTATTCAAGTGTCTCTCTTTTGGTTAGGAACACTGAATAAAATATCATTTTAAAATGTTTTAATGATTTATTATTCAAAATCTTTCCCATTAATGTCTATGTTTTAAAAATGGTTTTAAGAATTTATTTTTATGGGAATTAATGTTTTAAATTTTAAAATTCATTTTAAATATTTCAACGTTGTATGGGACACTTTCATTCAAAAACCTATTTTATACAGAATCTTGATAAATTGCGAGACTTAAATGTTTTCAAGAAAAAGGGGGATATTTCTCTGAAATAGTTTTGATGATCATTTTCATCTATGTCAATATCCTTCATTTTTCATGATTGAGGATAATCTGTTACAATTCAATCTTCCATATTGTATTGAATGAGTTATGTTTTACTATAGATGTGCTATTTTATACTATTCACTATTTGTGGATAAAGTATTGACATTTCGTTTTCTAGTTTTGATATGAATGTTTATGTTATGTTTCACCCATTTCATATGAAGAATGCATTGGACTTAGTAAGTGATGGGTGGAGCCCGATATAGCTCCTCGATGTATCAGTAGGTCTCATGAGAGAAAATAGTGTCTTAGAACAAGTCCTTGAAAATATCTTATTTGTAGTCTTGGAATAAGGCCCTGACTATGTGGTTATGAACATCTGGAATTATGCATTCCATCATTATTAAAGAGGTTATTCATATTTAATGTGACTATTCGACTAGTATAATATCCATGATAGTAAGTAAATGGAATTATTTGATTTTATCTTTGCCATATTATAGTGAAATTCAAATTTAAAAGGATTTTGTTTTAGTTTTATACATTGCCTTTAATATTTATGCTTATTTATAAAAGTATCTTCTATATTGTTATGTTTACTAAGCATCTGAGCTCACCCCTTTCAATGTTTTATTTTTCATAGGATGTGAAAATGTATATTATGACTGACCTACAGGGATAGTCTATGGGATCACAGGCTTGTCCAGGGAAAAAATGTTGTTGTAGTTTTCCATTTTATGATGTAATGTAAACCTTATGAATGTATCTAGTACATTCAGGGATACTAAACTAATTAATCATTCAAGACATGATCTTCTGTGTTCATTCCAATCATACCTAATAATTCACTGAATCTGGGCTTCTAGGGTCATGGCATTACAATTGGTATCAGATGAAGTTTAGTAATAACCTTGGAAACTAGATTTAGATAAACTCTGATTAGATCATATTGCCTTAAATTCTTCTTTAAATGGAAAAAACTTTTTAAAACAAATATTTGAAACTTTTAAATATTCAATTTAATGAAATTAAATTCTTCTTTAGAATCAGGACATAACCATTTTTTGTATAAATTTTTGGTACTTTACTAATAACATTTAGATTTTGATGAATACTGAAAAATAAAAAATTTTAATGGAAAACAGATTTTTTAATCAGAATAATTTTTTGTGTTAAATTATACATTTTAATGGTTTGGAAGTATAATTTGGTTATATTTTTACCATTTAATCCAATGTTGGTCATTGGAATTAATTTCACTTTGAAATTATAGATAAACAAGTGTCAATCTTTTGATAGTTATTGTTTCTTCAAAACATGCGATTTGTTTTGACAACGGGAATTAATTTTAAATTAATTAATAAAACTTATAATTTTTGAATTTGGTAAAATAGAAATCATTTTTGCATTCAAAATATTGAATTTATATTATGGTGAATTTTTGGTATTTTTCTGAAAACATTCAATTTTTGATGAATAGTAAAAAACACTAAGTTATAGACTAAAAATGAATTTTTATTTAAATAATTATTTATTTAAATTTATTTTAGGTACAAATATATACATAATATCTATATAAGATCAATTTAATTAATTGGAGTTAGTTTATAATTTTTTTTAGATATATAAAAATTTTACTGAACTTTTCACCGTCTTTTATTCACGTCCTAGGATAAATTTGAAATTTGCATAAAACATTATTTTACCATTTTTGTGAGTTGAATTTCAAAAATCCGAGAGACAGAGTTGATATCAGTAAGTAAAATGCGGTTTAATAAGATGAAAATAATTTTTGGTGAATAGTGACTTTTTATTTTTATTTACCACGGTTAAAAGTAAATAGGGTAATTAAGGGTAAAAATGATATTATTATTACTCTAATACATTTACTAATTCTACTAGATAAGTATAATTTGACAAAAAACAACCTTATAAATAAAATATTAACCTCTTTGATCCACTTGGATTAGATTAGGACACTTATTATTATTTTATTTAAAGAATAGTTAAAAGAGTTAAAATAAATGTTTCATAAGTAAAACATTTTTAATATAGGGTTATAAATAAGATAAATTCGCTATAAATATTCATTAGAAATATAAAAAGATTTCATACATAATTGTATTTTATTTATATTTTTTATACATTAAATAATTAAATTTATTTATGAGACAATGGTGATGCATTAATTACCTAATTATTAAAATATTTAAATAATTGATATTATAAATATCCAAATAAATGTAATTTTCGACTTTTTATGAATTAAAAAAATTTCATAGGTTAATATGACATGTTAGGGTTGGTTAGATGAATTTTTTCTAAGTAATAATGCTGTTATGAATTAAGAATAAACAGAATACAAAATAGTGTTAAAATTTACATAAAAGAGTTTTTAAATCAAATATTATATTATTAATTGATATTCTATTACCAAAAAATCTAAGGATCGGCAAAAATACTTATATAATGATAGTTGTATCATTAATGAACCACTTGGGGTTCTTTTTTAAGTATATCGTATGTTTATTAACCATATAATATAAAAATACAAAGAGACATGGTAAATGTAAAACTATTTAACAAAGAGTTAAATAGTTAAAAGGGAACTCCCACTTCTCTTTAATTTACACCTTCAAAGCCATTTGGCTCACAAAAAATCTTCCCCAATACCTTCTCAACTGTCCTACCTTCATCTTAGAGGTCTTCCTTTAGTCAGAAATCCAACCTAAGGAGCCATTTTGATCAAATTAAAAGGATGTAACCGAAGAAGAGGTAAATATTTCATCACATATTTCAAGTTATTTTCTTCTTCTACTTCATTTTTCTTTGTTGTCTCCATTATAAAATAATATTCCCAGTATCTTATATATACTTTTATGTTATTATAAATATGGTACAACCAAATTCATTATTCAATCCATCCTTTGAGTGACATGTCACTATACGTGCGTACTTATGGCTTACCCTGTCCACGTCGTGGTGTAATTGTTATGAAATACATTATTATTTGGATGGTTATAATAATGATGTGTTATTGATGAAAATAATAAATATAACATGATAATGATTCTGTATTTATGATATATCATACAATTATATATTATTTTAATATCAAAGGAATGATATTGTCCCTCTTACGTACGTACAGATTACCGTCTCCACGAACGCGATGAGATTCATTCCCCATCGTATACATTCTTGAAAAATTTTCATTTGATGATTAAAAATAAATTTTAAAGACTTTATATCATTCTGGATATTAATAAAATACATCCCATCCATAAAAAATATGACTCACATAATAAATAATATAATGGAAAATGAATCTATTAACACCCGAAACAACGATAATACTAAGATATTATTAACGAAGCAATGTTAAAAGATCATATATGATATCATATTAATTGATATGATTATTTTATAATTTAATAAAAATTATTTCACCATTATACAAGAGGGTAACGTACCCTTGACCAAGGAAAAGTACTGGGTACTGGGTTTCTTATCTCACTTTTAACTCCGTGATATTTCCATTGTTCGCCACTTATTTATTAAATGTGGTGTATTGTATATAGTCATTTGATATATATATATATATATATATATTATCATGTTTCTATTTATGTTTATGGTATTCTGGGATTCATTTGGTTTTTATTTACTTTTTTTCATACGACTCGATTGATTACAACGAAGGTTTTTCATCTCACTTCCTATTTCCGTGAGATTCATGCCATATTACAACTATTTCCTTTTGGGTGGTGTATGTACTACCCAATGATTGTATTATTTATGTAATATACTTTAATTTATGAGTAATTACATATTAACTTTATGATCCATATTTCATGGGATTTATGTTTCATAAGTTACCAAATTGTTAAGGGAATTTCAATTTTCAATTTCCACTCATTTGGATTTACGCATACTTCATTGATTATTTTACACCATGATTATGTGTGGAATCACTATTTATTATTTGGGTAGTAATTTAAACTCCCCTATCTTTGGATATAATTTTGATACACATAATTTCACCATTGATAAATTCCCATTTCATCGATATGAACTTGATAAGAGTAATTTTAACTCAATCTCAATTTATTGAGTTAAAAATACAATTCATTGGTATTGTTTTTCCAAGAATATGTGTGAATTTAATATGATTTCATTACACTTAATATCCAATAATATTGAGTGTAATTATATTTGTTACACATAATTATGTCTTTTTTGTCCTTAACGTAAGGATACAACCATTATAATAGAATTCAACTCAATTCACATTCCATTTAGACTTCTTTGTTGTTATGCACTAAGTCACTTTTGTTTGGTGTATATATAGTACATTGACATAGTATACCATGAATCCCTTTATTATCATGATATTATAAAGTTTTTATTACCCCAATTATTTGTATTCAAGTGTCTCTCTTTTGGTTAGGAACACTGAATAAAATATCATTTTAAAATGTTTTAATGATTTATTATTCAAAATCTTTCCCATTAATGTCCATGTTTTAAAAATGGTTTAAAAATTTATTTTTATGGGAATTCATGTTTTAAATTTTAAAATTCCTTGTAAATATTTCAACGTTGTATAGGACACTTTCATTCAAAAACCTATTTTAAACAGAATCTTGATAAATTGCGAGACTTAAATGTTTTCAAGAAAAAGGGGGATATTTCTCTGAAATAGTTTTGATGATCATTTTCATCTATGTCAATATCATTCATTTTTCATGATTGAGGATAATCTGTTACAATTCAATCTTCCATATTGTATTGAAGGAGTTATGTTTTACTATAGATGTGCTATTTTATACTATTCACTATTTGTGGATAAAGTATTGACATTTCGTTTTCTAGTTTTGATATGAATGTTTATGTTATGTTTCACCCATTTCATATGAAGAATGCATTGGACTTAGTAAGTGATGGGTGGAGCCCGATATAGCTCCTCGATGTATCAGTAGGTCTCATGAGAGAAAATAGTGTCTTAGAACAAGTCCTCGAAAATATCTTATTTGTAGTCTTGGAATAAGGCCCTGACTATGTGGTTATGAACATCTGGAATTATGCATTCCATCATTATTAAAGAGGTTATTCATATTGAATGTGACTATTCGACTAGTATAATATCCATGTTAGTAAGTAAATGGAATTATTTGATTTTATCTTTGCCATATTATAGTGAAAATCAAATTTAAAAGGATTTTGTTTTAGTTTTATACATTGCCTTTAATGTTTATGCTTATTTATAAAAGTATCTTCTATATTGTTATGTTTACTAAGAATCTGAGCTCACACCTTTAAATGTTTTATTTTTCATAGGATGTGAAAATGTATATTATGACTGACCTGCAGGGATAGTCTATGGGATCACAGGTTTGTCCAGGGAAAAAATGTTGTTGTAGTTTTCCATTTTATGATGTAATGTAAACCTTATGAATGTATCTAGTACATTCAGGGATACTAAACTAATTAATCGTTCAAGACATGATCTTCTGTGGTCATTCCAATCATACCTAATAATTCACTGAATCTGGGCTTCTAGGGTCGTGGAATTACAATTGGTATCAGATGAAGTTTAGTAATAACCTTGGAAACTAGATTTAGATAAACTCTGATTAGATCATATAGCCTTAAGATAGACTTTGAGGATTAATCAATAAGAACATCCTTGAATTTTGGTAATGTAAAGATTTTTTGAGTTTTCCATGAAATACGTTCCGGTTTAGATATGAGCATCGAGAGTCGGCTCTAGTACATATGTACCTAGGGGTAAAACCTGAAAACACTGCTTTGAGATTGACTCAAATAGAAACTGGTGCACAGAAACAAGCCTGGATATACTCTTGGTTAAGACACTCCCCGAGGATATTCTTAGGTTAATTTACATTTTCATTACAAACCAATTTGAAGGATTTTAATATAATATGAGAATAAATGGCCTTGGTTAATCCTATGGTGTTTCAAATTGAAAATATGGGGTCATTATATCCTCTAAATTACTTTATGACTATTGTTACTCACACAATTCTTTTTGGTTTTAGTCAATGGATGGATTCCAAGTCATTGTAACTTTGAGCATGATGTACAAGGTTGGAAAAGTGGTGGAAAAGAACAAAAAAATGGAATGTTGATAGGCGTTAAAGATATCATGTTCATGCCAAGTCAATTTTCCAAAAATATGATCAACAAAATATATATTTACCAACTCCCGAACTCAACAAAGAAGAGAAAGACTATGAATGATAAGAGCTCTAGCAGTGGAGACCATGGAGAAAAGAATCCCCAATTTCCATCATGTGGGAAATGTGGAAGGAGACACCCATGAAAGTGTCTCAATGGAACAAAGAAATTATTTACATGTGGGAAATAAGGACATGAATTAAAGAATTTCTGAGGAAAAATGAGGAGTACTATAGAAGAAAATAATAATGGTTCCAAGAATCCATTTCTAGTCCTTTGTCATAAATGTAGGGGACTTGGCCGTTACCCGAGTGAATGCCCTATCCTATATTATATTTTATTAATCAAATAAAAAGCTATGTGGAAATAAATTGTTGGAAAAATGTTTAAAAGTATTAGTGTTATTTTTTGATTGGATTACTTCAGAATAATTTTCTCTAGTATTTATAACCCAGTAGTTTTTCATGTGAAAATAACATTTGAGGAAGAATTATCTTTTATCTGGTGGATAGAGTTTTAAATAACCATTTGGTTTTATATAATCATTATGATTGAGGAAATTACAAGTTATTATATTTTGGGATGAAAATGAAAGTTATGAGATAACATTTGTGGTTAAATTATGTTATGGTTATTTTAGGGAATTTATCTCATATTAGTAATGTTATAAAATATTGTTTGTTAAAAAGGACAACATGCAGACTACGTGATAACCCGTCGTGTTGGAAAATGTAGAGACCCAAACTTTACGTACATGGAAATTACATTTCTTTTGAGGAATACATAATACATATCGAAAACTGAAACCCAAGGACCATAATAGTTTAGTGGATTTGGAAACTCGGAACATAATCTTCTAATAATTGTGAATGATCTTCAACATCTCTCTTAAAGATCTTCCCCTTTTGTTTTCTTACCTAAAACCATTTTCTATATCTTGTGGAAATGAAAACATAAAAAGGGTGCACTCAAAAGCTCAGTAAGGGTATGCATGGAGAAAATAAAACAATCCATAAACATTTGAAAGTAAAAACATGAACATAAAACATCAAAATCATGAGTAATGACATAAATCTTGGCAGTACAGAAGGCATAGATCACAAAGTAACATTAATCATGATAAAATAGCATGGGAATAAAACATGTAATTGTGGAAACCATTAATCACATGATATGATTTACATAGTATCCAAGGAATTGTTGCAGAGACCATCGTAGTGGACAAAGTCCATTACTGAACTAGGTTTAATTGTCTTTCGATCCCTATAATACTGAATCAGATTCACTTTCCATTCTATCGAAGTCTATCTCCAGAGATATAAATCTTTAACCAATGCATTGGATGGAGATATAGATCCCACCCATCTCATAATGAAATCATTCTTTTGCGTACCACAAAATAAACATACATCATTTTTAATAACCCAACAAAAAAATGGGTTTCATAAACATCATCCCATCATAATATAATCCATATAAAATAAATGGATATCATTTAATCATAAGAAAAATCAAAACATATAAATAATAGAGAAATTATACTTGAAACATAAACATACTAAATAATGTCATCTTATATGGAAAATAGTTTTGATAAAACACTTGAAATGAATTCTGGAGGAAAATATCCTTTCTTCTTCAAAATCATTTTCTTTTCTCAAAATGAATGAAATTTTAAAATAAAAGGATTTTTTTTTGAAAAAAATCATTAAATTTTGTAGAGGAAGATTCCTTGAAATAATTCATTATGAAACCGTAGAAATCCATTCACGTTATATAAGTTAAAAAAAATTCTTCTCGTACATTTGCTGGAATGGTCAAAAAGTACCTTATATGGAAACCAAAGGAAATATTCATTCCATACAATGTGGTAAAAATTTAACAAAGGGTAAAAATGACTATAAACATACATGGAACAATAGTATACATTTTATGAAAACATATTTAGAAAACATGGACATGGATGATAAACATAATCCCAGTAAATATTTACATATAAGCAATCTCAGATACAAATGAGATTTGCCAAATTATCCCTTACCTTAGGTCCAATTTCTTCTGTACGTGTCTGAAACTCCACTTCTTCAACACACCTCGTCTTAACCTCCTCTCAGGGCACTAAAGATGATATTTGAATACCATGACCTCTAGTAGGATTATATGGAAGTGGAGAAGTGAAATGGGTTGGGGTTGTAAAAGCATGAAGGCTCAAAGTGGAGTGAGGAGGAGAGGGAGGAGGTGCCCTTTTATAAGGGAGGGGAGGGGCATCATTGGAAGCCTAAAAATATTAATTTATAATATATTAAAACTACACTTAAAAACTTACAAAATGAATCAAATTCAAAGGTTAGCAGATATATGGTTGTAATATCATCAACCAATAAAATTTAGACATGTTGGGAATTTAGTTTAAACATTATCTACTTGATTTATCCTTATTTATTCTATTTAATTTTATTTGTGGTAATAATATTCTAAGTTTTAAATTGTTATAAATAATTACTTATGTTTTGTGAAATATCTATATATGGATAAATTATGACATTATAGACCATATAAATTTAAATTTACAATTTTTAAATATTTTCGAAAATTTTAAACAATTTTATAGATGTTATTTTTAAAAAATAACAATAGTGTCAATTTTGAAACTATTTATTTATTTGAGTTTAAATAAAATCCACACCAAGGATATATTCGAACAAAAATATTTAATGAATTCATAACATGTAATATTAATCTAGAAAATTTGTGGAGAACATTAATTAGTTCATATAATATTTATTTTAATACTTTTAGTATCATTTATTTCATATTTCTCTTAATTAAGTAATTACTACAACATTTTTATATAATCATTTAATATACTTATTTGTTGCATAAAATTAAAAATAAAATACTATTATGTATATAAATCTAATAACTTCTATAAAAATACTTTTACTCGAATTTAGCATCTTAAAATCACATCATTTAAATTGTTATATTTATTAAATTATAAAGGTGACAACTTTTACATCATTTATAATAAAATAATATAAATGTCATAGTCACTTTTATAAGGCTACAAGTGGTCAAATATTCGACCATTGAATGATTATGGATTACATGAACACGAAAAATAAGTTTTGGTCGGGTTTTTCCGCCTTTTATGGTCACTATTAGTTTAATAAATATTGTATTATTGATTTTTCAGTAAATAAACAATTTCCGTATCACTATTGTGTCACCATTAATGATAGATATTTAATCACCAAAAATTATAAATAAATTCTTATGATGTAGATAATTATATTAAATTTATGGTAACTATTTATGTTCGATGTTTTAAGAAGTTTATCCCAAATTTTAAATTAATACACTTATAAGATTTAAAAGAGTGACATGTTATCACTTTCGTTGGTTTTAATAATAATTACATCATTTTCACGGTCAAAAGTACATAAAATGAATCTATTTGAATCCTTAGGTGATATGGGTAGAATTTTACTCATACAAGAGAATTTGTGTAGGTGTTAGATAATTTAATAACTTTATTTTTACCCTTAATTACCTGATTTATCTTTAACTATTGTAAATGAAATTTACCATTGTTACTATTCATAATGCCTAAAAATAAAAAGTATCCTATTCACATAATTTGAACCTACTAATTCCAAATATGGAATCCATTTTTCCAAATTCAAATCATAGAAGATCCAGAAATTAATTTAAAATTAATCCCGTTGTTATGAAAACGGGTTTTAAAAGTTAAAACGTTGCAAAAGATTCAAATGATTTTAACTATGAATTCAATGTAAAATAAATGATAACGAAATAAATTTTATTAAATGGTAGAAATATATTCTATTTACACTTTAAAAACATTCAACATTATAATTTCACCATATAAATTATTATAA
This sequence comes from Viscum album, assembly GCA_963277665.1. Taxonomy (NCBI): domain Eukaryota; kingdom Viridiplantae; phylum Streptophyta; class Magnoliopsida; order Santalales; family Viscaceae; genus Viscum; species Viscum album. Next base: position 1,737,084,303 of record OY728133.1, read on the forward strand.
TGAAAAAGAGTTGTTTTTAATTAAAATATAGTGTGTTTTTACTATTCATTAAAATATGAATGTTATCAGAATAATATGAAAATTTTATCGAAAGTAAATTTTTATAACATGATTCTAAAGAAGAATTTTATTTTGTCAAATTGAACTTATAAACATGTCAAAAACTATATTTAATGTGGGTGAACAATCAAAAGGCGGTAGGACTACATTTTTTTAAAAATACTTATTTTACCCGAAAAATTTATTTTGTTCTCATACAATGTTCTATAAAATATGTAAGACTAATTATAATGTCATAAAGTTAAAAATTTAGTTACTAATATTCATAAATTCTTGTTTATAATAATATTATTACTATATATCATTGTTTAGTGAAACTCAGTATTGCGTACAACACGCGCTATTTAGGAAGGTTTCTCTTGTATGCAAAACAAGCCAGGAATAGAGTTTGCGTATAATACAAGATAATATGGTGTTGTGTATAGAACAAGCTAAATTTTTGTGGCGTACAACACAATACATCAATGAAATTAAAAGTAATTTTTTCATAAAATATTGGGGTGTTACATTCTACCCCCCTTAAAATGAATTTCACCCTCGAAATTCGTTGGGGTTATAAATGGGTTACTACATGAAATTTTCTTTCATTGAAACCCATATCGTAAAAAGGAATACTAAAACATAAATTTAAAAAGTAATGTATGAAATGTAATGATTACCCAAATTAATACATCCCTAGGTTTCCACATAGAAGAACATAGGTGAAAATATGGATATGGAAGAGAAATCTAACCATCAAGTTCTGATAGAGTGTGGTAGAGAACATGGATATTATAAATCCAAAAGTCACAAAGCCATAAATTTGTGATGATCTAAGGCACCATATGATTCATCAGATATGATGGTACTAGGACAACATTTTTGGTTTTCAAGATCTTTTCCCTAACGTTGATGAATATTTACATAAAGAGAAATACTTAGGTGATTTCAGTGTAATATCATCATTGGTTATTCCATGATGAATTTCCAATTCATCTCTTATTTAATGATATGAAGATGAATTTTTCATTCATGATGTATTATAAGATCATGTGATAGATTGATAGGTTATTCCATCTTTCTAAAACAAAAGGATAGAAAAAGTTTTTAAATATACATAAGTCCATCTATGGTGAGATTAATCATATATGGTCCCAGAAATGGACTTATACATCATCTATCATACCACTAAATAAAATAAAACTAATTTCTACTAACCGAGGACTTTCTGTAGGCCAATGATAGGTGATAAAGGCCTATCACATTTCAGTTGTGGTTTCGATTCCCAAATCCTTTCCTGACGCGATGGGTTGTCACCCATCCTATGGGTTGTACTTTTTCTAAAACTATATTATTATAACATTTTTGAAATAATATCAAAATGTTCTAGACTTAAACAATACTATCTGATGTCTAACATAATTCATTCCAATCTTTAGGCTTATCCAAAATATTTCTGTCTAATCTCATATTATAATGATAAATATTACTAGAGAGGTCACATTACCAGCATGTGAATACCATCATTTATCCCCCATATATCATAAGATATATCTTGTTGATCACATTCGAAACATGTGAATACCATAATCATGTATTTTTGAAACATGAATCTCCATTAAACCTTAGTGAAAACATGAATGATATCAAATGTTAACTCTTTCCACATTACAAAATCCCAAAATTTCTATATACTCAAAACATGATGTCACTTTGTCCTTATATCAGTCATGGGATTGTTAATACTTTCATTTTCTCGGTATCCCTTCATTATGTGCATATCATCTTATTTCCAAAAATATATGAATAACCGTTCATTTTTACCAGTACCATTCAACATATACTTTAAAATAATTTTGGAAAAACAACTATGTAATAATATTTAGCTGTGTCTTTATTCCAAAGTACCATTACTTATTCAACATAACTCGTGATAAACATAAATCATTCCACTACCTTCTTAAACCATTGACCGAGCTACAACAATTCTTTCATCTAACATATCATTTGTAGTTTCTTCACCATCGTCAACATAAATACTACCCATATGACCATGATGATTCTTTTTATGAGACATTACCTTAGGGAATTGGTTTTCATATTTCCCCATTTCCTTTCACTTGATGAATTTAAGTGTTGGTGGTGCGTTCTCTGCAGTCTTTTCTTTATTCACATCATTAGCTACCCTTTTTCCATTACTTTGACACTCAGCTGCTCGATGACCTTCTTATACACACTTAAAACATTTTCTAGTCCCTTTAAGACAATCCCCACCATGCTTCTTTCTATGATTTGAGTACAACGAAACATTCCTCTTCCTTTCACCATTTTTCTGAGAATTTTCCTTGAACCCCATCTTTTGTTTCTTGTCAAAACCAAGAGATAGATACGTAACACCAACTCCCAGTTCTATCTTGATAGCACAACGTACAATTTCATCATATCTAATGAATGATATTATCTCTAATTCCCTTCGAAGACTTGGTTTTATGCCACTGAAGAATAGATCAACTTTACTTTCAGGTTGGATGATAAATACAGATGCATACATTGCAAGCTATGTAAAATTCACTTCTTATATACCAACAGATTCATCATCCTTTTACATAAGCTCAAGGATCTCATTTTCCATTTTTGTTCAAAGAATACGAGGGAAGTACTTATTGAAAAACAAGTTCTTGAACTCATCCATTTCCATGGATTAAATTTATCTTGGGGCCTTGTGTTCTGAATTAGAGTCCACCACTAGTCTGCTTCACCTTCTAAACAGTAAAAAGCCAAAATGACTTTTTCATGTTCTGAACAAAAAAGTATGGAAAATACCTTTTCAATGGCACTGATCCATTATTTAACTATAAGTGGATCGTAAGACCCATTGAAAGAAGGTGGAAATTGCCTCACGAAGGACTCAATAGAATATTGTTTCATTCTCTCCTCATTTGGAAGTCCAGAATGATTCATAGCTTGTGTAAGTATAGCAATATGATTTTTTACTCCATCTCCCATAACATTTAGTTGTTCATGAGGACAATCGTCGCATCATCCATTACGTTGATCAACACATTTCCTTTGGGTTCCAACCATCGTATAAAACCCAAAAATAATAGTGTAAGAGGAAAAAATCATGCTAGGAAAACAACATAATAAAGGGGGAGTACCTTCAATATCTAACATATTAGGTTTAATTCTAATATCGTTTCAGTAAATCTAGTACTATAACATATACTTATACATAACCTTAGGGACATCCCCATATATACATTAGATATATCTCTAGGGATCTCACTAAAGATTTCACATCCTAGTTTCCAAAAGTTAACTAAACCTCCCTCTGATACCAACTGTAGAGACCCAAACTTGACGTACATGGACATTACATTACTTTTGCGGAATACTTAATACATATAAAAAAACCTCAAGGACCGTAATAGTGTAGTGTATTTGGAAACTCAAAACATAATCTTCTAATCATGGTGAAAGATCTTCAATATCTCTCATAAAGATCTTCCGCTTTTTTTTCTTACCTAAAATATTTCTTTATATATTTGGGAAAAGAAAACATAAAAAGGGTGAGCCCAAATCCTCAGTAAGGGTATGCATGGAGAACATAAAACAATCCATAAACATTTTAACGTAAAAACATGAACATAAAACATAAAAATCATGACTAACAACATAAATCTAGGCATTACATAAGGCATAGATCACAAAGGAACATTAATCATGATAAAATATCATGGGAATAAAACATGTAATTGTGGAAACCATTGATCACATTATATGATTTCCATATTAGACAAGGCATTATTTCCAAGACTATAAAAGTGGACAAAGTCCATTAGTGAACCGGGTTTACATGTCGTTCCATCCATGTATTACTGAACCAGATTCCTTTACCATACCATCCATGTCTATCTCATGAGATATAAATGTTTACCCAATGCATTGAAGGGAGATATAGGCCCCACCCATCTCATAATGAAATAATTTTATCATGTGACAAAAAATAAACATACATCATTCATAATAACCTAAAAAATAAAATGGGTTTCATAAACATCATTCCTTTCTATCATAATCCATAAAAAAGAAATAGTTATCATTTCATCATAAGAAAAATCAAATCATGTAAATGATAGAGACATTATAATTGAAACATAAACATACTAAATAATGTCATCTTATATGAAAAATAGTTTTGATAAAACACTTGAAATTAATTCTTGAGGAAAATATCATTTATTCTTCAAAATCATTTTCTTTTCTCAAAATTCCATGAAATTTTAAATGAAAAGGATTTTGTTGAAAATAATCATTAAACATTGTAGATTAAGCTTCATTGAAATATTTCGTTATGAAATCATATAAATCCATTCATGCCGTATAAGTTAAAAAAACATTCTTCTAGTACATTTGACGAAAAAGTCAAAAAGTACCTTATATGGAAACCAACGGAAAGGTTCCTTCCATACAATGTGGTAAAAAGTCAACAAAGGGTAAAAATGACTTTAAACATACATGGAAGAATAGTAAAAATTTTATGAAAACATTTTTAGAAAACATGGACATAGATGATAAACATAACCCCAGTAAATACTTACAAATATGCAATCTTGGATAAAAATGAGATTTGAAAAATTTTCTATTACCTTAGGTCCAATTTCTTCCGTATGTTTCTGAAACTCCTCTTCTTCGACGCGCCTCCCCTTAACCACTTCTTAGAGCACTAAATATGGACTTTTAAGAAGACTAGGACCTCTATTAGGTTTCTTTGTAAGTGGAGAAGTGAAATGGGTAGGTTTTGGCTGAGATTTAAGGCTCAATGTGGCATGAGGAGGAGAGGGAGGCGGTGCCCTTTTATAAGGGAGGAGAGGGGCACCTTTGGAAACCTAAAAATGTTAATTTATAATAAATTCAAACCCCACTTAAAAACTTCCAAAATGACTCAAATCCAAATCTTAGAAGAGATAGGGTTGTAATCTCATCAACCAATAAAATTTATACATGTTGGGAATTTAGTTTTAATATTATCAACTCGATTTATCCTTATTTATTCTATTTAGTTTTGTTTGTGGTAATAATATTAAAAATTTTAAATTGTTATAAATAATCACTTATGTGTTATAAATTGTCCATAATTGGATATGTTATGACATTTTAGACCATATAAATTTTAATTTATAATTTTTAAATATTTTTGTTATTTTTTAACAATTTAAAAATATTTTATTTTTATAAAATAACAATAGTGTCAATTTTGACACTATTCATTTGTTTGATTTTAAAAAAAATCCACAAAGAGGATATATTAGAACCAAAATATTAAATTAGTTCCCAACATGTCATATTCATCTAGGAAATTTGTGGATAACATTAATTAGTTCATAAAATATTTAGTTTAATACTTTTAAAATCATTTATTTCATATTTCTCTAAATAAAATAATTACTACAAAATTTTTTTATAATCATTTAATATACATATTTGTTGCATAAAATTATAAATAAAATACTATAATGTAGGTAAATCTAATATCTTTCATAAAAAGGCTTTTACTATAATTTATCATCTTAAAATCACAGCATTTAAATTGTTATATTTATTTAATTATGAAGGTGACAACTTTGACGTCATATAAAATAAAATAATATAAGTTTCATAATCGCTTTTATAAGGCTCCAAATAGTCAATAATTCGACCATTGAATGATTATTGATTACATGTACATGGCCAATAAGTTTCGGTCAGGTGTTTGTGGCATTTATGGTCACTTTTAGTTTAATAAAAATTTTATTATTGATTTTTCAATAAATAAACAATTTCGGCATCACTATTGTGTCACCATTAATGATAATTATTTAATCCCTGAAAATTCTAAATAAATTTACATGATGTAGATAATTCTATTATATTTTTTTTGACTATTTATTTTTGAAGTTTTAATAAGTTTATCACTAAATTAAAATTATTACTCTTATAAGATATAAGAGAGTGACATGTTGTCACTTTCTTTGATTTTAACAATAATTATATCATTTTCAGGGTCCAAAGTCCTATGAATGAATATATTTAGACCCTTATGTGATATGGGTCGACTTTCATTCATCCAATAGAATTTTAGAAGGTGTTAGTGTAATTTTATGATCTTATTTTTACCCTTAATTACCTGATTTATCTTTAACTATGGTAAATAAAATATACCGTAGTTACTATTCATAATGCCTAAAAATAATAAGTATCCTATTAACATAATTTGGACCTACTGATTCCAAATATGGAATCCATTTTTCCAAATTTAAATAATAGAAGATGCAGAAATTAATTTGAAATTAATCCCGTTGTTAAGAAAAGGAGTTTTAAAAGTTAAAACATTTCAAAAGATTGAAATGATTTTACCTATGAATTCAATGTAAAATCAATGCTAATGACATAAATTATGTTAAATGGTAAAAATCTATTCTATTTATACATTAAAACCATTAAATATTATAATTTAACAATATATATTATTAATATGAAAAAAATGTGTTTTTAATTAAAATATTGCGTGTTTTTACTATTCCTTAAAATATAAAAGTTATCAGAATAATATGAAAATTTTATCCAAAGTATGTTTTTCTACCCTAATTTCAATGATGAATTTTATTTTGTCAAATTGAACTTATAAACATGTAAGAAAAACTAGATTTAATGTTGGTGCGCCATCAAAAGGAGGCAAAATTGCATTTTTTGAAAAATACTTATTTTACCCGAAAAAATTATTTTGTTCTCATACCATGTTCTAATAAACCGGTAAGATGAATTATAATGTCATAAAATTGAAAATGTAGTTAATAATATTTATAAAATCTAGATCATAATAATATTATAACAATATATCATTGTTTAGTGAAACTCAGTATTGCGTACAACATAGGCTATTGAGGAAGGTTGATTTTGCATGCAACACAAGCCAAGAACAGTGTTTGTGTATAATAAAAGTTAATATGGTGTTGCATATAGCACAAGATAATTTTGGTGTGGCGTACAACACAAGACATATATGAAATTAAAAGAATATTTTTCATAAAATCTCAGGGTGTTACAGACAATGTTGTGGGAATCGAACCCACAACCAGAGTGTGATTGGGATTTATCGTCTACCACTGGACTATGAGAAGTCCTTAGTTAGTGTGACTAATTCTTTTTAGTTAAATTATTTTATTGATATATAATTAGTTGATTTGGGATCTTATGTCTTATCAAATGGATATCCTTATTATAGGAAAATCATTTGGGAATTAAGTGATAAATGTTATTTTGGAATATGTTCGCTCTGTTATGAATACTATATGCCTAAGGAAAATAGAATTTTATAGGATTTAATTTGAGGAGTAAGGTTGGATTTTTTATCTATGTTTTTATTGTGTATTTATAGTGATTTGGGCTATTTATAATAATGATTAACCTGTCATAGAGAATATGTGATTAGGTTAATTAATTTTAAGTATGTGACTTTAAGAGTTGTTGATGTTATTTGGAAATACATTTTAACATGGAAGACTGTGTAATAAAATTCTTCTATGTTTTGGGTTTCAATATTAGTTTGGATTATATTTATGGATTTTAAGGATAATTGTTTTTTGAATAGTATTTATTCAACATTGGGTATTGTTGGTTTAATTATAGAAATTAAGATAAGTATTTCTTTCTCTAACGGATTACTCTTTTTTGGGTATAATCTGATCTTGTACTAACTATTTTGGTTTTTGTTAATATCTAAAGTCAATGTAAATGTATATATTTTATCCTTTTTGTATTATGTGATTCTCTATAAGTTGATTCTGGCACTTTAGGTGTGACCAAGTCATCTTGAATACTCATCATTTGGAAAAAAAGATGAGTTAGTGGTAGAAATTTATTAAAGGATGAAACACTACTTAAAAATTAAGTATATCTATTTATGTTCTTAGTCAATCTCATACATAAATTCATCAAGTTTATGAAATAGAACATAAAAAAAATCGTCCGTTTACTTTTCTTACTGGGAAACTAATTTCCGTTTATCCCATCAGAAGTTTGTGGTTTTCTTGTAGTTAACTTTCTCCTGATCATGTCTTCTATCCCTCTCTATTAGAATGTTACACTTATATTATCTTCCATATCCATGTTTTCTTACATGGAATCCTAGTATGGGTTATCTCGGGTGATATTTGTACTTCTCCTTCTTTCTTTTAAAGTGATAGTTTTATTTACTCTTTTTCGGATGTGGGACTTTCAATGAAGTTCCCAAGCCCAATTTTAAAATTGTGAGGATGCAGTTTCCAAAAGTGGTGAAGAATGTAACACCCCAAGATTTTATAGCAAGTTATTTTCTTTAATGTAATTCAATAGCTTACGCTATAGGAAACACCGAGTTCAAGCATACCATGACTTACCAAACTAGACATTCGAAAGAGGTTATGAATAGTATTAACTAAAATTTGAATTTTATATAGTCAATATAATTTTTTAATCCATATTATGTGTTTCTTAGAGATTATATAAGAAAAAATTTAATTTTTTTACAGACAAAAGAAGTAATTTTCAAATTTTTTTTGCAATTTTACCTCCTTTTAACGGAAAAAACTTTTTAAAACCAATATTTCACACATTTATATATTCAATTTAATGAAATTAAATTCTTATTTAGAATCGGGACATAAAAATTTATTTTGGATTAATTTTTGGTACTTTTCTAAAAAAATATATTTTGATGAATACTGAAAAATACTAAATTTTAATTGAAAACAACTTTTTTAATCAGAATAATTTATAGTGTTAAATTATAAAATTGAATGGTTTGGATGTATAATTATATATATATTTACCATTTAATATAATTTTTTTCATTGGAATTAATTTCACTTTGAAATTATACATAAAGAAGTGTCAGTCTTTTAATAGTTATTGTTTCTTAAAAACACTCTATTTGTTTTGACAATGGGAATTAATTTTAAATTAATTAATACAACTTCTATGTTTTGAATTTGGTAAAATAGACATCATTTTTGGATTCATAATATTGAAATTAGCTTAGGGTGAATTTTTTGTATTTTTATGAAAACATTCAATTTTTGATGAATAGTGAAAACCTCTGAGTTATAGTTGAAAACCGAATTTTTATTTAAATAATTATTTATTAAAATTTATTTTAGGTCCAAATAGATACATAATACCTATATAGTATCAGTTTAATTCATTGGAGTTAGTTTATAATAATTTTAGATATATAAAAAGATTACTAAACTTTTCATTGTCTTTTATCCACCTCTTAGGAGAATTAGAAAATTCACATAAAACATAATTATACCGCTTCTATGAGTTGAATTTAAAAAATCCTAGAGACACAGTTGATATTAGTAAGTAAAATGTGTTTCAGTATGATGAAAATAATTTTTTTTCAATAGTAACTTTTAACTTTTTTTTACCACGGTTAAAAGTAAATAGGGTAATTAAGGGTAAAAATGATATTATTATTACCCTAACACATGTTCTAATTCTATTGGATAAGTATAATTCGACCAAAAACAACCTTAGGAATAAAATATGAACCTCTTTGGTCCACATGTATTAGACTAGGACACTTATTATTATTCATTTTACAGAAGAGTTAAATGAGTTAAAATCAAAGGTTAATAACAAAAATATTTTTAATTTAAGGTTATACATAAGATAAATTCGACTATAAATATTCATTATAATGATAAAAATATTTCCTACATAATTGTATTTTATTTATATTTTTTAGACCTTAATAAATTTAATATATTTACGACACAATGATGATGCAATAATTACCTAATTTATAAAATATTAAAGTAATTGATATTATAAATATCCAAATAAATTTAATTTTAGACTTTTTTATGAATTACACTAATTTTATAGATTAATATGATATGTTAGGGTTGCTTATATGAGTTTCTCTAAAAGTAATAATGATTTTATGAACTTAGAAAAAACAAATACCAAATAGTGTCAAAATTGACATAATAGTGTTTTAAAAACAAATATTATATTATTAATTGATATTGTATTCTTAAAAATCTAAGGATAGTCCAAAAGACTTATTTAATGATATTTGTATCACTAATGAACTACTTTGAGTTCACTAGGATGTATATAGTAAGTTTATTAACCATATAATATCAAAATACCGAGAGATATGATAAATCTCAAACTATTTAACTAAGGGTTAAATCTAAATGAAAAAGTTAAAATAGTAACCCAAACCTTTATAAAAACTATTTTTTGAGTGGTTTTTGACCCATACCCACCTTATCCTTTAAATAATCTATTTTTGAGCCATTATAAACCGAAGATGATTTTATTATAAAATAATATTTCAAGCTTTTCCTAAGCAGCCCCCACCCCTCTTATAAAAGAGAACTCCCCCTTCTCTTTAAGTCACACCTTCATATCCATTTGGCTAGTCCAAAATCTACCCAAATACCCTCTCAACTGTCTAAAATTCATCCTAGAGGACTTTCTTTAGTCATAAATCCAACTTGAGGAGCCCTTTTGATCATATGTGTGTACGTACAGCTTATCATCTCCACGTCGTGGTGTAATAGTTATTCAATACATTATTATTTGGATGGGTATAATAATGATGTGTAATTGATTTAAAAAATAAATATAACATGATAATTATTCTTTATATATGATATAAAATCCAATTATATATTATTTTAATATCAAAACAATGGTATTGTCGCTCGTGCGTATGTACAGATTACCGTCTCCATGAACGCGATGAGAATCATTCCCCATCGTATCCATTCTTGAATAATTTTCATTAGATGATTAAAAATAATGTTTAAAGACTTGATATAATTCTGGATATTAATAATATTCATCCCATCCATAAAAAGAATGACTCACATAACAAAGATTATAATGGAAAAAAAATCCGTTAACACCCAAAACAACGATAATACTAAGATACTATTAACAATGCAATGTTAAAATATCATATATGATATCATATTGATTTATATGATTTTGTATAACTTAATAAAAATTATTTCACCATTATACAGGAGGTTAACCAACCATCGACCAAGGAAAATTACAAGGTAAGGGTTTTCTTAGATAACTTTTAATTATGTGTGATTTCTATTGTTCGTCACTTATTTATTAAATGTGGTGTATTGTGTAATGTAATTTGATATATATATATATATATATATATATATATATATATTATCATGATTCTCTTTATATTCAGGGTATTATGTGATTTTTTTTATATTAACTTTTTTCCATACGACTCAATTGATTGCAACAAAGGGTTTTCATCTCACTTATTGTTTCTATGAGATTTATGCCATAATACCATTATTTCCATTTGTGTAGTGTATGTACTTCCCAATGATTGAATTATTTGGGTAATATAATTGAATTTATGAGTAATTAAATCTTCATTTTATGATCCATATTTCATGGGACATATGTTTTGTAAGTTACCAAATTGGTAATGGAATTTCAATTTTCAATTTCCACTCATTCGGCTTTACGCATACTTCATTTATTATTTTACTCCATGATTATGTGTGGAATAACTATTTATTATTTGTGTAGTTATTTACACTACCCTTTATGTGGATATAATTTTGATACACATAATTACTCCATTGATAAATTCTCAATTCATTAATATGAACTTGCTAAGAGTAATTTTAACTCAATCTCCATTTATTGAGTTAAAAATCCAATTAATTGGGGTTGTTTTTATAAGAATATGTGCGAATGTACTCAGATTTATTGACACTGAATATCCAATAATATTTAGTTAATTTATATTTTTTCACACAAAATTATGTCCTTGATTTATCCTTAACACAAGGATATGGTATTTATAATAGAATTCATCTCAATTTACATTCCATTGAGACTTCTTCGTTGTTATGCGCCAACTCACTTTTGTTTGGTGTATATAACGTATATTGACAAAGTATATCATGAATCCATTTATTCTCATAATATTGTAAAGTTTTTATTACCTCAATTATTTATATTCAAGTGTCTCTTTTGTTGTTAGGAACTCTAAGTAAAATATCTTTATAATTTTTTTTAAAGATTTATTATTGAAATTCTTTCCCATTAATGTCCATGTTTTAAAACTGGTTTTAAGGATTTATTTTTATGGACATTAAAGTTTTATAATTTAAAATTCCTTTTGAATGTTAAAATGTGGTATGAGACACATTGATTAAAAAATCTATTTTAAACGGCTTCTTGATAAATAGTAAGACTAAAATGTTTCCAAGAAAAAGGTGGATATTTCTCTCAAATAGTTTTGATGATCATTTTCATCTATGTAAATTTCCTTCATTATTCTCGATTTAGGTTAATCTATTAAAATAAAATCTTCCATATTATATTTAATGAGTTATGTTTGACTGTGGATGTGCTATTTTTATACCATTCATTGTTTTTGGATAAGTATTGATATTCCCTATGCTAGTTTCAAAACAAATTTTTATGTTTTGTTTCTCCCATTTTATATGAGGAATGCATTGGACATAGTAAGTGATGGGTATAGCCCGATATAGCTCCTAAATATATCAGTAGGTATCATGAGACAAACTAGTGTCTTGGCACAAGGCCTAAAAAAATATTATTTGTAGTCTTGGCACAAGTCCTTGACTATTTGGTTATGAAGGTCTTTCATTATGACTTCAATAATTATGAAAGTGGCTATTGATATTTCATGTGACTGTTAGAAAAATAGAATATCCATGTGAGTAATTAAATTGAATTTTTTGATTTTACCATTTCCATATTATGCTGAAATTCATGTTTAAAAGGCTTTTGTTTTAGTTTTATACATTCCCTTAAATGTTTATGCTTATTTATGAATGTTTTCGCTATATTGTTATCCTTAATGAGCATATGATCTCACCCCTTTATATGTTTTATCTTTCCTAGGATGTGAAGAATTATATTATGAATGACCTGTAGGGATATTCTATGGGATCATAGTGTAGTCCATGGAAACAATGTTCCTGTAGTTTTCCATTTTATGATGTAATGTAAACATTCTGAATGTATCTAGTACATCCAAGGCTACTAAACTAATCGATCTTTCGAGACTAGATATTTTGTGATCATGACAATGATATTTAATAATGCACCGACTCTGGGCTTCTGGGGTCAGGGTGTTATATTATCTAAATTAAAAAAAACATAACATCTAAACAGAAATATAGAATTGAATTTTCATTATCTATGTGGCATCAAATAGTCATACCAATGTCTATATGGTAAAACCTTTTTTATAAAATATAAATTATTATTTTAGACAAAAAATTATCCTCAAAGTCTCTTCATTTTATACAAAAACATTTATTCTATTCTTTATGGTCGTACAATCTAATATTCCACTATATTATGCAAAACTACACTCATATTCACAAAAAACATCAGAAATTTCATGTGCAAGTATAAAACATCTATTTTCTTATAAAAAATCTCCCCATTGATAATTTTAACATATACATATCAAAGTATTTATATGAAAGTGAATATCATACTTCAAACATCAACAATACTAGGACTATGTAAACTCTCAATTTCTAAGAATATATGAAATATCAACCTGACTTCAAATATTAGGTTTCTCCCCTTATAATGGTTTCACTCCACACTTAATGACCATAATATATTTCTTCCAGAAATAATATCAATGTATTTTATGAAAATAGGAGGAATTTAATAATTTCAAATGAACACCAATTGAAATTTCAGTCATTCGAGATAGTCAATTTATGAGACATCTTTTTGATCCCTAGGATTGATCCACATACCCTTTTTATGGATGAAAGAGGTTATATTATAACATTTCTATGGTTATAAAACAATTTATGAGACATCTTTTTGAACAAAGACTAATTTTTTTGTATCTCTTAAACGCCTTAATTTTTCAAGCTTTCATTTTTTTTTGTTTCTACACCTATAATTGTTTTTCTGTATAAACTTATTTTCATTAAAAATTATTTTTATATCTATATTTGATTTATTTTTTAATCAAGAATAATAGTTTGATATTTTGATTCTTTTTTTACCCTCCTTTTTTCTTTTAGTTTATTGTGCCTTATGATCAATATATAATTGGGTCAATGTACCTTATTCTTATTTGTCATGAAAATATTATTTTTAGAAAAATATTTGTCACTAGGGACCAATAATTTATTATTATTATCTATTACCAAATCTATTTTACCATATTGGACTATCATACATTTTTTAGAGTTTTTCAATACAGTTTTCACATTCCACACAAGATATTTTCCTTCTTTGATTTACCCTTTTGGGGAAGCTCCACATCTTTAACGATTGACTTTTTGGAAGTGGTTCCAAAATCATTCTTCACATTTACACAACTTAATGGGGAATTCATTTTTATCTCATCATTACTATTTGTTGTTACCTTATCCTTTCTTGAACATAAGATCTTTTTTTGTTTGATGTATGCTAATATTCATTATATGTGTGAAAAATAAAATATGTTGATTCTTCTCTAAATAATGTATAGATTTATTTTCCTCCATTTTGATACATTCTTATTATATGACTAACTTAAATGTTTTTTTTATGGAAACATACTTATTTATAGTATATTAAGATGTTCTATCTTTATCCTCTATATTTCATAGTTTTATTTTTTACCTAGAGACATTTAAGGTTGAGTGAGTTCTTTTCATCCTCAAGATATCTCAACATGACTTCCCAATATCTCTTTATTTTATGAATTTTTTCCTCACGCATATTACAAAATTAATTTATATAATTTCATGGGTAATTAATTCTTTTTCTTTCACAATAAATTTAAATTCATTAATTTAATGTGCAGCCTTGTGAAATTGTTCAAAAGAATAGACCATATCATCCTTTTTTTATAAAAAACACTTTATCATCAATGAATAATTGAAATATTACATAATACATTCAGAATTTGTATTTTATTATTTTCAATTACATCTCTGTTCATTTAATCTATATAATGATAATTTTTTTTAAATTTATCTTTACAATTCATTTTCCATATATTTAGCAACATCTAGCGGCTATGATTTTTCATTGTAATGCTCTTAAATAAATCCAAATATAATAGAAATACTTTCATTAGAATATTTCTTCAACAAACATCTAAAATCACTAAATAGGATGTCAATGACTTTAATCGCTTTTGTATCATCACATCTATAACAACTAAGCTGAAATAAATTTAGTGCGACTTTAAAAAAAGATCTAATCAGAGGTGGCCTTCTTTGAAATTAATTTTTACACCCAATAGTATACGAGTAGAAAAATGATTGGGAGGTGAATTTGGTGTTGAGTTTTTTTAACAAATTAAATATTATTATTTGGTTAGTTTTTGCAAAATATAATTATACCTTTATTTAAGGTTAGTATAATTATAATGATGCGATATTTTACCGAACAACTATCTATAAAATGCATGGTAGTAAATAAAAAAGATATTTTAGTAGGGTTCAATATTAAGATATTCTCCATTACTTAATGTGTTGTTACCACCAATTAAATATTATCCACAATAATATTATGTAGATTATAATGGATAGTGTTTTCCACAAAAAACTAAGTCACATTGTGTTTAATTATCCTATATCTCATTATATTTGTTTTTTATAATAGAAATAGATTATTTATTGTCGCTTCAAACTACTATAATTAAGTCATACCTTGGTATCCCTATGTACCTATGGTCACAAAAGTTCTATAGAGTACCAACATATATATATATATATATTCACTTAATTTTTTTATTTTTAGAGATATATGGTTCATTATAGGATGCTTCCAAAATAATATAACTGATCTTCTTCAACTGAATACTGAATTATTTAAATATAATAAATTCTATAGGAAATGTTCCTGAAACTCAGTGTCCACAATTTTCCCACATACATATTTCCTTAAAACATACATATTTTGATTCCTCTTTGATCATGCATAGAAAGGATTGACCCCAAATATAGATATCACAAAACAATTGGTCTATTGAAATTTTTTATTCTCATAAATTCTTATCTTTCAAACATATATCATATTGATATAAAACTCCTCTTCTTCTACTACTTTACTAAAACATTCTATGTATTATTTTTCACATTATTCAAGGGTCTATATCTATATATCGCATAGTATTACTAATATCCACTTCTCTATAATTTCATACTCAAACTGACAACACTTCTTTCTTCCTTTCCTTTTTATTTTCCCTCGAATTCACATCCACTTAACCACATAGGAATCCCATTAAATGAATAAATTATTTTAAAAATATGATAAATGGTATGTTGAGGTGAAAAATAAACTACCAATATATAAGAACCATTATATAATACCTATTATAGTTTTCCATACATTCCGATGCATAATTGTTTTTCAAATCAACTAGTATTAAAAAAATTAAACAGCTAAATGATTCCCATTTCTGAAACTCGACCAAAAATTTATTCAAAAGATATGTATAATATTAATATAATATTATTCTAATCTTCATTATAATTTTACTTAAATTTATTTAAATTTATCTTCATTATAAAACTCATAGAAGTCCTGGACTCTTTTTCCTAAAAAATATCTATAAATACGACACTATAAATCATCACAATTTTATATATTTATAAAATGAATAAATCTATGGTGTGGTAGTAATTTCATTACATTTTTTTAATATCCATGAAAAACAATTAATCCTAAAATAATATATTTATACAAAACAATAAAAATATCAACTCTTCATCTTTCAATCTTGTGTAATTTCCATGAATTCTATATTAGTTCCTCCCAAACACTCAAACATCCATGAATCAATGGATGTATTAAATGATAAATATTATCTCAATATTTATTGTTTTATCATCTACAACATTATTGAAGACTCATGAAACTAATTTTTTGCATGATAGAATATACGCAATGGTACTTATTCTCTTTTTGTTCTTCCCTATTAGCTTTAAGAGTAGAAACAATAGCTCAGACCATCGTTTCTTTAATCATAATTATGTTTTAAACTCAAAGTCACATATTTAATCTAAAACCGTGATTTTCTTAAAAAACTCAATTCTTTGGTCCACAAAAAATGCGACACACAAAACCATGTTTTAACGATCCACAATATACAATTAATATTATTCTTTAAAAAAGACCATTATAACCTAAATATTATAAAAGGTTTAATGAATAGTAATATTTATTTAAATCAAGTTTAAAGGATAAAGAGATTATATTTATAAATAATTACTTAAATTTTTTTAAATTATTTATAGTATTCAAAAGAACTTTTTTTAAAAAAACAATCTTTATTTATTTTTGTTTACCACTAATAAAATTATTTTCTTCTCATTTTTTTAAAATTTATTTGAAAAAATGAGTGTATTTTTTATAATAAACATGTAAAAAATTTCTTTGGATGATTTTTTCATATTTTTCTAAAAATTTTAAATTTTTAACGATTCATGAAATATTTAGTTTTTATTGAATACTACATTTTCGTATAAATAATTTACAAAGTAATATTTTGTTTTAGAATAATTTAAAATTATGATTAATTAAATTATATTATAATTAAACCAATTTAGGTCAATTTAATCAATTTTATGTTGAAATATTATATATTTTTTTATTCTTATGAAAACAATTTCTTTTGAAAACAATTTTTCCTCGGATCCACAAGGTTTATATTTAAATTAACTTCATCCATATATTTGAATTTAATTTGGAAAAAAGGGATTCCATATTTGGAAATAGAATAATTAATATCATATAATTATTTCAATATTATTTTTTCATGATGAATAGTAAATATAGTAAAAATTAATTACTACGGTTAAGGTTGTAACACATTTATGGGGGGAGTAAATAAAAGGAAAAGAGTTAAAATAGACCAAAAATTTTCCAACTCATATTATATGGAAATATAGAAACATTATATCATATAATGTTCAATAATTTTCTATTTTGGATCCATTTGGCCTATTAAAATGTTGTTATAAAATTTTCTTTTCAAAAATTTCAATTGTATCCTCTCTTCCATATATAAAAGGAAGCCTCTGATCCACTCTACCTTACATGTATAAAACCTTATGTTTCTACAATTACCTTCTCCATTACCTTACTCACTTGTCTTCCCTCATCATGGAGTCCTTTGTTTTAAAGATAATATAAGAAGTTTTTATGTATAATCCTAAAGTAGTGGTCCAAAAAAGAGGTATTTTTCATAACTGTGAATCATTGTTTTATTTATTATTATGCCACCTTCAAATATTACTCAGTCATGTTCATTAAATATCTTATGTATCTGAAATATACTTATATATTATTATTTTAATGGGATAATTTAATTCCATGTCCACTTCCATAAAATAGGAAATAAAACTATTGATTGTGTATGAGACCGACAACCGCATAACGAACTGATGTAAATCATTTTTCATCATCGCCGATCACATATATTATTGTTGAGGGATTTAATTTTCAATTATAATATTTTTGAAATATTAGTCCTTATATAATATTAATATATCATATACCTTGATACCTTAACATCCATTGACAAATGATTACATTGTTCATGTTTACTGAAAAATACCACCCTATGCAGTGATGTGGTTCATTTTTTCATACTAAATCACGTGGATGGTATATGTAAATATATTTAACTAAATAATATGATTTTAATTATATAAATGTATTTATTTAATTATAAAATAACCCTTACCTTCTTTTTATCACGATCATTGAAAAATAAAAACCTTACCCTTGTGTAGAAAGTCATACAATCTCCATGGTTATAACGTAGTGAGTTGTTCATAAACCACCTTAACAACTAGTTTTAATGTTATATTTGATTTATAAAAATGATATTTATTTGTTGAGTATTATTCTAGATATTATTAGATAATAATATCTTTGATCTCAGTGAACATTCCAATGTGATTTTGGACATATGAGTCGAACATCGTCAAAAAATATGACTTGAACCTAAATGATTAAGTAATTTAATTTGAAATGATAATTTATGAAATTAAATGAATAATAAAAATGGAAATTTTTATTATGAAATTAAATATTAAGCATAATTATATTACTCAAGATTAAAAATAATGCATGTGATGATTCAGGCTTGAGGTATGATATCTGTCTAAACATTCATTTTCACCTAGTTATGACCATTATCTCTCTAACAATATTTATCTTTCTATTTCTATTAATGGAGTTATCCTAAATTATGTTTATGTGTCTTCAAAATATATAACTATCTTATTATCCCTTGCTTATATAGGGTCATACATGACTTATCTCCATTTCTCAAATTTCATCATTATGAAATTTCAATTGATTATGATATGAGGAAAGATTATGAAATCCAATTTCCATCCATGGGTAAATATTTTTTATCAATTATGATTGATTTTATTTTTTCTGGAACACATAAATCATTAACATGTTAGGATGGGTTCTCCCTGATAACACCCCAATGTATTGGGTAATCTTTCAATCTCATGATGAGTCATTTATATGATTATGGAGTAATCCTAATCCCTAATGGGACTTCTTACAACATTTAATATTTCCTAGTATGTTAGACTTGAATCTTGGGTATGTCATGTTATGTGTTTCCTCCACATTTCCTATGATTCCATGTTCTTATTAAATTGTGTTTTTTATGTTTTGATCCCATGTGATTCAATCATGAATCATCTATTTTATTATATCATGTTATACTTTTTAATCACATGCTGTGGTTCATTTTCATGATATTACCTTATTATAATTTTCATCCCATGAATTTATTTTATATATTCACCTATTTATCCAATTTATCTTGAGGATCTCAAATTGATTTAGGATTTCATTACACAGAATGGAATTATGATGTTATATTTTAGTTTTATTTTGATGTATTATAAACCTAGTCTTCAAAAGGAAACGGGCCACATATTCTTTGGGATACACTTATTGGATATTTATTTTTTAAAATAATGTGATAATTTCTGTAACAAGATTGGGTTTCCATAGATGGTATTATAGAAAATATTTATTTAACTTTTCAAATAGATGGAGAGAAAAATTTAGCGAGAACCCTAAGGATAAGTTTATGTATTTTTAGATATCTAGAAAATTTGGTGAAGGATATCATGACTGGATTTTTAGAAATTACATGCCTCATTAGATAGTAAATTTGGATGTGGATCTGGTATTTTTCTAACAATGGGTATAAATTCAAAAAAGTAAATATTGAGATGGAATCTATTACCTTTAGTGCATGAAAAATGGAATTTTTGTACATCAGGTTTGACACTCTTGGGGAATATTATTTGAAAATTAAAAAATTATTTACGAACCATTATAAAGGGAAAAATATTGTTATGTTAAAAAACTGAAAAGTAAAAATTATCATGTATAACCTAGACTGGAACATATAGAAAGATAATTTTGAATATTATTATCATTTACTAGTTATTCTTATATGTTTTGAATTTTCCTTTTCATATGAAAATGTATCCACATATTTTTAAGATAATGAATATAAATATATTAAAATATGATAAAAACAAAATTTATAGGAAATTTGATGATTTTATGAATGATTTTAATAGTATCATGGGAGCGATAGATGAGATATTCATGAAAATAATATCTCTACTATCTCTTTTTATGAATAATAACATTAATCATGTAAAATTTCATACTCCTCTTAATGAGGATAAATTTTCAATTGATTTATTTATGGAAAAAAGGAATCCTACACATAGTGGATCTTCTTTCCCCCCTTATTGAGGCAATGTGGATTAAATCCATTTAGAATACATTATATTTCTTCTAATTCTGAGAGAAATTGAATATTGTGCTTATCGTTTCTTTCACTGAGGGGGACATTGATCATTGGTGGACACTGATTAGGAAAAAAAGTCAAAGGAAGATATTAATTATATGGAATGGTAATAAATTATGAAAATATTTTTGGATAATTATTTTCACTAAACACTACATCTTAAATTAGAAATAGATTTATTCAGTATAAAGAAAAAGGAAGATGAATCTATCAGGAATATTTTGAAAATATCATAATGATTTCTCGGAATGCATTAAAATTTGAAATCCACATTGAATTCATGGTGGACCAGTTATTTAATGGGTTAATGCTATGTATGTGAAATTTTTTTCATTTAGGAAATTTAATGTTATGAATAGATTTTCTATTATTCACTAAAAGTTGAGATGGATATCAGTTACACTCAATGGCCTCATGTTACTTGAGATATAAAATTTAAAATGGTTATTTATTTTATCTTAAAAATAGATAAAGATCATGGAGGAAATAAAACCCAACATACCACTAGTCAAAAAGTGTAGGAACAAGCATCTGAGAAACTATCTTTTGGGAACTGGGGGACACTTAAAATGTGGTAAAAGGGGAATGAGGGTATCTATTTCCTAATAGAAATTAAGAAACCCACTAATATGTTAAAAGAAAAGGTGGTTCTGATCAATACTCCACCTTCAGTGGTTTGTTTCAAACTAAGGATATAGTGGAATAATACAATATAATTCTCTAAGCTAAGGGGTGTCAGAGACAATCAATGAAAACAACCTCAAAGTCCTAGAGAATAAGTAATAGAATATTTTATATCTACTATTGAGGTATATCCTCCCAATTATGTAGAGATAGATATGATTGTTATTAATTCAAGAATAGGTTCGTACTATTTGAATTTAGTTGTATGAATTTTTTCATATCTTTCATACTCAATAAGACTTTTTAAGAACCACACAAAAACATTTGTCTTGATCTATTTGTGAGAACAAAAAAATGGTGAAATGGTTTCATTCAATGTATAAAATTCCTCCCTAATCAAATATTTCATATTGAATATTTATGAATATTAAATCTCAGTTATTTTAGTGGAGTTGGATGAAATTTTATTTATGGATTAGATATATTTCTATAAATACAGCATATAAAATCTATAGATGGATTGTACAATCAACTATTTGTAATAAAATATTTCGTTAAGGAGGAACTTCGATTAGGATATCACCAATTATGGGTGAATTTGGAGTGTATCACCAAAAATAACTTTCGAATAGGGTATGGACACTATGATTTAATATTAATTTCTTTAGGCTCACTAATTCTCTATAAATATCTATGTAATTAAAAATAGCGTCTTTATCGATTACCTTAAAAAAATTGAATCCTTTATTGTTGATATTATATTTTACTATAAAATAAATGAGGAGCATTATGGGCATTTGAATACTTTTATTAAGGCTTTGAAAAAGGTGAAGCTATATGGAAATCTTAGTAAATAATATATTTTGAGGAAGAAAGTATCATTCTTAGGTCATATTATCAATAAAAATGGATATATATGGATCATTCTATGAAAATGGAAATTGTGGACTACCCTAGATAAATATCTATTATGAAGATATGTAGGTTACATAGACAATTTATGTATTACTGATGATTTGTGATAAAATTATCACTATTTTTAAATTAACTATCTAACTAAGATAAAATAAAAGGGAATAATTATTTTTTGGACTAGTGAATGTAGAGATATATTGATGGATTTTAAAAAGAGGATTGCCACTACAGTAGTCCTCATTCTTCCCATAAGTGTTTATCTTTTGTTGTTGTTTCACAATGCTGATTCAAAGAAGTGGATGGTATGTGGGATGATGGAGAATGATAATGTGATATTCTTTTCCTCATGGTAGTTGATAATTCTGGATAAGAACAATGCCACACATGATCTAGAGTTGGATGAAGTGATTTATGAATTGAAAATCGGGCCACATTATCACTATGGGGACAAGTGTTAAATATATATGAACAATACGAGACTTAAATATATATTCCTCGAGAAGGATCTCAATGATAACGTGAAATTATTGTTAGATATAATCATGAAAAATTACTGTTCAGTCCATTGCCATCTTGATACACTAAAAGTGGTGGAGTATTCACTATATAGAAAGGATCTGGTCAATTTATGAGCGATTAGAATGGATATTTATCAAATATTTTTGTAAATATAAAGGATGGACATGGGAGTCATGAAGGAAAACCTTCCTTCCTTTCAAAAAATATTGCAAAACCATCCCTTCACGAGAAGTTAATGGATTATCGAATAGGTGATATGGAATTAACAAATAGAGTGTAAACCTTAAAAAAATGAAAATTAATGGAGTTAAAAATAGATAAAGATTGATTTATAGTATTTTGGTTACAACAATGTGTACCATAAAATCCTCAGATAAATTAGAAGATGTTGAATGGTGCAGATAGACCAACCTTTTCCAAACACCCATGGATCAAGGAGAATTATCTGGATCTCCAAGAGTACTACTAGTGGGAAAATATGAGGAGGTATACAACACAATATACATAAAAGTTAATGGTATATCTACTAGTGAAGTATGAAATGTGAAACTATAAGTTTATAATGCAACCATCATCCAAACCCAAATGGAATTAAGGAAAAATCATTGTATACATTCTCACTAATCTTCCAAATACCTGAAGTGGATAAATTAATATCAGTGGGGTAAGATCATTTTTCAAAGACTTACAAAATAATTTCAATTCAATAGGACATATCTCTCAATCATATTCCAAGGATATACACTTTAGAGGTGGTGAGGGTGCATGGAACAACACTATCAATATATATAATTGATATTATAGATTTATTAAAAATTTCTTGAATATCCTCTTCTTTTTTCAAAATAATATGTTGTACTTTATTTCACCTTATCAAACCTAAAATGATAGATAATCTTAGTATACAATTCATACATTAAAATTTATTTTGAGATAATGTTCAATGCACATCTAAGGAGGATGGTATCAACACCTTCCAATGGTTGAGTTCTCGTAAAAAAATAGGTTCTAGTCAAATATCCAAATGGCTCCAAATGAACCCCTTTATCATAATAGGTGTAGAAAATGCTAATTTTTGGTTGAAGTTGGTAAAAAATGTTTTTGGGACCTAAAAATGATTGGTAAATAGTATAAAATTTCAAGACCATTCAACATCACATCATGATTTCCTAGTGTCGAGAAAAGAGTTAGAAAAACAATCATAAATGGAACATTGAGTTTGAGGTTGGGGATAATTTTCTCCACACCTATATAAATGGTAGATAATTAAGAGATGGGGAAAAGGGGAATGCTAATCCCAAGGTATTTAAAACTGTTTGATATTTTCAATGGCATCAGAGATTTAGCTAATCTATCAACACCCCAACCAAACCTTTATCGAGTACTTGATTTTTTCCACATATCCATCATATGAAAGAACATAATAAATCCATAAAATGTATTTAATTAAGAGGTGGTAAATATATAAAAGGATTTATTATATGAGTAGAATTATGTGACGATCTTAAACCATAGAGATAAAGTTCAATACAACAAGACAACTCACCAAGTAAAAGTGAAATGGTGGAACAAAAAATATGAAGAGGAAACATATGAACTAGATCATGAAATGAACCATATGTACCATAATATATTTTCACATTGATATATAGTAAGAAATTTCAAGGGAATAATTATGTATGGATGGAATAATTTAACATATTGGGTTTTAAAAAATTAAATTTTTGTTCGATAGTATACATGATACACAACCTAGAGTTTTAACTAATACCAATATAATATTTATAATATTATTTAAACAATAAAAATATGACCAATACATTAACAATTTTCTCATTAATGTGAATAAATTTTTTTTTTAATTATGTACAAAGGATAATGAAATTATTTTTTAAATTTTTAATTAATTATTTTGTAAAGTCAACATTGGTTTTGAAAATACACTATCTCAAAAAACTTATTATCATTTATGAAGAAATAAAAAATTAATTTTTCCTACTTTTGGAAAATTTATATTAAAAATTTTACTTCATTATGGGAATCAAAATTCAAAAATTATCATTGGATAAATTTTATATTTTTCTAAAAAGTTTAATATTTCAATAAATAGTGAAAATAATTATATTGATCGAAAACTGCCTTTTCTTTTTAAAAATTTACAAGGTTATATTTTGTTTTAAAATAATATAAAATATAAAATAATTCAATTATTTTATTTTTAATACAATTTATTAATTTTTAACTAATTTCATACTGAAATTTTATAGAAAACCCTTTTGTACTTATGAAAAACTTTTCTCTATAAAATCTTTTATTCGTCACATATGTTGGTTTTATTTTAAATTAATTTCTACTAATTATGTGAATTAAATTTTGAACATTGAATTACATATTTTTGATAATAATAATTAATATTATATAGTGAGGTCAAAATATATTTTTTATAATTAATAGTAAAAATAATAAAAATAAATTCACGGTTAATGTTATAATGGCTTTACTGAGGGTAAATCCAAAAAGATAAGGGTTTAAATGACATAAATACATTTAAAATCATATTTAATAGGAATATTTCTTCCTTATATCACTTAAGATTCAATATGGATGCATATTTAGGGCATATAACATTTTTATATGGTGTGTATAACATTTTTTTTAAATTATTCCAAGTGTGAACTCTACATACTTATTAAAGGTAACCCCATAACCTCTCCTATCCACAAATAAAAATCCACAAGGTATAGAGAACACCTACCAAAATACCTTACTTATATCCATACCCATTTCCACGATTCATTTCATTTATCATAAATCCAATCTTTTGATGTTTTATGTATAATCTTTAAGATGTGGTCTCTCGAAGAAGTGTTGTTCTTAAATGAAAATCATTATTTTATTTCTTACTAAACATCATTCATATTTTACTAAATAATTAATATATAATAAAATAAATATTTAACATATAATAATATGTCATAATGTTAATGGAATAACTTAATTCCATCCCCACATCTATTAAATGGGAAACAAAACCATCGATTGGGTGTACGATGAACTACCGCCACACAAATTGATGAATTTGATTTTACCTCATCATATATCATGAATATGGATTAAATAAATATATATATATATATACATTAAAGTAATATTAATCATTATGGAAAATATAAATATCATATTCCTTATTACCTTAGCATCCAATGAAAAATTATGACACCATTCGTCTGTATGGTGGACTACCAACACACGAAGCGATGTGATTCAATTTTCGTTATTACATCACAAGGATTTTATATGTAAGTGTATTTAAATAAAAAATTTAAAATTTAGTATATAATTTTAATTATATAAATATATAATAATAGTTACATTCTTTCTGTCATGACTATTGAAATATGGAAACACTAGTATTGGGTTTGTACAGTTTACCATCTCCATGATTATAAGATAGCTCCTCCTTCATAAGAAATATTATTGTTTAGGTTTAATGGTATAAGTCATATATAAAAATAAAAAATATTTCGTTCTTATTTCTATACAGGTGATGAAATAATAATGTATTTTACATTATTCAACTTTCCAAAATTATTTTGGAAATATGACTTGAACCTCATTAAAACCTCTAACTTGGAACTAAATGATTATGTAACTAAATATGACATGACAGTACATCAAATAAAAGGAACAATAAACATGAAAAATTATTTTAATAAAGAAAAAAATAACTTTTGTTTATTATTTAGGAATATACATAATTCATGTGTTGATTCCAGTTCAATGTAAGGAATCTATTTAATCCTCCCTCTTCCTCAATTTGGGACCATTCTCTTGCCGACTCACCTTATCTCTCTCTAAAGGTATCAAACAATCCTAAATTTTGTATATGCTTCTAAAAAATATATAAATTCTAATTTTCCCTTACCATTGTGGGGTAATAAACTCATTATATAAATTTATTAATTCCATCATTATAGAATTTCCTTCTAATATGACACGAGGATAGATTATTCAATATATTTCCTTCCATGGGTAATTATTAGGTCATTACTTATGATTTATTTTATTTTTGATTCAAAAGGAATTCCAAATTAATAATATAATTAATTTGGTAATTTTTTATTCTCATGGGATGCCATGTATGGGATTACAGAGTAAATATAATATATTTTGGGACTTTTTTCACAATGGGATATTGTTTTGGAAGTTATGCCTGACTTGCATATATTTCATGCTATATTTTGCAGCCAAATTTCCTATGATTCCATGATCTGATGATGCCATGTACTTTATATTATGATCCCCCTTGATTAATTAATGTTACTTCTACTCTGTGATATTGTTGTATACTTTTAAATCACTTGTTATGTTTTCGTATCATCTTATTCCCTTAATAATATTTTTAGATCTTCCCTTTATACTTTGTATTACTCAGGTTATCCAATATTGTTTTAGGAGCTCATTATGGAGAATAAATTGAGGATGTGATGTTTTAGTTTCCATTTTATGTATTATAAAACTATTCTTCCATTGATATCATAACTCTTGATCTTTGTGTTGTATTTATTATATATTTGTGTTAAAAAAATATGTAATAATATATCTAAAAGGATTTATTATCTAGTTAATTATCCTATTTTTATTTATGGGGTTTCGATGTACCTTTACCATCCCACTCCCAGTTCTCATAATTTGACAAACCAATTTAACGTACATAGAAAAAACATTATGTCAACATTCAGTTAGGAATATTTTTCCACTTTGTTATTTTGCATTATTTTCATATATATATATATATTATGATCTATATTTAAATAATTTCTTTTATTCATTTCAATTTTCATTGTTTCATATAAAATAATTTATAGAACCACATTTTAACATTATTCACATGGATAATTCCCTATCTAATATTAATGATGGAATTGAAATTGTTATTAATGAAACCATGGGTCTCTATTACTTTAGACCTACATGAGGTACATCTTTTGTGTTGTGTTTTGTGTGTTTAGAAAAAATTAAAATGTTAGTGTTCATTTATTCATTCATTCATTGTCTACTATTGTAATAACCCCAACCCAAATATCCCAATGGTAGTGGTTTTGTTACAATGTAATGGATAAAATAGATCATATCAACAAGGATCAATTTGATTAGTATTCTTGAAGAATACATAAATACATGGTTATTTTATTATATTGGTAACTAAACATAGAACATAATAAAATAAAATAAACTGTTTCTTTGAAGCATATTCAAATATTTCATCTTCATAAACTAGGGATGAATAACATATAAAATGTTGAGATCAAATTCTTATTAGGGGTTAGGTGAATCGATAACAAGTGAAGAAAATTAATTAAGGCATAATCGTTTTGGAATGACAAATAACTGTAAAACACATGACAACAATAAAGTGATAATGGAAATGCAATGATAGCCTTCTTCATAGTAAAAATGTCATGGAGAGAAATAACTGAATAATGAATGAATTAAATTATTAATTATCATATTTCTTATATCTAGAACATAAAATAGTACAATAAAAAAATTAGATGGTTTAAGTCTACAGATAGGAACCCATCTGAAGTTTCTTGGAAACAAGAGGAAAGGCTTTGCCGCTACCTATTTTTTTAATGAGACTTTTGATGCATTGAGGGGATGTATAATGTCAGGCACCACCCTTCACTGTAAATATAATGAATTTTTCACATATATATTTAATTCTTGATAAATATTCATTTTAAAAATATCTATACTGAGTGGAGGATAGAAAATCATTAACATTTCCCTAGTAAAAACATCATTTGAAATAAACACAGTATGTCAAAGTAGTATAAGACTAATATAATAATTATATCAATGGTTCAAGAAATATATATATTTATAGATATCATCCATTAATGATGATCATAAATAAAAAATGGTTAGTATACATACAATACACATAAAGAATAAGTGGAAACAAGGCATATCTCAAAAAAATAGAAATAATATTACAAATCCATTACCACTTTGTAATATGTCAAACCATATACCCCATAAAATTAATTATTAACTAATGAAACATTGAATAACATGAATATAAATTGATTAATGATGTTATTTATTAATGTAATTTTATAAAACCACACTCAAGAAATAAGGGTTGAAAAAGGGATATGTCATAATGATAAAAGTGATATGAGAAACCCATTAAAACTTTGTAATCATTCAAACCATATACCGCATTAAATTATTTGTTATAAAATTTAATATTTAAGAATGCGAAGATAAATATATTAATTTTATGATATATTAATTTTATTTATGAACACCACACATAAGAAATAAGTGTTGAATAAGGAATATCGCATAGAAATAAAAGTGAGATGAGAAACCCCTGACCTTTTTCTTGAAAGAGTTCGGTAGTTTTACTTTATATCCCATATAATAAAAATATATTAATTAATTAATTAATTAAAACGTTTTTTACATGTTTTTTATTTATAATAATATTATTATTTTAATTTATCGACTTTTGATGACTTATTATATTCAATTTTGTCGTTCTAGGAGTGTTCATTTTCATGGTTTTTCATGATTGGTTCGCTTCTATATATATATATAGAAGTTATTATAAAATGGGAATAGTTTTAAAAAATTGAAATTATAGGTTATTAATTAAATTTAAAAAGTCTAAATGATATTATATATCATTTGGTTATATGGTATGAAGAATTATTTAGAAGATAAATCAATAATGAAAAGGATTTAATTTACTTTTGGCAGTTTTTACGACCATCACGAATTGATATCATTTTATTTAAGATAATGTTTATATATTGGTTACAATAAATTATATAACTTATAATATGTATAATAATTACTGATTACACCATAATAGTTTTATCAACCTCCTTGAATAATGTAATGGAAAATGAAAACGCAACGTCCACGATGGCTGTAAAATGACCCATCACTAATGATTTTTCCATATTTAGAATAAAAATAAGAGAAGGGGTTTGATGATGGATATTACATTAATATAAATAAATTTTAGTATTGGTATGATACTAGATTTTTAACTCATGTTTGGTTAGAGGAGGTAAGTAGAGGATAATAAAATAAAATAAATTAAAAGAAATTAAAATATAATGAAAGATTATTTTACCTCTTGTATAGTGTCTCCTTGAGAACCTCTTTAAGGAACATAATATTGGACTTTTTATGAGACCAAAAAGGCTAGTAACTGGGGAAGAGGTTTTATAGAGGAATTAGGAAGAATAGAATCTGTATCCAAGTCTTAGAATGTGTGAGGAGAAGGGGTGGTATTTATAGTGGAGGAGAAGGGTATTTTTAATAATCATTTGTTTACTATTTTGGATGAAGACTATAAATAGAGATAGTTCTTGTGAAACATTACACCAAAAGGGAATTTCAATTAGATGTTCCAGTTCATACATCATCCATACATCACCCATTACTCAATAAATTATGAATTTAGATAATATCATAAATTATTGTATTTAACTATTTACCAAAAATTGAACTATTTTAGAAAAATCAAAAAAAAATTCACCCTAAACATTTTACAATGTTTATATTAATAAAAGAAATAATTTATACAAATATATAAATATGATAATTTTATTTTTTAAATAAAATCATCATCTATTTGAAGATAACTGATTTTAATATTATAACTGATTTTAGGACAACGTGTAAAATTAAATAAGTTCTTATAAAAAAATATTATAATCAAAAGAAAAAAAATATTTGTCTAGTAATATATTTTAGGAAAATATATTTTTACTTTTAATTATAATATTAATTACCAATTTTTTGATAAAAATTTATGTTTGAAAAAAAATACAAACACTTAATTTATAATTTTTTAAACATTTGTTAACATTTTATATAGTATAAATATTTGATTTTTTTCGTTTATGATATACCTAAAATTTATTTATAATTTCATAGGTGTGTTTACTATTCTAATGGCCAGATTAATATTCCAGATGGTTATGTTTCTATTCCAAAATTCTTGTCAGTATTTAATAGTATATCACGATTCATTTGTGCATTGTGAACTACCAAATAAATTGAATTTATTTTATAATATAGATACCATAAAATATTGGGGGTGTTATATTCTTCCCTTCGTTATAAATTTTATCAACGTTTTTCTTGATTATTGACTTCTAAATAGTTAGAGGTGGATCTTCTTCATAACTTCCATAGGTTCCCACATTTGTACTTCCATTTCATGGTTTATCCAAATAAACCTTACCAATATAGTCATTTGATTTCTCAATATTTTCTCTATAGTTTCAAGATGTTTGATAGGATCTTCATAGTAAGATAAATCCTGTTCTAGTTATAATTTTTATAGGTGAGTACATGCATTTGGAATGGCATATACTTCATTAAAATGATATGTGGAACACATCATAAAACTTTGAGATATGTAGAGGCATTTCTAATCTGTAAGATACAAACCTAATTCTTTATAGAATTCAAAAAGTTTTAATGTACATAGGCCTCATTTTAATTTTCTTAACAAACCCTATGACAACATTTTGTAGAGATACTTTTAGAAAGAAAACATTTCACACAAGAAATTCCAAATCCCTTCTCAAGTTATCATAATAACAATTTTTCCTAAATTTATATTCATTAATTTGATCCATAATATTATTTAACTTTCTCATTTTCTCTTCAATATGTTCTAGGCCAATATGTTTCCTCTCACCAACTTCAACCCAACATGTTGGAGTTCAAAATATATTTCCATATAATGTTTTCTATGGAACCATTTGAATACTATAATAGACACTACTATTGTTGGAAAGCTATACCAAAGGTAAATTTTTTCCACATACCTTGAAAGTCAACTGATAAGGATCTCAAAATGACTTATAATGCTTGAATATTTATTTTTAGATTTCCTGTCTATTTGAGAGTGATAAGTAGTACTCATATAAAGGACATTATTCAAAGATTTATAAATACTGTTCAATAATTTTGATGTAAAATAGGGATTTTTATTAGACACAATAGATTGAGGTTCACTGTGAAGTCTTACAAATTTAGTAATATACAATATTTCAAAGTCCTCAAATGGAAAATCTTATCTTATATAAAAACGGGCTGATTTTGCAAGGTGATCAACAATGACCTATATTGTATCATTCTTTCAAGGGGTATTTGAAAATATATTGGTGAAGTCTATAGTAATGTCATCCTACAGAAATATAAGAATATTTAGATGTTCCATGACTCCTATAGAAAGTATTTTATCATCCTTCACTTGTTAAAAAATTAGTCATATTGAAATATATTCATAAATTTCCAACATCATTTTATCCCACCAAAAATGTTTCATTAGATATATATAAATCCTGATACTAATAAAGTGTATAGGGAAATTTTAACTCTGAGCATCATTTAATAGTTCTTTTTTATCATAAGTATTGATGTAAAACATGAACTCTTTCTGAATTTTGGAATTTCAGGCTCATACACAAATTACTCCAATCTTACATTATTAAAGACTTTAATTATGTTATGAAAATTCTCATCCTAAGATTGAGATCTTTAAATATTCTCATGTATGTATTGGTTTTCAATAATTTGAGAAAAGAGTGATGTTTCCCCTTCCTTAACAACTCGCATATCAATATTTACCAAAAGAATGAATATAAGATCTTTCTCATCAACCATATTGGTTAGAATTCCATTATATTTCCTTCTTAGTGCATAAATTAACTTATTTTATTTTTCAATCTGGTATTTTATTGAGAAATCACAATCATTGAGTAACTCAAGCCATTCTCTTTGCCTCCTATTGAGTTCATTCAATGTATGATTTATTTCAATCTCTTATGGTCTTTATATATCTGACATCTTTCACTATATAGATTGTGTGTCCATATATTTAGATTATGACTATGACTACTAACTCAAGATCCTGAGTTGGAAAATTATTTTAATGAATCTTCAACTTCCATGATGCATATGAAATAAATTTATTATTTTTCATAAGGAAAGAAACTAGTTCTATCATAGATTCATCACTATATATTAAAAACCCATTAGTTCTTGATGGTATATTGAATATTATATCATTAAATAATCTCTTATTAAATTCATAAAAACATTATACATATTCTATTATCCATATAGACGTAACCCCTTAACATGTGACCTTGGTTAACAGATTAACCAATCAGGAAAAATTCTAAATGAAATGCCAATAGTAACCTACTAAACCAATGAAATTATTTACTTAAGTCATGTTGTTTTGGAATTGGCTATTCTCAAGTTTCTTTTTTCCTTTACATGATCAACTGAGATTCCATTCATAGAGATGATATGTCCATGAAAATAAATTTGTTGATGCCAAAAGTCACACTTGAAAAATTTAACAAATTACTATTTCTTTTTTGGAGTCTCAATAATAATCCTCATGTGATTCTCAAGGTCTTCATAGATTTTAGAATACACCAGAATATCATCACTGATTAATACAATAAAATCATCAAGATATTCAATGAATAATATATTCATTAAATCCATGAATACAGAGTTTGAATTATTCAATCCAAATGGAATTGTTGTACCCTCATTATGTCTATAAAATACCTAAAATATTGCCTTCATAATTGATTCTTTATTTAATCTCTATTAATAAGACTCACAATGAAATCCAATATTTATATAATATTGATCTTTAAGAATTTTTTCAAATAAATCTTCAATAATAGGAAAATGATACTTGTTCTTTACTGTAATAACCTTTATTTCTCTATAGTCAATGAACTCCCTCAGCTATCTATCATCCCTATTAACATAAATATCTAGGGATCCCAATGGAGAGAGAAATTTAAGAGGAAATCGCTCATTACTGAATTACTATAAATTTTTCTTGAGTTCCACTAATTCCACAATGGCCATTCTCTAAGGTGTCTTTGGTATTGGTCCTTCATCATGGATTAAATCAATGGTAAACTCAATTTCTCACTATGGGTGGTTTATAGATAATTACTCCAGAGAGAAATCAATTTATACCAATAAAATTGGTACATTCCCAATAATTTCATTTAGTAAAGCTATTGTTGGTGGATCTAGATAAGATTGGGATAATGAACTTTCTACTAAAAAGATAAGGGATTGTATGTATTCCTCATAAATTATTTTTCATTCTTCTTGAATTTTTTTTTACATAATATTTTTTAATCTAATACATAATGAGGATTATATCAAATTCAACTATAGGCATAATGATATTTTTGGAAACTAAAGTATGCTTATGTGTCACAAAGGGGACTAACGGACTTATTTTTGTTTCAATGAGAATTTCCATAGGGGTTTTGACTTATAACTAAATTGTTAAATAAAAAGGAAAATGTATTATTTTCTTATAAAATTGTAGATATAAAACAGTGAGATGATCTAGAAATAAATAATAGAATTTGATAAATTTTAAGTTAGGTTAAATGCACCTGTCACCACATAATTGGGTACTTCTAAATCAGCTTTGGTGATCACATAGGCATGGATATCTACCCTTGAACTCTTATATGGAAGATTACCATGATGATAAAGACCTTGATTTTAATAATTCATAATTTTATTAATGTTAAATAAGTTAACATAATTGATATTTTTTCTTCCCCTTGCATTCATTAGCATGATTAACATTTTCCCAATAATTTTTCCAAACTTCTATTCATTTCAATAATTTATCTGGATAATTCTTTCAAGAATTTTTCCATGATGGGAATTTATTCATTACTCTATTCTTATTTTATTTTGAACCTTTTTCAGGGTTATGGAAATTTCCATTCTTCTCTTGATTTCCCTTAAACATATAAGATATATAAAACCACTTCTCCGTTATCGTGGTACTTAATACTATTTCAAAATATAATGAATTTTTTTGAGAAGAAACTACCATTTAGAGACTTGTATTAATATATTTAAATAAATGATCAATATTTTGTTGGAACCAGATGTGTAATATATATAATACATGGCTAGTATTGTTAAACAATCTTAATACATTTCAAAACTCTCTTCTTCCTTTTTCTTTAAGCTAAGGAGTTTTCTAATTATTTCAGTTCATTTCCCATGAGGGAAATATTTTTAAAAGAATAGTTATTTTATGGTTTTCCACAACTCGTGTTCTGTGACATATTCCTCTTTAGTATTCCAGATTAACGACCACCATAGATCAGAATTTCCCTTGAGATTGTATACATCTAATGGAAACATTTCATTTTCATTGCATAATATGGATATAAATATATTTTCAATGGAAATGATTCCTCTCTCAACCACCATTAGATTAGTAATACTGCTAAAATATGGGGGATTATTCAACATAAAATGACAAAAATTTGGTTTAGTATTGTTATTCATCATTACCCAAGTGATCTTTCCTAATATGGACTTTGTCTACTCACCTCCAACACTAACTGTGTTGACTTTCCCAATAAAGAAATACCTATATTGTCTTTAGGTATTGATTCCCTATAATCCATTAAGATCCATCACTAAATTATGGAACACACTATTTTTTCTCATAATCATCATCATTATTGATCTAAAAAAATCAGTATAATGAATTATTATAATTCTAATGAATATTTAACATGTTATTCCCAAGGTTTCTAATAAACCTACTCTAATACCAACTGTAACAACCACAACACTAGTATCCATGAGTAAAAGGTAATTTTATTAAAATCGAATAGATAAACGTGATTAGATCACCTAGTATTGATCAGTTTAGTAGTCTTAAATAAGAAGATACATATATGGTTCCCATAATCGATAATTAAACATAAAACATAAGTATGGAAAATAAGCCACTTTCTTTAAAGGTATTCAATTATTTTATCTTCACAACCTGAGGAAAGATGAAAAATAAAATTGGGAGCTCAAAATATTAGTAAGGGTTACATGAATAAATAATATATGATGAAAAGGAAATAAGTCAAAATCATTATGTAAAGGTAAATAATTGAAAAATACATGACATAAATAAAATGAGAATGGTAATGCATCTATAGATTTTTTCATAGTGAAAATGAAAATGAATGTAATATCTGGATAATAAGTTAAAAAAATGCTTAATTGTTTGACATAATGTATCTAAAACACCAACTAACACGAAGACTCTTAGCATGGAAATTTAAGTCCATAGGTAGAGCACCGTCTGATTATTCTCGAAAGAAATGAAAAGGTTTGTCACTAAGTGTTTTTTCTCATGGGACCAGTCGATGCTTCAAGATGTTATATAATGTCATTCCCCAACCATCACTTCATTTCAAAAAAATTATTCATACATATATTTTATTTAAGAACAATATTCTTTATCAAAATATCCTTATTGAGTTTAAGATACATATTCATCTATATTTCTATAATTAAAACCACATTCCAACTAAACACCATATGTAAAAAATGGTATACGACTAAGAAAATAATCATATCCCTGATCCAAGAAATCTGGATATTTAGTGAAATATTAAATAAATTATGTTTCTAAATAGAATATGGTTTGTATACATAGATGACACACAAGGAATAAGTGTTGATTGAAGCATATCTCATGAAAATTAATATGAGATGAGAATCCCCTTACCACTTTCTTATTCCTAAAACTTTATTCCCTATAAAATTAATGATTATAAAATGAATAATTTTATAACACGAAGATAAATATATTCATGATATGATATATTAATTGGAATTATGAACCCAACAAACAATAAATAAGGGTTGACTAAGGAATATCTCACATAAATTAAAGTGAGATGAGAAACCTCTTACCACATTGTAACAATTTGAACCTTATGACCCATAAAATTAATTATTATCAAATATAATATTGAATTATACGAAGAAAAATAGATTCATGATATATTATATTAAAGTTAAATAGGAAAAAGAAAGACAATAAATAAGGTTTGAATGAAGAATATCTCATAGAAATAAATGTGAAATGGGAAACACCTTACCGTAAGTCCGAAATTATTCATCACTTGTACTTAATGTCCTAGATAATCAAATTAGATTCATTTGTTACATAATTATATACCTTTTATATATTTTTTTGATTTATTAAAATTTTATTAAGTTCATGTATGTACTTTTTAATGAGTTATAAGATTTAATTTTATCGTTCATGGAGTGTTACTTTTCTCGGGTTTTCATTATTAGTTTGCTTGTATACAAGTATGAAAGTTTGTGTAAAATGGTAGTACTTATACATAATTGAAATTATATTTTGTTAATTAAATTAGAAAAGTTTAAATGGTCTTATATATCATTTGGTTACATTTTTTAGAACGATTCATTAGATAAATTGTTAACAAAAATGATTTAATATATTTTGTTGATTTTGACGACCATCACAAACTTATATCATTTTATTGAATTCTTTTTTATATATTTAATATAGAAAATTATACAATTTATAATTTACACAATAAAATATGATTTATCCTTAAAAGGTATATGGTGATCCTTGAAGGTGGTAATAGTAAATGAAAATTCATAGTCCATGATTGCAGTAAATTGATAGATCATGAATGATGTTTTCATTTTTAGATTAAAATGGAGAGAAGAAGGGGTTTGATGATGGATATTAAATTAAAATTATAACATTAAATTATATATAAGATACTTGGGTTATCCTTCATTTTCAGATATAGGATGTAAATATAATATAATAAAATAAATGTAATCAAAATAAATTAAAAGTGAACAAAATAGTATTTTACCTATTGTATAACATCTCCTTGAGAAACTCTTTAAGGAACATGGGAGTGACAGGAAAAGATTTGTGTAAGTATTTTTGGAGTGTAATTTGTCATAATTGGGCCTATCTCAGAGGATTTTAAGGTGTAGTGAGAAGGGGAGGTATTTATAGTGGATGAGAGGGGAAATATTTTGATTATTTTATTCATTCAATTACTATTTTGGCCCAAGACTATTGATAGTGATGATTTTAGTGATCAAGTATAGTAAATACTGACAATTATGTCTAACTAATAGTTCTTAAATCTAGCATAAATCATCCATCAATCAATACTTCATGTATTTAGCTAATATTAAAAATTAATGTACTTCACTATTTACAAAAAATCAACAATTTTATTAATTTTCCAAAAAATTACCCAAACTATTTTTTAATTTTAATATTTAAAAAATGGAATATATTTTTCGAAAATAATTTTATATATTTGATAAATTTGATTATTATGTAAAATTATCATTTACTCAAAAACACCGATTATAATATTGTAAAAAAATTTATGACATTTTTGAAATATTAATTAAGGTATCATAAAATTATGTTGTAATTATAAGTCACAAATATATTAATTTATGAATTTATTTTATGTAAATAATTTTTTTTCCTGTTTTATATTAATTAATAAACTGTAAATAAATATTTACATTTCTAAAAAAACCCAACACTTAATTTATCAGTTTGAAATCATTTATTTACATATTATATGAGATAAATATATCATATTTTCATTTATAATGTACCTAAAATTTATTCATAATCTCATTATTTAGGCTATTATTCTAATGTCCACATTAGTATTCCTAACAGTTACATTACTATTACAATGGTCAAGTTAATATTTTACAGTATATCATAGTTCATTTGTGCAATTTGAACTATCAAATAAATTGATTTTATTTAAGAATATACACACAAAAAAATATTGGGTTGTAATAACAAATGATTTTTTATCAAAAGATTGTGTGGAATTATTTCAAACATGTTTCACACATGAACATATTTTTTTACTGTATTTTTTAGTTTTATTTAAAAAATTATTATAAATTCTTTTCAAATTTTAAAAATTAATTTCAATAAATATTGTTTTATAAATAATTTCATTTTAAAATAAATTTTATTAAAAATGTGAATATTATTTATTCTTATTTATATAATCAATATTATAATTTACTTCTAATGTGTTTCTCATATATTTAAATATTATTTAAGGATTCTTATGATTAATTGGGGTTGTTCCCCTATGATACCATCCATATTCTATATATAAATGACTTATGATTATACTTTTACAGAAATTTTCATGAAACCATATTTACATTAATGGTTTAATAATGATATAATGTAATTAATAATTTTTTCATGTTTATAAAGCACAAATATGTATGATTTTCATTATGTTATGGGAGGGACTAGAATTATATATCCCTTTAATACATTGGTTAAAAATTTATATTGCAGGAAATGAAATGTATAGTATTAGAGAGTGAAACTAATAAAACCTGATACTTTGTCTAATATGTTCATGGGAATGGGTATATTAAAAAAAATCTACTATAGGACTCTATTAACTATGTGATAAGTATCTTGGTAGAGATCATGATCATAATACATTATTTTTTTATGCTTATAAATATGAAAAAATCTTATATCAATTTTTTTATGGATTGGGATTCTTAACATATGATTCCACACATTTATGAATCTTGTATTATATTATCTTTAAATAATTATGAAATGAAAGATTATATAAGATCTATGTTTTATTGTGTATGATTTTTTACATAATGTACATTCCCCATGATTATTTTCTCGTACCCACATATATATCTCATGATACCTTATTATCTTTAATCATTATCTCCTATGCTTACCGTTATGGAGTATTTGATCTCGCCCTTTTTGATTTTTCCATTTCCTATGTAACAAAGAATAATATTATATATGGTTTGTCTCAATGGATATCATGTAATAAGAATACTTTTTGGAGTTAATATAGATATTGAACAATAATTTTTTTTATACATGTAATGTCCAAATAAACTAAACCTAATATTGTTTAGTGTTGGATTTATTATGAGATTTAACAAATATTTATATAAAATGATTTATTATGTATGTATGTTGAGGATGTGTTGTATTAGTTGGTATTAGAGTAGGGAATAATTGTTTTTGGGGATTATGATGTAATGAATAAGAGTGAAGAACCCAAAACAACCAATGATGAAAAAAAGCGATGCAGATGATTATATAATGACCTAGACTAAAATGAAGGTGTCATAATTTTGGAAATATTTTGATTGATATTCCTTATCATATGATTTATTCCTATCATTAATAATTGTTTATACTCACACTAACAATTTCAGTTTCAGACAGGTATGAACGATAGAATTGTCCAATTGGTGTTTTCCTGACCCATCACTGTGGGGATCATACTGTGAATCCCATCTACTACCTTCAATAGGCTAGGGTTGGAGACTACAATCATGATGGAATATCACTATCATGGGATTACTTTTCCAAAAGTACACACACACACACACACACATTCAAGTCCATAAAATTATAAAATATAAAATAACTGATAATCCATTCAAGC
The DNA here is from genome assembly GCA_963277665.1 of Viscum album. NCBI lineage: Eukaryota > Viridiplantae > Streptophyta > Magnoliopsida > Santalales > Viscaceae > Viscum > Viscum album. The sequence continues at coordinate 1,737,124,701 of OY728133.1, forward strand.
ATACATTTAAATATCTCAACCAGAGTATGACAACAAGTACTGGAAAGTAAATAGGTCCAAATACAAGACCACCACAAAGAGTCTAAAAATAAAGTCAAATTTGAATGTAAATACGTGGAATTATATCAAGATAAAAATAGGAACACCACTCAGTCTATCTATCTCACAATGAACCGCTTGATCTTAGTCTATCTAGGACTCCATCAAATAATCAATATTCTGCACAAGACATGACACATTTGGGGAAATCCCATGTAGGTGTGAGTATAAAAATACCATGAAGGAAACCCTAAAAAGAAAAATCATATAACGAAAAGAATACTAATGATATATACATAAGTATATATCTATTGCACATATTAAAAGAATATCTATATATAATCATCAATGAAACACAGTCTCAATGTGAATTCATAACTATAATTGCATCATAGGAATCATTCTTGATGGTTCTATATAGAAATCATCAGGGAAAACAAACTCCATGATTTAGGTATCATGGATAGAGTCCATTCAAGATGTATATCTCATCAGGTCCTGAGTTAATTAGCATATTCTAGAAGTCTGAAGAGAACGATACATAGAAGAGTATCACTCCCATGGTTATGAGGTATACCAACCACTCAGTAAGGAATAACCATATAAGAATAGGATTAACTACTACATTTCATTGTTTATGGTGATAATAATAACTTCACATATATAAAGAAGATTATAGGGGATCTCTCACCAAGACAGAGGGAATATTTCCCAAAACCATGTATATGAGTTCATATTGAAGTGGTCACTATGAAATATATAGGAAATAATTAAATAATAACCCTTATGGAATGGATTAAGGGAATGTAACCTAACAAAACATTTCCATGATATAGAGGATAAAGTATCTAATCTATCTTGAAATGAAGTACAAGACATGTACTGGTTGTAAACAACATGTTCCATTAACACTAGGTTCTGCCATCTAAATGGTATGTATGAAATTCTATGTCAAAGGAAATTATTTTTCCATGCCATTGTGCTTCCTCACATTCCCAAAATACATATCTCTACCCTATACTCCTAGTCCAATCATGTTAGTGTTAGAGTATATAGTGTTTCTATGGTTGTGTACTCATGGCAGTTTCTGTGTAACCTCCAAGGAACATGTTGAGCTACTAGGTTAAAGAACACACCATGTGATAGATCCATATGAAGTGTGATATTTTATGTCACCGAGGAATCCCTAACCGCCACATAGGGGTCACACACATTGTGTTCCTATGGAACACATGTTTTTTACTATGGGATTTATAAAAAATTACATAATTGGATCTCATGCTATCATCCACACCTCCATCCATCGAGCTGGTCACCCCCCATTCCCAAAAAAATGAAAACCATATGTTGATCCTTTCCATCATCAAATAATATATTCCTTCATTTGAATCTATCTATAAAATTCCATCGTGAGTCATCTATAGCCATGAACCACAAAACACAAACTACGTATATTAAATCTATATGATCCACTACTAATTCTATCATTTTTGAATCTCTATGTTGCATAGAGTCTGAATCTAAGATATTGAATAATCATTCCATGAAAAGGTTTCCCATTATTCGATTTATCAGCATTTGTAGAACCATGGGTGAAGAGATTTTCCCGAAATGAAGAAATACACGAGGATGAAAATCACAATCACAAACATGATAAATGAAACCTATCCAATGTTCCTGTTATCCTCGATTCATTTTCACCATAATGAATAATGAAGAGAGAGAAAAATAATCAGAAATAAAATCCCCCATTATCCTATTATATCTTACCCATACCCATAATACATATGATATGTGAATAGATGTTTTATTGATTTATACAAGTTTATCTTGGGAATAAAAAATAGGGATAAATTTAAGTAAAATAATAGACAACCTTGATTTAGATCAATATCTGAGTAATAATTAAGTTGGTATATTATTGTTGTTGAGATCCTTGAATCCCATTGAGTGCCATTTTTTTAACTATGATGCAACTTTCATTTTACCACAGAATGTCTTCTAATTATTCTCTAATGGTTCTTTAAATGTCTTGGGTTTCCAGGATGACCCAAAGAACCCACCATAACCTTATAAATAAAGGATAATCCAGATCACTAGGTCAAAAATTAAAAATAAAATAATTTATTCATTTTTTTTTCATTTTACACCTACCATTAATTTTTCAAAAAATTCCTTACACTGATAATGGTTAGGTCACACATATGGTAAATCTTACATTTTAAACTAAATATTTACCCCATATTTCTATTCCATGCATCATTTTAGAATTTATTCCACTTTTTTAAGAAAAAACAATGTATATATGTATTTTATTTATTTAAAAAATATATTCGTGCAACATTGATCTTTAGAATCACACACTTTCTCTGTTCATGGAATAAAAAATAATCCATACAAAATCCAAATATAATACATTAAAAATAGGAGTCACCAAATTCTACCCTCCTTTGGGATTTATGTTCTGAATAGAGAAAACCAAAGGATACACTATGATATGTGGGTATTACCTACTCCCTGGTGCACTCCCGGGGATTCTCATTCTACCATTAGACACTCACTAAAAGAATCTGGATCCCATGAAGGATCATCTCCTACCCATCCTCGATCTCTCTTGAGAAATCCATCAATCTATCTCCATCCTTGAAGTCCAAGTCCACCAAGTCAATAAAGTATGAAAGATCATGCATGTTCATTCTCAGCTACAACATGTGGATAGGGTCGTGTACCTTTTCATACTATGGTAGTAAAGGTAACAAGTATTCCACCTCATTTATTCTATATAGTATTTGGAAATGTCCAATGAATCTAAGAGATATATTGCCTCTCAGACAAGATATACATAATCCATGTTGAGGCGAGACCTATAAAAACACACGACCCACCTCTTTATACTCCAAATTCCATCATCATTAGTTAGCATACGACATTATGATTTCTTTGTGCAGTCCTTATCCGCTCATGGATAGTCTGAACCTTCTCAGTAGTAGCTCACACCAAATCTGGACCCATTAATCCAGACTCTCCTAGTTTTTTCCAACAAAGTTTTTATATGGAGGGTTGTCTGTACAAGGCCTTTAATAATTCCATAATAATAGTGGAATATTTGTTGTTATTGTTCGCAAACTCAACTGGTGGTCTGTGGTCCTCCCAAATTTGGCCAAATTTTAAATTGAAATCTTACAATATTTTCTCCATAACCTGAATGGTACACTCAGTCTAGTCATCGGTATATAGGTGAAATGTCATGCTAAAACGTACTTGAATCCCAAATCCTGTTTATAATCCATTACGCAACTAATATGTGAAGTGATATTTACAATCTGAAATGATCATCTATGGAATTCCATGGGGTTTGACTATCTCTTTCACATAGATGATACCCAAGATCTCCACTAAACTCTACTATTAGATATCTAAGAAGTGGGCATACAAGGTCATCCTATTTATGATCAACCAGAAGGGATTTTTTTACCTTAGACAAACATTGTAGGAATATTAATAATTCCATTAATATCCCATCCCACTTAAAATATTTTACCTCATGGGTTGATCTAAAACCACTTGAAATTGGTTAAGATTCTTTACTTATAGACATATAAGGAATCGAGAGGCAAACTCTGAAACTCCCTTCTTCATCCCTAGATAGAAAAGACTTATGTTGGATGGCCTGGTACTTTTTTTCAGACATGGATATAAATATGATGGATATATATGAACCTCTATTAGAAAATCCTCATGAAGTTTCATTGGTGCCAACGTGTGTCCTATAAAAAGAATGACAAGCTCACCATATTCAAAAAATAAATCATGAGTATGTCTAGTATACATTGGAGTATCTAGGGTCTCATTGTTGGTGTCCCCAAGAAATTACTTTCTGACTCACAATAAAAGCAGAGGGGTGAAAACCATAGATTGGAGGTAATATACACCATCTCTATCAAAAATGGATATCTACAAAAAGGAAAATGCTAGGTAGACTCTCTTAGAAACTATGAATAAGATATCCTGCTAAGAACATTTACTACTATGTTCCTCTTCCCATGAGTTCATAGAATCTAAAATTCAAAATCCTAGGGGATATCTAGCCATATACTTTGTTTTCCATTAACATCATTTTGATATAAAATACACTTGGGTCACTTGTTCATCCATCCAGTGGCTCGAAGGCCTTAAAATTTTTTATTATAAGATAAACCTCATATTAAGGGAATAAGGAGGGGGAACCCAGACATCATGAACATATGACATCACATGACCCGAATGTCAAAGAGAGAAGAAAAAAAACCAGAAAACAACATAGATCAGCCCCACCTTAGAATATGATCACGATGAATCCCTCCACCTTTGCACAACAAATCAGAAAGCAAGTTTCCTCTGACAAATCACATGCCCGATCCAACGGCTGATGCCATACCCTCTAGAACAACCTAATCCAAAAAAAACCTGCAAAGATGATACGTCAGCTCTGAAACCTCCTCTGGAACTGATCCATACAGTCAACCCATCTACATCACCACCAATTACGAGACCATTTCAACACCATCAACATCTATTCTAGTCGAGTCTCATCGAACTCCACAGGACACCTCACCAGCACTGCCATAGAGGCCTAGAAAGCATTCCAAAGTACACAAATTCAAGTCATTGTCACTCAGGACTGGATGACCCAATATCATGCCATTGGAACGCCGTCGATGAGAGAATCTAGGTTGTCCTGAACCAGAATCGCTGCTCTGAGCATGAATCAGCTTCATTCAGACCATGAAAGAACCATCATCTGGTTCCAAAGCAGACAGACATAAGGGCAAGAAATCAGCGTGAAGAAATAGAGAGGAACCAGAAATGTCAAAGCAGAAAGCCAAAAAAAACCAAAATCACAGTCAATCGAACATATAAAAATCATCAAAGCCAAAACCCTGCAAAAAACAAACCCGCAAAGACACAATTCCACCCCCTCTAAAGAACTATAGATCGACGCAGCGACTCCCGGGAAATGCAAGAACCACTCGCGGTGTATCCAAATCTTGAGACCGATCCACCCTTAGCGTCGAACTGATCGAGCCATCAGAACCGTGCCAAGTCATCGCCGATGGAAGGGACACAGGGCCGAACTCCATTGTATGATGAGACGTCATTATAGATGTCGTTGGGAATGACACCAAGCTTCTTGCCGAAGCACCGCCACATAATCGTCACTGGGAGCAGGAGAAACACACCCCGAAATCCAAACGCGCCACTCTGAAGCCAGATCACGCCCGCGCCGAACCGAAACCAGAACAGGCCGAGCCAATCTAGGCCAGAGGGGGAAGGGGAAGGAAGAAGGGGGAAACCCTAGCCACTACAGGAGAAAGGTATACACCGCTCAGAGGCCTCCTTACAACTATTCCTCAGGTCACTTGTTACCAAAATATACAATAAACTACTTTCCCAGTAGGTAGTGTTTCTATATATTTATTGTGATGATTACTTTGGTAACCCAAGATTGTGGGTTGTGTTGTTCTGCTCATGTGGTCTCAAATGTTGTGAAATATAGAAAATTAATGCTTTCATCTCCATCAAAACAAAAAAAAAATTTATTCCTAATGCATCTCCAGAAACTACGTACTTGAAACCCATTAGTTTTCTCAAGAAGGGAGTGCTCGTAAATCTCTACCTCAACTCATGGAAGGCCAACTGGAACCTCTCTTTATATACGAAAGGCCGAACCTTTTAAGTTATAGCTATAATATGGGATAATATCCTTGAGAAGTATATTATGAATCTCCAATAATATCCTCCCAACCCAGGAAATCTCAACTCCTTCATCACACTCTTTTGTTATTCTGAATATATTTTTTCCTTGACCTTCATCAATTTTTTACTACAACACCTTCTAAGATAACATGTCACAAAAAGTGGACGTCATGAATCTAGAACTAGAACTTCATACGATTTTAATAAATCTTGTTCTCTAAAGAGTGCATCTAGAACCATCCTCAAGTGTCTCACATGATCTTCCTCAGATGCCGAGTACACAAGGATATCGTCGATGAAGACTACCATGAACTTGTCTAAGAAAGGATGAATGATCTGGTTCATGATTCACATGAAAACTATGGAAGATTTATTCACTCCCAAGGGAATATCCAAGTACTCATAGAGACCATAGCGACATCTAAATTTCATCATCAGTATATCCCTATGCCATGCTCGCAACTGGTTATATATTGATCTGAGGTGAACCTTCATGAACCATATTTCCCCTATCATCTGATCGAAGAGATCCTCAATCCTTGATCGTGAGAAACTATAATTCACTTTTACCTATTTCCAGACATATAAATCCACACAGAACCTAAAAATACCATCCTCCTTATTGGAGAACAAAATTGGGCTATCTATTATGAAATAATGGTTCTAATAAACCCCTATCCCCGCAAGTCCTCCAACTTCTTCCTTAGGAATAGAATCACTTCAGGATCCATCTAATATGATAGAATAGATTTCAAGGTGGTATAATGCTATACATTAATGAAAAATTATATATCATAGTAGAGAGGTAAGATTGGAACATCCTCAGGGAAGATATCCTCGCAATCAACAACCTCTTTAGGGGACTAGAAACTCATAAAATCCACTACACCAAGGGTCATTAAAGACAAATGATGAGTAATTGGGTTCACCTCTATATTCTATTGTCCCTCATATGATTATTGGGTTTCATTTTCACCCATAAAGTAAAACCTATTCCAATCACTGTGGAAATACTACATCCGTTGCCTAAAACAATCAAGCTGGGCCGGAACTACAAATAACCAGTCTATACCTAAGATGAGGTTGTAAGGCCACATCACTGCTATAAAGATATTCATATAGAAACACTCACCTCCAAGAGTGAGTTCACACTATATACCAAAGTTTCTGATATCTGAGCCATATCAAATAAGATTATTTAAGAACAGGGGTCAAGTCAAGGGCTCCAATAGAATATCTATGTATTGAAACAGATATGGGGAAATAAAGGAATGAACTAGACCTTTTTCTATTAGTATTAAAACTAAGGTACAAATGACATAGATAATATCTCATACCATACATGAAGCCTATAGGTCATATGTATCCCCACATGAATCTCCCCTTCCTTAGTGTTCTCATGTATCAAGTCGAATAACATGTGATCAGAGTCATAGTGTAAGGATATATCGGTCTCTCTACCAACACTGGATCCCCTAGTTTGAATGATGAACTTGTAACACAAAACAGTTTTTCCTAAACCAATAACACACATTATTATCCTACAGTAGATATAACAAATATTATAAAAATAAATCTTGATTAATCACAATGGGGCATGTTCTATGACTCCCCATGCCCGCCTCCAATAGGCTAGGGGATGGAGGCTATCACAAATTGATAGATCACCAACATGGGGCACCTTAACATAAAATATATGTACACACACACAAATCCATGTATATACATTGATAAAATGTAAAACAAACTTCAAAACCTGAATGTATAAATATAAATCCCAAAACTATATTATAATGACATGTACTATAAAGTAAACAGGTCCAAACACAATCCTTCCACAAAGAGTCTTAAAAACAAATCCAACCTGAAATTAAATATGGGCATTGCTGTTAATATAACCACATGAACAGACATTGGTATTTCTAGATCACTAATAACCACATATTTATTGTCACTCTAGGAATATTTCAACAAGAATATGGTATTCAAAAGAGATGACACATGCCTGAAAAGTCCATGCAGAGGTGAGTATAAAAATAATCTATAGGAAACCCCGAAAACACAAAGAAAAAAAAAAGAAAAATAGTCATATCTATATTGTTATTTTTCTACAACAAATATTGAAATAATATATAGAAAAATAATCAATATATAAGAAATGTCTCAAGGTAAATCCACAATTGTAATGATAGGATAGGAATCATGTTCCAAGGTTCCACATGGAACTCATTTGGGAGGACACGCTACAAGAGTTAGATAGAATGGATGAAGCTTGTTTGGTATGTAAAACTCATTGTGTATCACCATAGCAAATATATTCTAGATGTATGAATAGGAAAATAATAATATGAGGATATCACCCATGTCAATGGGGTCTAACAAAAACTCAATCTGGAATAAACCACTTAGTATAGGATCAACCCTTATGTAGTGTTGGTAAATATGATACCACGAACACCACACAAAGCAAGAAGAAGATTCAGAACATCACTACAGGCCTTACAAGATGCTTCTAGAAACTCTATCCAACAATTAATGTAAATTGGATCTCAATCCTCTGTAAATGATTTGATTCTATACAAACCCTTAGGGAAATGGATCAAGGAAATATACCCTAATGAAACTGGTTAAAGATATAAAGGATAATATCTCAATTACTTCTTGAAGGATGTACATAGTGTGTTCCATTATCATTGGGTTCTACCCGTGTAAAAAACCTACGTCTATGTATGTCTCAAATTGCATGACTTACCCATGCCCATGTACTTCTCCCTTTTCCATGTACACTTCTCTACTTGTTTATGCATGGCTTAACCATGTCAGTGTCGAAATACGTGGCAGGTATGTGGTTGTATACTCCAGGCCATGTCTAGGTACCCTCTATAGTACACTCCAATCTTCTATTTCAATGAATATACCATGTTATGGAATCACACAATGTATGATTTCTAACTTCACCGTGGATACCCTAGCTGCTGTACTAGGGTCCCACATGGTTTGTTCCACTAGAACACACACTGTATACAGAGTGATTTTTCCAGAATTCTAGATATATATTTTAACAAAACTTATCTTTATTACACATTAACACATGATTTATTACATAAAATTAAACATAATTTATCCTGAAATATTGATAAGTCTAGTGTATTTGGGAATTAGGTATATTAAATTAAAACTTAAAACATGGAATACAACATCTTTATAGAAAACTTTTTTAACATGCAAGCACTTAAAAATATATGAGATAAAATGAAGAAATTAATTATAAGGGGGTGATATATAAAGCAGAATAGGGGAATAAACATGGAATAAGTTGAAATATGTTCACAAATACGCATATCATGGGGCATAAAATGATTAGGAATCATAAACACGAATGATAAGACATGATATAACATGATAACATAATGGCAACATGGTAAAGGAAACAATAACTTAAAAAACTATATCATAGGTCAAGGATAACTTTCATGAAATCATAATGGTATTATGGGGGAGGATTGAATACATTCCCCTTTATTATGGACTAGAAATTAAACGGCATAAAATATAGGAGATTCTTGAATAAAAGTGAGAAGGGGGGATCGCTTACCTTAAGAGTATGATGCCAAAATCGTGAAAGGGTGTTATTGAGGGATTGGGGAACCTTTTGAAGATTCTCGAGAAATGATATAAGATTATGTTCGTGGTGAACAGATTTTGAGTTAATAGAAATGATATCTTGGGTGGTATTATATAAGAAATGTGAGGGGAATTTTTTATATTTCACAAACATAGATTTTGGACTCTATATAATAAAATATTTAAAACCAGAAAACCTTCACATGGTTTATTGACAATGGTTTCTTCCAAATGGGAGTGTTTTTAAGTATTTTAGTATTAAAAGAGATTAACTTTAAATATTTCACATTATTATGTGAAGGTACACCGCACATTTAAGGAAAAGAATTTAAAATCATAAAATATAATATATTTTTTGAAAGATCAATGAAGGATTTATAAAATTAATCCAATAAACATAAAATCAAATTTTTGAGGATAAAATATATTTTCTTCTCATTATACCCCTTATATTATATATTACATCATTTTTGGGTAATTATGATTTCATAAAATAGAACATATATTTATTCGGTATGTAAATTTTACCTGAAAATTCAAATGCCACAGAATATTATAAAAAATACTGCATTGAATAATTTTGATATTCTGATTCCAAAAATAAAATTAATTTGACTTTAATAATTTTCTAAATATGGAAAATTTCACATAAAAAGCAATAACTATTAGGTATTGAAAATGATGGGTTTTTGTAAATAACAGTTTTTATACCCTAATAAAACATTAAATTTGAATTAATGAAAAATATACGACAGTTTATATTTAAAGAAAATAATTTAATAATAATAATAAATTATAATATTATTTATTTCAATAATACATTGATTCATCAAAATAAATTACTTAATTGAGTTGGATATATCCAAAAAATACTATTCACATTTTATAATATCAAAATAAAAATATAATCACTATTATTTAAAAAATAATTTACATGATCAATTTTCTAGTGTCTTGATACATATCATTTTAATACACCAGTTTATTCCCTAATAGTAATGTGTGCAACGATGAGACTTTCATGAGGTCGTTCAGAAAACATTATTTGTGCGATGATCTCGATGAGCTAGAACTTCTCCCATAAATTGTTTCAATCAAGATTATGGTTCTTGATATTAGGGGTTTTTTTGTGGTAAAATACCAAATATGTTATCTTCCTCAAAATCTTTAATAAATGGGATTCATTGGGTACAATATTAATGGTTGATGAAATCACTTACTTTGTATGTTCCTGTTGGATTTGTTAAAGCCCAAAATTTATACTAATCATGTGATCATTGTTTAACAACTATATTATAAATAATAATGATTCTTAATGGTCCGATGAATCCAATTGGATATAAAAATTAATTTTATATTTTTTTTCTATAACAATTTAAATAATAAAACATTAAATCAAAAAGGAATTTTATTTATAATTTTTCTGGTCATTACAATATTACCCCCTTGAGAAATTTCCCCAATAAATTTTCACTTCACCCCCTTAAATTATATGTGGGTAATTTTGTTTCATCACTTCATCTATTTCCCATGTTGCTAGTTCAAACTTTTGGTTTTCCCCATTGGACATTGAAAATGTGCATTTTCTTATTTCATAGTTTTTTGTCTCTATGATCTAAAATTTTCATCAGATAGTCCTCATATGAAATATCATTATATAATGGTACAACCTCTAGATTGAGTAAATTCCAGGGTTTGGGTATGTACATCCACAAAAGTGATATATTGAATACATCATGATTTTGATATAGGATAGGGGGAGTGCAATTTGATAGGCCACTCCTACAATGTGATCAAGGATATAAGTGGAACCAATGTATCTTGGACTATGATTTCCATTCTTCCAAAATGTCATCACTTTATTCAATAGAGATATGATAATGAATACTATTTCTCCATCATCGAACTCCAGGACTCTCCAATTATTTCCATCATAGCACTTCTGTTAAATATAAGCAGCTTTCATCTGATGCTAAATAGTCATAACCATTTCCACCATTTCCTCAACTATTTCAGGACCTAGCAGTTTTTGTTCACCAACATCATCCCAATATGAGGGTTTCCTTGACCTCTTCCCATATAGTCGTTCATAGGGAAATATTTGGACGCATGAGTGGAAGCAATTGTTGTAAGAGATCCTGACCACATGAAGATGTTGATCCCATCCGTATTTGAATTCAATTGAGAATGATCTAAGTATTTCCTAATGTTTTTGGATACTCCATTCTGATTGACCATCAAAATGAGGGTGAAAATCCATGTAGATGGTCAACCGAGTGTTATATAATGATTATGAATTTTATGGAATATAGAGGTGAATCATGAATCTTGATCGGATACAATCAATACTAGAACTACTTGTGGCCTTATCACTTTACTGGTGAATATATGTGCAAGTATATCAATTGATAACTCCTATCATGTCATAGTGAGGTGTTCTATCTTTGTAAGATAATCCAATATAAGCTATATATCATTATACCCTCATGATTTCATTGTAAGATCAGAGAAAAAATCTATGGTGATGTTTTATCATTTTCATGTAGGTATGGGTAATGGTTGCATCATCCCCTTGTATTTTTGGCTTTCCACTTTCACTTGTGGACATACAAGACATCTTGATGTATATTTTGTGATCCCTTTCTTCATATTTTCCCACCAATAGTGTTCTCAAAGATCTCAATAAATATTTGTACTTCATGAGTGGATAGAGATTGTTGAGCTATGTGGATCATCCAAAAAAGCCGTCTATAACTTAGTATTTGATGATACACATGTTCTTCACCCAAATCACCAAAATCATTCATTATTAACAATGATATGAAGGAATTTATCATCCTTAGAGCTTCCACTTTCCTCTGAATTACCACATCCACTCTATGAGAATCCTTTAACCTCTCCCAAAGAGATGGTTGGGCAATTATTTGTGAAAGGATTGATGATGTTCCTTCCTTTATGATCACCATGTCCATATTTTCCAAATCATTGATGATTTTATGCTTCTCAATTCCCATCAATGATATAATTTCCATATATTTTCTACTTGGAGTTTCTTACACATTATTATATTTCCCAAGATGGCAGTGGATTGATAATTCATAGTCTTTTATCTTATTTAATAGTCATTGTTTGTGAAAATTAAAATATTTTTTTAATATAAAATTGAGGCCTTTGTTATGGATATATATTTCACATGTCTCTCCAAAGAGACAATGTCTCTAAATTTTAGAAGAGAAGACCACTATTGGTCTTTATCCTGGTAAGAGGTTTTGACAATCATGAGAAATTTATCACAAATCAATGAAAATACCGATGTAACCCACGGAATATAAGAATGATTGTCAAATATTTTGGAATTGTCCATCAGTAAATTACTTCAGTCATTGATGGGTAAAAATATATCCCATTTCATGTAATGATATATACCAAAAAGAGACTTCCCTCAACTAGAAATTAAATTTTCTCTACTTGGAAAAATGTTTTTATTTTCTGGGTTTTTTAAATAGTAATAAAATGCCCCACATACTCCACCTTAATTTTGGATTATATTAGAATATAATCTATACATACTACCAAAAATTGGGTTATGCAATCTCTAAAAAAATGTTAATTAATTCAGTAAATATTTCTCGAGCATTAATGATTCCAAAAGGAAACACTATGTACTCATAGTAACGATACATTGTATGAAAGAAGTATTTGGGATATCCTCATTCTTCACCCGAAATTGGTAATATATTGACCGTAAATCAAACTTAGAGAAGTATTTTAATCCACATAGGTGATCTAGAAAGTAATAAATATTAGGAAGATGATACTTGTTCTTTATCATGATCTTTTTGATATCATGATAATAGATGAAAATGTGAATTGTCCCATCCTTCTTCTTGAAAAAGAGTACTGGTTCACCCCATGATGAAGCCATTCGGTATATTAACCCTTTATCTAGATTCTACTATAATATTTTATTTAAATTCTAATGTATTACAAAAGAGATTCTATATAGATTCTTAGACAATTATATCACCCCATGTATAATCTTGATTTGAAATTTAACCTCTTATCTGGGAGGTAGATGAGAAAATTCCATAGGAAACACATAAGTATACTCCCTCCCAATAGGAATGTATTCAATAATGATTATTTCTATATAATTAATCATTTTATAAACTAACAAATTCTCATAGGGAAATGATATCTATGTTTAAGATGATGGTTTTATAGAATATTCATCATCCTCCTTCCACTTGTATAGAATTTGGGGTTGATTCTAAATATGGATTGTGATATATTTTTTCGCGACAATTTCTGTTGGCTCTATATAGAGAAAGCCAATCCATTCCAAAAATTGCATCAAATTACACCAAAGGAGGCATGATAAGATTCATTGGGGAATTTATCGTAGAAACTTTTATAGGGTAGGAGCTATATAATTGGGATGAAATAATTTCCACATTTTTTTTCACTAAAAACCCTACAACTATAATTTGTGGTGGTTCATGGATAGTTCTAATAAACATTAGTGAAATTAAGGAATGCATAGAACCAGATTCAAAAAGTAAATTCACCATTTTTGAATGAATAACTAGTGTACCAATCACCACTTAATCGCCAAGATCCACATTAATAGTTGTGATGCAAATTCTCTCTCTTGAAACCTTGTAGGTTTTTTGTTGTCTTTAAAAACCCTTGACATAGTTAATGTGTTTGACAATTTAAATAGTTAATTGTTGTTATAGAAATTAACAATGAGATGAGTGTTTACCAAAGAATTCCTTTCCTCCATAATAGGAGATGGTCTGTCCTATCAGAAATTATTGGGTAGGTTCCCTGCCTTCCAACACATAATGTATTTTCATGTACCCTTTAGAAAATTTTCTAGTGCTTGCTTCCACACCATTGAAATGAATGTTGTTGAAATTTCTTGGAACAAATAGATTTATAAACTGGACCGCCAGAATTAAACTCCCCCTTTTTATTATTATCCATATGATTCCCCTGAGATTCTCCAATATCCATTTCAACTTTGAGGGATCATTAGGAAAATTTCTCATAGTTATAAATGTCTTAGATTACTAGGTATTTTCATATATTAGGCTTTAGACCACCAAAAAAGATTCCAACCATGCATTATAGGGTGACGATAAAGCCGATGACCTACCATGAAAGTCTTGTGATGTTTTCCTCATACGACCTACTAGATTTATTATCATCTTTCATGAGGGAATGGAAATAACATTCCATTTTAATATGGATAGTTTGAGGAAATTTTTTTCATAAAACCTTTTACAGAATTAATTTTACCCCATTTTATTGATATCTCTCTATGGATTAATATTTTTGATCATTGTCCACCACTAATTAGCTTCATCTTCCAAATGATAAACAACTTGTAGAACCTTCTCTTTCGTAGAAAATTGAAGGATGAAGAATATATTTTCTACAGTTTTGATCCTATATTCTAAGAATAACAGATAATATTATCAATTGAAATTCATAGGTGTTTTTCATATAAATCTGTTGATTGTATATTTTTCTCTCTTAGGGGGATTTGGGTGCTCCACTTCATCCAAGATTCTATTCATAACCTAAGTCATCTGAGAGAGTATCATCATGAATTGAAAGATTACTTCTCCCCTTGAGTTGGAAATCTCATTGGGGAAGTCCTAATATTGATATTCTCATTGATTGTTTATGGGATTTATAGTATTTATAGACCATGGATAGATTAAAAGGAATATTAGGTATGATTATATTTATGCTTCAATCAAATAAAGTGGGAATACAAAGGCATTATAGTTATAACTTATTCATTTCTATTATTTTCTTAACGTATGAATTTCTATACATCAGTATATGTCATGCATGATCTATTTTGTTAACATATACTATTATGGATTTTTGTACTCACCTAATAACGGTTTATAAGGATATTATGAATTTACCGAAGCATATCCCCTATGTGTATCAAACTAGGTGCGTATTAAGACCCATTGTTGTATACAAGGTTACCCCGAGTTAGGACCAAGAAAACTTTTCAGAGTTGTTACACCTAGGTACATCTTTTCTATAATCACATCCATTTATAGTATCCAAACATGGATGTATTTTCTTGATAAACCACACACACTATACCTAACCAAATTTTGGTATGTTTTCTTATACTTAGTCTTATATTAAGGGGATTTTTATATTTTTTAATCATAATCCCAAATATTACTATAATTGTTTTCTAATACCAAATATAACAATAATTCCACTTATTATGGGTTAAAAAAAGATTTATTACATAATATTACACTTAAGTCAAACCAAAATATTGAGAAGTCTAGTGTCTTTGGGAATTAGGTGTGTTACATTACAACATAAAATATGGAATAAAATACCTTTATTGAAAACTTATTTAACATTCTCAAACATAAAACTGCATGGGATAACATGAAGAAATACATAACAAAGGAGTGACATATAAAGCCTAGTAAGGGAATAAACATGGAATAAGGTATAAAAATCAGAGAAAATAGGAATATCATAGGGAATAAAAAGTGTTGAATCACAAACAAGAATGATAAGACATGATATGGAATGATAACCTATAAGAAACTTAGGAAATTTGGAAACAAATTAGAACATTGCATCATAGGTCAAGGATAAATTCTAGGACATCATTATGGATGTATGGTAGAGGTTTGAAAAAAAACCCCACCATTTGAAATTAAAGATAAAATGGAATAAAATAGTAGTGATTCATGAATAAAAGTGAGAACGATCGAATCCCTTAGCCTAATAGTATGAAACCAATATTTTGAAAGGGGATTCATGAGAGATTGGGGGAACCTTGGGAGGTTTATAGAGAGATTAGGGTAGAGTAACGATGTCCTACAAGGTTTTATATTTCATATAAGTGGGAGAATGGATGGGTTTATATAGGAAATGAAATCGGAATTCGTTAATATTTCACGAACATAGGTTTTGGATTCTGTATAATAAAATATTCAAAAACCAAACCATACCATATATTTTTCACATGGTTAATGAAAAATGAAAATATTATTCTATATATTATTAGGAAAACGAACAATATTATTAAAACATTACCCTTTCTTATGTGGAGATGAATTACAATTTTAAAGAAATGAATTTAATATCATAAAATATATTTTATATTTTGAGGAATTCATAAATGATTTTTAAAATTAATTAAATAAACACAAAACCAAATTATTTTAATTGGAAAACCAATATTTGGATGATTATACTCATTATAGTATTTATTACATCATTTTTGGGTCATTATGATGTCATAAAACACACCATATATTTATACAATATTTAATGTTTTCCATAAAATTTGAATGTCTCATAAAATTATGAAATATTCACCATTTTATACTTTAGACATTATAATTCCCAAAATAATATTCAATTTATATAAATAATTTTCTAAATATGTTCATTTTAGCATCAAAAAAATAATAAACTACATTTATTGAAAATGATGGGTTTTTAGAAATAACAGTTTTTGAACCCCAATAGAACATTAAATTCTACTTCATAAAATTTTTATGATAATTTATATTTAATAAACATAATCTAATAAAAATATTTAATTAAAATTTTATTTATCTAAAATATAAATAAATTCATAAAATTAAATTCATTAATTGAATTTAATATTACCCAAAAATACCATTCATGTTTTATAGTATCAAAATAGAAACATATTCATTACTTTTTAAAAATAATGTAATTAATCAAATTTCAAGGGTCTTGATTCATAAGCCTTTAATACACCAACATACTACCTATGATTAAGGTTTTCAATGGAGATACATACATGAGGTTGTTCATCAAACATGGTTTGAGTCATGATCTTGATAAGCTTGAACATCCCCCAAAAATAGTTTCACTCATGATTAAGTTTTTGGATTTTAGCTTGTTTTTGGTTGATGGAAAATCCTAGAGATTATATTTCCCATGTAATCACTAATAAATGGGATTCATATGGTACAATCTAACTGAATGTATCCATCACTTCCTTCATCCGAGTCAATGGGATTTGTTAAAGCCCTAAATTTATATTAATCATTTGATCATTGCTTAAGGGCTATATTATTAATTATATATATCATTAATAGTATTTTTAATCCAATTTGGTATAACAAAACAAATGAAAGCGTTTTTTATAACCATTTTACATAATTAAACATTAAATAATAAGAGAATTTTATTTATAATATTTCAGGTCATTACATATATCATGCATCGTCAAACGCACCTCAACCCATCTATACATCCATGCTACATTCTAGAAACTGGAGAAAATGAGGGATGATTCTTATCATAGTCGAACACTAGATTTCAACCAAAGAATCTATCTAAAAAATTCTCTCACTATCATCTATCATCACAACCGGAGAACAAAAAGTTGGTTATCCATAATCCATTTTATCCGCGACCACTTCTATCATCGTGCAGTCCTGATGTAGCAACATTCTTAGATCTATGATTTCAAATCATCTCACCATGAAATTGGTGCACAATTTTCTATTTCTCAGTATTCTCCATTATATGGGAAAATAAATATTCCCATTATGAATAATGAAAAGTGAAAAAAATCACAATTACAAACAAGAGGAGAATTCCTTGGTAAATGTTTTTGCTTGCTCATTTAATTATCTTTATAATGATGAATGAAGACATTAATAAATAATCATAAATCAATTCCACCAATAATGGATAAATCAAATCCATACCAACAATATGTATGATCCCCAAATCAATGTTTTCATTGATTGATTCTCATTCACTATAGGAATCATAAAATAGTTATAAATCTAAGAAAAAAACATCCTACCATGACTTAAATTGATCACTAATGAAGACTGGTGTTTCACCACTGTTGAGGGTGAGATCGTTGAATCCATATATTCCTTGATCATTGATCTATGATCGGACTACTGTTCACTAATAAAATATCCTCCAACATCCCTCCAATGTCTCTATAGATCTATAGGGTTTAACAGATATTCCTAGGAATTCAACATAACAAAATACATAAAGGATAATCCATTTCACAACATCAATAAATAAAAAAAATTAAATTATTTTTTTTATTAATTTTTCGTCACTAATCATTTTTAAAAAAATGTTCCTTGATAACAAATGCTATGTGATAAGAAAGGTGAACCCTACATTATGAAAATAACAGTAACCATAGATTTTGAATATGGTCCTCTGTTTAGAAATTATTTCAATTTTTTTTAAAATTAATTTTGTGGGAATTTAATATATTTAATATATTTGAAACATTTATATTCGTAACAATGGTCTTTAGAGTCACATGTTTCCTAATCACCTTATCAAGAAAATAAAAAAAATCCAAAAATAATACAAAGTATATTTAAGTCTCTACATGTGTGGTGTTAGGTATGATCAATATTGAAAAAAGTCTTATTTGAGTATGGTTCCATGAATTCATTTATACATTGAAAAATATATGATATTTAGATATTTAATTATTTCATAAAACTTTTTGTGGTTTGAAGACAATATCCCAAAACTATAACTTATGTGCAATAGAATTTTGTGAGAATATTCTTTATAAAAATCATATTATTCACTTTTTAGTGGAATTTTATATTCTTTTTGGAATTAACTATATATCTATACATATATCACTTACTAGTTTATGGGATTTGGAAGTCACATTTTATATATGAAATTAATAAATCATTATCTATTGTTAAAAGTGTGATCAAGAACTCCCTATTGATATTAATTATATTAAACGGATTTTAATACCTAATCATATGGGTCATTACACTGAAATGGTTGTTTATAAATTCAATACTGATGATATTCATATTATGAAAAAATATATCGAGGTATTTCAAAAATATTTTATTGGTCTTCCTCCAGATCACGAGTTTCAATTTTCAATATAAAACACACATGGTTATACGTATATACCAAAATCACCTTATGGATTTTTTTGATTGAAATAGAGGAATGGTAGAAGAATAAAAAATTAGAATCTCGATAATGATCTTGATAAAACCAAGTAATACACATTGGGGTGCATTAGTTCTTTTTTAATAATAATTATCTATAAATATAACACTCTAAGGATTACTATCAACATAAAAAAATAAAAAATAAAAAAATAAATCCTCTTGATAAATTTCTGGTAGCCTTTATAGATAATATTTATATATATATTTCATGATCTTGGAAAATCATGAAAATATTTTGAGTATTATTTTAAATAACTTGAGAAGGGTGGAAATATTTGAAAAATTTATCATGTGTGAATTTTGGCTATATGTAGTATCAATATTGATGCATTTAATCACAAGTGAGGGTATATTTGTGGATCCTTTAAAGGTAGATATATTTAAAGAACGACGCAAACAAAAAAAATTATAATAGAGATATGTAGTTTTATTAGAATATATAGACACTATTTGTGATTTTGGATAAATTTATCAGGAATATGGAATCCAGAAACCCATTTAACATATAAGGTATTCATGTTACTATAGGGAGATCAATACGTATTAAACATAATGGATCTCAAGATGAGGCTGGTCACAACACTTATACTAAGACTATCATATAGTTTAGAAGTGTTTTTGATTTATATTATTTCATGAAATAAGGGATTTGTGGGTTTCTTCATGAAAAATGATATGGCGGTAGCTTGTGCCTCTAATGAATTAAAGGGTTCTTTGAAAATTTACCTAACTCAAGATTTGGATCAGGCTGTAGTAATATTTTAATTAAAGTAATGGAATCATTATATATTTGGTGAAATTTGTGATATATATATATACTGTTAATAATATATTATAGTATATATTTTCATAAAATTAGTTGAACATTGTCTAAAAGAATTGGTCTTAGTTGATTGAGGACTATGACTGCTCAATACATTTCAACCTTATGAAGGGATAGAAAGAGGTTGATGCTTTTACTATGAAGGATATTGATAATTTAAATATGATGAGGATTTAAGGAGACCCCATAGTCATGGATTCATAGAGAATGAGCCTTAAAATAATAAGTCCTGGGGGAAATTCCATATTTATTAAATGAATTATCCTCTATCAATCCCCATGATGATAAATAAATAAAAAAATAGGATGTGGAGATATATAATGGGGTATAGAATTTTCTAGAGAAAAACTTTTAATTGATGGAATTATATAACCCATGAAATGAAAATTTGATCCATAAATGGAAAAATTAATGAAGGAACGATTGGATAATGAACTTAAATCATCATTATATATCCATTCTAGAAGAACAAATAAATTTGAAGATCTCAATAATCCTTTCCAGTGGAAAAATATGAAGTGAGAGAGATTATAGTGTATATATCTCAATGCTCGGTACTGAAGCTTGTTATGTTAGATTAATAGATTTTTAAGGGGTACATGAATCCATTATTCATACTTTTATTTAAATGGGAGAAAACAACCTTGTATATCATTTTAGTCCTTCCCATGAAATATAAAAGACCTAATTTCATTTAGGATTTAATTGATTACCTTAGTAACTCAGTGTATTGGATTATTTATTAAGATAAATTCTCACTAAATATACATTCCATGATATACGAAAGAAAATTTCAAGGATTCATAGAGTACCACAATCCATTGTATTTGATCGACATTCAAGGTTTACAAAAAGTTATAGAGAAGTATTAAACACCCATTATATATAGATTTTTGCTTCAAAAATATTCATCATCCTCCTATTAATGGTTAATATATAAGGACTATTCAAACTCCATGGGATATACATAGATCATTTTCAATGGATTTCAAAGGAGGATCCGATTAACACTATCCCCTATCCAAGTTATAATATATAAAAAATTCCACTATTATTATATAAAATGGAACCATATGAGGATATTTATAAGAATTTATTTATAACTCCAATGTATTGGGATTAAGATAGGGAGTATATGTTTTTGGGGCCATATCATTTTTTATATATGTGATAGAATATTCAAACCATTTAATGTCACATTAATATTTAACAAATTCAATATAATATCTTTGCTGAAAATCATCTGATAGATTTTGAGTTTGAAGATTGATACAAGGTAATCCTTTAAATATATCTATGGTATAAAGTTAAGATATTAGAAATGAAGGTATATATAGGATCTAGATATATTGGCCACTTCAAAATCCACATTCATAAGGGGACTAAAAATTATACTCTTTTACTTCCACTAAACCAATCTCAAGTGCATAATGTGATCCATATATCACTTTTCAAAAAGTATATACTTGATCCTTAACATGTACAAGACTATGAGGTAGAATTAGTAGAGAATGATATCTATTATGTGGAGTAACCAATAGAAACGTTGGATCAGAGTGATAAAGTAGTACGAAATAAGGCCACTATCAATATTAATGTTCTATATTGAAATCACTTGTTTCAAGATGCTACATGGGAGCATGAATAGTTAATATGGAATACGTACAATTATTTAGTATGAAGAAAAACAATGAAATTTCATGTTTGAAATTATCTTAAGGAGAGTAGAATGTAATGACCTTTCATATTATTTATTATTTTCCATTAAATGTCATGTTAAATATCTTGTCTCATGTGAAACACCAAAAAGATGATTTTTTTTATATTTCATTATTATTATGAATAATTATAATACCATTTAAATATTTTTGCATTTTTCGAATACAATATGAAAAATCATTTAGAAATTGAAAATTAAATAAAACTACATGTGCAAAGACCATGAAGATGAAATCATTATCCTTATGGTTTTCATTGAATATCATACATCCAATTACAAGTATAGAAGAAATGAAAAATATTATATGTAAAATATACATTCTGATAATGAATTAAGTGAGTATAATGAATTATTCTAGAGATTTTCGTTTGTTTACATAGAGTAATGAAATATATCGATTATAAATATGTCCATTGAAAATATGGTATTTGGATATATGATCATTGTATACATGTTTGTTAGGTATGCATATACACAAATGTTATATTGAATTTTTATAATTTTTGAAACAAATAAAAGTTAGTATAATTCATATCAAATAATTAAATCCTAAATAAATTAAAAGGATAACATTTAATTAAAATATACTATTATTTTTATTCTCTGCAAATTATTATTATTATTTTATAATATAATGATTTTATGTGTTTAAAAAATTAATGTAAAGATTCTAATGCCACTAGATTTACAAACATAAATGGTTATAATACAAATAATTAATTTTACTAGGATGTTCTTAAAATATTTTATGTTAAAGGGGATATTTTTTTTATAGAATTGGTTTTTGTTAGATTTTTTTTTCATATTATCGTTATAAATTAAATTAATCACTTTTATATTATTTTTATAAAAAACGATTTAAGGCTTAAAAATATGTTAAAATTCTTTTAATTAGTAAACATTATGAAATTTTCTTAATAAATGTTAATGTTAAAAAATACATTATTCTTTTAAAAATATTCTATATATTGTATTTTTTTAAAATTTAATGGTTAAATGTATCATATTCAAAATTTTAATTAAATTATGTGGATTACAAAATTATAATCGAAAATTTGAAATTAGTTAAAGGCAATTTCATTTTTAGACATAAAAATAAGTTACCTCTATGAATAGTGAATGAAATTAGTAAAATCTAAAAATTATAAAATATAATATATGTTTAAAATTATGTATAAAACTTATTAAAATTAAAATAAATATTTACAATAGAGGTAACTATGATAATTCATGGGTTTTTTCTCTAACTGTGTCTCTTTCCAATTAAAAATTAATATCTTGTCACATTTAGTAATGTGAAATTGATAAAAAAATACACTCAAAACCACATATAATCCACTCAAAATATTTGGTTATCCTTTAAAAAAATCATTTTAACTATCCAAAAGACATAACAACACTTAGATTTATTTAGGTCCCATGAATTTATCATATATCATTCATTATGAAGGAATCCAATTGATGGAGAGAATTCATAAAATTTTGTACCCAACACCGTATTTATATTAACCTCTCATATGTACTCTATTTGAATCCAGTTATCCACTATCATGGTTTATATTAACATAATTAGTCTTATAATAAAATTATATTAATATTATATAACTATATAATCTGTCTAATTTACTAGTACAAAATGTTTTATTTGGGTTTGTTCAAACACCAACTTGAACGATGTTATACCATTTTAACCATTTCAAACATAAATTAGTTTAAAATAATTAATAATGGTTATATGTGATAATAAGGCGTAAAATATTTCAGGAATATGTTTCTTTAATTGAGAAACAAAAATAAATGATTATTATTGATTAATTTTTTTACCTTTAAATTATAAAAAACATACTTATATTGGATTCCACTAACATAAAACATGCTCAAAACATCTATAAAATGAACAATGGAATGAATAATTGGTTGTAAAAAATTATTCCATTCCCTTTTATAATGTTTTTATGATGAAATTATCATAAAATAATGGGTATCGACATCTCTATTGAAAAACATGTATAAATTAATCACAATTACTAAAATTTGGGGATGAAAATAAGAAATAACTAAATAATATATAAGTAATAGATGATTATAATTTTTGATTAAAAAAATATTTGAATAATTTTTTGGAATATATTATTATAGTGTTTAGATTAATTATATATAAATTTATAGGGCTTGATGAAATTAGAGAATAAAGGCTTGGGTTTTCTCTTCTCAATTTTCATTCATTGAGATAATCATCATATTTAGAAAATGTTTCTTTGGTGCATATACTATTCAGGGATGTCCAATTACCATAATTATCATGAATTTCAAGGGTTTTACAAATTCATCACATGTTCTCCCTTTTATGTTTTTTTGATTAAAATGTTATTCAATCTTAAGGGGTTTCTCTCCCAATCCAAATATGAAATCATTATTTTCTACATTTAAATTTCTATTTAGGGTAATCTTATATAGTTTCAAAATAAAAAACCCTATATTTTATTTTCATATTTTTACTTCAATATATTTTCATTTCGTATTACAATTTAATTTCCATTGGGTTCACAATTCATCTAAAAGGATTCCCTCTGGTAGTAACAGCCTTATCTCTTCTTCCAGTTACGATTCATTATCCTCTAAGTTAATATTATATATATATTTTTTATACATGTTTCTATATATACATTAGTGATTAATTAATTTAATTTTATATTATCTTTGATTTTATTTACAGAGTAATGAAATGAATCTCTTTTTAACATTTTCTACATGGGTCATTTTCTTAAATATTTTACATTATTTTAAAAATTAGGATTGGATTCTCTTTCAGATTTTTACCGATTCGAAATTTTTTTCTTTATGATTTGGTTTTATTTTCAAAGATTCATTTCTATGTTTAAATATTTTTAAGAAGTAATTTATATAACCAATATTTATAAATAATTCTCTTTTATTATAAATTGTACCAAAAATATAAATGATTTATTTTCTTATTTCTCAAATTGAATTTTTAATGCTATTTTAAATCCTTTTAAAACAATTTAAATATCCTTTTTTTATTATGATTCATTATGGATATTCTCTAATAATATTATCCGCAATTTTTATTTTAATTAAATATTATTATTCATTGCAAAAATCATCATAAAACCTATTTTATTTCATGGGATAATTTAGCTATAATGGTTTTGGTAATGTATTAATGTATCTAAAATAAGAATATGTATGTTTTTTATTTCATTTGTGTATTATGTTTTAAATCCTTATAATGTTTCAAGTATGGATTTATATCTCATTGAATGACATGGATCATACATGGGAGTGAATCTATTCTACTATGGGACTCTGTCTAATTAGTTTATATGAATTGTGATTGAACCTAATCATCTATGGTACTGATTCAAATATGTGATTATTGTCTTGGTAGTAATCCCTGAAATATGAAATGATTTTATATTATTATGAATGTGAAACATTCTATTTCATATATTCTGTTTTCAAATCACTATATTATAGAATCATGTTTCCATACCCCAAGCTCTAATGTATTATGTTATTTCAAAATCCTTATTCTATAAGTCATGATTCGTGATATACTTTTATTGGGTAGTACTTTCTTACATTATTTAAATGAATTGAGATTATGTGAACATAACCACATTTTCATATTATTCTCACCTATGATATCTGATTGCTATATATCAGGTTTACCGTTACTGGGAATCAGAGATAACCATTTATCCTATTTTTATTCCCCAAGTTAATAAGAAATATTAAATGTGTGATTTCCCTAAATGATTTTTATGCAAGGGGACAATTTTTGGAAAATTTTGAAGATTTTTTATAATAGTATGGGAATATATCTAATCTCCAAAGACACTAAGGATATTGGTTTTAGTTGTGAAATTTATTGTAATATATATTGAATATTAGATTAATAACATATATATTGAATGTATGTTATGTTTGGTTTGTCTCATGAGATGTCAGTGTAAATGTGTGAGAAATCTTGTTGTGATCCAGGAGTTAGAGAATGACATTGACCCTTAATATAATGAAATGTGATGGATAAACCAGTGGTTCTCCATGAAAAGGATAGGTGTGTTTGGATGGAAGGAACAGGTGCACTAGGATATCACTGGTATGTGAGATGAGATCACTATAGGTAGATAGTTGGATGAATGATGGATCTATAGAATCATGGTTATACTTAATAGTTACCTCATATATGGCCTGATTTGTGAGATTTTTTATAATAAAAAACGTAGTATGATGACTGTCTTTCCTTATGAAACACCAATGGGGGAAGTGGATTTGAGTAATGGATATCTAATTGACTAGGTTCTTTAACAATGATAATATGGAAATTTATGTGATTACAACATATTAGGGGGACAAGGTACATCCCATACTGAAATAGAATGTACGATTATCATGGAAATGGGAGAGTTTGTGGTGCTTTTTATATATTTTTTAGTTATAGGTGTATGGTGGAAGATTGATAGTGGAGTTGGAAAGTAGTTTTGTATAAGGCTATGGTATTCTTGGAACCTAGTGGGGACTCATAGTGTGAACATATTCAATAAATACAATAAGGGATCTAGAGCATAAGTTATTTGATGATTGTGTGTCTCGGGATGGATGTTTCATGTAGATTAGTGTAATGGGGAATTATTTGTTGGGGGAAATACATGGGCTATCTAAGATAATAGTGATCATTTAGACCAGTTTTCAATAAACATAAAGGGATATAAATTGTTGAACCAAACATGGAGGACATTTCAGTTTTTGTCTTAGCAGTTAGATGGAAGTGTCTAGGTTATGTATGGTGATTTATCTAAAAATTTGTGACTATAGATCAATGATATTTTGAGAGGTTAATACATTTATAAACAGTCTGTTATGTGTCTTGGTAAACATTTTAATAGGGAGATCAATCACATAATTTATTGGTACTTTTGGGAGAGTATGATCAGTGGCATTTTGGGGTGGAGCTTTATGTTTTTGGTTTGTTATCGTGGATGAGACAACGGTTTCTAATGAAAATGGTCTAGTGATTATTATTATGATTTCAGTTCAAAAATGGACCTATATATCCCCATAAGTTCAGTCGAAGGGGTATAATATTTTTTTTAAAATTAATTAATATATCCTATGTTGGGTTTTCTCATAGTGCTTGTGGAGATATTTGATGTCATGACACACAATACATTAAGGTTCTCAGAGGGCGTCGATCCAGTGTTAACTACATGTTATGTTTTTCAAGTTAATGAGAATGATAGAGTTTATGATGATCGATTCACACCATCTGTGGAATTCATATCGTAATGGTGGATGGGGTGAGTGATTCCTAGTTTTTCAATAGTGAATCTAGTTTGGGAGAAGTGTTAGAAAGGCTATAAGTAGGGGAAAAATGGAATGGGGGTAACCAATTGAGGATTACTTTCTAGGAAAACTTCTATAAGATTCATAAGGATGATTATAGGGGATTAGATATGTTATAGTAGGAATTTGTTAAAGACTCATATCTTTATTAGGTGGTGATAATTGGGAAAATTAAATTTATTTTGGTATCAGGGAAGGATTAATTTTTTACACTTATTATGATAGTGGGAACAAATCTATATTGTTTAATTAGTGGTGTTTTGATTATTGAAAGGTGTATTAGGTTATCTGATGAGTTTTGGGGTAGGGTTGGAGATTCCATATTTCATATTTAAGTTGTAAGAGTTTGTTTTCGCTATAACCATGATGTGATACAATATGGAATGTGTTAAAGGAGTTAAAATTTTACAAAAGGATGGGAGAAGGTTGTTTCATGATGGATAAGGATGTAACCATGAACTCTAGATGTGTGATTAAGTATCTGGAATCTAGGATGTATCACATAAAGATCTTATACTTTTTGTCATGGAGAGGAACTCTATCAGATGATTAATTTCTGTGTGGTTTATTGTTTACATTATATAAAAGGGGAATAATGTAATTATAGGTTGGTACATAAGAATGTATTTTTGGGTCTTCCATTAATATTATATATCCAGGTGATTATATAAATTGTTAGTGTTGTATAAAAATGTCAAAGTGTGTTATAAGATTAAATCAATGGGTTTTCCTTAAATCACACCACAATAAGGTAGGGAACACCATGGAAACGTTTGTATGTGTTTGTGTAGTATACAATTTCTCTCAGGCCTTCATGTTATTATCAATTCATATTATAATCTTAATTCAATATCACTATTGGTATATGGATATACTCTGAAACCATGGGATAAAATGTGTATGATCGATCATATGGGGTTCCTAGGTGGCAATATCATCAAGATAAATGAGGTAGTTAGTTTAACCATGAAGTGCAGGTTAATTCGATTACATGAAATGGTTAATGAAGTTAGGTTTCTGGTCTTTTTTTTATGGAGAGTTCTATGCCTTTACCCAAAGGGACACACTATAAAGGGTGTTCGATAAAAGAATTGTAATGAAATTAACATTTATCAACTTTTTTTTAATGAATAAATGGATTATTATGTAACTTATTTATAGGAAACACATGTTATACCTTTTGTATTTTGGATCTCTAAAAAATATAGGCAGTCCTATTAAAAATATCATTTTTAATATTAAAAATCGATAATATATCTATTATATAATGATTGTTATGATTAATAAATATTAAGGGATTTTATAAATTCTAATTGACATACATAGAATAAGATATGGGATCAGCCAAATGATCATACCAAACGAATACCAATTATTAGTGTTTTTGACGGAGATTAAATCACTAGGATTTTCCCATGATCAAGACAATATGAAATTAAATAACTAAAATCAAAACAAAACCATTTGTAGGAGAATTTCAAGCTTACTAAGATCATAACTGAAAACATGTTCACTGAACAACCCCATTGAAATGTCACTATCACACACCTCACCCATAGGGAATATTCTAGTTTTAAAAGGGGACATGTATATTGAACCTAGTAGATTATTTGTTTGTATTATTTTTAATAAATAATTTTTTTATTCTATTCATTAATACTTTAGATACACTATTGAATATGAGCTAATGAAAGTTAGTTTTTTTATACAAAGAAGGCAATGCTTTTTTTGGAAAATACAAAATTTGGACATAATTTTTGATAAAATCTATATTTTTTAAATAAATATTACCTTTACATAATATTATTATAAAAAACATCAATTTTTATGAAAATAATAATGTAATTTTATATAGTACTAGGAATATATTTTAAATGTTAGAAAATTTGTATTATCATAAAACACATATTTTATAGTAAATGTTGATTTTTATTTAAAAGTATAAATTCTAAAATTTTGAGAATTCTTTTCTAAAATAGATATTATTTTTTAAATTATTACTTCATAATTTTCGAAATTTTAAATTTATAATAATTATTTGATACATTCATTTTTTTGGGTAAATATTAAATATTTTATAAATCTATGATATACATTATGACATCATTATGAACAAAAAATGATGTAATAATGGACATAAAATCCATCTATTATCATATATATACCATATCAAATAATGTATTTTTAATGTTATTTGATTAATTTTATAAAATGAAACTGTTGAAAACTATATTATATTTTAAGATTTTAAAATAAAATATTTATAAACATGACTCATTTCTACATCAATGACATTATTATTATAGTATTTTTTGTAAATGGAATTATAATATATTTAAATCCACTCATATTTTATATATAACCTAGGAAAATCCATGTCAATGATGTTGATTTTGATCATTTTATCGTCCTGATCCCAAAACCAATGTCTAAAATTACATATAGAATTCACCTCTCGTTTTCTATAAATTCCCGTCCAAAATTTCAATAAACTTCTATAAATAACCTTATATCTTTAATTTTCTCTTCCAATCCCTCTCTAAATCTATCCCAAGTTTCTATTAATATCTTAATAATCCCATGCCATGTTTTTAAAGCCACCCTCTCAAGGCAAGGGACCTGTCTCACTTATTTTCCACTCAGGCACACTTTTTGTATTTTGAAATTTTAATATCAATTTATTATGTTGTAATTTATATATAAATATACAACTAATATTAAATTTATTTTTAAATAATGGGATAAAATTTATCCTGACTCATTATAATTATTACCCCAACTATTACTATGTAGACATTAGGTATTTATCATCTTCATTTTTATTCCACTATTTTTATACTAAACCTATTGATTTGAGAATGTTTATCTTGTAATGAGTTTTTGAACATTTTATATATTGTCTTGATGATATAACTGTGACGATATATAAACTTTCACTATCATTGAAGATTTACCAATTTTTTTATATACTCTCTAAGCTGCTGAGATTTTCCAACAATTATCGCGTGCCAAACATTTGTTTAATGAATACCCCAACCCATTTCAAATAAATAGAATGCACTAACATATAATTATATTTAATTTATTAAGGACATCCATTTATTTTTCACACCATCCTTAATCATGGGATTGAAATTTATGAATTGTAGTATTCATTATATGATCTATGTAACACACTAAAACATTTACAAGTTAAGAATGTCCTAGGTTGGTAAAAAATTATAAATTCCTCCCATTATTTGGTTAATTTTTTTATCTCATGAGATATATTATATAATGAAAGGTAGTGTTTCTTTATTACCCTATGTTATGATGTATTTCTCATAAGCATTGACTTATTATTATGATGTTATGTTTTATGATGTTTCCAAATTCCAATCTTTTTTCAATGTTATCATATTATATTATGATTCGACATTAATTTTCATTCTTTTTACCACTTTATCCCACTGTGACCTGAATATTTAATTTTTTTTACTTTCATCTTGTTATTATTTTATTATTCCCATACCATGCTTTACATTTATTCCCATTTTAAATAAATCTCCACATTATCTGAAGTAGTTTTAAAAGAGTGATGGAAATTTCAAAACATGATATTTAGTTTTAAATAATGTGGTTGTGTCCATGTTTCAAGTTATTGTGATATATATAATTACCAATAAAATTTATACCTTCCACTCCATTGGTATTTTATTATTTCTCTATTTTTGTAATAAAT
The DNA here is from genome assembly GCA_963277665.1 of Viscum album. Classification (NCBI taxonomy): domain Eukaryota; kingdom Viridiplantae; phylum Streptophyta; class Magnoliopsida; order Santalales; family Viscaceae; genus Viscum; species Viscum album. The sequence continues at coordinate 1,737,155,747 of OY728133.1, forward strand.
CATGAATTAAGGTATATTAATGGTAAGAGTTGTAAAAAATGGAATTATAGTAAGTTCTGGTTATTTTTGTGGATCAGAACTAGAAAATCGTAGTGAAAGAATTTTTGAAAATACTATTTATAAGATAATATCCCCAAATTTTGGAAATGTATAAATTATACGGTTTACAAGTAGTAAAATCCCTCTTGGATATTATAAGAAGATGAGGATATTATATAGTTGTACCTAGGGGTAATAACCCCAAAAAAGGAACATCTATTATTATACCTATTATTAGATGATTCAAGAAAAATAAGACATTACACACTTGGTTTGAAACTCTCGATGGATATTCATTTTTAAATTCTGAAGATTTTTAAGAACTTTTTTGAGGGGAAAAAAATTCCCTTAAAATATTATATTAGTAAATAAACTATTGATAAATTATATTGAAGCATAGAATTTCATTTTTAGGGAATATACATCATTTATTTGTAATATTTTTAATGTACATAGTTTTATTTTTATATGATTAATAGTTTGGAAATTATCATCCCTAAACCTATTTTCCATGAAGTATATGATTTTAATTATAATAAAATAGTAAAAGTTATGATGTCTACCATCTTTGAACATTGAATATCATGTGTAAATATGGTTCTATGTATTGTTTAATATCACACATGTTGAGTAGAGCTATTAAAAAACCACCTCAAAATATTAAAGTTGAGTTATCAACGAAAATAAATAATGTGGAAATTTTTTTATCCCATGTTTATAACATCTCCCTTGTCTATATTTGTTGGTTGAAATTACCAGTAGAATTTTGGATACAAAATTTACCTGAATTAGATGTTATTTTTGGTATTTATTGAATGTTATTCCCTAGTATCCATAGAAATTTTTGTCAAAAGGATATTACCCTCTATATCATGAATCACACAATGATTATTTACATGTGTAATATGGATGATAAATTACCTTTGGAATAATAATCTCAATCATGGATATAATTCCATTATGATAAAATGCATCTAGATCAAATGATTGAGAATAAGAGAATTATAAACCTTGATGACATGCCCATTGATAGGGAATAAACTAACGTGTTTTCTAAATAATTATATGGTTATATTCTTAGATGAGTGATAGAGATCTCAATCAATATTATAGTCATTGAGTTAATAATATATGATATTCCATATAGAAAGGATAGTATTTAACTTTGAGATCTATAGAATAAATTACAAGAGAATTTGGATAATCCATTATATGACCAAGTGATTCACCATTGGTTGAACCAGTCCTTTTCATCAAGAAAAATGATGGGAAAATGTGCATCTTCATTGATTATGATGAGCTCAATAAGATCCTTAAAAAGAACAAGTATCATATTCCATGAATTGATTAATTTTTCAATTGGTTGTGTATATCCCAGAACTTTTATAATGTGATTCTTTTTTCAGTATATTATAATGTAAAATTGAATAATTAGTATATCCCAATGACTTCATTTTTTACAGGGTTCGAGCACTTCTTCAAATTGATTCCATTTGGACTCCTAATGATCTAACTATCTTCATGGACATAATTAATAGATTATTTAGGTAGTATATAAAAAATGTCATTATATATGATATTATTATCTACTATAAAATCTATGAATATCTTAAGGATTATTGTCATGATGTACTTAAGACCCAGATAAAGAAAATTTTATATGTTAAGTATAAAAAATAAGATTTTTTGATAAAGTAAGTTACAATCTATCATCATGTAATCACCAACTATAATACCTCAAGATTTTTTGAAACATTTATTTTTTAAATTAAATTGAATATTTTTAATATTTACCATTTCATGAAGCACTATGTTTAGTGTGTGAATCAAATAATAAGAATTTAATATTTAATTAAATGTAATATTGAGTTTATCTTGTGTTACACGCAATAATGAGTTTAAGTGAATCGTGTCATATTATAAAAATATTATTATATAACAGGTACCACCTTGATTTTGTAATGGTGGTATAAAAAATATTAATAGAATTATGAAAATATATTTTTTACAAATATATAAAAATAGTATTCTTTAGTGAGAAATTAATTAAAAATTAATATAAAAAAATATTTTAGGATAAAGGAAACATTTTTTATAAAACTATTTTTTTGAAATCAAACATGTTTTACATTAAATATAATAAGGAAAACACTTTTTGTAAATTATTTTAATTAAATATATATATTACATATTAAATCAACTATTTAACATTCATCTAATGTGTTTTTCATATAATAGATATAAGTAAATCCAATGTTATTCTTAAAAACTATTTTTCTCTAAAACCCAATTTTATTGCCTCTTTGTGGACTTATTTTAAAAGTAAATTTTGAAAAATTTAAAAAATTATTTTATAGAATAAATATTATTTTTTAAATCAGTATATAAAAATTATATGAGGGTAAATTTTTTAACAATTTTATTAAAAGTTTCATTTTTTAGGAATAAGAATAATACTCAATTTTAATTGAACCCATATTTTTTACTTTAAATTATATATAATGTTAAATTTTATTTCAAGTTCTTTTTAAAAAAATTGTGAAATTTTATAAAAATTAATATAATTTAATTCATTGGAATAATTTTCGAATTGAATTTTTTATATAAGCCTTGTAAATCTTTTAACATTTTCTCTTGGGAACCATAGTTTTTGCATCACGCCTATAGGATTAATTTCAAATTTCAAATTTTATATTATATGAACTGAATTTTTAAAAATAAATAAATAATTTTAATCATAATAATGTATATTATATAATAATTTCAACTTAATTTTTGATGAATACGAATATTAAAAATAGTAAATATGTTTTTATGGCCTTTAAGGTAATAATTTGTTTACCAATTGCTAAAATAAAAAGATAATGGTAATAATAGCCCAAAAGGTTGTATAAAATATATTATAATGAAATAATTATAACATATTTTGTCCATTTATCATTAATAATCCATTTTTTCCCTTTTTCATGTGAAAGACATGGGTACACATTTTTATTTTCAAAAACAACAAGTGTGCCACTCACATCACTTATAATAGGTTACACATACCTAATATTCTACAGACCTTAAAATACTATTTTTCATAAAATAATTAAACAAATACTATAAAAAATTCAAGAATATCATAATAGAAGACTTATTTTGGGTATAAATTCAACCTAGTAAGGAATTTGGTGAATACCTAAGGAGGATACCTGAAGAAGATGTAATATTATTCAATACACATTTTTATTATGTTTCATTCTCAACATCTATATATTTTTTTCCGTAATCCATGTTCACATAATAAAATAAATTTCCTATAAATAAACTTATATTTTTATGTCAATTTGATAGCCTATAAAAATCTATACATCTATCAAATGGTTTACAAAATCATCATTCATGAATATGATAGAAAACTGCCATGTGAACTGATGTCATTAATTTTTCCATTACTACCTCTCACAGTTGGGTTTTTTGATGGATATGAAGAATATATATGGTGTTTATTAAATATTTTTTCTCTAGTTTAATTATTTACATATAGATTTTTACATTATTTTTTATAGGTTATATGATAATGTCACTCATGTATAAGGAGTACCCCCTCACAAATCAATGTGATTCATTTTTTACAAACACATTACATATAAGGATAGAAAATTGGGATATACATGAAAAAAATATTATGGTAATGAATTATTTATCTTTATGATAAGATAATCTACTATTCTATTTCTTACCTTTTCATCCATTGAAAGACAATAACATCATTGATGTGTGTGTGGACTACCACCTTCACTGAGTGATGTGACTCTCTTTTTCTCAGAAAACATTATGGATGATATGTATAGGAATATTTAAGTAAATATTATGTTATGATTGTTATTATAATCATTATATAAAGTTATTATATTACCTACCTAATTTCCATAATTATTGTTTAAAAATTGAAACATTACTCATGCATATATATGTTATATTGTCTCTATGATCATGACTTACTTCGTTTATCAAACCCATATTTCTCCATCGACCATAAAAGTATAATTAATTCATAAATATGATGATTATTTCCTAATTATAATTATAGAGGAGATTTAATAATGATCAGTTTATGTGGATTAATAATATAAAATCAAGACATATATGAAAAAAATGGTTATTACCAAAAACGAGACTTTAACATGGAATTGTAAATAATTAGTTAATAAAAGGAAATAATTAAATCATAAATTTTGTGATATACATAATTATGTTATATATATATAATAAAATTATATTTATTATATATTATGTTAATGTGAGTGCGAAGGAAGTTGAAACTTACGGTAAGAAATTTCCTTCCCACTTTTGTTTTCCGTGAGAAACATTTCATATTCCCCACATGTTTCTTTTATGTTATATATATACACAACACAAAACTATTTTATGGTGATTTTACTTAAAATTACTTTTACTTAAATATAAATTCAAGTGTATCTATTTTATGGGTTTTATAGTTCCCAAGTTTTTAAATAGGTAGGCTATTTTTGAATAAATTGGCATTCTTGAAGATAGAAGATTATGTTATGGCACTATCTTTCTGTACGAGGTTTATATACAAACACATTGAAATTATATATACTGAATTTATATATCCTCATGATATTTTATATTTAATTTAATTATATTCATCCATGGGGCTTACATTTTTAATTAACCAATGTTTTCAAGATTGTATGTTACAATTTCATCACTTATCGAGGTCTTTTATGATTCCATGTGATTAATCTTTCGAAATAATTTTCCATTTAAGATGAAATTTATTTATGTTACTTATTATTTATTGGTTATATGATACCATGATACCATTTTTATTTTTTGTTAAAATTTATTTTTTCTATAATAAAAATATATTCATGAAACCCATTTATCATTCATGAGTTTTACCATGATAAAATTCTTATGAAGCCCACTTCATTTCCCACAAGTTATGATTTGATGAAATGATGAAATGATTATGAAATCTATTTAGTTTCCAAATTTTATGTTGCAATGAAATGTTTATGAAACCCATTTCATTTCATGGGTTCTGATACGATGAATTTTAAATGATATTTTGGTATACATATATATGATTTTCATTATGTGATAGTGGTCTTGTTATAACCAAAGATGGTAGTAACATTATAACCAAGGATCATTGTTATGTTATATAAAAATACAGGTGGGACCTATATCTCCCTCTAATGCATTAGTTAATTGTTTATATACGATGATATTTAACGTACTAGAATGAGGAGTGGACTCGGCTCAATAAAGAGCATTGTCTGGTTTCATGGTCTTGTGAGTTAATGTTGACTACCATGATGGTATGGGGAGTAAATCTATTCCAAATAAATTAAATGGATATATATATACCCAGATATAAACATTATAAAATCATGGGTTTTAGTCATGAATTTACATTCATTCACCTTGAGAATATTTTTAGGTTTATAGTTCTAGAGAATTAATCGATAATGCATACATTAAAAAATTATATAATACAATGTTGAATGTTCTGATTTTAATTTGTTTTTTATACACTATGAAGCAACATAAAATAAAATATTATTTATTTCATGAAAAATATTCATGAATATCACCAAGACTTCATCCTTTCCAAAAACTATATCATAAGAAAAGTTTGAAAATTTTGGATGAACACAATAATCATAGTTAGTTATATAAGTGATTGGAAACCAATTGTCTAGTGAAAACATTTAAAGACTACCTCCATCCAAAGATACCAATGCCAGGGTAGAAATGAAAAAGTATATTATAACCCCTGTGTCCTGACTCCAGTAGGCCCCGGGGTAGAGACTAACAGTATATGTATCCAATCTCAAAAAAATTGATGATTTCTATCTTTAGGAAAGAAAGATCAGGAGATTGGGTGGTTCATCCCAAAAAACTCTAAGTCGTATATATAAAAGAAAACCAAAATCCACCCCACATGCAAGTTTAAAATAAAACTATTACATGTGTAATAAAACACTAAATTAAGTACCTAAATCAAACTAAAAGAGGTACTCAACAACTGTCAAGATCCGAGTTAGTAAGGTCCAATATGGTCCAAAGAGTCCTCCAAGAAACCAAATACAAGTTTTATATACATAGGGAGAGTATAGAATTATAATTCGTTGTAAACCCAAATTATTTCATGATAACATGAATAGAATCACACTAATTTCCCCGTGAGAGAACAACAGTACCAAACAACACCTAACAAGTTATACTCTCCGTTCTATCCTCACCAAGTCATGCTCACCATATTACACAAGTCACATAAATTAATTTAGTAAGCACATAGATGAGTTGGGAAACCTACACCAATTATTACTATTTTAGCCACTCTTTCCTAATAGAAAACGTCATTGTGCTCCAACCTCTCCAAAGAGAAGCACATCACAACTTACCCAAACACACACTTGAGCCTTAGAATAACACCTCCTCTCATTACCTTGGCTACGATTCACATCAAATCCCACATGAAAAAACCTAGGAAACAACCCACACCTCGTCCGATCACCTGTTAAATGATCCACATCACAGCCCATCCCAAAGATACATGGGAATGCATAACTCATCTATTCTTAAAGAAACCTAGGGAAAAACCACCATTTCATCATTAAGACACCATGGAATGAACAAATCATCTCATCCCAAAAAACCTGGGAATGAAGAACTTTCCCCCAGTCACCTAGGCCTCACAAACAATGACCTAACCAAATAATCTTGGTCTATCACTTCCTATAAGAGGGAGTAGGGAAGAGGAGGTAGCCTACCATCCATCCTCTCACCCAGATGTTTGGGAAAGAAACCAACCCAATGATGATGGTGGTGTTCATCACATAGTGTTCAACTATGGTTGGGTGGATATATAAATTGTTATGGAAAATACATGTATATAAATACATAATACGAGAAACTCAAGATCAACCTATGGATTCTCCATAAAAAACTAGCTCATAAAACTGCTAACTTTTCTGCTTCCGCTAAATGCAAAACATCACACATCAAGTGTAACGACCCGAATCTGGAGCCCAATGGTGCCCCATGCCCAGTTCTCCACATGGCCTCAAGAACATTTCCCCAAATGCTAGAGGCTGCCGACTAGCAGTGAGGGCCTTGGTAAGTTATTGGGGAAACTATGCCCTCATTTGGTAAAGTATACAAGGTAGGGGAAACAACAGTCAATAGCGGAATCAGTAACAACATACATAACTAAAACCATATAGAGGAAGAATAAATATATAGCAATGATGATAATGATGCAGCAGGTACAAGTATCTAAAGAAAGCAGCAAACAAAACAACATACTGAAATACAACTAAACACAAAGTACTAAAGCAATAACAACTCCAGCAGCATCACAAGCCTAAGCTTGGTACCTTTCTCTCTAGCTCCAAGAAGTCAAGTACCGGAAGTAGAAGGGCACTTTCCCTTATATATACCTACAAAAACAAGTTCTTCTTGGGCCCAAAAGCATGGCCCAAACTGGATGTGAGATACAATCCTAGTAGTTAATCACCCAAAGATCTGTGCCTTAAAGTCAATGAATACAAGGCACATAAAAGTGCAGGATGTTGTAAACATAAAAGCACACAGCAGCTACAATCCACAGTTCTAGCATATAAAGTACACAAGTAAACAACCAACAACAAGTTGAAAATAGGTAACCCTCTGGGTAGCTCTCACAGCCTAACCCCTATGGTTCAACCTAAAAGTACTAGCAACCCTTTAGGAGGCACACACATTCTCACCCCTCTGGTTCAGCTTAGATAAGACTCTCTGAGGAAGTACTCACCGTGAATTCCCCCTATAGTCTCGTATCGTACTAAAGGCTCTATGAGGAAGCACTCAACGCCTCATTCCCCCTGTGGCCCGTGTCAAGGAACTACAGACTCTGTGAGGTAGAACTCATCATCAATTCCCCCTATGGTCTCACATTGTATTAAAAGACACTCTGGAGAAGCCCTTACAGCCATTATCCCTATGGTATACTACACTAGGTTCTCACAGTCCTATGTGAAATAAACATGCTCAATGCACATTTATCGTCCAAGTAAACCTCAATAACTACTTGGCTATCATTTTAAGGCTCAACTGCATAACAAAGAAACAGTCCCACTATCCTACAACTATTCATGGAAACTAGAAAATTCCAAACAAGAAAAAAGAGAATGGAAAACATCCAAAGTACAACAAAAACTACTCTATTCACAATGGTAAACCTCTACTATAGCAATCAAGAAAGAAAGAAACCAATCAAGGGAAAAAAAGAAAACACACAATTCCCGTTCAAAGTAATTGGCGTAATTGCACAAAATATTCAATACTTTCTACAGAAAGTCACAAGCCACCTACTTGGATACTTGGAGATCAATATAAGTGAACCACAATGACAGATTCGCCTTAGAATGACGAAGATCTGAGAAAATGTCAAAAATGATCAACCCATGATAACTTGAGAAAAATGAGGAATTGGGAAATAAGGCTCAAGCAGAAGGAAGAAATGACCGCTGTGATTCCAATGCAATCAACGGTGCTCAAATCCGAGTACACGACGTGTACTAGATCACTCTATACTCCACCAAAATCGGCCTCCACATCACCCCTAAACACCGTGTGTGTGGCCTGGGCACGACCAGCACACGGATTCGAGCCGGAGAAGTGTACACAACATGTAATTAGAAAGTACACGGTGTGTACTTCAAAAATTTCCAGAAACATTATTTTGCCTAAAAACTCCAGAAAAAGGAAAAAAATACCTAAAATGAAGATCCATGTTCTTACAAACTTCCCCCCTTAAATAAATTTGTCCCCGAATTTCCCTAATGAGGTGGAGAAGGAGAAACCCCAAACAGCTCTGGCCACTGCAATCAGACATTGGCCTCCCTCTCCCAAGTCACGCCCTATACTCGCCCGTGCTACCATCACACCCGTGCCAGAGGAACAGACCGGCCTCAGAGGAACTTTGTACTAAGATCGATAATCTAGATAGGATTCTCCTCAAACGGCACATCCGCTTCAAGATCAAACTGCTTGGGCTAAAAGACATGATACAAGTCCGAAAAGTAACATCAGAGGTGAGAGAGGTGGAAGACGTCGTGCATGGCCTGATACCTTTGACGTAACTGCAACCGATAGGCCACCATCTCAAATCTCTCCAATACCTAAACAGCCAGACATACCTCGGTGAAAGCTTACCCTATCTTATAATCCTTTTGTGTCCCAACCTCCGTGTGAAACGTAGGAAAAACAGATCCCCAACCTCGAGCTCTAGAGGTCATCTCCGCTGATCAGCATAAGACTTCTTTCGAGACTGTGCTACAGCCATCCTCTTCCGAATCAGCTCTATCTGCTCCAAAGTCTACTGAACAAGATGATTCCCCAGTAAAGATGACTCTCCAGCCTCCAGCCAGCATAAGGGTGATCAGCATGGCCTGCCATAAAAATCCTCATAAGGAGCCATCTGAATAGTCTCGTGAAAACTTTTGTTGTAGGAAAACTTTACCAGAGGAATATGCTTCTCCCAAAAACCGCCAAACCTGGAATGCAGGCTTAAAGAATATCCTCAAGCACCTGGATCATACGCTCAGACTGGCCATCTGTCTGGGGATGGTATGTCGTACTCAGAAGTACCTGTGTACCCAAGGACTTCTAAAGTCCCTGCCAAAACCAAGAAGTAATGCGCACATCCCTGTCTGAAACAGTGGAGTGTGGAACTCAATGCAGACACACAATCTCCTAGATGTAAATTCATCCCAGATCATCGACACTGAATGAATCCATGATCGGCAATAAGTGAGAAACCTTTGTAAGTCTATCTACGACCACCCAAACAACATCATTCCCTCGAGGTGACCTCAACAATCCAGTCATGATGTCCATCGCGACATCGTTCCACTTCCACTCCGGAATGGGTAATTGTTGTAGAATGCCTGCTGGTCACTAATGCTCCGCCTTCACCTGAAGACAAGTAGAACACCTCATGACGTAACCAATAACAACCCTCTTCATACCTGGCCACCAGTACTGGCAATAAATATCCCGATACACCTTGGTGATGCCCGGATGAACTGCCCAAACTAAGGAATGAAAATCCCACATCAACTCTTCACATATGTCTGCTGGCACCCATACACGTCCCTGGAAACACAAGATCTCATCCTTTCCCACTGTGCATATAGGAAGAGGTTCCTCTCTTGACACACTCTCCCGCAAGACTAAGCCTTCTGAATCTGATAGATGCCTCATCCGTACCCGATCAAGTAGTGTAGAGGTAATAGATACAGAAGATAGAAAATTCTGTCTCTGTCTGTCGTGAACCTTCAGATGCATCTCAGAGAACAGTGCCATAAGCTTCCAATCACTATTGTCCTGCTGAACTAACTGAATCTAAGTTCTCCTACTCAACGCATCTTCCACTGTGTTTCCCTTTCTCATCTTATAGGCAAGCTTGAAATCAAAGGACTGAAGATACCCGACCAACCTGCGCTGCCTCACATTCAAATCACACTGAGTAAAGATGTACTTGAGACTCTTTTGGTCGGTGAAAACCACAAATTTCTCTCCCAGAAGGTAATGTCTCCAACAACGTATGAAATGAACAACAACTACCAACTCCAGATCATGCGTCGGGTAGTTCCTCTCATGTGGCCTCAACTGCCGAGACCCATACGCAACAACTCCATCTCCCTGCATAAGTACAACACCCAAACCGATACCTGAAGCATCACAATAAATAGTGTAGCTCTTGGATGGATCTAGAAAGACTAGTATCAGTGATGACGTCAACCTTCCCCTCAGCTCCTTAAAGGTTAACTCACAAGAAGCTGACCATAAGAACTTCTCCCCCTTCTTGATCAGACCTGTCAAAGGTGCTACTAGGCCTGAGAAGTCCTGAATGAAGTGTCTGTAGTATCCAGCCAGCCGTAGGAAACTCCGTACCTCAAAAAAGTTCTTCGAATGCTCCCAAGAAACTACAACTATCACTTTCTCTAGGTCCACTAATACTCCTGCCTCTGAGATGATGTGACCCAAAAATTGAATCTGATCCATCCAAAAGTGGAACTTCGAGAGTTTATAATAAAGCCGATTCTCTCTCAGTGTACTCAAAATGATCTCAATATGGGTAGCGTGGCCGTGTCGAGTGTGTTATTACACCCAGATATCATACATGAATACCACGAAGAAGGAATCCAAGTAAGGATGGAACACTCGGTTCATCAGTGCCATAAAGACTGCAGGCGCGTTCGTGAGACTGAACGACATGATTGTATACTCGTATAGACCATACTTTCTACTGAAGGATGTTAGTGATATATCTGATGGTCTAACGTGCAACTGATGATAACCAGATGTCAAGTCGATCTTAGAGAACACCCAGGATCTTCCAAGCTGATCAAAGAGGTCATCGATCCTTGGAATGGGGTATCAGTTCTTGACCGTCAACTGGTTCAAAATCCGATAGTCCACAAAAAGAAGAAGGGTATCATCTTCGTTCTTCGCAAATAGGATAGGTGAACCCCAATGAGAAGTACTTGGTTGGATGAAACCCTTTTCCTGCAACTCCTCCATCCGCTTCTTGAGCGCCTACAACTGAGGAGTAGCCATCCTATAGGAAGGGATGGATGTCAGTGCCGCTCCTGGCATGAGCTCTATAGAAAAGTCAACCTCACGCTCTGGAGGAAAACCCAAAAAGTCTTATCGGACGACATCCCTGAAACGATCCACCACAGGAGGAAAGTCTAGATGCGAAGTTCCCTGATCATCCAGATAATGACTAGAAATCTGGACTATCACCCTTCCTAGCCCATGATGCTCGAGTCCTACTTGACTCGCCCGAATATCCCATTCGCCTCTATGAAGAAAAGACTCACCCTCTGGTGAGACAAAACTCACCATGTGGCGATAATAATCGACGACTACCTGGAAGGGAACCGACCAGTCCATCCTGAGAATGATATCATAGCCCGTCGTCTCTAGGATGTAGAGATACCACAAGAAGCGATACCCTACAACCTCGAGTGGGCACTCTATACAATGACGTACACTAGATGTCCTTGTCCCCAAATGTGTGTCCAGTGTCAATGAGTCGGCAGAAGAAAAGATACAGAGCTCCAGGCTCTCCACCACAACAACAAAGATAAAGCTATGTGTATCACCAGTATCGAAAAGGGATGAAGATAAAAATTAGGCTACTAAGATCGTACCTAGAACTGTAGAAGGTCTGGGATCCTGCTCCTGATAGGTCTGCTCCACGGTGAAAGACTGGGCTGCACCGCAACCCTGTGCCACAGGCTGAACACTCTGAGCTGGTCCACCCTGCTAACGCTAAAAGACTGGTAGTGGGCCGCCATGGCCTCGACCTAAACCTCGGCCCGAATGGACGGAAGAACTCCAGTTCCCCGACAGGTGAGAAACTAGTGGTGCTTCTCCTAAACAAGGAGTCATAGAAGAACACATATCACCAGCTGTTGGTGAGAAAAACTAGAAAAATCGCTAAAGGTGACCCATCTTGCCACAATATCAGCACTCCATGGGGTCTCTCTGGCACTGCAGCCTCGTGTGCCCTGACAAACCTCACAGGTAGCATATCACCTGGTTTCCTGACGATGCATCTCTCTACCTCGGATCACCGTGCATAGACACCCGACGACGCTTCTTGCTGTCATCTAGAGGAAAACTAGCTCTGGAAGCATAACTGCCCTAGCTCGTAGCTCATGAGTCTCTCAGATTGCACTCCGAAATTAGTGCTTGGTTGACGATGGAAGTGATGGAAGTCAACTAGAAGAGATTAACCTACGAGCGGATCTCCTGCCTGAGACCATCTTCAAAATTCTTTGCTAAGAACATCTCATACCCACCCCAGAGGGGCATAAAATACTTCAGCTCGGTTAAATGAGAGGAGTACTCTATAATAGAAAGATTACCCTGCTTTAAGCTCATGAACTCCGGGGAACAGTCAGCCCTCAGGGTCTCTGGGTAGAAGTAGTCATAAAAGACGTGCTGAAACTCCTCCCAAGCCATAACCTGATGATGACCCGCATGTGAGATCACGTCCCACCACGTATTGGCAGAGTCTCGTAGCATATCAGTAGTGAGCTTGACCCACCTTTCTGGAGGCGTCTCCAAATGCTCAAAGATGGTCAACATGGCTTCCAGCCATGACTCTGCAGCCTGAGGTCCTCCTTCCCCCGAGAAAGTGAGAGGATGATGCTGCTGAAAAATACGTGTCAAGTCTACCATGGTCGTGCCAAGAGGCGGTGCTCCCTGAAAGGTCTGCATAATCCTCATAAAGCCTTCCCTGAACTGCGCATCCGTTCTTGCAAATGGTATGACAGCCGGTGCCAAGGCTGGCCCTACTGAAGGATTGGCAGGAATTCCCTGATCAGCCATTTCTGGTGTCTGTTCACTGCCTAATAACTGACGTACAACCGGAGGAAGTCTCAGAGGCATAACTCTGAAAGATAAAAAGCATACCATTGATTAGGAAAACAAGGACAGAGAACCAAGGAGTACAAAACGAAAACAGGAGAAGGAAACACAAAAGATTTACAAAACAAGACTACATGGCGTGTACTTAACTCTGTTTCCCTGCATGTGTCTCCGTACATGATTAACCCACATGGTCTTTTTAAAATGAAACTACATGGCGTGTTCCTAGTGGACACGACATGTAGTAGATGCGGTTTCAAAGACCCGTGTTTCTAGTTACACGGCCCGCTACACGACCGAGACTACACGGCGTGTTCCAAACAAACACGTCGTGTACTTGAAGATTTTTCCTGACATGTGTTGTTGGCGACATGACCAAGTACATGGCTAACCCTTACATGGCATGTTCCAAACAAACACGGCATGTATAGAAGGGTAGAACACTGTCCTGTGTTGTTCGTGACACGGTCGGGTACATGGAACAAGACTACACGGCGCGTTCCTTACCAACACGGTGTGTTCTAATCAAGCATCTCAGGACCGTGTTGTTAGTGACACGAGACATACACGGCTCGAAACTACACGGCGTGTACCTACGGTACACGGCGTGTTTCTGAAGGCATTCCTAAAACAGCATGTCCCTGCTCACATGGTCAGTGACACAGTCTAAAAACAACACAGCATGTAGTCAAAAGTACACGCCATGTATTCTGGGTTTTTCTAGGCAGTAGCTCAGAAACTGCATAGAAGTCAAGAAAACACAGAAAACAAGAAAAGAGGGGCCAAATTTGGATTCGTGAGGGCCCATACTCCCCGCTAATCGAAGCTCGACATCTCCTACAATCATAAACAAGAGAAAATAGGAACATGATCCACCAATTTCCGATTCAAGAGGGCCCATAAAACCTCAAGAATCAAAATTTGGTGTTCATTTAAGCAAAGAAGAATACAAAAAATCCTCTAACAAGGAGGAATAGATTCTATCAAGAATCTATCACAACAACATGCATAATCTACACAAATTCTATCATAAGAGCATGCAATCGCTAATGCACCCTAGTTGGCATGGAAAGAGTGCATGGCAGGTGATTTCTACAAGTGCCTATATGATGCATGAGATAGAATACCCTCATCTCATCGGGTTGCGACAGAAATAGAACCGTAATAGTAAATAAAATAATAACACAAAGAATGTGAATCACTTTAGGTGAAATCATATCAACCGTAAATCTCAATACCAGAAAACTGAAATAAACGAGGTAGTACTGCTTTTCCCTGTACATGGGTTAGATACTGCCAGGCACAACTTAATACCAAGTACCGAATCCATCCTATCCCTGGATAAAGGCTCTAAATAGTAAACCAAGAGAAAAGAACTCCATTGATACCACTTTGTAACGACCTGAATCCAGAGCCCTCTAGTGCCCCGTTCCCGGTTCGCCGCATGACCTCAAGCGCATTTCCCCAAACGCCAAAGGCTTCCAACTAGCAGTGAGGGCCTTGGTAAGTTATTGGGGAAACTATGCCCTCATTTGGTATGGTATAAAAGGTAATAGAAACAACAATCAATAGCAGAAGCAGTAAAAACATACATAACTGGAACCATACAGCGGAAGAATAAATATATTGCAATGATGATAGTGATGTAGCAGGTACAAGTATCTAAGGAAAGAAACAAACACAACAACATGCTGAAATACAACTAAACATAAAGTACTAAATAAACAACAACTCCAGAAGCATCGCAAGCCTAAGCTTGGCCCCTTGTTTTCCATCTCGAAGCAATCAAGTACCGGAAGTCGAAGGGCGCTTGCCCTTATCTATACCTGGAACAAAAAAGTCTTCTTGGGCCCAAAAGCATGGCCTAAACAGTGTGTGAGATACAATCCCAGTAGGCAATCACCCAAAGATCTGTGCCTTACATTCAATGAATACAAGGCAAGTAAAAGTGGAGGAAGTAGTAAACAGAAAAGTACACAGCAACTACAATCCATAGTTCTAGAATATAAAGTACGCAGGTAAACAACCAACAACAATAAGAAAAAGGTAACCCTATGGGTAGCTCTCATAGCCTAATCCCTATGGTTCAACCTACAAGTACTAGAAACCCTCTAGGAGGCACATAGAGTCTCACCCCTCTGGTTCTGCTAAGAGTAGACACTCTGAGGAAGCACTCACCGTCAATTTCCCCTATAGTCTCGTTTTGTACTAAAGGATCTCTGGGGAAGCACTCAACGTCTCATTCCCCCTGTGGCCCGCATCGAGGAACTACAAAATCTCTGAGGAAGCACTCATCTTCAATTCCCCCTGTGGTCTCGCATCGTATTAAAAGACACTCTGGAGAAGCCCTTACGTCCATTCTCTTTATGGTATACTACACTATGTTCTCATAGTCCTGTGTAAAATAAACATGCTCAGCACACGTGTATCATCCAAGTAATCCTTAAAAACTACTTGTCTATCATTCTAAGTCTCAACAACATAAAAAAGCAATAGTCCCACTATCCTATAACTAGGCATGGAAACTGGAAAATTCCAAACAAGAAAAACATGCATGGAAAACATCTAGAGTACAAAAAAAACTACTGTATTCAAAAAGGTAAACATCTACTATAGCAATCAAGCAAACAGTTAATCAATCAAGGGAAAAAAAGGAAAACGCACAATTCCCGTTCAAGGGAATTGGCATAATTTCACAAAATATTCAATACATTCTACAGAAAGGCACAAACCGCCTACCTGGATGTTAGGAGATCGATATATGTGAACCCCGACAACAGATTCTTTTTAGAATGACGAATATTTGAGAAAACTTGAAAAACACTCAACCCAAGATAACTTGAGAAAAAAATGGAGTTGGGCAACAAGGCTCATGGAGAAGGGAGAAATCCCCTCTGTGATTACAACGCAATCAACGGTGCTCGAATCGGAGAACAGACGAAGAGGTGGGGGATCGTCAATGATTTGTGGATACTCGGCACTCTCAGACAAATTGAACCTAGAAGAAGACCTTTCTGTGTGTCAGGCGCGACCCCGGTCTATTTAATGAAAAAAAGAAAGTACACGGCGTGTAATTTTAGAGTACACAGCCTTTACTAGGTCTTTCCATACTCTGCCAATATCGGCCTCCACGTCACCCCTACACACCGTGTGTGTGGCCTGGGCATAGCCAGCATAGGACTTCGAGGTAGATAAGAGTACACGGCGTGTACTCAGAAAGTACATGACGTGTACTTAAAAAACGTCCAAAAACATTATTTTTCCCAAAAACTCCAGAAAAAGGAAAAACATACCTGAAACGAAGATCTGGGTTCTTACATCAAGCCACAACCTCCATTCAATTTCAATAAAACCTAATTTACCATTTCGGTTCACTATTAAACACTCGTTTATTTATTCCATTAAATAAACAAAATCATTCCAGTTCCAAACATAATAACCAATTATTTATTCATATATTCCCCTACTATATAGAAAACTACCCAAAAAATAGACAACAAGAAACAGTGTAACAAATCATCGCACATCCCGATCACAACCCCGCTAAGAAAAGCTTCTCATCCATTCCACAATAAATAAATCTCACATCTTGATATTCCCTTAGATGGTCTGGTTGATGTATCATCTACAATTTTATCCACCACACTGCTCAAACCAACCCACAACACACACCTATGCTTCACAAACCCACCATAGTACAATCAAGAGGGTATCCACACATCACAACATTGCCACCTTACATCCCATAAGTCCCACACACATATGAACACTATCCAACACAATACATCAACCTGTATACCGATGCGTTAAAAAATTATTAACTTAATGAGGCATAGATTATTTAATTCCACTTGTAATTTAAGGGGTTTTCATAGAAACTGGGTAATCATTGGATATCTGTTTGTTAACCATGGGTACGTGATTTAAACATTTTAGTATACAAGTGTTCAATAAGATTCAACCAACATGAAACTTGTTTTTTGTTCCATAAATGTCCACAAACAAAAATTATTTTTAGTGGGGCATTTATACCATATAGTTTACAACATCACAATAATGCCAGGTTTGAAAAACGTCCACATCTGATCCCGCTACCCCATTTAATTAATTTACATGTTCCTAATCAATGATTAGTGTGTCGAAAATATGATACATAGGAAAAAAAGAAGATCCCTCCTAAATTATATAGAATTAAATAGAAAAGAGGGAAACCCCTATCTTGATGTAGCTTTTTAACTCATCTATGCACTATAGGTTGAAGAAGAATACATGCAAGCGACAACCAGGCTACTAGAAACAAAAAAATCAACCAAAACCACCACATAAGATTATCTAAATTCTACAAAAACATAAAACTGAAGAAGAACCATTTAATTTTAATGAATACCAGGGGAAGAAAAGGAGGAAAAATACGAGAAAAAAGAAAAAACTCACCGTGGATCAATCACAGATCTCCGATGAAAAACCACTGAGGTTGATAGACTATAGATGGAGGAGTAGGTATCAATGTACAGCTCGAGGTGGATATAGATCATCTAAAACTATATGAAAAAAATCATGACTGAACAAATAATGGTTTGGTTCAAAATAATTATTTAAACTAAACATGATCAGGGTATTCTATGATGTGTAATACCCTTTCACATCATGTAATATTTGGGGACTTTTTCTGCTGAAAAAAACATCACCTCTCTACATTATTTTATTTTTTAAAATCATATATATTAGATGCCCTGAAATTTCCAAGGTAATAAATGAATTAATGTTTCACATCATATAATATAGTTAAAGAGTGTGAAATTCCCCTTTTTCTAGCCTTTAGCAGTTGAACTCCTCCCAAATCCCTCAAAGCCTCCTCCAAACACTTTTCACCACCAAAACTCTGAAGGTAATGGAATAGGTCGACATGGACCATCACGTTAGATAACTATCAAACAATTATTTCCCTTGAGAATCCAAAACCATGCCCATAAAGAAGAGGTCTCCAAACAACCACCCTACGAGATACCAATCAAGGATCTAGATAGAAATGAAACACCACAAAAAAACACATTAATGTTCAATGATTAAACACCCTGCGTTTCACAAATGATAGAGTGGAAAACACCACATGCAAGAACACTTCCTCCAATAGCTACTACGAAACAACAATAGGTCACATCACACAAGAACAATAACAAATGAATCTAATATTCCAAATCAGGGAACTTTATCCTCCATGTCAATATATTATCCACTCTGGGTGGCACTGAAATTATTTCATGGGTTTAATCCCATCATATTATATGCACCTTGATTAAGAATCTGGTCTCCCCCTGTTCACATGTCAGAAATATTCACACATTGCACCACACACTTCCCAACACAAGGGGGAATAACTCATTCTATAAAACAAAGTTCAAACATTATATTTCAACGTAACACAGAACAATACAAAAGTTAAAACAAATCCAAGTACAGGGTACACATATGCATTTCCCACTCCAAAGTAATCTCATCTATTCCATCGTACCTCTGCAATAGGAAATCCAAACGAATTGTACATCTATGTAGAACATTCTCCTAGTGATCTCGAATCTCTACCGTCTTCTCCACTTATGTCGTTTCATCCAAAATGTACATCGCCCTCAAGTCAAGGACAAGGGATTCATCTCGAAGGAAAAAATGATGTTAATGGGCATAGAAGACTTCATGGATACTCTATAATTATGGTGGAAACTCCAACGACTATTCCACCTCAACAACTTTCCCCCACACCTCAAAGGGTCCAAAAAACCTTAGAGAAATTTTATAACCTCTGCAAACATCTGCGGACCATGTTGATGGTAAAAATAAAAAAACACATGGTACACAACCTCAAACTCCTTGGGCCTCCTTATATAATTTTTATATGACTTATAAGGGTCATTCCCTGATTTCAACCTCTCACGAACAAGTTGAACCTTCTATGTGGAGACAGGTTGAACCTCGAGACCAAGAATAATGGTCTCCCAGACCTTTATCCAACATAACAGAGAACGAAACGGTCTTCCGTAAAAAGCTAAAAACAATTACATGAAAATGGAAGGGTTGAATATTTTATTATAAGGAAACTCTAACATGGGTATGTGTTACACCCATGATCATCCAAAGTCAATGATGCATGCTCGCATCATATCTTCCATCGTCTGGATAATCTGTTCTGTCTTTCCATCTGTCTGAGAGTGGATGGAAGTGTGGAGGTGTAACTGGGTGCCACAATCATGCCTCAATACGCTCCATAATATTGAGGAAAAACATGTGTCCCAATATATGATAATGGACCTTTTATCTCCATTCAACCACACCACCTCATCCATGCACCTCTTATCAAAGGCATCCATAACACCAAACTTCTTAATCGCTAAGAAGTAGGCTGATCTCTTCTACCAATCCACTACTATATTGATAACATTGTGGCCTCCCTATGCCCTGGGTAACCCTATGAAAAAATCCATTTAGATTTCATTCCAATTTTATTCGAGTACATCCAAGGGATGCAAAAAACCATTGGGAAAATGGTGGTCGACCTTACCCAACTATAAAACTACAAACCATTCCACAAACACCACTATTTTCTGTTTCATCGTAGGCCAAAAAAATTGTGTTCTAAATACATGATACATATTAGAAACTCATGGTAGTACCTATAAAAGAGATATATGAAGCAATAAAATGGCATAATCATGCACCGCTACTAGAAAAATTAACTTTTCATGGAAAAAAATCTGGTTCCATCCATCCTATGACCATCCATCTAGAGAATCACCATGAACAACAAGATCACACAACACCTATACATTTGAGTACCCCCATGAGTCTCCTCCACCTAATGCATCAGTTAAGACTCTACTTTAATATAAATCAAACAAACTCTACCACCTTCCTCTCAAATATTTTTGTGTCAGGCTTCCAACTCATCAGTTGCCTTCATAACATCCATAGACTCCCTAAAAATCTCCTTCTATTATTTCCTTTGCAAAGAATCAACCGTAAAATTTCCCTTTCCATTGGTGTATGGGATCTAAAAATCATAGTCCTAAAGAAACACCATAAAACTTCACTGTTTCGAGTTCAGATCACTTAGGGGAATGATACAACTCAAACTCTATTGATATATTAAAACAAAAAATAACTCCCCAACAAGGTAATGTCGCCAATACATTAGATAAAACCTCACTTCTTCTTTCTCCAGATTATGGGTAGCATAGTTATGCACATGGGGATGTATCTTCCTAGAACCAAAATAGAATACTAGTCATTACTACAACAAGATGCCTTCTTAGACCAGAAGGGAAGTATTACAAAATACCTCAAACATAATCCATTACTTTGGAAACCAAAGAACCATAGTATGAAAAATCTCTCACTTTAGATGAATGAATTCCACAATACACTTCTCACATGACAAATTTTTTTGGCCCTTCATAGTCAAAGCTATCAACAATGATGAAAATAAAGAAAAATAGGGCACGACCCTTTGATTATAGACTACTAGAGCAACAAAAATGAGAACTAATGCCACATTATTTGGTACTTACAAGGAAAAAACTAGTTAAAATTTTGATGGGTCCCCTACCACACCCATCTACAACACCACATTCCCAAGGAAGTTCAACTCTCCTCTCATAAAATTGCACTAGTTAAAAATTCGGATGAACACAAAGATGAACCCTTTCAGGAACTGATGCAAATTAGAGTTCATTAGCCCCACGAATACAACTAGTGTGAAGTAACACTAAATGACATTACTATGAACTCGAAGTTCCCATTGCTACAACTGAAATATGTCTTCAGGATATCTACCTTATTCACCCAAAACTGGTGGTATCCAGACCATAGATCGATCTCGGAAAACCTACTTTCCCCTCTTAGAAAGTTTAAAAGATCATCTATCATTGGAAGAGGGTTATATTTCTTGACCATCACTTGATTCAACATCTGATAGTCAATACACAAACTTAGAATACCATCTACCTTCTTTGAAAATAACACTAGGGAACCCCACAATGACACACTAGAATAGATGAATCCATTATTTACAAGATTATCTATCTTAATCATCAAATATCGTTAATCATAAGGTTTCATCCGATAAGGATCCATCAAATTTGGAGAAGAATCGGGATACATGTTTATCCAAAACTCAACATCACGTCAAGTTGGTAACATCAAAACCTCATGAAGAAAAACATCCAAAAAGTTCCCAATAACTCTAGGAAACTCTACTATTTTAGCATCCACGGATATCTCTTCGAACAAAGATAGAATGGGCTAGACATGTGGACTTCCCACTTGACAACCATTCCCACAGAAGAAAACAACGCACAAACCATCGATATTTGTAAACATGACTCACCCCGTATATTATTTGATTACAACATTCAAAAAATTCAACTTGTTGATAAAAATAATGACATCGCATGGCTACATCTATGGTAAGAAAATAACCCCACAAGATTAATGTGTTCCCATCATTAGTCTACATCCCCAACACACATTAAAAAAGCATGTATGATATTCGACTAGTGTACCCAACCCCAATGTCATGTGAAGCCTCTATATGTCTAGAGTCTAAGACTTGGATAGAGTGAGTGAAACAAATGAGTATGAATATTCTAAATCAAAAAAGTCACAAACAATGGTAATAAACAAACTGACCATACATCTACCAGTATCTGATCCTGTTGGAACTTATACCTGTATGGTGTGAAACTGACCAAACCCAATTTTTATGCATCTATTTTAAATACTACCTCAATGAATATGCCAGTGTCAAGGTCAATGAGGGTTATATGGAGGTTATAACCTACCTACTCCATCTCCCATTAGTGGAGCATGAGCTTACTTCCCCTATAGTAGAAATTGACTAGATGGAAACTACTGCTGAGGATGGCACAGAACCTATCCACATACACGATACCTAGCCTCAAAGAACATTATATTATAATACTAAATATGGTCATAGACTCCATAGAAGAAACACCTTTTCCCCTAGCCCACAAAAAAACATCAGGAATAGATAGTCCAAAAGGAATCTAGTGGGGTTGGCTCCCTGGTGGATGAAACCTCGAATGACCTAGCACTTGAGACAATTCACTAGTAAACTTGCCTCTTGAATGACCCTAATAGATCCCCTATCATGGTAAACCTCCTCACAAGTTAATATTTTTGATCACCTCTATCTTTTTATGGTACTCTAGATACATTGGTAACACAAAGGGTGTAACAACATATTTGATCGAAGGAAGGAGTGCCTCCAATAGAAGTCTCACACAAGACTACTCATTCAGATAGAGATCTATGAAATAAAGGTGTTGGTCCTTAGACATGATCCATAACTCTCATACTAAAATACACCCATAGTAGAGGTAGATTGACTCCTACCACTTCTCATCCTTCATGGTTGATGATAAAAATTATACTCGAAACTCTTTCTTGAAATCAACCCCTAAAATGATAGACTCCTCCCTCTACAACGTCCACCACAATGGTTTATCTCCTCCCATTGGACTAACCCCCAAAATAACCATGTACCATATCAGAGCCTAGATCATGATGATAGTGATATCAAGATCCTAATGCTAGATCATTGTACCCATGTCAAAAACACTACCCTTGTACTTTCCCAAAGCCTGTAATTAGAATGAATGAAACATTCTATACCACTGATCATCATCCAACACCAGATCAACCATCCCCTGATCAACTAGATCAGCCTAATAAGCCTCAACTACTTAAGCCATGTGCAGATAATGACTGGGTTCTGTATCTGAATGGTAAAAAAGGAATTCCTAATCCGAAATAGTATGAAATTTTATTTAACATTAATTTTAACCCATTTTTACCCATATCTTTTTATTCATCCCCAATTTCCAAAAATACCAAATTTAGATAAATAGATAAGTCATAATGATGCATGTACCTTTCTTAGGGTCTCTACCTGATAATCGTTGTATCCTCATATGGTCATTTGGTTGGATCAAAGTCCTTATATTGGATAATAGGGGCCCTAAAGTGTGGTTTACTTTCCAGTCTTCCCTAGCCTATGTCACGCCCCAAGATCGCCTGAAAATATTTCCCAAACAACCCATGTAATCATAATTGTGCCTAACTAAAAACTCCATCCTATTTTACAACCATCACATTTGATACCATTGTGTCACGATATGTCCCACCAAATATACCCTTCATGGGATGGAAGTGAATAAATGGAGATAATGAAACATGAGACCTGCCTCCAATAGGCTCTGGGGTGTAGAATACCACCAATGGTATACTGTCTCTCAAAAATTATGGGCATTTCCCTTTTCAAGAGAACAAGATTTGGAGATAATATTGTTCATCTCAAAATAACCCGAAAACATATAGATAAAATAAAACAAAAATCTACCCCACATGCATATTTTAAATAAAACAATTACAAGGTAAATAAAATTAAAAAGTTAGTACCAAAATCAAATTAAAACAGGAGCTCAATAACAATTAAGATCCTAGCTGGTAAGGTCCATCAATGTTTGCAAAATCTCCCAAGAAACACAAAATCCATTTTATATATAGAGGATTAGTACAAAAATATAATCAATAAGAAAACCAATGTCTCTCATGCACACATTTAAGGAATCCTACTGATGCCCCAGTGAGAAATAAACAAAACCAAAAAAAACTTTACAAGGTATATTATCCACCATATCCTCACCTTGGGACATTCTCCAAGAAATGTAATTCAAGGAATTTAATTTAATAAGAACATCAATTAGTTAGTCACCCTAGACCATTTACCATTGGGGTTTCCACTATTTCCAAATAAAAAATGTCCTCGCACTCCCACCACATACAAAAGAACCATTTCACAACCCACCCACACACACCTAGGCCCCACAACCATACCTGTTTCCAATACCTATTCCACAAGCCACATCACATCCCACCCACAAACACCTAGGCCACAACCCAGACCTAGTCCCATCACCTAGGCAAGGAGCCACATCATATCCAATACTAAAGACACCTATGAAAGAATAACTCATCTCATCCTAAGGATACCTGGGAAGCACAACCCAATCTATACTGAAGACAGCTAGGAAATCACAACTAATTTCATCCTGAAGACACATGGGAAAGTAGAAATATCATGCACACACCTGGGCCTGACAAACCACAAACTTCCAAAAGAATCTTGGACTATCACTTCTTGAAAGAGATATCGGGGAAGAGAGGGTAGCCAACCATCCATCCTCCCACATTGATTTTTGGGAAAGACACCCTTCCCTGTGACAATGGGAGTGTTCGACACATATATATCTACTAGGGTGGTGATCATATATAATAATTTAGGGTAAATAAATTTATATAAATATATTATACTAAACATTCAAGACCAACCAATGGGTTCTCAGCAAACAACCACCTCATAAAACTTCTAACATTACTGCTACCCTAAAATGCACAACACCCGCCATCATCCCACAACCTCCTTTCAATTTCAAACCAACTTAATTAACCAATTCCATTCACTATTCACAGGTCGTATATTCATTCAGTTAACCAATCCAACAACAGTTGGTTACAAAATTTATTCACCAATTGTTTATTCATTTATTCCCCGACTTTTCCTGTAACTACCCAACACAACACTCCACAAGCAACAGAACAACACATCACCACACAACTCGATCGAAACCCCCTTGAACAACACTTCTCATCCATTCCACAATTAATCAATCTCTAAACCTGATATTCCATTACATTGTTAGGATTATGTATCATCTAAATGTTCAACCCCCACACTAGACAAACCATCCCAAAATACACACATATGCTGGAAAAATGTACCAAAACACAAACTAGTACATATCCACACATAAAAACGTTGCCAGTTCACACACCATATATCCTGGACACACAGCCACACTATCCAATAAAAAATATCACCCCACATACAAAATCATAACACAATTAGAGATTTAATGAGGCATCCATTATTTAATTAAACTTTTTTATTCATTGGATTTCATAAAAACTGGGTAATCCTAGGTCATCAATTTATTATCCAAGTATACGTAATTTGAATATTTTGATATAAAAGTGTTAAATTGGAATCAACCAACATGAAACTTGTTGAGTGCACAAAAAAATACCACCAATGACCATGATTTTCAGTAGGACAGTTAGCTCATATAGTTCACAACATCAATATAACATCAAGCCAGAAAATCATGCACATTAGATCCCTTTACCCCTTTCGATTCATTTACCCAGTTTTTATTGTTGAATAATGTGGAATAGATTTGGTCTGTATGGAAAAAATGTAAATAAATCCCACATGATGCACAATCAATTAGAAACTATAGAAAACCCTACCTTGAGGAATAATTTCAACTAGTTTGTGCACTGCGAGGTGAAAGTGAATTCCCACATGTGATAACCACACAGTTAGAAATGCGGATAAACCCATTTCACACCAAAAGATTATCAAAACAATGCATAAAAATGAAACCCATGCCAACCCGTACAATAATAGAAAATACAAGGAATAGAACTAGTGGAAATAGATGAAAAACATAATAAATATCACCATAGATCAATCACAAATCCGTAATGGACAACCACCGGGGTTGATAGACCAGGGAGGGAGGATTAGGGATTGAAGGAATACTCATGGTTATAAGGATTCATTTGGAATAGGTGGAAAATGAAATCATGAATGAAAGAATAATGGTTCGACAAAAAATAATTATTAAAACTACACATGATAGGGGTATTTCAACATATGTAATACCCTTTGACATTGTGTAATATTAGGGGTTATGTTTCCTTGAAAAAACACATCACCTTTCAGTTTTATTTTATTTTTCAAACCCTAAAATATTACACATCATCAAAACTCCAAGGAAAGTCATGAACCAGAGTTTCAGGTCATGTAATACAATTACACGGTGTGAAATACCCCTTTTCCCAACCTTTAGCAACCAAACTCTTCCGATCTCCCTCTAAGCCTCCTCCAAACACTTCCAAACCTCAAAAATCACAATTAAATAGAACGGGAGGACAATGACCATTAAAAAACATTAAAACTTATATAATGTTTACATTTATCTTAAAATTTCATTGATATTATAAAATAAAACATTTTCACTTTTGAAACACACAAACATTTCTCTCAAAGAAAATAAATAAAACCCATAAAAACTAATTTGTACCCATTTTAAGACATAGAGTATTATATACATAAAACAATTTCAAAAACAATTTAATTAGAATAACCATATAGATAACTTATAATAAAATCATTATCCAACTCATCCGACAACAATTTTGGTGCTCCCATTGTTTAAGATATAACAGGCTCATCAAGTTCCACTTGGGAAGTTAGATCAAATATGCTTTAACAGGCTCACCCAATGCTATCTGGTCCACCCATAATATAAATTATAATGGTATGACCTAGCGTTATCTATTCCACCACATTATGTAAGCCTTAATTGTAACATCCTAAGTAAGTAATGAATAATATATATTTTTATCTATATCTATTAATGAATTAGATAGTGTTTTAGAGGCTTAAAATGAAAATAAATCCAATCTTAAGTATGGAATACACTAATATTTTTAAAAGATTGTTTTACTGCCTTTTGATGGAAAACCATTTTTGAATCTATATTTTGACAATTTTATAAGATATGTTTGTCAAAATAAACTTATTATTTATGATTGGGACATCAAAATTTACATTTGTGTGAATTTTTGGTATTTTTCTGACAATGTTCATTTTTTAATGAATAGTGAAAAATACTGCATTTTACATCAAAACTGCTTCTTAATCTAATTTATTTATATGATTAGATTATCTTTTGAATTGGTCTTAATGTTTAATCTGAATATATTTTTACCATTTAATCCAATGGTGGTCATTGGAATCAATTTCACATTGAAATTAGACTTAAACCGGTGTCAATCTTTTGATACTTATTGTTTTATAAAAACACGCTATTTGCTCTGACAACGGGAGTTAATTATTAAATTAATTAATGTGACTTATATGTTTTGAATTTTGTAAAATATACTTCATTTTTGAATTCGGAATATCAAATATAGCTTAGGGTGAATTTTTGGTAATTTTCTGAAAAACTTCAAATTTTGATGAATAGTGAAACCACTAAGTGGTACTTATAAAAACTGATTTTCTGTTTAAATGAAATTTTGCCATCATTGTGTTTTGAATTTCAAAAATCCGACATACAAGGTTGTCATTAAGAAGTAAAATGTGGTTCAATGTGATTAAAATAATTTTTTGGTGAATAGTAACTTGTTAAGTTTTTAATCGCGATTAGTGGTAATTAGTGTAGTTTAAGGTATAAATAATGCTTTAATAAAATTAGATGAGATTGACACTTGTCCTAGCCTCATTATTTGTGTCATGGCTGACCAATAAAAGCCATGGGTCAACTTGGGGACCCCATGGAGCCACTTTGGTTGGAAAATGACATAAATAACTTTTTATTAAATGTGAAAGTAAAAATGACACAAACATGAGTTATGTTACTAAAACAATTTTTTATGGGGTTATACAAGTCAGATTTTTTATTATAAATATTAATTAGAAATATAAAAAGATTTCCTACATCATAGTTTTTTTTTAAAATTTTTAGACATTAAATAAATTAAATTATTTATGACATCATGATGATGCAGCAA
The DNA here is from genome assembly GCA_963277665.1 of Viscum album. Lineage (NCBI taxonomy): Eukaryota > Viridiplantae > Streptophyta > Magnoliopsida > Santalales > Viscaceae > Viscum > Viscum album. The sequence goes on from OY728133.1 coordinate 1,737,183,953, forward strand.
TGACCTCATTATTTAACGATTTAAATAAAATGGAAAGATAATGTAAAATCTAAGACCTACACATGGACAAAACCTATTGGATGAGTGGATTTAGAACCCTTATCACCTTATCCTTTAATTATATCAATGTGGGACCTTTTGAATCTGAAACTCTTTTTAAAATAATGTAACTTGTCTTTACTTTCCAAGAGTGCCCCTCCTCTCCTCTTATAAAAGGCCCCCACCTCTACCTCCTTACCCACACTCCCAAAGCCTTTGGCACGGCCAAACCCTGCCCATTTTGTCTCTACACTTCCCTCTATTACTCCTTGAAGCCTCACTTTGGGCAGAAGTCTTCCCAAGGAAGCCTTTGATCTCAAACCAAAGGGAGTTACCCGATTTTAAGGTAATGTCTTCTTTTGAGTCCTTTTGTTTTATTTTGCTTCTCCAACCCCCTAAACTCTTTTTATTCTTTTCTTTTATAACAACTCCAGTATCCTCAATATACTAGGATTTTGTTATAATAAGGATTTGAGCGACACTTACACACACCTACATCTAATGGTTAACGAACATACTGTTTCCGTGGATGGTGAATTTATGCCTCCTGAAATGATGATTGTTCAAAATTCTTTTAACACCTTCAAAGGTGGCCATTAAGAAGTCACTATATTTATATATGATATGTAATATGTTTATGTTTTCCTTAAGCTCTTGTATTTTCCTTTTTTGTCATACCTTTATGGTTTCCATTATCGGTGGACGCGATATCTTCATTTAAGGAAGTGCGGACTACCGCCCCCTCAAAGTGATTTGATTCATTAAATACCATATGTGGCACGTATAAAGGATGGAACTATGATATTATATATGATATTACACTGGAATTATAATATATCTTTATATCATTATGATTCCATTCTATAAAATACGAAATAGAAATGAAAGTAGCATTCATGCGTACGTACGGCTTACCGTCTCCATGAACGGTGTATTTCATTTCTTACATCTAAATGATTATGTAATATTATAAATGCATGCATGTACTGGATATATATGACATATATGATATCTACATCATGGATACCATTCTGGATATAATGGACACATGAACAACATGTAATTATAAAGGGCTTATTTTTTACTCAAGTACCAATGATCGTTAAAACGACCGTTATTAACTTAAATAATTACATAGTTTTCATGACATGACAATAAGTGATATAAAAAGAATAATGAACATGAAAAATGTTCTTAAATAAATAGAAATTAACTGAAGTTTATTATTCAAGACATTAAAGAACGATCAAGTCAAGTCGGACCCGAGGTATGGGACTTCGTCTCAATCTCCTTTCATTGAGGCATATTTTGTTTTGTACACAACCTTCTTTTATACGATGTATGAACCCCTTTGACTTTTATGTTTATTCAAAAGGAATCTTTTTTATACGAAGCATTTACTAAACGACAAAAGGGAATGTTTTTGTCGTACGTATGCGGCGACAACGACTTCTCCGCCGACGTGACCATTATTTGAGTTTCGGATTCCTCTACAAGCCATACCTTTTTTAAAGAAAAATGAATACCATGTTTTACTCTTTTTTTATTTTGGTATTGAAAATGGTTTTCATAATTTTTTTTATATCAATGTGTTGTATTGATATATTGTGATTGAATGGTGGGAATGTTATGTTTTCTTTATGCATGTTTTATGTGATATGATTATGTTGAGGTTCTTGGGCATTATTATGAAAATGGTGGTTCCGTGATAAACTAAGGGCAGGTGATCCCGATATAGCTCTCTAATGCATTGGGTAATGTGAAGGAGTGAAACGTTAAGGTTTCTCTGAAGTGATTTAGGGAATATACTGTGATGGGTATTCCAAACGTAACCAAGAGGGTTACTCCCTACGTAAGGATGATATGAATTCCTCAAGTTACCTTTATTTCTTTTGATTTCTATGATTTATTCATGATTTGATGAGGTATCTTAAAGTGCATATGTTTTATGGGTAATGTATGATTTCATTCTTATGTATATATGTACCCATGTTTCCTTTCCATATTTTTATATCCCTTACTGATATTTTTATGCTCATCCCATGTTTTTTGAAATTTTTTTCACAGGTCAAGGGAAAGGTACATGATATGATGATAGTGTCAATGAAGTGTCAAGAAATAATCCATGTTTTATTTTAAATATGTTTCCATTGATGGGAATGAAGAATACTATCTTTATGTAACCACTTTTTTTATATGTGGAATGTAATGCAAGTTTTATGATCTAATTCTCCAAAACTCTAAACCTGAAATGATCCTCAATGTGTAATCTTGTAATAACTCAAGATTAAGTAAGGTTTAAGGCTGGGGCCTTATAGTTGGTATTAAAGGTCGGTTTAGACAACTTTAGGAGTTAGAAAAGTGTTAAATTATAATATGATTGAAATGATATAGCATTTACGGATTACCATGTTGCTTCAACTAAGATATTTCTACGTTAAGAATGGTTTTTCATAGATGAAACAGATCAACTTTTATGGGAAGGCATACAGAGGGAAATGACCTTTCAAATCAGTATCCCGAGATGGTCAGAATCAGAACTAAACAGTTTGTTGCAGTGATGGCTCAGTTGACTTAGTTGAAAAATGTTGGTTGTTTTTATTAATGATATTTTGGTGTATTGTAAAAGTAAAGAGGATCATGAAAGACATTTAAGTGTTATCTTGCAAACCTTAAAAGAAAAGAAACTGTATGGAAAATTCAGCAAGTGTGAGTTTTGGTTGCAACAAATTTCTTTCCTTGGTCACATTGTTTCTAAAGATGGGATAACTGTTGATCCTGCAAAAACAAAAGTTGTGGAAGACTGGCCAAGACCCAAAAATGTAACTGAGATTCGTAGCTTCCTTGGTTTGGTAGGCTATTACCGAAGGTTTGTTAGAAATTTTTCACAGTTCTATAGTCCAATGTCTAAGCTAACTCGGAAGGGTGTTAAGTTTATCTAGACAAAAGAATGTGATGATTGTTTTCAGGAATTGAAAAGAAGATTAGTGAATGCTCCAGTTTTGTCACTACCATCCAGGAATGGTGAGTTTATTATCTACAGTGATGCTTCATTGAAAGGACTTGGTTGCGTCCTAATGGAAAATGATCAGGTAATTTCTTATGCTTCAAGACAGTTGAAAACTCACGAGGTAAATTACCCTACACATGATTTGGAATTAGCTGCTATTTTTTTTGCTTTAAAAATTTAGAGGCATCATTTGTGTGGAGTAAAGTGTGAAATATATAACGATCACAAAAGTTTGAAGTATATATTCACTCAGAAATAATTGAACATGAGACAAATGGGATGGCTAGAATTAATCAAGGATTATGATTGTACAATTCATTACCATCCGGGAAAAGCAAATAAAGTGGCTGATGCTTTGAGTCGAAAAAGTAAGGCTTCATTAGTAATGTTGCATTTGGAACGTGATCCTTTGGTTAAGGATTTGATGAACTTTGGAATAGAAGTTGTTGGTGCAGGAAGTTCTTCTGTTTTGTTTCAGGTATCAGTGAGATCATCTCTATCAGATAAAATCAAGCAAGCACAGAAGCAAGATAGTGAGTTACAAAAAAGGTAGATCTAGTTTAGAAAGGTAAGTTGCCTGAATTCAAAATTGATAGTGACTGTGTTTTGAGATTTGGGAAGAGATTGTGTGTGCCTTGTGATTCACAGTTGAAGAGAGAGTTGTTATGTGAAGCTCATAGTTCTCCGTTTTCAGTTCATCCTGGCAGTACTAAGATGTACAGAGATCTGCGGGAGTATTACTGGTGGGATGGAATGAAAAGAGATATTGCTGATTTTACTGTGAAGTGTTTGACATGTCAACAGGTTAAAGCAGAGCAGCAGTTATCGAAAGGGATGCTTCAGCTTTTATCGGTGCCAGAGTGGAAATGGGAGAATATATCCATGGACTTTGTTGTGGGATTATCGAAGACATCTCGAGGTAATAATGCAATCTGGGTTATTGTTGATCTCTTGACCAAATCTTCTCATTTACTTGCTATACGAGATACTTTTTCCCTAGATCAACTTTCTCCTTTGTATCTTAAACAGATAGTCAGGTTACATGGAGTTCCCCTCTCCATTGTATCTAATCGTGATCCGAGGTTCACTTATAACTTTTGGAAAGGCCTTCAGAAGTCGTTGGGTACTGTATTAAGTTTTAGTATAGCATTTCACCCTCAATCAGATGGGCAGTCAGAACGAACAATTCAGACCTCAGAGGATATACTACGATCTTGCTCTATGGATTATCAGGGAAGTTGGGACCAACATCTTTCTTTGGTTTAATTTTCATATAATAACAGTTTTCATTCCAGTATACAGATGTCACCATTTCAGGAATTATATGGGAAGCGGTGTCGAACTATAGCTTTTTGGGATGAAGTGGGTGAAAGGAAGTTGATGGGACCAGAATTGGTAGAAGAGATGGCAGAAAAAGTTCATCTGATTCAGAAGCACATGAGAACATCTCAGAGCAGGCAGAAGAGTTATGTGGATAACCGGAGGAAGGATCTATCTTTCGAGGTAGGTGATCATGTTTTTCTCAAGGTTTCTCCTTGGAAAAGTGTGATGAGATTTGGTAAGAAAGGAAAGCTGAGTCCAAGGTTTATTGGATCATATGAAATTCTGTAGAGAGTTGGATCAGTTGCATACCGGGTGGCTTTACCTCCGAGTTTATCTCAGGTACACAATGTTTTTCACGTTTCGATGTTGAGAAGGTATATGCCAGATCCATCTCATGTTTTGAGTCCAGAGGTAGTTCAGATGGAAGAGAACCTATCTTATGAGGAACAACCGGTCTAGATTCTTGACCACAGGGAGGAAGTGTTAAGGAATAAAGTGATTAAGCAGGTAAAGGTTTTGTGGAAAAACCACATGATGGAAGAGGCAACATGGGAATCTGAAAATGCAATGAGGGATAAGTACCCCCATTTATTTGATAAGTAAATAAATTGCCGGGACGCAATTTTCTAATGGGGGGAAGGATGTAACATCCCAAGTAAGTAATTAATAATATATATTTTTATCTATGTCTATTAATCAATTAGATAGTGTTTTAGAGGCTTAAAATGAAAATAAATCCAATCATAAGCATGGAATACACTAATATTTTTAAAAGATTGTTTTACTGCCTTTTGATGGAAAACCATTTTTGAATCTATATTTTGACAATTTTATAAGATATGTTTGTCAAAATAAAATTATTCTTTATGATTGGGACATCAAAATTTACTTTGTGTGAATTTTTGGTATTTTTCTGACAATGTTCATTTTTAATGAATAGTGAAAAATACTGCATTTTACATCAAAACTGCTTCTTAATATAATTTATTTATATGATTAGATTATCTTTTGAATTGGTCTTAATGTGTAATCTGAATATATTTTTACCATTTAATCCAATGGTGTTCATTGGAATCAATTTCACTTTGAAATTAGACTTAAACTGGTGTCAATCTTTTGATACTTTTGTTTTATAAAAACACGCTATTTGCTCTGACATCGGGAATTAATTATTAAATTAATTAATGTGACTTATATGTTTTGAATTTTGTAAAATATACTTCATTTTTGAATTTGTAATATCAAATATAGCTTAGGGTGAATTTTTGTTAATTTTCTGAAAAACTTCAATTTTTGATGAATAGTGATACCACTAAGTGGTACTTATAAAAACTGATTTTCCGTTTAAATGAAATTATGCCATCATTGTGTTTTGAATTTTGAAAATCCGACATACATGGTTGTCAATAAGAAGTAAAATGTGGTTCAATGAGATTAAAATAATTTTTTGGTGAATAGTAACTTATTAAGTTTTTAATCGCGATTAGTGGTAATTAGTGTAGTTTAAGGTAAAAATAATGCTTTAATAAAATGAGATGAGCTTGACACATGTCCTAGCCTGATTGGTTGTGTCATGGCCGACCAAGAAAAGCCATGGGTCAACTTGGGGTCCCCATGGAGCCACTTTGTTTGGGAAATGACATAAATAACTTTTTATTAAATGTTAAAGTAAAAATGACACAAACATGAGTTATGTTACTAAAACAATTTTTATATGGGGTTATACAAGTCAGATTTTTGACTATAAATATTAATTAGAAATCACAAAATATTTCCTACATCATATTACTTTTTTATAATTTTTAGACATTAAATAAATTAAATTATTTATGACATCATGATGATGCAACGATGACCTCATTATTTAACGATTTAAATAAAATGGAAAGATAATGTAAAATCTAAGACCTACACATGGCCAAAAACTATTGGATGAGTGGATTTCAAACCCTTATCACCTTATCCTAGAATAATATCAATGTGGGACCTTTTGAATCTGAAACTCTTTTAAAAATAAATTAACTTGTCTTTACTTTCCAAGAGTGCCCCTCCTCTCCTCTTATAAAAGGCCCCCACCTCTACCTCCTTACCCACACTCCCAAAGCCTTTGGCACGGCCAAACCCTGCCCATTTTGTCTCTACACTTCCCTCTATTACTCCTTGAAGCCTCACTTTGGGCAGAAGTCTTCCCAAGGAAGCCTTTGATCTCAAACCAAAGGGAGTTACCCGATTTTAAGGTAATGTCTTCTTTTGAGTCCTTTTGTTTTATTTTGCTTCTCCAACCCCCTAAACTCTTTTTATTATTTTCTTTTATAACAACTCCAGTATCCTCAATATACTAGGATTTTGTTATAATAAGGATTTGAGCTACACTTACACACACCTACATCTAATGGTTAACGAACATACTGTTTCCGTGGATGGTGAATTTATGCCTCCTGAAATGATGATTGTTCAAAATTCTTTTAACACCTTCAAAGGTGGCCATTAAGAAGTCACTATATTTATATATGATATGTAATATGTTTATGTTTTCCTTAAGCTCTTGTATTTTCCTTTTTTGTCATACCTTTATGGTTTCCATTATCGGTGGACGCGATATCTTCATTTAAGGAAGTGCGGACTACCGCCCCCTCAAAGTGATTTGATTCATTAAATACCATATGTGGCACGTATAAAGGATGGAACTATGATATTATATATGATATTACACTAGAATTATAATATACATTTATATCATTATGATTCCATTCTATAAAATACGAAATAGAAATGAAAGTAGCGTTCATGCGTACGTACGGCTTACTGTCTCCATGAACGGTGTATTTCATTTCTTACATCTAAATGATTATGTAATATTATAAATGCATGCATGTACTGGATATATATGACATATATGATATCTACATCATGGATACCATTCTGGATATAATGGACACATGAACAACATGTAATTATAAAGGGCTTATTTTTGACTCAAGTACCAATGATCGTTAAAACGACCGTTATTAACTTAAATAATTACATAGTTTTCATGACATGACAATAAGTTATATAAAAGGAATAATGAACATGAAAAAGGTTCTTAAATAAATAGAAATTAACTGAAGTTTATTATTCAGGACATTAAAGAACGATCGAGTCAAGTCGGACCCGAGGTATGGGACTTCGTCTCAATCTCCTTTCATTGAGGCATATTTTGTTTTGTACACAACCTTCTTTTATACGGTGTATGAACCCCTTTGACTTTTATGTTTATTCAAAAGGAATCTTTTTTATACGAAGCATTTACTAAACGAAAAAAGGGAATGTTTTTGTCGTACGTATGCGGCGACAACGACTTCTCCGCCGACGTGACCATTATTGGAGTTTCGGATTCCTCTACAAGCCATACCTTTTTTAAAGAAAAATGAATACCATTTTTTACTCTTTTTTTATTTTGGTATTGAAAATGGTTTTCATAATTTTTTTTATATCAATGTGTTGTATTGATATATTGTGATTGAAAGGTGGGAATGTTATGTTTTCTTTATGCATGTTTTATGTGATATGATTATGTTGAGGTTCTTGGGCATTATTATGAAAATGGTGGTTCCGTGATAAACTAAGGGCAGGTGATCCCGATATAGCTCTCTAATGCATTGGGTAATGTGAAGGAGTGAAACGTTAAGGTTTCTCCGAAGGGATTTAGGGAATATACTGTGATGGGTATTCCAAACGTAACCAAGAGGGTTACTCCCTACGTAAGGATGATATGAATGCCTCAAGTTACCTTTATTTCTTTTGATTTCTATGATTTATTCATGATTTGATGAGGTATCTTAAAGTGCATATGTTTTATGGGTAAAGTATGATTTCATTCTTATGTATATATGTACCCATGTTTCCTTTCCATATTTTTATATCCCTTACTGAGATTTTTATGCTCATCCCATGTTTTTTGAAATTTTTTTCACAGGTCAAGGGAAAGGTACATGATATGATGATAGTGTCAATGAAGTGTCAAGAAATAATCCATGTTTTATTTTAAATATGTTTCCATTGATGGGAATGAAGAATACTGTCTTTATGTAACCACTTTTTTTATATGTGGAATGTAATGCAAGTTTTATGATCTAATTCTCCAAAACTCTAAACCTGAAAAGATCCTCAATGTGTAATCTTGTAATAACTCAAGATTAAGTAAGGTTTAAGGCTGGGGCCTTATAGTTGGTATTAAAGGTCGGTTTAGACAACTTTAGGAGTTAGAAAAGTGTTAAATTATAATATGATTGAAATGATATAGCATTTACGGATTACCATGTTGCTTCACCTAAGATATTTATACGTTAAGAATGGTTTTTCATAGATGAAACAGATCAACTTTTATGGGAAGGCATACAGAGGGAAATGACCTTTCAAATCAGTATCCTGAGATGGTCAGAATCAGAACTAAACAGTTTGTTGCAGTGACGGCTCAGTTGACTTAGTTGAAAAATGTTGGTTGTTTTTATTGATGATATTTTGGTGTATTCTAAAAGTAAAGAGGATCATGAAAGACATTTAAGTGTTATCTTGCAAACCTTAAAAGAAAAGAAACAGTATGGAAAATTCAGCAAGTGTGAGTTTTGGTTGCAACAAATTTCTTTCCTTGGTCACATTGTTTCTAAAGATGGGATAACTATTGATCCTGCAAAAACAAAAGTTGTGGAAGACTGGCCAAGACCCACAAATGTAACTGAGATTCGTAGCTTCCTTGGTTTGGCAGGCTATTACCGAAGGTTTGTTAGAAATTTTTCACAGTTCTATAGTCCAATGACTAAGCTAACTCGGAAGGGTGTTAAGTTTATCTAGACAAAAGAATGTGATGATTGTTTTCATGAATTGAAAAGAAGATTAGTGAATGCTCCAGTTTTGGCACTACCATCCAGGAATGGTGAGTTTATTATCTACAGTGATGCTTCATTGAAAGGACTTGGTTGCGTCCTAATGGAGAATGATCAGGTAATTTCTTATGCTTCAAGACAGTTGAAAACTCACGAGGTAAATTACCCTACACATTATTTGGAATTAGCTGCTATTGTTTTTGCTTTAAAAATTTAGAGGCATCATTTGTGTGGAGTAAAGTGTGAAATATATACCGATCACAAAAATTTGAAGTATATATTCACTCAGAAAGAATTGAACATGAGACAAATGGGATGGCTAGAATTAATCAAGGATTATGATTGTACAATTCATTACCATCCGGGAAAAGCAAATAAAGTGGCTGATGCTTTGAGTCGAAAAAGTAAGGCTTCATTAGTAATGTTGCATTTGGAACGTGATCCTTTGGTTAAGGATTTGATGAACTTTGGAATAGAAGTTGTTGGTGCAGGAAGTTCTTCTGTTTTGTTTCAGGTATCAGTGAGATCATCTCTATCAGATAAAATCAAGCAAGCACAGAAGCAAGACAGTGACTTACAGAAAAAGGTAGATCTAGTTTAGAAAGGTAAGTTGCCTGAATTCAAAATTGATAGTGACTGTGTTTTGAGATTTGGGAAGAGATTGTGTGTGCCTTGTGATTCACAGTTTAAGAGAGAGTTGTTATGTGAAGCTTATAGTTCTCCGTTTTCAGTTCATCCTGGAAGTACTAAGATGTACAGAGATCTGCGGGAGTATTACTGGTGGGATGGAATGAAAAGAGATATTGCTGATTTTACTGTGAAGTGTTTGACATGTCAACAGGTTAAAGCAGAGCGGCAATTATCGAAAGGGATGCTTCAGCTTTTATCGGTGCCAGAGTGGAAATGGGAGAATATATCCATGGACTTTGTTGTGGGATTATCGAAGAAATCTCGAGGTAATAATGCAATCTGGGTTATTGTTGATCTCTTGACCAAATCTTCTCATTTACTTGCTATACGAGATACTTTTTCCCTAGATCAAATTTCCCATTTGTATCTTAAACAGATAGTCAGGTTACATGGAGTTCCCCTCTCCATTGTATCTAATCGTGATCCCAGGTTCACTTATAACTTTTGGAAAGGCCTTCAGAAGTCGTTGGGTACTGTGTTAAGTTTTAGTACAGCATTTCACCCTCAATCAGATGGGCAGTCAGAACGAACAATTCAGACCTCAGAGGATATGCTACGATCTTGCTCTATGGATTATCAGGGAAGTTGGGACAAACATCTTTCTTTGGTTGAATTTTCATATAATAACAGTTTTCATTCCAGTATACAGATGTCACCATTTCAGGCATTATATGGGAAGCGGTGTCGAACTATAGCTTTTTGGGATGAAGTGGGTGAAAGGAAGTTGATGGGACCAGAATTGGTAGAAGAGATGGCAGAAAAAGTTCATCTGATTCAGAAGCACATGAGAACATCTCAGAGCAGGCAGAAGAGTTATGTGGATAACCGGAGGAAGGATCTATCTTTCGAGGTAGGTGATCATGTTTTTCTCAAGGTTTCTCCTTGGAAAAGTGTGATGAGATTTGGTAAGAAAGGAAAGCTGAGTCCAAGGTTTATTGGACCATATGAAATTCTGTAGAGAGTTGGATCAGTTGCATACCGGGTGGCTTTACCTCCGAGTTTATCTCAGGTACACAATGTTTTTCACGTTTCGATGTTGAGAAAGTATATGCCAGATCCATCTCATGTTTTGTGTCCAGAGGTAGTTCAGATGGAAGAGAACCTATCTTATTAGGAACAACCGGTCTAGATTCTTGACCACAGGGAGAAAGTGTTAAGGAATAAAGTGATTAAGCAGGTAAAGGTTTTGTGGAAAAACCACATGATGGAAGAGGCAACATGGGAATCTGAAAATGCAATGAGGGATAAGTACCCCCATTTATTTGATAAGTAAATAAATTGCCGGGACGCAATTTTCTAATGGGGGGAAGGATTGTAACATCCCAAGTAAGTAATTAATAATATATATTTTTATCTATGTCTATTAATGAATTAGATAGTGTTTTAGAGGCTTAAAATGAAAATAAATCCAATCATAAGCATGGAATACACTAATATTTTTAAAAGATTATTTTACTGCCTTTTGATATAAAACCATTTTTGAATCTATATTTTGACAATTTTATAAGATATGTTTTTCAAAATAAACTTATTCTTTATGATTGGGACATCAAAATTTACTTTGTGTGAATTTTTGGTATTTTTCTGACAATGTTCATTTTTAATGAATAGTGAAAAATACTGCATTTTACATCAAAACTGCTTCTTAATCTAATTTATTTATATGATTAGATTATCTTTTGAATTGGTCTTAATGTGTAATCTGAATATATTTTTACCATTTAATCCAATGGTGTTCATTGGAATCAATTTCACTTTGAAATTAGACTTAAACTGGTGTCAATCTTTTGATACTTTTGTTTTATAAAAACACGCTATTTGCTCTGACAGCGGGAATTAATTATTAAATTAATTAATGTGACTTATATGTTTTGAATTTTGTAAAATATACTTCATTTTTGAATTTGGAATATCAAATATTGCTTAGGGTGAATTTTTGTTAATTTTCTGAAAAACATCAATTTTTGATGAATAGTGATACCACTAAGTGGTACTTATAAAAACTGATTTTCCGTTTAAATGAAATTTTGCCATCATTGTGTTTTGAATTTTGAAAATACGACATACATGGTTGTCAATAAGAAGTAAAATGTGGTTCAATGAGATTAAAATAATTTTTTGGTGAATAGTAACTTATTAAGTTTTTAATCGCGATTAGTGGTAATTAGTGTAGTTTAAGGTAAAAATAATGCTTTAATAAAATGAGATGAGCTTGACACATGTCCTAGCCTGATTGGTTGTGTCATGGCCGACCAAGAAAAGCCATGGGTCAACTTGGGGTCCCCATGGAGCCACTTTGTTTGGGAAATGACATAAATAACTTTTTATTAAATGTTAAAGTAAAAATGACACAAACATGAGTTATGTTACTAAAACAATTTTTATATGGGGTTATACAAGTCAGATTTTTGACTATAAATATTAATTAGAAATCTCAAAATATTTCCTACATCATATTACTTTTTTATAATTTTTAGACATTAAATAAATTAAATTATTTATGACATCATGATGATGCAGCGATGACCTCATTATTTAACGATTTAAATAAAATGGAAAGATAATGTAAAATCTAAGACCTACACATGGCCAAAAACTATTGGATGAGTGGATTTAAAACCCTTATCACCTTATCCTAGAATAATATCAATGTGGGACCTTTTGAATCTGAAACTCTTTTAAAAATAAATTAACTTGTCTTTACTTTCCAAGAGTGCCCCTCCTCTCCTCTTATAAAAGGCCCCCACCTCTACCTCCTTACCCACACTCCCAAAGCCTTTGGCTCGGCCAACCCCTGCCCATTTTGTCTCTCCACTTCCCTCTATTACTCCTTGAAGCCTCACTTTGGGCAGAAGTCTTCCCAAGGAAGCCTTTGAGCTCAAACTAAAGGGAGTTACCCGATTTTAAGGTAATGTCTTCTTTTGAGTCCTTTTGTTTTATTTTGCTTCTCCAACCCCCTAAACTCTTTTTATTATTTTCTTTTGTAAAAACTCTAGTATCCTCAATATACTAGGATGTTTTTATAATAAGGATTTGAGCTACACATACACAAACCTACATCTAATGGTTAACGAATATACTGTTTCCGTGGATGGTGAATTTATGCCTCCCGAAACGATGATTGTTCAACATTCTTTTAACACCTTCAATGGTGGCCATTAAGATGTCACTATATTTATATAAGATATGTAATATGTTTTTGTTTTCCTTAAGCTTCTGTATTTTCCTTTTTGGTCATACCTTTATGGTTTCCATTATGGGTGAACGCGATATATTCATTTAAGGAAGTGCGGACTACCGCCCCCTCAAAGTGATTTGATTCGTTAAATACCATATGTGGGATGTATAAAAGATGGAACTATGATATTATATATGATATTATACTGGAATTATAATATACCATTATATCATTATGATTCCATTCTATAAAATACGAAATAGAAATTAAAGTAGCGTTCATGCGTACGTACGGCTTACCGTCTCCATGAATAGTACATTTCATTTCTTAACTCTAAATGATTATGTAATATTATAAATGCATGCATGTACAGGGTATATATGAAATATATGATATCTACATCATGGATACCATTCTGGATATAATGGATACATGAACAACATGTAATTATAAAGGGCTTATTTTTGACTCAAGTACCAATGATTGTTAAAACGACCGTTATTAACTTAAATAGTTACATAGTGTTCATGACATGGGAAAAAGTGATATAAATGGAATAATGAACTTGAAAAAGGTTCTTAAACAAGTAGAAATTAACTCAAGTTTATTATTCAGGACATTAAAGAACAATCAAGTCAAGTCGGACCCGAGGTATGGGACTTTGTCTCAATCTCCTTTCATTGAGGCATATTTTGTTTTGTACACAACCTTCTTTTATATGGTGTATGAACCCCTTTGACTTTTACGTTTATTCAAAAGGAATATTTTTTATACGAAGAATTTAATGAATGAAAAAAGGGAATGTTTTTGTCGTACGTATTCGGCGAGAACAACTTCTCCGCCGCCGTGACCATTATTTGAGTTTTGGCTTCCTCTACAAGCCATACCTTTTTTAAAGAAAAATGAATACGATGTTTTACACTTTTTTTATTTTGGTATTGAAAATGGTTTTCATAATTTTTTTATATCAATGTATTGTATTGATATCTTGTGATTAAAAGGTGGGAATGTTATGTTTCCTTTATGCATGTTTTATGTGATATGATTATGTTGAGGTTCTTGGGAAATATTATGAAAACGGGTGGTTCCGTGATAAACTAAGGGAGGGTGAGCCCGATATAGCTCTCCAATGCATTGGGTTACGCGATGGAGTGAAACGTTAAGGTTTCTCCGAAGAGATTTAGGTAATATACTGTGATGGGTATTCCAAATGTAACCAAGAGGGTTACTCCCTACGTAAGGATGATATGAATGCCTCAAGTTACCTTTATGTCTTATGATTTCTAGGATTTATTCATGATTTGATGAGGTATGTTAAAGTGCATATGTTTTATGGGTAATTTATGATTTCATTATTATGTATATATGTACCAATGTTTCCTTTCCATATTTTTATATCCCTTATTGAGCTTTTAATTCTCATCCCAAGTTTTTTGAAATGTTTTTCACAGGTCAAGGGAAAGGTACATGATATGATGATAGTGTCAAGGAAGTGTCAAGAAATAAGCCATGTTTTATTTTAAATATGTTTCCATTGATGGGAATGAAGAATACTATCTTTATGTAACCACTTTGTTTATATGTGGAATGTAATGCAAGTTTTATGATCTAATTCTCTAAAACTCTAAACCCAAAAAGATCCTCAATGTGTAATCTTGTAATAACTCAAGATTAAGTAAGGTTTAAGGCCGGGGCCTTATATTAATGGGCTCGTACTGTGCTATCTAAGAAGCCTCAATTTATTACCTGTAACGGGCTCACCTGATGATATATGGGATACCCATTTCTCATGTAAAATTCATAAGTACCATTACATGAATAAAATATTTTCGTTAATTCATTTTTCAAAAAATTATTTAAACTCTTAAAAAAATGAATTTTTCGATATCAAAATACCCATTTGTTAAAACACTAACATTCAATTAATATGTATAAATTTATTTTTAGAAATAATTTTTAATACAAAAATTATCCCAAGAATGGAAAAGTTATTTCCTTGAAGGGAATGAGAAATCTTGAAAAGGAAGCAGAAATCACATAATGGTCACGATGGAAGATAATTAGTTATCATTTTGTACTTTCAGAATTAATATCTTCATTTATCAAAACATTCCAAATAAAACTTGTAAAAAGATACCCTTTAAAAAATTAAAAGGTAATTTATAAATTTTTAATAATAGTATTTAAAAAATCATTTTAATAACAAGAACATAGAAGAGAAACAGTTTTTTAAATATTACTCTAAAGGAGTTTTAATTTAGAGAAAAAGACTCTTGTCACATTGAAAATATAAAAATCATAAGTCTCATTAAAGAATAACATTATAAAAAACATTAAATACCAATATAATAATAAATTAAACATATATAATTTCAAAGTCAATGTATATAACCCTTATTAAATAATATATTTGTATAAAATCCAGATATTCCTCAAAAAAAGGAGATTGGGTTGAATTCCCTATCATTGAATATAAATTGTCTAGTGTGTCTTCGAATATTTGAATAATAAATTTTGGTTAAATAGTTAATTTCTTGAGAACATCTTTTAGATTTAAAATTACTTTTACATTAATTCTCATCAATTTAAATATAATTACATAATTTATAAAACCAAGGTGGATGTTTTGACCATATTCAGCTTATTTGACAAAAGTGACATTGATTGGTCGACTATGGTCAAATGGGTAATTATTTAAACATATCTAGATTAATTATATATATATCATTACCATATATACACTTCAAATATATGTTTTTGAAAACCATTCATGTAATATGGTTTTGAATAATAGATCAACTCTATGCTAATGGAGACAATAGGTCACATGTACGCCTGAGTAACATTTCCATTTCCCAATGATCATTATAGAAATATGGTAAATAAAATTTATTTTTCCAAAATGATAATAACATAATATATACCATAATATTAATATATATATAATTATATATTTCAACTTTGTATTGTGGTGATGAAAAAAGGAATGGCATCACTTTGAGGACATGAGATTCTACACATTCATGAACGACATTGTCACTTTTTCAGTGGGTAAAAATTTAAGAAATAAAATTATATATTATAGATCCAAAATTATACATATATCATGAATATCACAAAAATTTAATTTATATTATATATATTCATTACCGTTACACTTATTAATTTCCATGTAATGTGTTAGTGAAAACGAATCTCTTCGCATTGTGAGTGGGTAGTCCACCACACACCCGAACTATTTTATCATATCACATGTGATTTGGTCTATAAAAGTATTATATACTAGATAATCACTTATTAGGTATAAATATGTTATAAATTTAATTTATAATCATTGTATTTATAATTATACCCATCCATTAGAGGTTTTAATTGAAAAACGAATGACATCTTTTCGTGATGAGGTTGTTTGTTTTACACAGGAATGATGATTTTAAAACTCATTTTAAGAGAGTGTGTGTGGTTTCTGGTCATCCAAATAACCAAAAATATATTCATATATGTATTATTCTGATATTAAAAAATAATCACTTTATAAGAATAATTGAAGGTGGTGTGTGAGTAAATAAAACAAAAAATGCTTGTTAATGAACATTGCATATTCTTCGAGTATCTCCATCTAGTGTGCACCCAAGGCCTTCCTTTGATTAATTAATCTAAAGTTAGGGATTTTTGAGGGATATATAATAATTTTATATGTTATTTTATTAAGTATTTTATATTTTTTTTCTAATATTTGAAGAGGGTAGCAGAGTGGGTAGCCTTTTATAAGTTGGGTGAGTGACACACTGGTAAGTTTTCTAAATGATAGAAGTCCACCAATGTTTTTTATGAAAATAGGAACAAAGAATAATAAATTATCCATAATAAATAGTTTATGGTAGAGATATGTCCAAATAATTAGTTTTGGAAAATTTCCTTCGAGATTCATCTCCTTTTGTTAAAATCTTAACTACTATGTAAACTAATTTTTAAATTAATCGGTGTAATTAATTTTAATACATTAAAATAATATAATTGTAAAAAAATTATGGTTAGTTTTTTAAAAATTATAATTTTTTAAATATGTAATTCATTTCTAAAAATTCAATTCATAGAAGTGGAAAATTTTAATTTAAAATTAATCCAATAGAGGTGAAGAGAAAGTGGGTTTTTTAAAAGATTATATTTTAGAAAAAGATGATTATATATAAAATCCATGTAAAACAATTTTAATTAGGTGAAGATAAATTAATATTTAATTATATGTAATTTAAAATTTTCAATTAAAATAGTCCTCATTTTTTATTATTTTAATTAATGTAATTGTAGAAGCCTTATGCATTTTAAAATAGTTTTTATATAAACTCTTCTTCAAACCCAAAAAAACATAAAATAAAAACCAATATAATGTTTATTGAAATGTAATTAATTTATTAAAATTTAATTAAATAATACTTTATTTTTTAAAAATACATCAAAATAATTATTTTTATTAAATAAATTAATTTTTTTTTAAAAAATAATATTTATAAAATTTGTATTTTATATAATTCACTGAAATATCAATATTTGTTGAAAAAATGAAAATAACAAACGAATTAAATTTTGATATGATTATTTCAAAAATGGTATTAATTTTATCAAATTAAAATTATAAAAATTATAAATTAGTTTTATATATTAGACCTTTAAAAACACTATTTTATTAAAAAAATTTATTTTTTGATTACAAGATATTTTAATAAATAATATAACTATTTATTTAATGTAAATGAATATTAAAATGATTAATTATATCCTTACCTAGCCTATTACATGCTTCCCTAATTTTATAAATCTCTTTGTTTCAATTTTATTCAATTAATAAAAAAGTGGGGATATCTTTCTCTCATAGAATTTTACAATTACTATAATAATGAAACATAATATAGGTTGTGTACCTGAGATGAACTTGAGGGGGGGGGGTGGACCACACAGTAGGAAAATATTTAAAAAATATCAAAACTTTCACATTGTCCAATGAACAGAGGACATACCTTTCCATTTTTTCCAAAACACAAAACACATTTACATAGAGATACATTGAGAAAGGAATGATCACCTACCTAAAATTAATGCTATTTCCTTCAGTTATCCTTATAATTTTTTTTCCTAATCCGATCCGCCCTCATATGTTGGTAAATAAAGTCCACCTTCTCATTTATTTCTCTACCAACTTTGGTACCGTCATCTTCAATTCCCCCACTTCATCTAAAAAATCTAGTGTTCAATACCCCTTTGAATATAATGCCTCAAATTGTTCCATCTGTTCACTGGAATGAAAACAATAATTATAAGAATACACATCCAAAGAAAGACATTGATCCCTAAATCCCTTGTAATCCACTAAACAAGAACCAAGAATATTTTCCACAGTGTTAATTGTCCTATCATACCATCCATCATATTGAGGATAAAAATTAGTTTCGAGACTGAATTCTGTACCCGATGACTTCTGAATTCCATTCCATGAATTTGATGCAATCCTGAAATCATGGTCTAAAATAGAGGAGAGAGGCTCTCCATGTAACCGAACTATCTCCTTTAGATATTCTTGAGAAATATTTTGTAAATATAATTCTTCTAAAATGGGAATGAAATGTATAGATTTAGTTAATTAGTCAATAATAACCCAAATTAGATTCTTAACTACCGACATTCTTGGAAATCCAACCTTGAAATCCATGAATATATTTTCTCATTTCCACTCTTGAACTAGAAAAGATTGATGCATTACCTTAGATTTTTTTCATTATTCTTTAATCTATTTAAAAGTCAAACACTTCACCGTGAAGTAAACAATATATGTTTTCATTCCATCCAACCTATAATATTTCAAAAGATCTATTTACATCTTGGTGCTACCCAAATTAATAAAGAACATAGAAATATGATCCTTATTAAATAAATATCTCTTCAACATCTAATCACATGTATTATTGAGTCTTTTGGAAAATCATTAAATACCATTTTGAAAAATATTTAATCCGGAAACATAGCCTTCTTAATGGATTTTATCTGTCCTACAGAGTCTGATCCTCCATCTGAGCTCACTTAATTCTTTCTGAAAAAATTGACAGTATTGAATCCTGAAAAAATAGATGGTTTCCCAATATCCACAACTTATAGGAAAAAATTAACCAAATCATTAACCAAAGGGTCATTCTATAAATGTAAAATGGTTAATTTAGTAATAATTATTTGAATCCATGCATCAACCACATTTTTTTATTTTACCAAAGTAGTAATGAATGATGAAATCATAATCCCTGATTAGTTCCATGTAACTCCTCTTTAAAAGGTTAAATTTTTTATGTGTTAATATAAACATTAAAATTTATATATCAATATTTATTTCACACTTTACTCTATAAAAATCATGCCACAAAATTTTTAAAGTAAAAAAAACACTTGTTATATCCCAATAATGCATAGGTTAATTTAACTCATGAGGTTTTAAATGACATAAAGCACAATAAACTGATTGATCATTATATATTTGAAAACAAAAAGGTTCTTTTTAATGGATAATCGTTTTAGATGAAAAATTATCCATTTCATGAATTGTGGGAAAAAAATAGAGCATTAACTAATATTCTTTTTTGGTTCCTGAATTTAATAATCACATTCTTTTATCCATACAAATTAACTCCTTTTGAGATAACTTATTTAGTGGGATTCAAAACCAAGAAAAGTTTTCATGAAACCACCCTTAGTAACACAATTATCGAATAATTCTATGAATCTATATGATATTTATGGGTCATAGAAATTATTCATTGAATTTTTTAGGAGGGTATGATTTTATTCTATATATAAAAACAATATGACCAAAAAACTAAATTTATTAGAACCAAAACCCTAACCTACTATATTTCTCCAAAAATTTGTTTCTTTTGAGGTTCCTAATACAACCCTTATGTTTCTTTCGAGTTCCTAATTTCATTTAGAATATACCAATATATAATCGATAAAAACAAAAATTTCCAAGAACATAGGAAAAGATTTATTAATAAGGTCCATAAATATAGTGGGAGAATTAGATAACACAAATGATAGAAATAAAAACCCATAGTGCCAAAATATTGTCTGAGATGTTGTCTTCTAAATACTTCATTCCATAAATTAAAACTTATGGTACCCCATTTTAGGTTAGCTTTCCCGAAGTAATGATCTCCCCCAAAATTATCAAAAAAATTACAGACATGAGGTAAATTATAATTATTCTTAACAGTTATGTTATTCATGGATCTATAATTAATTCAAAGTCTGATAGAACAATTGTTCTTTTCAATAAACTAATCATGATAAAGTTATAGTGAAGTTCTATTATAGATGAAAAATTTATCTTATAAGTCTTCTAGTTTCTTTTTCAATTCTAATACATCCTCTTGAACAATTTACAAGACAATTTAGAAGTCTTATTAGCTTCTTGTATGATGTCAACAGCAAACTCAACCTCCCAATCAAGAATAAAACTACAAAAATAAATAGGAAAAATACCCTATTACTCAGTTACACAAGGTAAATTACTAATTTTAATATCCTATTTATTTTCAAAAAATATGATCTAGGAAACATTCAATTCAATATCTAATCAATTTCATAGCTTCTAGGCTTGTTATCAAAGGCATGAAATGATTAACCACAACTTTCTTAGCACTCCAATCTATCTTATCATCATAAAATGAATTCTAATCCATACATATAATGATATCAAAATATATAATGGATAATTCAATATGATTTATTTGAAAAACCATTCCATTGAAAAAAATTGGAATATTCTGATCAATCTTGGTTTCGTTTATACATACACTTGGAGACTGCACCCATATTTATATCTTACTTTCATGGATTCATGTTCCCAATTTACATTAAAATTTACTAAAAATTAACGAATTCAAGGATCCAGAGTAAAAAGTATATTATAATAATTCATATATACATGTAAAATACTCCTCACCACTTCATTTAATAGCCCAACATCATATATAGTTTAAGAAAATGACTTTTATATGAATTTCTATTTCCGATCGTTGTGATTTCCATATGGGGAAACAAACATCAGACACACATATCTATAACTACCCAACTCATTGCTACTTAAACACCTAAACATAGGATGGATATCATATACCCTATTATTTGGTATTTCAGAAAATTTTTATAAAAATCCATGTTCCTAGTGATCAAACTTACCCCACTAAAAACACTTCCCAGAACCCACATAAATTACCATAAATTTTGTTCTCCACACTTGGAACATTTTTCAGGCATACCTCTAGACTTATTATCTAGATGTTTCTCTATTTATTTCAAAATTAACCTTTTCTTACTATTTTAATCTCAAGGAACATGCATCTCAGAAAACTCTATCTCAAATTTTATTATCATAATGAACATATTTCTTGTAACTTTGAAATTATTGTGAAGAAAATGATCTTTGACAACATGGTTTCAACCCAGAATAAAATATATTAATTTTATAGTTTGTTTCTTGAATAAAATATAGCCCAAAACTTTCCAATATTGTGAATATTTCTTTTTATCAAGCCAAAAAAATATTCATCTTTTTTCTTCAATTACATTATTTTTTTCTCATCCAGAGACGAAAAATATTTCTCATGTAAATTATCCCAGAATTTTTTCCATTTGAGGGAGCCCAAATCATCTTTTTTCTTTATTATTATTTACCAAAGACAACCCCCGATCATCATCTCCATCAAAACAATAATCATTCAATGTTACGGTTGGATGTTTTAAACATCCCATGACTTCAAATAGCATTTCCATAAAATTGATCTGTCCTTCAAATATCTCAAGGTAATATGATCCACCAAAATATGGGTGGTGTTGCCTCAGGAAATTATCCCCATTAGACACATTTCATTATGGTAGATTGGGTTCCTCAATGATATGGATACCAAAAATGTGTATATCTTATTTCAACTAATCCATAAATTTAGTATTTTTTTTCTATTTCCAAACATCTTGGATTATTTATTTTCAAGAATATTTTCCTCTAGGTTTATTCCCACTATAGCTTCCATGTTCACTCTATGGAAAACCATTCTGAACTAATATATTATATATGAATAAACATGATAATCTATAAATTCTTTATCATTTCAACTTAAATTTATGTTAATATCAATCACAGTGAATATATTATCATTATCCTAACATGTAAATTTATCTAAAGTATCCCATGATACCAATTATAAGGACCCAACTATAAATATTACATAATCATCACTTTTATTCATTCATTTAAAATTTTCAACTTTGAGGATCTTTTTGTGTATAGATTTTTTTATAATTAAGTAATAACACAAATTATAGAAAACTATATTATACAAAGTGGAAACTTCCAATTAGTATCCATTTTTTCCACCTTGTGAAACTATTTAAAATAATATTAGTAATTTTATGAAAAATCCTCGATACTTTCAACATGACATCATACATGAACTTACCCATCCTTTGGAAAAAATTTAGAAACATGGGATGAGAACAACAATCTTGGCAAGGGATATAAATTAAACGATATTGTTAGTTATGTTAAAATTTTAAAAATCATATAACTTTTATCTTTTTCATCAATGATCTTTGATCATATGAAATAAATCCTTTTGACTTCAAAGAATCGCATAAATATTTCTCAAAGAAAATCATTAAAACCAATAGAATGAATTAAAACCCCTTTTAAGTGACATGGATCAGCTTATTCAAGAAAACACATTCAAAGGAATTTTAATTGGATTAATCATATGAAATATTTCTGATATTATCATTACCCAACTTATTAGATCACTATTTGGTCACTTCTACCATTTAAGAAATGGTCTCACATAGTTCTTTTTGGACTGCCCCATCATATAAGTTGTGATGGGATCATCAGGTGTTATCAAGGCCACCACATCATATAAGATTTAATGGTCTCACCTGACATTGCTTCTTCATCGTATACACTATTACAAGATCACCTGATTCTAGGACACCCCATCGTATAAGCTCTAATTGGATCACCCAACGCTATTTAACTACACAATTGTTTTATCTATAATTCTCATGTACAATTAAATGATAATACTATTTTATTATTTCACTTTTTAACATCTATATTTAATGAAAAAATAACTTTTGGATAACAAAATACCCATTTTTTATTAAAAAACACCCACATTTTTAATAAAAAATTACCCTTTTATTTCGAGAAACTATTATAAATACTAAAATAAAAAATAAAAATTGAAATCGTTATTCATTAAAGGAATATTAAAATAATGAAAAGGAATCCATTAATCACATAATATTCATTGTGGCTTAAAATTCATTGTCCCTTTGTAAATTTATAATATCTTTTTTTGTTTTTCAACGAATTGTTTATAAAATCAGTAAAATGATTTATGTTTAAAACTATTGAAAACAAAAAAATGCACTTCGTTAATATTTTTATATAAAAATTAAAAAATAAAATAAAAACATAAACATATAAGAGAATTTTATTTTGAAGGAAGATTCTAAAAGTGGATTTATTTAGAAGAAATGTCCCTTATCACATAGGAAATATTAAAATCATAATCCCCTTGAAAATGTGACATTATAAACAACATTTAATAATATTACAATCTATAAATTCATGATATATAATGTAAAAGGTGACTTATATACAACTTATAAAAGAATATAGGTTTATAAAATCAAGATATGCCTCAATGAATGGAGATTTAGAAAATGTCCCTTACCACAAGTATCACTTGTCATGTTTGTATTTATATTCATTTATAATAAAAATATGGTCTTGTTTGAATATTTTATATTAATTCTCAAGTTTACCATTTATTTATTTTCACATATTTATAGGTTATATAATATTATATAATCAATTATTTTTAAGTTATATGTTTTGACCATATTCGCCTTATGTGGATAAACGATATTGATTGGATGACTATTGTTAAAGGGGTCATTATTTAAATATATCAAGATTAATAATACTGAAATTATAATTATATATATACAAATATTGTAGTTTTTATAAAATCAATCATATAATGTTGTTATAAGAAAAGAACTAATGTTACAAACATGGTGATGGTAAGTGGTACGTACACATAAGTAACACTTCCACTTCTTAATGATCATTATAGAAATAAGTTATATAAAAATTATCATTATATTGTGATAATAACATAATAAATACGATTATATTTAATAATATATACTTATACATATCTATCATGTGATGTGATGAAGAAAAATGGGTTCCCTTTACTTCAAAGAGGCAGTAGTCCACACGTTCACAAACGATATTGTCACTTTTTAATTAAGTTAAACGGTAAGAAAGAAAATTACACATTTTACTTAAATAATGATAAATTTTTTATTAACATCAAAAATATGTAATTTTTATCACATACCTTTTTTATCTATACCCTTCCTACCATCCATGAATCAAATTATTTAAAATGAATCACATTGCTTTGTGAGGTATTAGTCCGCTGCACACAAGAATGATGTTATGTTATCCCATACACATTAGAATATAAAAAGGTTTTATGTGATATAATGACTATAGATGTATAATTATGATATAAATATCATATATAAACTTTATATCCATCATTATAATCATCCTTTAGAAATGGTAATGGAAAAATGAATTAAATCATTCCTTTGAGGTGGTAGTCCATCACACACACATGAAATATAATTTTATAACCCATTTGATGGAATTGTGTGTGGTTTTAAGTTTTAACCATAACAAAAAATAATCTTAGTAAATTAAATATACTGATTTTTTTATTTAATCACGGTATAAGAAATCATCAATGGGTGGAGGAGGAAATAAAACAAAAATACTTGTTGATAACATTTACCCATTCATCGGGCATCTCCTTTTGGTTAATAAAAATTGCCTTATTTGGAATTATTTAAGGCCAAGTTGATGATTATATAACGTTAAAATGGAATTATAGAAGTTATTTTTGTTATTTATTTCTCAAAACACTTTGTTTTGAAGTTGTGAAGAGAGGAGGAAAGTTGGTGTCCTTTTTTAAGCAAGTCGAGTGACACATGTTATTTTCTTGAAAGAGTGAATTACCCCAACTTATTTTTCTTATTATATAGCCTGGAAAAAGGAAAATTCTAGATCCTAGAGAGAATATATATGAAATATGTCTATTAAATGGGGTTTGGAGATGTTTTTATTTCATTTTAATCTTAATATTAATGTATAAACACTATGTAAATAGTTTTTACCATATTCATTATAATTTATTTTAATTTCTTTCACTAATATATTTGGTCAAAAAATATGTTGTCTTTATTATAATATTTTGATTCAGAATATAGAATCTATTTTTAAAATTCCTATTAACAAAAGTGTCAAAAAAATTATTTAATATTAATCTTGCAGACGCGATGAGATAATGTGTTTTTTTAGAAGAAATATTTTTTAAAAAAGAGGATTCAATATTAATTAGATGAATAATAATAATAATTATAGGAAAAAATTATTATTTTATTATATATAATCAAAAATATTAATTTAAAACATCCCAATTAGTGATTATTTTAACTAATTTAGATAGAGAAAATAGAGCACTTGAAAATAGTTTTTAAAAAAACTCGTTTGAAACCCAAAATTACATATAGGGAAAACCAATATAATGTTGATCATAAAGAAGTTAAGTTGAATAATTATAACTAAATTATATTTAGGTTAAATTAATATATATTCAGAACATATTGGGACTCTAAAATTAATTAATTTTTAAAAAAATAAATACTTTTTATAAAATCTGTATCTTTTTACTATTCACCGAGAAATCAATATTTTATGAAAAATAAAAAACAATTGTCCCAATGTAAACTTTCTTATAGTGATTTTAAATACATTATAAATTTTATCTATTTTAAATTATAAAATATAGAAATTTCAATCTTAAATAAAACCTTATAATAAAAATGTTTCATTAAAATAATTTATTTTTTTGATTACTTGATATTTTTATAACCAACTTAAAAAAATATTATTTATTAAAATATATTATAATTATTAATTCCGTCATTATATGTGAGGTGAAATGCTTCAAAATTTTATAAATTGAGTCCTAATAATATTATTAAATTATTAAAATATTTGGAATATCCTTCCCTCGTAGAATTTTAAGACTCCTATATTGCCTCTTCATCCACATCATTTTCCATAAAACCTAAACCTGGTTATTCAGATTATTCTGCAGCACATTCTTTATTTGATCAAGAATATTAAATTCATATTAATAATATGAAGTATTCTTTTCCAAATAATCTACTTCCGGGCTCAAAACATGAGATGAATCTAGAACATCTTTTTTAACATTGAAACAAGAAATATGTTGTGGACCTGAGATAAACATGAGGGAAAAGATTCTCGATGGGAAACTGGTCCAATTTTATCTAATATTTTATCTATTCTATTGAAATGTGGAATTTTGTTTCCTTTTTTTCCAAATAATATAATGTTTCTTCATTAATAAAAATTGAGATAAATATGATCACCTACATCAAATGAACGATATTTCCTCCACTTATCCTAAAACATTTTATGCACCCCTATAAGTTGTGGAATCAAATTCACATTATCGAGCCTTTTCTATAATAACTCTTTTACAATAAACTACTTTCCTTCTAATTATTCATAAAAAATTAGTTTTCAGAAACACTTTCTTTATAATTCCACAAAAGGCTCCATCTATACACTGGAATAAAAATTATAATTATAAGAAAACTCAACAAAAGAAATATTCTAATCCCAAATTCTCTAGTAGTCTATTTAAAAATAATGAAGCATATCTTCCTTATAATGAATCATCTACCTGTACTATCATTTGGAATGAGGATAAAAATCTTTGCAGAATTTTAATTCAGTACCCAACGACTTCTGATGACTTTTTAAAAAATTGAGTATGAACCATGGACTATGATCAAATACTATAGAGAGAGGCACTCCATGAAACCTGCCTACAAACATTAAATAAAGTAAAGAATTAAGATCTAAATACATTATATCGTGAATTATAAGGAAATTTTTTTATTTAGATAATTAATCAATAATAACCCAAATTTCATTTCCACCTCAAGATGTCCTTAGAAATCCCTTATTGAAATCCATTGATATTTTTTCCCATTTGGAATCTGGATCATTAAATTTTTAGGTAATCCCAATGGTAGTTTGGATTAGATATTACAAAATAAGAAGTCAATAACTTCATTTTGAAGTTAGAAATATATGTTTTCATTCAATCCCGCCTGTAATAATCCCAAACGTTATTATACATCTTGGTTCACGTGGATGAATGAAGAATATAGAACTGTGAGCATCAATAAATAACTATATCATTAAATGGGAATCAAAATTCCCACATAAAATTTTCCCAAATCAAAAAATTCATTTTTATTTATTTTAAAATTACGATACTTATTATTTTAAATGGATTCTTCCTTTTCCTAAATATTTTTATCATACTTCTGAGATCTCGTAAATTTATCTAACAAAGAAGTCTATACTAAAACCCAAAAAAATAGAGGATATCCCCACATCCAAAACATATAGGTAAAAATTCCTTGAAACATCATCCACTGGTTCATATTCCAAGCGTAACATTGTTAATCCATCTTTACTTCTTGAATCATATCTTCAGCCTCTTTTTTTTCTTTTCCCTAGTGTTAATGAATTATGAAATCATAATCCTTAATTACTTAAAATGATATTCTTTGTCTCTTGTTCATTTATTTATATTTTAATATATACTAAAAAAATTTATTATCATTATATTTTTTACACAATACTTCAAACAAATGATGCCTCCCAATTTTTAAAGAAAAATCAAAAGTAGTTAATTACAAATCCTGTGTTTCATAATTTAACTCAAGTGGTTTCAACCAAAATTATCAATAAGAAAATTCTTGATTATTATGAATTGGGATAAATAAATTTCTTTTGATGAAACATCTCTATAGATGATGGATTCTCCATTTCAAGAAGGCAGGTACTAAACTAGATCATTCCCAAATATTCTTTTGAGTTCCTGAAAACAATCATCATATTTTTTTATACAGATGAACATGAATCCATTTCAAATTAACTTAGTTAGTGGGATGGACAATAGAGATAATTTTTCAACAAACTACCAGTATTAACTCTGTAATAAAATAAAAAGATGATTCTATAAATATTTTTGGTAAAGATAAATTCATTAAAAACATTTTTTTATAAGGTTAAACATTTATGCCATATTTAGAAACAACACAAAGTAGGAATGATATTATTTTCAATAAAAATTCATAGTTGAAAATTTTGCAATATAGTTTCTTTTATTTTAAGGTTTAGAAATCAACACTTCTCTGTCTTTCATGTTACTCATGAAATTTAGAATATACCAATATTTCATCAATAAAAAAACAAAAAACGTGAAAAAAAACTCAACCGAAATTCAATTCATAAGGTCTATGAATATTGAGGTGAATTAGATAACCCAAACGACATAACTAAAAACTCATAGTGCCCATATCTTGTCAAAAATGAAGTATTATTAATATCTGATTAATTAATTTTCAACCGATGGATCCCTTACCTATGGTCAACTTTAAACAAATACTAGGCTTTTGGGATCTAATCAAACAAATCATCGATATTAATCAATAGATACTTCTTCTTAAAAGTTATGATATTCAAGGAACAATAATAAATTAAAATTATCAGTGAAACATACTTCTATTTAAGAAAAAATAGGGTTACCTCTTGGTGAAGTTATAGGTTAGGTGAAAACATTATCTAATATATCATGTAGTAGATTTTTTAATTATGAAATTTATACTTAGTCTATCTAAAAATAGTGTTTATTAAAAATCTTAGCATCATGTACTAATTAAAAGGTAAACTCAACCTCCTGAAGTAGAATGAAACTAATAAAATCATATAAAAACATCCTTGTATACATTTACTTATAGTACAATATTAGTTTTAATAGTTGCTATATTTTGAACAATATGAGAAATGTAACATTCACTGCTATCTCTAATAAACATCTGAGCTTCTTGGTAAGTTATCGAAGGCCAAAAATCATTATACATATCATTATTAATAGACAAATATATATTATAATGATAAACTAAAACCTAATCCACACCAGGAATGAAATATAAATCAACTATGGATATTTCAAAAATATTTTCAGGAAATACCATCCCCCTTATATAAATATGAATATTCATATAAATATTTTTTTCTTTAAAAATTACACCAAGACATTTCAAAAAATGTTCTTTATGAAGAACCCATGAATCCACTGATGATTTTGTATTTATTTTAAATTATAAATGCGATGATTGATGAGATGGTATTTAAGTTCAAAAGA
The DNA here is from genome assembly GCA_963277665.1 of Viscum album. NCBI lineage: Eukaryota > Viridiplantae > Streptophyta > Magnoliopsida > Santalales > Viscaceae > Viscum > Viscum album. The sequence continues at coordinate 1,737,213,488 of OY728133.1, forward strand.
CCTATGTCATTTGGTGAGTAAATTTGGCACATTGTTTAAAACAATGATTTTAAGAAGAATTAAATTATGCCATAAAAATTGATTTATTTTGAATGGGGGGGGGTTTAATGTTGTTTTTGGTAGAGTTTTGAGAATGGGATTTGATATGATGGTTTGGATTTATAGTGGAACAAGGATCTATATTTCAATATATTACATAGAATTTTCTATGTACTAAATATGGTTTGTAATTAAAAAAATCACAACCTAGAAAGTCTTAAACAACTCGACTAGAGCCTTCTGTGAAACCATGAATATTCCTATAAATATTTGTTTCTTTAAAAATTACACCAATACTTTTCAACAAATGTTCTATATAAAGAACCAATGAATCCATTAATAATTTTGTATTTTTTTTCAACCATAAATGTGATGATTTATGAGATGGTATTTAAGTTCAAAAGACCTACATCATTTGGTGAATTGATTTAGAATATTGTTTAAAACTATGATTTTATGAAGAATTAGAATATTCGACAATTCATGATTTCTTTTTAATGGAGGAGGTTTTAATGTTGTTTGCGGTTTAGTTTTGAGAATGAGATTTGATATGTTGGTTTAGATTTAAATTTGAAGATGGATCTATATTTCAATATATTACATAGAATTGTCTAAGTAAAAAATTAGGTTCTTAATTAAAAAAATTCCCCACCTAGAATGTCTTAAATAACATGAATAGTGGCTTTTAGAAAACCCTGGAAAGTCAAACATGACTGAAAGATACAACTACAATCATGATAAGAAATTGTAAGGGTGGAGGAGCACGCTGACATGAGCACCTTGAAGTAGTGGCGTGTCACCGTGTGGAGCATCATGAAAATAGATGACATGCCTAGAATAGGGAGTTGCGAAGCGGTGATGGTAGATATGAGTAACTATTTCTGTGTTAAAGGATTCATTAAATATATAATAAATCAGAATGGAAATGGATTTAATTTCTGTATGGGATCGGGATACTATATCTACAAATTGTCATCTGTCATCCCATCTACCGCTCTAAATATCCTACCCATCTCATCATCTCAATGATTTATTTAACCGTATGATCCACTCAATAAGATTTCCTAGCCATGTTATTTGATATTCAAATAATCTTATGAAAAAATCCGTTGAATAAGAGGAGTTCATCGAGATCAATATGTTATGTATAAATAAATCTTAAACTGATCGTTTTAATTATTTTTTTAGAGTTTTTAAAATCTTGAGACGGTCAAAATAAGATGAGGATATTTTTTCAAGATTCAAATGATGAACAAGTTGATGCATTATGTTGTGTAGAAGATTGTTATTTTTTGGTTGTATTATTTTTATGTTTCAGATAAAAAATTTATTCTTATAAATGAGTTTTTTTTAAAATGAGCAAGGTTCATAGATCATTTAATATAAATACCATGGATTCCCTCATGAAGCTATATAGGGTTTGTTTTGAGGGGATCTGGTTACTTGTGAGACCGATCCATCGTGGATTTCTTTGGTTCATGAATGGGAGACCAGCATATTCTCTATGTTTACATAAAAGGAAATATTTTCCATGAGCCTATGATATGTACTTATCAAAATCACAGAGCTTCACAAAGAACAAGGTTCCATCAGGAAATAGAGATACCATGTTTCTTCTAGACATATATCTTCAGGGGTTTTTGCGTGAATATATTTGAGGATTCAAAAGACAATATACACAATCACCATGTCTTGTGAATAAGGTTTTATTTGTACATACATCTTATACACATAATGATTTGTGTTAAAGAATAAAAACAATGAGTGAACCGTGGGTGAGCATGTAGGATTAGATAGAAAAAGTAGTGTTGTACATCACTGAAGACATTCACTTTTAAAATATCATGCATACATATTTGTGCATGAATAGTGAAGTGGGAAATGTATATATCCATTCATATGTGAATGAATACATTCATATGTGAATGAATACATTCATATGGTATTTCATAATATTTTGAAGAAGAATATTAGGTATTGAAGTTAGTGATATTATTTGTTTGAGAGAGTTATGGCAGTTTTAAAAAAATTGTTGGGAACCTGGATTGGTTTGTGGCATGTGACATTAAAACAATTGTTGATTCTCGAGAGAGGAAAGGGGGTGATAATTATTCAAGAATGTACGTACAAGAATTGAACTACTTTATGTAATCAAACGGATTATTTGATTTGAAACATGAAGAAGATCATTACACATGGTGTAACAATAAAAGAGGAAACATGTGTATATAGAGCCAAATCGACCGATCCATTGGTAACAAACAGTGCTTGGATACCACTGACATCGGTCTAGAATTTGATGAGAACTCTTTATGATTATTCATTGACTGTGGTATTCATTAAAATAGAGATTAAGGTTCCAGATCACTTCACTTATTTACGAATATAGAAGAGGATGGATGGATTCTAGTAGTTGGTTAGCAAGTTGTGGTCAATGAGTAGTGAATTCAATCATTTTTAATGTTTAATGAAATGGTTGAAACATCTTTTAATTGGAGGATATGAATAGGTAATAATGAAGAATCTTTGGAGTTTATTCAGAGGGATGTAGAAGGTCTTAGGGTCATCTTGTAGGGTTGCTAGGATGATGATGTGTTTTTGGTTCTCAATGAAAAGTAGAAATTATTGTTGGATAAATTGTTGGAGGTTGAGAAGCCATACAGGGAAACATCTAGAGCAATATTCCTAAAGGATGGTGATATAAATTCAATCTATTCTCAATAATGTATTCAAGAGAAAAGGGTTTCATGAAAAGAGAACGTCATACTACATGATGACTCCTTCACTAGTGATGTGGATATCAATGAAAATGTGGACCTTAACAATTTTATGAGTCTTTAGGAAGACTCGGATTCCATCATTGTGGAGAGGCTTGACTAGGGGGAGAAGGAGGCAAGGTTTTGGAAGTTTATACCTACTCTGATTAATGATACTGAATTTCATTTATTTGAGGCCTTTCCATCGATGGAATAGATTAAAGAAGGCACTTTCAACAAGAAAGGTTAGAGTTCCCTGGGGATAGATGAAATTACTAGAACTTTTCTATGGATACATTAATGATTTTTAGAGGTCATGTGATTAATGAGGTTTAGGATTTATTTATGGTATAGGATCTTCCAAGAGTAGTTTTTGCATCGAGAGTGGTTATGATTCCTTTGGTGAAGCCCCCTGAAGATGTGAGTATAGTTTTACTTATTTCACTATATATCTTTATGTATAAAATATTGTCTACCATTGTGAATAAATAGTTGAATACCTTGGTCTTGAGTGTGGTTTCTAATGAAAATCATGGTTTTATTCATAGGGGAAGAAACCAAGGTAAGGATTGAATTGTGTAAGATATGGTGTAAGATTTAAATAGGAAGACAATGGGATCAAACATTATCATCAATGTTGACATGGACTAGGCTTATGATTGGATTTGGTGGTGTTATCTAATTTGAATTTTAAAGAGTTTTGGTTTCTGTACTTGGGATTTCCATTTAATGTTCGGGTGTTTTTCATATCCATTGTTATCTATTTTATTTAGGGAGAAGATATTTGGATTCCATTAAACGGTTCGAGGCCTATGATAGGGTGACTATAAATCTTTTACATTATTAGTCGTGGCTCAAGATAAAATCTCTTAGAATTTGATGCATAACATGGAGAAGGGGATAGTGATTCCTTATAAGAACAGGGAAGGCGACAACATGATTTGGAATATTAATTTTATAGATGATATTATTTTCATTATAAATAGCAGGAAGTGCTTGATAAAATGGTGGAATACATTAATTAGGGTTTACAAAAAGAAAAGTGGGTAGATGATGAACTTAAATAAGAACATCATTTATATATCGGGAAAGTGTGGGGCTCTTCATGCTAGGGTGATTTTCAATATTCTGGGTATAATAAAGAGACAATAGCCTAATAATTACTTGGGAACTCCCATCTCAATGTTAATAATTAAGAGATTATTTTCTGGTTAACTAATAAAGAAGATTACATGTTGAATATGCAGTTGGAAGAATATCATTCTATCATTTTTTGGTCACATTACTCAGATTAATAGAGTGTTTTCATCCATGGAATGTCATTTGATGTTCGCCATCAGGGATCCAAAAGGCACCATTTATAGAAATGAAAAATTTATAGTTAAGTTTCTTTGGTATACCAATCATAGGGGTACATTCCATTGGACGAGATAGAATTCGTTAGAAATGCCATTGGATGAAGGGTGGGTGGTGCACCTGCATGATATAATGGAAACCAAGTTTATCATGAAAGTAGAGATATCTAGGGAGATCATTGAAGGTGATTCTCTATAGGGGATATTAATAAAACACGGGTACAATGTTTCTTTCAGTGAATGGTATTTTAGTGGTAAAAAGACTTTGAAGCTCGCACATCTCATGATTGAGATTCTTGAGGTTCTGGAGGATAAATCTTGCTGGATGGTTGGGTGTAATGAGATCAATTATTGGACAGACAACTAGGCCAGTAAACCATTATTCTACCTAGGATGTTTGGATCAAGATTTATCCATCATAGAAGCAGCTGGTTACCTGAGTATTAACCAGGCAATTATAAACAACAATTAATGTAATATTATTGATTGCATAGTTATGAATGAGGGGTCAGGTAAATTTGTTCTTAAGGATTCACATTTTGGGTGTTTTAATATCTACAAACTGCATAAATGTTTGTATTTTAGGAAGGGAAATGATATTTAGGGAATAATACTCTGGTACAAATGGATCCCATCAAAGAAAAATTTTCAAGTTTTTCTATTGTGGAACATGGAACTTTCGATAGAGGATATCATATAGATAAAAGGAATACCTCTGGCCTCCCAATGATGGTGCAACATTTTTCTAAATCAAGAGTCTTTCTAGCATCTGTTCTTGAAGTGTAAAATTGCGGCTGATGTTTTATGTTTTATATAAAATTTATCGGTGTCAATATCAGTGGTGAAACAATGAATGAATTTTTCTATAGATGGTTTTAGGGGATCGATAGGTGTGGTGATGAGAATAAATCCCACAACATGTTATTCTCAATTGGGTGATGGGTTATCTGAAAGATGTGAAATAACTCAAGAGATGGAACCTCATTTTCCTTGAGCAGTTTTTAGGTGAGGATCTGGTCCATGGTGGCTAAACTGGGAGGCCTCTTGGTTAGCATTATTGTATCCCCATCATTGAGGAAAATGATTCCCTAGGATTCTATTTTCACTAATGATAATCGAATTTACAATAGGGGGGCCTATCATTTTTGTAAGCCTCCTCTAATGGGTAAAAACTCAATGTGTATGGGTCAAGTATCGATGGATTCATGATAGGTGTATGGGTGATAATGATACCAACGGTTCTATCGTTTGGGGATTTTGTTCTTACCATAGCCTAGGTAATCCCCTCAAAGAAGAGGCTAGTGTGATTCTCAGTGGACTTCAACTATCTAAAAATAATTATTTTGTCATCAGTTTAGTGGAATCTGAATCGAAGGATATAGTGGAATTGATGTAAGGGATTATAAAGATCCCATGGGAGTTTATTTATATTAACATGAAGCGGGGGAATTTGTTGGAACATGGGGTTAAGGTGGTTCATACATGGAGGGAAGACAACATTACGGCGGAAGCCATGAATATCAAAGTGGGGCCCGATGAGTCCATATTAGAATTTTATTATTTGGGTTCTTTACCTTAGTAATGTAGTCAATTTAATATGGACAACACCCTTGGTTTTCATTATTTCCATTAACCATAACATGTATCATATTTTTTCTATGATGGAATCATAGTCACAATTGTCAGTCAGGAAGCATCATCACATTATTTTACAAAGTAAAAAATAGTTTAGTGCATGGGATTGAGTTTTTCAAAGAATATTTCTAGAATAAGAATTAGTTTGTAAACTAGTTTAAACCAATATAATATTTTTTTTATGGAGACATTGTATTCGAAATTGGTTGATACATATACTACTTTATTTTATGGTGATTCCCAACAAACTCACTTGTATGTACTTTCATGGCCGGAAGAACCAAATTATGTCTTTCATACTATCACATGGATTTGATGTTTGTGATGTAGTGATAGGTAGTTTTCATCAATTAGAAAAAGATTCCACTATGAAATTTAGTGAAAACGTAAATATAGATATTGATGGAAAATCCAAAAATGAAATTTTATCATCATTTTCTAACAAATTCCTTACTACAGTGATGGGACTTAAAATAGCCTTGGAGATTTGGGATAAACATAAAATATTGTTTGATGGGAATGTCAAGAATAAAGAATCCAAATTAAAATTTCAGAGGGATAAATGTGAAGATATCATAATAACATAAGATGAGTGTGTGGATGATTATTTTACAAAATTGAATCAATTTTTTTTCCATATCATAGGGTTTGATGAAAATATGGAAGATTCGACTATCGCCATAAAATTAATGAAATATGTTTTGAATAGATTTGACATAATCATTTCAATCATAAAATAAATACATGAAATATATTTTTATGAGTTGTATAATACTTTACTCAACAATGAGATGAAAAATTCTCCTATATTCAAGAAAATGGATAAGGATGAAATGGAATTCAAGGCCATGATTATATTAATTATCAAAAAAGAATAAAATAAAGAATATAGTGAATCTGAAGATGAATAATTGAATGATGATAAGTATAAGAAGAACATGCCTCCTATCTCAAGATACATAAAAATGGAATGTGTAAATAAAAAGGTAAGATTCCACTAAAATGATTAAATTATGGAGGAATTGGACATTTTTTAGTTAATTGTCAAAATATGAAAAAAGGTCAATGAGAGTAATGATCAGTATGAAAGATCTCTAAAAAATGGGAATATATTCAAATGATTCTACAAGAAAAGTTGTGAAAAATAAAATTTTCACAAAAGGAATAAAATATTTTACCGAGTAAATAAGATTAATAATTCTATTCCTCAAAGTGTATTTGGGATGAATATGATCCAAAGTAATTAAAGAATTTTATGCCAAAAATTTGGAAGTCTGATGAATCTTCATGTGATGATCAAGATGATTAAGAACAATATTACATGTAATATAAGTTAAAATTAGAACATGAAGCATGTTTTGAGTTAAATAAAAAACTCAAGATTTAATTAAAACTATTGAGGAAAGAGATTAAAATTTAAGATTATTACATTTATGAGGTCAAAAATTTAAATCTAAAATTTGTAGAAAAAAGAAAAAATAGTGAATAATACTTATGTGAAACTAGCCTTAAAGGATAAAGATTTCTATAAGATCTGGATTGAGTATCACATAGATGCAAATTCTTTAAATAAGATCAATGAGTATAAAAAACTATATAAGTCTAAGTTGAATCATCATAGATAGATGAGACAATTTTCGCAAAGAAACATGATATATATTCTTCTTCAAAAACACAACATAAAATTATTATTTCTAATAATTAAGGTTGTATTGACAACAATTAAAAACATTATATTTTAACAATAATGAGAAAATTTTATTTACAAAAAATAAATATGTGGAAACTTATAAAAAATTATTATCCCTAGACAAAAGGAAACACAATATGTGATAGTTAAAAAACAATAGTATTATGAAAAGAACATTCAGTAGTGTGGTAGATATATATTTAATGGGTATTCATGGTGCTTAGGAATTTTAGGAGAGAAAACCAATTCTTCTTGGAGATGGTGTGAGTATAGTTGGAGAAATTATGAATGGATAAAATGAAGATCAATCAAGAAAAAAACAATCATAAAGAGTACAAAAAAGCAACCAATGTAGTACATATTTGATTGTTTAAAAACAATTGTGGAACATTTGATCAACAGGTTCATTGTTTTGATAAATGTATGATTATTCTTCAAAGTTATATTTCCAATAAAACAATGTGTAAACAAATTCATGAAGCTAAAGTAAAATAAAAATATTTTATTATTTAAGTTTCTTTTAAGGCTGCCAAAAGAGAAGAACCATTGATTATTAATAGTGGTTGTTCCTCTAACATGAATGGTGATAAAAAATCTTAGAAAACATTGAGAACATAATGGAGGAGAAATTAATTTTGGGAATGAATGTTATTTGGAAATAAAACTTTTTTCTATAGTTGAGAATGAATCCTATAAACTGAAATCCAAATATGTTCTTTTTGTTGAAGGGCTTACAAAAATCTATTGAGTGAAATCTAGCATTGTGAGAATAGTAACATTTTTATTTCAAAATGGAATCTCACATTATAAAATAGTTACAAGGAAGGAAGAGTTATAATCAATATTTAATGACTGAGTGGTAATATATTACAAATTAGTTATCTAATATTTATTATTATTTGAGTGTGAAGGAAGAAAAAAATATGTGGCATAGAAGGCGTGGCCATTTGGTCAAAATAATTTGAGTAGGATTTAAAAGAATAACTTCATATGATATATGTTTCAATTAAATAGAGAAATTGAATCTATATGTGAAACCTAACAAAAGGGTAATCTTTTTTAGGCTAATCCTAGAAGAGTTTAGATTTAGTTTGTTATACAACCTGATCTTATTCACTCTGATCCTTATGGAACTTTAAGATATAAGTATACATGTTTAGAATTATATTTTTTAATTTTCATTAATGACTTCTCCCAGAAGATGAAAATTATATTTATTAAGAACAAGTTAGAAGAAATTGAAAATTTTGGTTTTATAGAATACATAAAGAGAATGATCTAAGAATTTTTGGAAAAAAGTAAGAACAGACAGTAGTGGTGTCTTCAATACTATTTCTTTTGAATAATAACTTAGAAATAATGGAATTAAAAATAAATACAATACTCATTATACTCCTAAATAAAAAAGTGTGTCTGAGAGAATGATCAAAAGTATGGTTGAAATGGTAAGAATAGGGTTATCTACATTTAAACATTCAAACTTTTACTAGGGATAAGTACTATGTATAGTTAAGAATATATATAAATAACATTTACTGAGAACAAACTCAGACATTAATTCATGAGAGATGGGTATAAAAAATACAAATAGTGAATTATTTTATTATTATTAGTTATCCATGTATCATAATCATCAATAATGAAAATATGGTAACATTTTTTGAGAAAGTTGAAGAAGGTATCTTCGTTGGCTATATCTCAAATGGTAGAGGATATAGATGTTGGAATAAAATGTTTCTCAAGTTGGTAGACTATTTTGATATGATTATTATTAAAAATCAATTCAACACTAACTCATCAAATGTTTTATATTTTGAATACATTAAAGTAGACAAAACATAGATTTCTAGAGGAGTAAATGTAGGGAGTATTTTACATGAACTAGAGATAGTAGATTTGGAATCATATCAAATGAGTGGTGATAATGAAGTTTCTAGAATATAATATATAACGAATTATAAATTTTAAAGTCATGTTTATTCAGAAAATATTATTAAAAATTAGGAAGTTTCAGTACAGACTAGAAAAAGTTGATACTTTAATATAAAATATCTCACATTTTATAAAATTGAACCATTGTTAGAAAGAGAAGTTATGGGACAAAAGGAGAAGATAAAAAATATGAATGAATAGATAAATCATATTTAGAAAAGTAGAACCTAGGATCTTGTTCCTAGACCTAATGGAATGAATGTAATAGGAACAAAATATGTGATTTGAAATAAACTCAATGAGAAAGGTGAAATCTCATGAAATAAATCCATACTAGTTTATAAGGTCTATTCATAAGTGGAAGGTGTATATTTTGAGGAAATATTTTCACCCATAGGAAGATTGGAGTATATCAAAATCCATCTTGCAGTTTCATATCATAGAAACTATAATGATTATCAAATGTATGTGAACTATTATTTCTTGAATGGTGATCTTAAATAAGAAGTTTTTATTGAGAAAAATAAAATATTTATTCTTGATTCTAACATAACTAATATTTGTAAGCTAAAAAATCATTTTTTAGACTAAAATAATCTCATCGAGTTTTGTATTCTAAAATTGATAGTTGCCTAAAACCATTGAACATTTCTAGAGGAAAATTTTGTATCACTTATACATGAAGGGTTGAACACTGTCACACTTATTATTTTTGTTTATGTTGATGACATAATTTTTGTAAGTGACAAGGAATATTCATGTGAATAATTTTCAAACCAAATGGAGATGTACATTTAAATGTCAATGATCATAGATATGATTTTCATTATTGGACCGTGGGTTCTAAAAAAAGGATACATAATTCTTTCTCAAAAAAACATGTCTATGAGTTGATGAATAAATTTTTCATGAAATATTCAATTAAAGTTCCTACACCTATCACAATTAGTGTAATGATTAGTAAATCTGAATTAGGATAGAGTATTAATTAGTAAGATTATATAAAAAAATAATCAGTATCTTTCCCTATCTCCGATCATCAAGACCAGATAATGTGTATATAGTAACATTGTATTCCAGATACTGAAGTGATCCAAAATAATATCACATGAAAGCTGAAAAAATAATTATTATGTACATAAATGAAACATAAAATCATTTTTTGATGTAAAATGTTAGTGGAGATTTGAAAATTTTAGGATCCACTTATGTTTATTAGCCTAGAGATTGAAATTATAGAAAATTATAATTGGTATGAATTTTATTTCATGGAGAAACCTGTGTAATTTATCATTTTAACAAAATATAATTCTAGAAATTTATGTATTTCTAAATCTAATTATTTTACAACTAATAAAGATTTAATTCATGTGTTATGAATGAAATTAAAACATGAATATTTAATGGTAAATGTTGAAAGAACATTGAAAATTTCTTGTGACTTTCAAAGTGACATTAATCTCTCAAAAAATCTAATTGATCATTCCATATATAAATAAAGTAATAATAAATATAAATTTATAAAGGATAATTTAGCCTATAAATATGTTAAATTGGATTACATTTCTTCAAAATATGAAATATCTAATATATTCACTAAAGATATGCCATGAGAAATTTTTCAGGAACATAGGTTGAAACTCCAAACACAACCTTCCCCTCTCACATTTAAAGTGTTTGGGATAACCTCAATTTTCATTTGATTATGATGTAAAGGGGGAGATTAATACATAATTCTCTTTTATAATTTGTCAATTTGAATATGGTTTTATTGAAAAAAGTGGGATTATGTCAGGTTTTATGGGAGAGAACATCTGTTTCATCATAGAGATAAAAACATTCCTTGGATTTTATTTATGTAATTTTATGTCTTGGGAATAGAATTGATAATGTTTGATAGTATATCAAATAGGGGATATTGAAGAACCGTTGAATCCATTGGCACATTTTTTTCAACCATAAATGTGACGATTGTAGAGCTTGTATTTAAGTTAAAAAGACATGTGTAATATGTTAAATTGATTTGGCACATTTTTTTCAACAATGATTTGATGAAGAATTAGAATATTCCATGAAAAATGAGTTTTTTTTAATTAGGATGTTTTCATGTTGTTTATTGTATAGTTCTAAAAATTCTCACTTATAAGTTGGTTTGGATTTACATTTGAAGAAGGATTTTTATTTAACTACATTAGACATAATTTTATATGTACACATTTTGTGTTCAAATTAAAAAAACACCAACCTAAGAAGTCGTAGTTAGATAGAAAAGAGACATATGTGAGAACAAATAGGAACAACCATGGCTAAGAGAGATGGATCAGGTCATTTTGGGAGTTGGTAATAGTGGAGGATCATAACTTCATGATCACATAGAGGAAGTGAGGTGGCACCGTGCAGGGTGGAGAAAAAGGATACGACAGACCTTGAATGGGGTGGTGCCATGCGATGATGGGAGCACTTAATAACCATTTTTGATTTGAATGATTCACAATATATATTATAATGGTTCATGAAAACAGATGTCGTTTTTATGTGTTATTTGGTTACTACAGCTATGAACGATCTTCTACTATGTGATATTCCAATCTGAAGATCATGGTCATGTAATCGTCTCACTAAGTTCTTTAACCATATGATCTACTAGATCACATTTCCTAGCCGTCTGATTGTCTCATTGATTCACATTCTTCAAAAATCCATTGATAAATTTCAATTCATCAATATCTCCATGTGACATCGACTAAATCTTGAACCGAGATTTCTGATCATTGTTTGAGAGTTTTCAAAATTTAAGGAGGATCGATATAAAATGATGATATGTTTTCATGATTTAAACATTGAAAAAACTGAGGCATTATACCATATAGAATATTGTTTTTTAACTGATAATATTTTCTTGTGTCTTTAAGTAAATAATTTACGCTATGAAATGAGTTGTTGAGCACGAGCAAGGTTGTTGGATTATTGTTATAAATTTTAAGTCGAATCCTGTGTAGCTATGTGGGATTTTTTTTGAGAGGAACGTGTTTAATATGAAAAAAATACATCACAAATTTCTATGGTTCATAGATGGAAGATCTATTTATTCTCTTTTTTTGTGCAAGAGATGTTATTCCATGATCCTACGATATGTGCATTGTTCACTCAAATAGATTTTTAAAGAACTAGCTTCTTCAAGGAAATCTATATATTGTATTTATCTAACATGTATATCATCATTATTTTTTGGGTGAATGTATTATAAGGGAGATAGGACAATATTTATTCCCACCACGTCTCATGAGAAAAGGTTTTATGCACATATATATATTATACTCATTCTAATTTTTTAAGAAGAAATACATTGACTGAACCACAGTTCTGTGTGCAAGACTATAGCACAAAAGTAGTGTTTTACATCACCCAAGACATTCACTTGAGAGGTATCGTGAATAAATATTTGTGCATGAAGTGTATAGTGGATTGTTTTTATATCCATGAATATGTGAATGAATACATACATAGTGTATTTTTTAATCTTTTTAAAAAGGAGATCTTGTATAGAAAGAAAATACATTGTTTCCATTTATTATGAGATACATGAATCAAGGGATACATTGTTTTAATTATAGGTAGAGCAATGTTAAAATGGCGAGTCAATAGTGACTTGGTAGGGATAGAACAAATTTGTGAAATTCATGACTTTTAGTAGAAGTAATTACTCATAATAAAATATGCAGTTTTAATTTTTTAAGGAATCACCATCACTTTGTTTGTCAAAAAAAGTTGGTGTTGTAAAGGTATTTTTGTTTTTAGAATAATTATTCTATGGAAATTAGGGGTTTGAATATGTTTCACTAGACTATGGTGTGTTTTATTTTATTAAAATTAAGCTATAAGGATTCTATAAGCAGTTAACAACTTCAATATTATCTTATCACTATGGTTTTAAGAGAATGATTATTTTGGTTTGGCATGAGTATCTAAAAATATTTCTCTAAGTTGTTGTGTTTTGTTTATAAAATAGTGTGAACTAGAAAAATATTTTTCTATGAGGCATTTTTCTAAAAATTGGGTGATACCTATACTTATTGTTTTCATGGTGATTTCTAACCATCCGTTTTTTAATCTATTATTAATTTTTATTGGATAATTTGTGGTCTGTATCAACGTGATCCCAACATGGACGTAGTCACTCTTCTTAGTGTGAACCATGTAAAAATATTTTATCTCATTGCTATTAGACAATAACAAGTTATTAGAGGTTTATTTCAATGAAATGAAATTTTAAAACAATAGTACCACTAATTAAACCCCCTCCCCACCGAGCTGAGTGTTACAACTTTTTACCTAATACATAAATTTCTATTATAATTTCATGAGAAAATATTACCAATTTCATTAAAAATTTCTTATAAATGAAAACATGCATATATCTATATTCAAATAGGGTATTGGATGAATTTTAAAATAAAATAAACATACCTATCACCACTTTATTTGATGGTTCAACGTAAACCATAGTAGTACCAACTAAATTTTCAACAACTTCATTTATCCAATCATGATAATTTCCACATAGTGAAACTAACTTTAGACACACATTAACATAGTGACATAACTAATTTAAACTAAAACATCTCACCATTAAAATGTTATTGGGTACTTCCTTATTTGGTGGTTCATAACCCGATTCATTATAATCATGTGCCTTGTGACCAAACAAACCACACACAAAAAGATTCCAAAATTCCATAAAATGTATCGTGAAATATCCTTTTACCAGACATGGAACATTTTTGAGGCTTACCTTAAGATATCTCTACTAGTTATTTCTATATTCCCTTCCACCTCAATATTTTAATACTATTGTCATCTAGAGGAATATATGTGTCAAAAAACTATCTCAAATTTCTCATCACAACCAACCAATTTCTCATGAATTTTAAATTCCCATGGAGAAAATAATTTCGATAAACATAGATTCATCCCAGTGTAAAATTTGTTAACTCTAATATTAATGTCCCAAATAAAACTTCGAAGAAATATGGACAATCATGTGAAAATTTATTCATTTTCATCTACAAAATCACAATATTTCTACCTCAATAATAGGATTTGTTTTTCCATCTGAAGCCAAAAAACCATATGGAAATATTTATCAAGGAAGTTATCCTCAGTAGTGTCCTATTACATGGAATCAAAATCATCTATTTCTTTGATATTGTTTACGAAAGACCCCCATTGATCAGCTTCACCTTTAAAATGATAAATGATATGGGTTATATTTTGACGTTATGAACATCTTATGACATCAAATATCTTTTCCATATCATTGATCCATACATTAATTATAGTGGGGGTCATATAATCCACTTATTGATGAAAGATGTTTCCTCAATAAATTATCCATAAAATACATGTACCTTTGTAAAAGACTGGGCTCCTTTGTGACATGGAAACCAAAAATATTTATTTCTTGTGATAACTGATCCATTATTGTAACATATTGTTCTATTCCAATACCAAACATCTTAGGATGTTGATTTGGATGAATATTTTCCTCTTGGTTCATTCCCACTACAACTTCCATCTTTATTGTGTGGTAAACCAGTCTGAAAAAAATAGTCTAGGAAAAGAAATATGGTATATTATTTTAAATTGCCTAGAAGGTAAAATATTTAAAGTTAAATATATCATCATTTTCTTAACCACTAAAATAATCTAAACTGGCCTATCATACAATCTATTATTAACAAGACTTAATAATAACATAATATTATGTTTTATTCAATAATTTACATTCTTTGACAATGGGGACCATTTCAGGGTTAGATTCTTATAGATTTATTCTATAACTCATACATTACATAACAATATAATTAAATTCATACACTTATGATCAGTATCTATTTTCTCCACCATATAAACCTCTTTAAAGAAAAACATTATTTATTTCAAGAAAAATAGTTATGAATTTCATCATGAATTCTTCATTTCCCTCATCCATCCTTTGAATTTTTTTCAAAAAATTTGGATGATCACAAATATCTTAGTAAGGGATATAATTGAAAAGAAACTGTTAGTCTAGTGAAAACATTAAAACATGTATATACTTTACCTTTATCTTCAATGTTTATTAAGAATATGAAATAAATCATTTTCACTTGAAAAATAAACACACATTTATCTCAATGAAAATCACAAAAACCCATATCATGCACTTAACACATATTTTTGGTGACTTGGAGAATTATATTCATAATATCCATTAAAAACATTTAATTAAAATAACCACATTGTTATATTTTAATATAATCCTTAACCAATTCATTAGAGATCTACCTTGGAATAACAATAATTTAAACTATAATGGGATTAGTTGGTGTTATTTGGGAAGCCCAATCATATAATCTGTTATGATTTCAGTAGAAAATATATGGTCTTCCCTATTGTATATGTTGTAATGGGTTCAACTAGTTCTATTTATGAAACCCCATCATATGATGCAATGGGGTCACATAGTGATATATTGTCCACCACATTGAATAAGTCGTCAAAAACTCACATATAGTTTTCTAGGCACACCCATTTCTAATTTATAGTGATCAAAATCCAATAAATTATTAAAAAAAACTATTCTATCATTTTTTTAAATAATATTGGAAACAATTTACTTTTGGATTTCAAAATATAGATTTAAAAAAACTCATTTTCAATACAAAAATTGTAAATTCCTAGGAAAATAAATAATTTGACATTTTAAAATTTATTAATTAAATATTAATTTTACATTATAGGGGATTCTATTTTCGATGACGTACATGACACGTAACAACGAGTTTCTTTGAAATCTAATGTTGCACTCATGGCCAAGTCATACTGAAAAATAATAATATTATATGATTTTAAGTATTAGTTATTTCCTGGCCATTGTATTGGAAAGAATAAAAAGAACCAACTACAATATGATTATTCAATTTTTTAAATGTTTATACATTTATCCAATAAAATTTAGAGGCTTAAAATAAGAAGGAATCCAATTTTAATCATAAATACTATAATATTCTTTAAAGGGTCGATTTACCGTCTTTGGATGGGTAACCATTTTTAAATATTTTTTTTAAATTTTATATTTTCTATTTGACAAAATAATATTCTACTCTAGTATTGGTAAATCTAAATTTCATTTGGATGAAGTTTTTGTATTTTTTCTGATAAAGTTTATTTTGTAACAAATAGTGAAAAATACAGCATTTTAATTCAGAAATGCATTTTCATATAATTTGTTTATATGGTTATATTTTCTTTTTAATTGAATTTAAATTTTAAATAGATTATATTTTTACAATTTAATACAATTTTTTTCATTGGAAGTAATTTCACTTTGAAACTGGACATAAACAAGTGGCAATCTTTTTATAGTTATTTTTTCTTAAAAACACACATTTTTATTTTGAAAACAAGAATTAATTTTAAATTAATTTCTATCTCTTCTATGTTTTGAATTTGGAAGAATGGATTCCATATTTATAATCAAGAGGTCCCGAATTTTATATATAGATAAATTTTATTTTTATACATTATGAATATTTACATCAGTAAATATTTTATTTACTTTTTCGAGGATTGACGGCGAGGGCGACCGCATCGATGGAGATGCTCCGCTAACCCTACGGCAATGGCGGCCGCCGCGACCCCTCCTCCCGTCGGGGGGGGGGGGGGGGGGGAGGGGTCTTCGCCTTTAACTCATGCTTCAGGTGATGTGCAACCGAGAATTAGGGATTTCTTTGGATCCTCGTCGGATATGGGTTTCTTCCCCCCTGAAATCGAGGTTTCGCCAAAGGTACCTGGGTGCATTTTAGGTCAACCTATTGTTCCGATTTAAGTGAAGGAATTTTATGAAGATTCAGTGTTACTTTCCTCGGCTCTGATTGTGAGGATTACGAAGCGGCGACCTCTTGTGGAGTATTTCGACAAAGCGGTCAATATAGATTGGGGTTTGAATCACCGAGCACTGGTAAGCATAATGGGTCCGCGTCAATTCCTCATATTGTTTGCTGACGATGCGGATTTGGGTAGAGCTTGGTCGAGGAAGAGGAAACCTTTCTATGGCCTCCCGTTTCACTTATTTCGCTGGTCCTTTGAGGCGCATATGAACCGTGACTCTCCATTCATGTAAATGTGGATTCAATTGCCTGGACTCCCTTTGCCATTTTAGAATATTGGTTTGCTGAGGACAATCGGCAACTCGATTGGGCGATTTGTATGCAGTGATCAAAGAACTGCTTCTCTGTCTCATTCCTTTTCGGCTAGAATTTGTGTGGAAATGGACCTCTCAATATTGCCACCGGAGATTGTTTGGATTGTAGTTGAAGAAGAGTACATTTATGCACAGTCGATAGTCTATGAATCATGGACCCCATTCTGTTCATTTTGTTTCAGGCAGGGGCATGATGGACACAGTTGTCGAAGGAGGTCTAGCGGTGTCCGAAGCTCTGAGGTTCCAGCTGTGCCAGCAGATATTCCCTCGAGAGAGGGTGTCATCACCTTTAGTGATGATCAAGGTAAAGATAAGACATCACCTTCAGGCCTACATCAAGTTTGTCATACCCCTTTAAAATCAGTTAGGGGCACTGATTCACTGGTTCAGGGGGGTCTTCAGGGAAGGTGGAGGATCCTTTGCCCATTACTAATCTGGAGGATAAGAGATAGAATTCTGTAAATCTGTGCACAAACTTAGGAGTACATGTTGAAGAGAATGAGGTTAGTAGGAAGGAACATGCTACAGTGGATGTTGTTTGGGAAACCCAACCAGACAACACTGAAATAGCTGTGTCTCGGCCTGGAGACTCAACTCTAAATGACCCTAATACACTTGTGAATGTGACAGAAGGTTCAGATTTACATATTATGGCAGGATCCGTTAAATCTGGATCCAATATTCAGCATGAAGTGGAGAGATCAAACGATGACTTTCAGTACATTGGCAGGGGATGCGCTGTGATGCTGGACAGCTCTAAGCCTGTGGAATTGGTGTCTGAACAGAAGAACACAACTGATGTCCTAGTGCAGGAAAATTCTCATGAACTGTTTAATTTTTCTACAAATAAATTTGCAGTGCTAGCTGATGTTGGATCAAATGAGGCAAAAGAGATGGAAGTGGCAGAGGAAATTGTAGAGAAGGAAGGCAATGCTGGCCTGGACAGATTGATTGGTGAAGGTAAAAATCCCTGCACTGATGAAATAATCAAGATATCTCAACTGGAAGGTGGGAAGGATGGAAATGTCAACCCTCCTTTGGCCCATAAAGAGTAGTGGGGGGATAGATCTGATTGTGAAGAAGAGCTCCACAGTAACAAAATATCTTACAGTGATGCTGTTAAGAATGGAATTCATGAGACCCTAGGCAAGGAAGTGGAAGAAAAAACTCAAAGCAGGAGGAAGCAAAGGAGAGACTATACGGATCTACCCAAACCAATGGCGACAAGGTCTGCACACAAGATTATAGGGTCACAAGAAAATTTCATTGCAGATGGGTACAGTGGAAAACGAAGAGGAGGGCCCCCGAAGAGGGACAAAGGATTCAGTGGGAAACGGCCGGTCAAAGAGAAGTTGTCTGAGGAAATGCTTCGGAAGAAAAATATGTACCTTGAGATGATTCGCAAATACGAATCTTCTGAATGAGAGTCAGCTGATCTTGGTGATGAGTTATCTAATGATGGGGAGAAAAATTCCTATGGTTTTGATGTAATATAGAGTTTTTCTTTTCTACTAACTTTACTTGCACTTTTCCTTTAATAAATTTGCGGGACCAGGCTTACTCCTGGTTCAGACTTTCCTAGGTAATATTTTATTTACCATGATTAAATGGTAAATCTGGTAAAGAAAAGTGAAAAATAATATTATAATAATATTAAATTACCCTTAAACATGTTCTAACTCTATTGGAACATACATGTCCAACCATGGGAATATTTCAGTAGATTTTGGGACCCCATTGAGCCACTTAGGGGTGATAATGACACTTTATATTAATTAATATAATGTAAAGACAAAAATGACATAAACATATATATTTTAGTAAA
The DNA here is from genome assembly GCA_963277665.1 of Viscum album. Classification (NCBI taxonomy): domain Eukaryota; kingdom Viridiplantae; phylum Streptophyta; class Magnoliopsida; order Santalales; family Viscaceae; genus Viscum; species Viscum album. Next base: position 1,737,232,965 of record OY728133.1, read on the forward strand.
TCAATTTTTACATGGGGTTTTATAAGCTATATCTTAGACTATATATATTAATTTTTAAGATAAACAAATTTCCAACATCATGGTATTTTATTTATAATTTTTAAAAATCAAATAAAAAAATTATTTATGACACAATAATGATGTAGTGTTTACCTCATTAATGAATAATTTAGATAAATATGATTATAAAAATTAAAAATACATAAAAACTATTCCAATTATTGTTGGATAATTTTATTTTTAACTATAGTCTTCTTATATTCTACATTAATGAGTTTTTGACCTTTTTAAAACAAAAATAAGTTTATAATAAAATAATAATTTCAAACGTTCAAAAGAGCCCCTCCTCCCCCTTAGAAAATCCCTCACCTATAACCCATTAATCACACCTATAAATCCCATTGGATCATCCAAAATTTTCCAATTGAAGCTCTATACATCCCTTTATTCTCCTATAATCCTTTCCCTTTACACAATGCAATTCAAGTAAACTGTTTGGTTCAAAACAAAGGGGGATACCCAATTTAAATGTAACATATTCTATAAAGTTCTTTTTTTATTATACTTCTCCAACCCTCTAAAATATTTTAATTCATTTATTTTATACCAAAAAAAGTATCCTCAATATAATATGTTGTTTTTTGAGAAGTATTTGAACTACACTTCCACACACCTCCTTGTAATGTGTAAAGAACATATTATTTCTGTTGATGGTGAACTAACACCTCACGAAACTATGATTATTCGATTATCTCTTAAATCCTCACATGGTTTACATTATGATGAAATTGTATTTATATTTGATATATATTATATTCATATTATCCTTAACTTCTTTATTTTTCATTTATAGCATAACTTTACGGTTTCAATAATGGGTAAATGCGATAATTTCATTGGAGGAAGTGCAGACTACCGACCCTCAAAGTTATATGACTCGTTCATTCCATATGTGGAACATATAAATGATAGAGTTAATGAAATTATATATGATATTATAATTTATTTATAATATACCTATGTATCTTTATTATTTCATTCCATTAAAATAGGAAATAAAAATGAAATTAGAGTTCATGTGTATATACATCTTACCGTCTCCATGAACAACGCATTTCATTTATTGTCTCCAATTGTTATGTAAAATTTTAAATTCAAATATATACTGAATATATATGATATATATTATATTTAAATCATGAATATCATTATTGATATATTGTACTTTTGACCACATGGACAACTAGTAATTGTATGAAATTCATTTTTGACTCAAGTACCAAATATCAAAAAAATGACCGTTATTAACTTAAATGATTATATAATGATTAAAACATGGTAATAAGTGATTTAAAAGGAATAATAAACCTGAACAAGTTTCTTAATTAAGTATAAATTTAATTTAGTTTATTATTCAAGATATTAAAGAACGAACGGGTCAAGTCAGACATGAGGTAAGGGACTTTGACTCAATCTCCACTCACTGAGGAATATTTTGATTTATACATAGATTGTTTTATATGGTTTATAAAACCATTTTACTTTTATTTGTATTAAAATGTAATATTTTTTTTGTATAGCATTTTACTAAAATACAATGATAATGTTTCTTCTTTTAAAATACACGGTGACAATGGCCTTTCCGCCCCTAAGAGCATTATTTGATATATGGATTCCATAACCAGTCGTAATGAGTATAAAAGGAAAATAAAAACCATATAATCTTTTAAATAATTTGGTATTAAATTTTTTTTGATAATGGATTGGTTATAACAATATATGTAAATGAAATATTGTGATTCAAATGTGGAAATATTTTCTTTACATTATGATTTTTATGTGTTATGTGTGACATCCCAGGTAAATGAAGAATAAGAGATTTTCATATTTATTAATATTTTTTAATTAAATATAAATTTTAATTTAAAAGGGTTTCTATGTTCGATAGCGTACCCGATACGCAACAACGGGTTTCTTTGAAATCATACGCTGCACACTAATAATATAATATTATTATTTTCAATGGTAGTTTACTCTTAGTCGTTGTATTGTCATGTATGAACAAAAATAACTAAAATATAATTATACATGTTTGTTAAATGTATTTACATTTATCCAATAAAATTTAGAGGCCTAAAATGTGAATGAATCTAATTTTAAGCATAATTTACATTAAATGGTTGATTTACCACCTTTTAATGGAGAACCCTCTTTAAATATTGTTTTGGTCACTTTAATACATTATATGGGATAAAATTAAATACTTATTTAGAATTGGGAACTCAAAAATTAGTTTGTGTAAATTTTTGGAATTTTTCCGATAAAGTTCATTTTTAATGAATAGTGAAAAATATTGTATTTTAATTCAAAACTGTATTTTAATCTAATTTATTTACATGGTTTTATTATCTTTATAATTGGTTTTAAAGTGTAATTAGAATATATTTTTACCATTTAATACATTTTTGGTCTTTGAAATAAATTTTACTTTGAAAGTGGATATAAACAAGTGTCAATCTTTTGATAGTTATTGTTTCTTAAAACACGCTATTTGTTTTAACAATGGGAATTAATTTTAAATTAATTAATGTCACTTCTATGTTTTGAATTTGGAAAAACAGACATCATTTTCGAATTTGGAATATCAAATAAATCTTAGGCTGAATTTTTTTTATTTTTTTGAACTACTTCAATTTTTGATTAATAGTGAAACCACTTAGTAGTAGTTAAAAAAACTGTCTTCTTAATTTAAATGAAATTTTACCACTTATGTGAATTGAATTTGGAAAATATGACAAACATGGTTGTTATTAGTAAGTAAAATTTGGTTCTATAAGATGAAAATAATTTTTGGTGAATAATAACTTTTGACTTTTATTTATCACGGTTAAAGGTAAATAAGGTAATTCAAGTTTAAAAGAATATTATAATAATTCAAAATTTATCTTAAAACCGGTCAAATCCTTATTTTATGAGTAATTTAGGACCATGGTAATCATTGTGTATATTTTGAGACCCCATGGAGCTAATTATTAAAGATAATGACACATTAGATTAATTAATTTAATGAAAAGGAAAAAATGTCACAAACAAAAATATTTTAGTAAATTAATTTTTATATGGTGTTATATAAATTATATTTTCGAGTATAAATATTAATTTTAAGGATAAAAATATTTCCTATATCATGGTAGTTTTTTTTATAATTTTCAGACAACAAATAAATTAAATTATTTATAAAATAATAATGATGCAGTGTTTACCTCATTAATAAAAGATTTAAATAAATAAGATTATAAATATAAAATTAACATCCAAACCCTATCCAATTACTATTGGATGATATTATTTAGACTACGAGTCATCTTATATTTTATTTTAAAGATTTTTGGGCCTTTAGAAAACAAATATCATTATATAATAAAATAATATTACCAGACTTTCCTAAAGAGCCCCTCCTCCCGCTTATAATAGGAGACCATTTCTAACCAATTCCTCACACCTCTCAAGCCTTTTAGCTCTTCAAACCTCTACCTAATTAATCTCCCTACATTCCTATACTCCTCTTAGAAGCCTTACATTACGCAGAAGGCACTTCAAGAATTCCTTTTGGTTCAAACCAAAGGAGGTTATCCAAATTAAAGGTAACGATTTCTCTTAACTTAATTTCTTATATTTTACTTCTCCAACCCCCTAAACAAATTTTATTCCTTTATTTTATAACAAAAACAGAATCATAAATATAATAGGATGTTTTTCTGAGAAGGTGTAGAACTACAGTTAGACACCCCTCCATCTAATGTGTGATGAACATAATGTTTCTGTGGATAGAAAACTAACGCCTCATGAAATTATGATTGTTCGATTATCTCATACCACCTCTTATAGTGGCCATTATGATGGAACTATACTTATATATGATATATATTATATTTATGTTTTCTTTATGCTTATTTACTTTCCATTTATAGCATACCTTTATGGTTTCCATTATGGGTAAAGTGATAATCTCATTTGAGGAAGTGCAGACTACCGTCCCCTCAATGTGATATGACTCGCTCATACCATATGTGGTACATATAAAGGATAGATTTGATGATATTATATATGATACAATACTAGAATTATAATACTACTATTTATCATTACGTTTTATTTCCATTAAATATGAAATAGAAATGGAAGTTGCTTTCATGCGTACGTACGACTTACAGTCTCCATGAACGGTGCATTTCATTTCTAACCTCAAAATGTTATGTACTATTATAAATACTTGTATATGCTGGATATATATGATATATATATGATATCCAAATCATGAATATCATTCTGGATATGATGAACCTTTGACCACATGAACAACATGTAATTATAAGAAGTCCATTTTTTGACTCTAGTACCTAATATCGACACAACAGACATCATTAACTTAAATGATTACATAATATTTATAGCATGGTAGTAAGTGATATAAGAGGAATAATAAACTTGAAAAATGTTTATAATCATGTATAAATATACTTTAGTTTATTATTCAGGATATTAAAGAACGATCGAGTCAAGTCGGACACGAGGTAAGGGACATCGTCTCAATTTCCTTTCATTGAGGCATATTTTGTTTTAATACGTGAATTTTTTTATATGATCTATAAACAAAATTGACCTTTCAAAGTGAATATTTTTCTATAAGGCATTTTACTAAATGAGAAAATGGAATGTTTCTTTTAACGTTAGCATTGACAACGATTTTTTCGCCTCCACTAGTATTATTTGATCTTTGGCTTCCTCAACATGCCGTAATGTTTTTAAAAGAAATTAAATACCATATAATCTTTTATGTATTTTGGTATTGAAAATGGTTTGGATAATGTATTTGTTATGTTAATATATTTTACTGATATATTTTGATTGAAATTTGGAAATGTTTTCTTTCTTTTATATTAGCATTATGTCTTATGATTTTATAATGGTACTTGGACATTTGACTGGTGGTTATGTGATAAACCAATTGACGGGTGTTGCTGTGAATACCGACATGAGTGGTGATATTATAACATCCAATGCATTGGGTAAGGATGTCAGCCATATGTCTATTTCATTTAGTTATATGTGTGGAATTCGACAGTATGGTTATTACATTTATGTATGTTTATGTCCCAAGTTGCCTTTATATGTTACGTGTTCTTTATATGGGAAATATTTTGGTTACAAAAGGGTAAGTAGTTATCTTTTATTTAGTGAAGAGTATTTACTACTTCATAAAGGTTAAAAGTATTACTTATGTTAAATTATTCATGGTTTACTTGTTGTTTTTAAAAACTAACAGTTTTACTTCTTTGTGTATCCCTTATTGAGCTTTTTTTCTCATCCCAAGTTATTGAAATGTTTTCACATGACATAATGTGGAATAGGGTCAAGGATGGGATCAAGGAATAGTCATGATGTCTTAGATATGGAACTAGACATGACTCTTTTTTCAAGAGTTATGGTTTTGTAAAAAAATAGAAATTTTGTAGAAGTGTCTACTTTGTAATCTTTTGAGATGTAATAGTTATTTCGTAATTCTCTAAAACTCTAAACATGAAAAGTTCCTCAATGTGAATTATGCATTTATTTCAATATTATATAAGGTTTAAGTTCGGGTCCTTATAGTTGGTAGCAGAGGTCATTTTAGATAACTTTAGGGGTTAGGGTTTTGTTAAATAAAGTTCTATAAATTAATTTATTGTAATATTGAAATGATATAGAATTTAAATATTACCATGTTGCTTCGCCAAAGATATTTCTGTGTTCATATGGTTTTATACAAAGGAGACAAGGGATCTATGTTGGGACGACATCAGGGGGAAGACAACCTTCCAAACCAGCAACCTGAGATGGTCAGAATCAGAACTGAATAGTTTGTTGCAGTTATGGCACAATTGACTCAAGCAATAAATAGTTATGGTATCCATGCACAAGATCAGCCAGATCAACTGCAGAGGAATAGGTCAGTAGTGGAACATTTCATGAGGCAACATCCCCCATAATTTAGAGTATCATCTGACGTAGTGCTAACTGAAGGTTGATTCAAAAAATTGGATAAGATTTTTGATGTCATGGGTTGTTCAGAACATCAAAAGGTTAGTCTCGTTGTTTACTGTTTTGAAGGTGAAGCTGATCAGTGGTGGTCAATGGTGAAACATTTCAGTGATATTGAGAAGATTGATGCTCTTGATTTGGATGAAATAAAAGGTATTTTTCTTGAGAAATATTTTCCTTTGGTGGTTTATCTTTTCACTACCACAAAACTGGGCATGGCAGGCACCTACCTTTATTAGTGATAATGGAAAAGTGCTGATAAAGGGGTAGGACTTTATCAGTGCTGAAAAAAGTGCTTATAAATGTACCCTTTATCAGTGCTAAAACAAGCACTTATGAAGGTGCACCCTTTATCAATGATTTTTTTATCATTGATAAAGGGTCCATTTATCAGCGCTTTTCTTATCACTGATAAAGGTCACATTTATTAGTTCTTTTCTTAGCACTGATAATATTTATTTTATAAATAAAAAAAACACATGTTATAAGTATATATATATATAATTAAATAATTATAAGATTAATAATAAATATATTTATTAGATTTATATGATTTATTAGATTTATTAATTCATTATATATATTGGATTTATTAATTCATTATATTTAATATATATATTTAATATATTTTTTGATATTTAATAAATTTGTTTTATTTATAAATATATAATACTTTTTAATATATATGTATTATTAAAATTATTGAATATATATTTGTTTTCCAATGAATTGGGGTTAATGAATATATCATGCGTATATATATGTGCATGAATAATGATCATTTATAGATTATAATTACATATCACGTTGATGTGTTATTGATTTATAATTCATTATGATACCCATATAATATATATGTTCTAAAAAATGTACACTTATAACTATAATTACATTATATTTAAAAAATAAATATATATTTTATTATATTTTCAATGATATATATATAAATATACCTTTCAAATAATTTTATAAGTATAAATAAAGATATATTTATTAAGAGTTATAATTTTTAATAAATATATATATTTATCACAAATATCAATTAAATAAATATATAACAATATAAACAAATTATTAAATTTATACATTTATCAGTGCTACAAAAGCACTGATAAGGAGGGTCTTGATCAGCGCTAAAATGAAAAGCGCTGCTAAAGTCACCCTTTCTCAGCACTACCAAAGAGCTCATATAGTCACCCTTTATGAGCGCTATAAAAGCGTTGATAAAGTCCAACCTTTATCAGTGCTGATAAAGGGGGTCTTCATCAGCGCTTTTATTTTTGCACCGATAAAGACCCCTTTATCTGCGCTTTTTACTAGTTTTGATAAAGGTCCACGCGGGATTTATAAAATCCACCGGGTCCTCCTCCTCCTTCGTGCACCCTGTCAAGATTTCACAGAAGCCCTACCTTACGCCGATGCCTCCCCTCCGCCGCTACCTCCTTCTTCTACTCCTCTTCCACAGCCGCTGCTGCCTCTTCCTCCTCCAGGGCCTCCTCCTCCTCCTCCTCTGTCGCGACTCCTCGTCCTCGTCCTCCTCCTCCACCATGTCTCCTCCTCCTCCTCCACCGCGGCTCCTCCTCCTCATCCTCCTCTATCGCGGCCTCCTCCTCCTCCTCCTCCATAGGCACCTCCTCCTCCTCCTCCTCCTCCTCCTCCTCCGCCTACGCTACTGCCTCTGCTGCCTTTGAGCTGCCTCCGCTACCACCACTGCCTCCGCACTGCCTCTGCACTGCCTCCGCTGCCTCAGGTGCCTCTACTGTCAATGCCTCCTCCTCCTCCAATGGGTCCTCCTCATTAAGGAGAGTAAAATTGAATTTGAATTAATTAATTATGTTTGAATTAATTGTCAATATTGATATTAATTTTGATTTGGTGTGATTATTGCATGTGATTCTTATGTGTGTGACACATGTATATGTGGTTGGTTACTTGTTTGATCTGGATTAGATCTCCCCACTATAGCATTGTGAGAGAAACCTGAATAGAGAGAGTATTTTTTGTGAACGTAGGTTACACTAGATTTTTATTTCACTCCACCTAGTGGCCCTTAGTATGGATCTTTTTATGATTTTGGATACTACCCCATAGATAGGATAGGTAGGGTTTGAACCGTCCGTGTTGGTCAATTCATATCATCAGGTGAGGCCTGCCAATGGGATGAGACATATGTTTAGTATGTTATATATTGTACACTATACTGTACACTATTCTCTGGGTTGGGTCATATACCAATATAAATATCACATCCTTTGTTATAACATAACAGTGCCACCAACCTCTCACATTGGGTGTGATTCACATATCCTCTAATTCTACAACATAGTAGCTACTCCCCTCTCACATAGGGTGGGTCTCACCACCACATCACATAAAAAACAATTTGAAGAGGGAATCTATATAGGCAACCTCTCACAAAACTACTCTAAACCAACACTATGTGATCCCCATTTCTATATCTCACATCATGTTATCATACAAAAAATGATCTAAGGAGGGAATCACAATATCCATCTTCTATCACAAGTCAAAATCCACGATCAATTGGTGGATCCCATGGAAGTCACACACCAATCCCCTTTGACCAATACCTTCTCACTAAATGTTGGGTCCTCCAACACCTTATAACTTAAATAAAGCCCATCAATATTTTTTCATGCCAAAAAACATATAAATAGTAATCTAAGGAGGGTATCTAGATAGCCAACCTCTCGTACTAGCTAAACCACATCATCAATAGGTGGGCTTCATGGATGATCATACATCAACTAGGTGAAAGTCATATGACCTCCCAATCTCTTAGTCGGTCTGACCATAAATGATAATAGTCACCATCCATTTAGCCTTGCATAATAATCTTCTTAAACCCATCTTGGTTGTACTTGAAAATTCATCCCAACCTATCAACATTCTAATTCCGCCAATAAGGGAATCTACTGGGTTCTACAAACCTAACCCATCTCTACTCATTGATACCAACACACACTCATCTTTACATTGTAATGTCACAACCCACCTGTTATACATGATCTAGGCCACGATAGTCTAGTATATATCATCTTCTAATTCCCACATTAAAACTCATTAAAACTAAATAATGACCATCCTAAGAAACTCACACTAAGAGCCTTGGATACCCTATGATAAGTCATCCAGACTATTACCATGACCCTCACTTAGGTTCCATATCATATATCACCTTGGAGATCTCTTAATCCAATTATAAGGAGGAAATCCTCTATGCCACACTTCACCAATACCTATATGGAATATCCTACTCATCACACACACCATGACTCTTATATATCCCTAATAGGGTGTTCCCCATCATACATGATATATAAAACTATATTATCCATGTTATTTAGGCCTACGACTCTAATACCTACTCAAATAGACTTAGAAAACCTAACTAGCATATAAAAATATCATACAAAACCTGATCTTCTAATAAATACAACTAGAAACCTCACCTCCATGGAGGCATAATATTTGGATGATCACAAATTCACAAACATTCAATAGAACCCTCACTCTATCTCTTGGTGGATCAAAAACACCCTATTTATTTACCTAGGTTTCTCTTGATTTCTATCTCATTTCCTGGAACACATATACTCATGCAAGAATGCACAATCATGCCTAAATTGGAACATGGTTTTGTATTATAAGGTCCACCTACCTAAAAAAATTGAGTAACCCCCTCACCAAGATCAACTCATCCGCAACCAAGACTATACATAGATTATCTAATCTTGTACCAGTGATTAAGACCCAATCTGAAGGCACAAATCCCAAATAATTAATTATAGAAACTTATAATTAATTATTCACCTTAATATAATTAGGAATAATATTTTAAAAACTCATTGGGAAACACAACATCACCTAAACCACAATGAACATGGCATGTTCATCATACGAGGGTAACCTCTAGCCAATACAAACAAAATATACATCATCTGAATTGATTTGTAGATGATATAGTGAAATCATCACAATAATACTAGTTAAAATCATCCCAAATCATAGGGAAATAAAGGATAATAGTAATGGAGGAAGTATGAGGGAAGAACTCAATAACACAACATATAAAACTCCCAAGAACCACCCCTCATTATGGTGGATCGAAGAGAGGAAGGGAATGGATGAATCCCAAGAACCACCCAAGATTTTCTATTAATGAGAATGCCCCCACCATTTTTGAAGTATCTAATTTTTTATCAAAATTATACTCATATTCCCTCTCCCCTATCCTATATACCCATCCTTTGGAATTCAAATAGGATGAATATAAATAATGAATAGATGAATGCCAATCTGTTGACAAAGGAGTATGAAAAAGGTGTGAAAGAGTTTATCATGTTTGCAAAAGATCACGCATATGACCCTTCTCAAATCCTTTTTCTGTGTTTATGCTGTTGTTATTCAAAACAAATTAGTCCAGAGGAGTTGGAAGAACAATTGATTTGTCACAGAATAGTTCAAAGTTATACATGTTGGAATAAACACGGGGAAACAACGATTGTAGGTTCTGGATGGGATAACACTGAATTATAAGGATCATCTAATACAATTACAAGTATGAACAATGAATATGACCATATGGAGGATGTGATTACAGAAGTGAATGATGATGAATATCGTATTTTGGAAATGAAAACGACCGTCTAAGATGAACATCGTGATTTCCCAAAATTGTTTGAGAAGTAAAAAAGTTGTGAAAAGATGCCTTTTTTATGCTGGTTTCACTAAATATATAGCATTATCAGCTGTACTAAAGCTGTATAATTTGAAAATAGACAACAGGTGGAGTGACACCAGTTTTATGGAACTACTTGTTCTCTTGAATGACATTCTCCTAGAAGATAATGAGATCACGAGCCGAATATACGATGCCAAACGAATGCTACGCTTGAAGGGTATGATCTCTGAAAGAATACATGCCTGCCCAAATGACTGTATATTATTTATCAAGGACCAAAAATCACTTAAAGAATGCCCAATGTGTGGTGCTTCTCGATACAAGAGAGAAGAATCTAGTCCTACTAAAGTTTAATGGTACTTTCCAATCATTCCAAGGTTTAGGTGCCTATATTTATGTGAGGAAACTACAGGACAATCGACATGGCATGCAGATACAAGAATTTTAGATGGGATACTACGTCACCCGGTAGACTCTCCTCAATGGAAGATAATTGATCATGAGTATCCTGAATTTGGAAACAACTTGAGAATTCTTCCTCTTGCGTTATCTACAGATGGAGTGAATCCTTTTGGTTTTCAAATCAACAGTCAGAGTACATGGCCAGTTATGTTGGTAAATTATAACTTACCACCAGTGTTATGCATGAAATGAAAATACATCATGTTATCTTTGCTTATATCAAGACCAAAACATATGGGAAATGATATTGATGTTTATTTAGCTCCATTGATCGAAGATTTGAAATTATTGTGGGATTCAGGTGTTACATTGTGTGGTGCTTACAAAAACGAAGATTTCACTTTGAGAGCCATGTTGTGCAGGATGATAAATGACTTCCTTTCTTATGTAAATTTGTTAGGATATAGCATTAAAAGAACTCAAGGGTGTACCATTTGCAAACATGGTACACAATCAATTAGGTTGAAACATTCATTGAAACCGTGTTTCTAGGACATTGCAGATTTCTACCTTGACGACATAAGTACCGATCTTGGATGACATCATTAGATGAATGTTTAGACGAACGTACAACACCATCTCCACTAACAGGAGATAAATTGTTTGAGAAAGTTAAAAAAATGGACACTACTTGTGTTAAACCGGCTTTGAAAAACCTTATGATAATTGGTTGGAAAAAGGGATCAGTTTTTTTGAATTATCGTACTAGAATTGTCTGTATGTCATTCATTTTCTTGATGTTATGCATGTAGAAAAAAAATGTATTTTATAGTGTCATTGACACGTTTCTAAATAAACATGGAAAAACAAAATATGGAATTAAGGCTAGGTTGGACATGGTAGAGATGAGAATAAGAGAAGAGTTAGAACCAGTGAAGGGTGAAAAATGAACATTTCTTCCTCCTGTTGGTTAAACTCTTTCCAGGTAGGAGAGATATCAGTTTTGCAACTTCTTGAGTGACGTAAAGGGTTCAGAGGGGTATTCGTCAAATATCTGGAAACTCATGTCAATGAGCGATTTGAAGTTAAAAGGTCTGAAATCACATGACTACCATGTTTTGATGAAAGATCTCATTCCGATCGCTTTACGTTTAATTTTTCCCAAGAATGACCACCATACATTAACAAAACTGTGTTTCTTCTTCAAAGAAATATGCAACAATGTTCTAGACCTGGAGAAATTTCCAATTATGGAAATAGAAATTATTGTCATATTATGTGAATTAGAAATGTTCTTCCCGCCTTCATTTTTTGATATGATGGTTCATTTGATGGTCCACTTGGTGAAAGAGATTCAACTATGTGGTCCTGTACATTACCGATGGATGTACCACATTGAACGGTATATGAAGATTTTGAAAGGGTATGTCAAAAATAAAAGTTGGTCAGAGGGTTCGTATTGCAGGGCGATATATTATTGAGGAAGCCGTTTAATCTTGTAACGAATACCTATCTGGTGTGGAATGCTTTGGCCTACCGAAATCTCATCACACTGGGTGGCTTGAGGGTGAAGGAATTTCGAGAATACAGGTTGTCGCAATCAATATTATAGATTGGGAGCAGGCCCACCTTTATGTTTTTCCTAACAATTTCGAAATTGACCCATATGTTAAAACCCACAATGAAATTCATAGGCATTTGAATCCATATAGGGATGAAAAATTGATATCAGATGCACATAATCAAATGTTTATAGGATGGTTTTGGGACCATATTTTTAAGAAGTTAGATGAAAATCCAGAGTCAATTTCAGACCGACTTCGATGGATAGCCGGAGGACCAAGTTTGTATGAATTATCTTAAAATGCTTATGTAATTAATGTTTATACATTTTATACTAATGAACATGATGCAGAAAGTTCCATGCAGAATATTGGGGTTACACTTGTGGCTGAAGCGATGCATGTTTCTTGTGCTAAGGAGAGAAATCCAATTTATATGAATATGTCATACTTTGGCTTCATAAAAAAATATGGGAGTTGGATTATACAGAATTCCAAGTTCTGATTTTTCAATGCAAGTGGGTTGATAACAGGAGTGTTGTTAAAATAGATGAATTGGGATTCGTTAAAGTTGATTTCAGTAAGGAAGGGGAGAAAAAAGAACCATTTATAATGGTATTACAGGCAGTGCAAGTATTTTATGTTCTAGATCCCGTAAATCTAAACTGCTCAATTGTTCTGTTATGGACCAAAACAAATGAAGGGTCAAATGAAAATTTAATGGAGGATGACCCTTTCATTGGGACTTCACAATCATTTCATAGTAGTCCCAATGTAGATGAAGTTTTGTATGTTAGAGGAGACCACAATGACAGGATATTGATAGTCGATATAGGGGTAAAATCCCTTCAGCATTTAATAAAAAGATAGTTCAATAATCAGGTTATTATTTTATTGTAATATAGATTGTGTTACATTATGTTATTATCTGTTAGCTGGTGCTTTTATGTGATCTAAATTAAATGTTAAACCACTTCTACAGATAATGACTTCTGCACCTACTGATGCACCCAATCCTGAGACACAACAGGTTTCTCAACCGGTTACAGTTGGTCCCACTGATGAGGTACAACATGTCTCTCAACCTTTTGTAGCTGGTCCCAATACTAAGGTACAATAGGTTTCTCAACCTATTGCAGTTGGTCCCACTGCTGAGGTATAACATGTTTCTTAACATGTTGTTGCTGGTCCTAGTGCTGATGCTAGTGCTTCCGAGGAACATAAGGATGATGTAGAAACTGAGGAAATGGTAGGCAATGAAACCACGACGGCACAAAAAAAACAGGTGCGCCGTAGTTTGATAGTTTTAGCCAAAATACTTAAGTAAAAAATCAAAAGGCATCAAATATAAGGTGGGATGGAATAAGCGAGGCCTGTATGTAAACGCCAAGAAATCCATTTTAAGTAGCTACATTGGAATCGTCACTCAGCAATGATTTTAGATTGATATAGAGTCATGGAACCATGCTGTCAGCGGGATGAAAACATTAATGTGGGAAGAGATTACGGTAACATTACGATAAAATTTATTTAATTTATTAAAATAAAATAAAATAAAATACTAAAATAATGACTAACTCTAAATCATCTCTTGTAGATTTCATTTATAGTAGATGTTTCCACAAAGAATATGTAATAAGATTGGCAGGAAGGGTTTATAAAGGCTTTCATACCATTTTAATGAAATGTCATATGAAAGATACTGAAGGGAAAATCAAGCCGCACCCACCTTCTATTTATACACACTTGATATCCGAAGGAGTGTGGGATACGTTTTTCAAATATCATGTGGAGCATACTTTTCAGATACATTGTGTTTGGTGACATGTTTTTTAACATTTATTGAATTAATCACTTTGATTGATAGTTTTTTATTTATGAAACTGCAACTAAGTGCTGAAAATAAAGAACGGGCAGCAAAACCAGCATTCCCCTACCGTAAACCAAGGTCGAGGTACACTTCAATTGAAAAACAATTGGTACGTATTTTAAAAGTACTGAAATAATTTTATGTGACATAAAACAACACTGTAACCATGTTCTTCTATTTATATGTAGATTGATGAATCAAAATCCCAAGCCACTTCCATCCCACGCCATGAGCTATGAAAGGAGGCTCGTGTTAACAATGAGGGGAAACTAGTAGATGAAAACAAACAAAAAGTATGGGAAACATGTTTAAGTATGACATAATATAAAATTGTTTTGTTTAAATCACTATTATATCACAATGATTACTTATTTTCCCATATTTTCTAATTGACATAGTCACAAAAATCAACAACACCTACACCGGACATGGACATACTTTCAATGGCCTTGAAACAGGTAGAATAGTATGGTCACGTTAGAGGTGCGGGTTTTGGGGTGACACCCTGGACATATTTTCAGAAAAAAAAAAGAGGAGGAACAAACTAAATAAATTCAAATGATGATAGATAGATTATCTACCCTTGAATAAAAATTCCAAAGTCAATGAGAGTTACTAGAAACTCTGATGGGGGATAGGCGAAGAGAAGAAACAACTCAAGAACAACCCGCCCCACCCCCACCATCTTTGAGGTGAACCATTCTCCTCAAAATACCTGACTTAACCGAGTTAATAAATGTTCTAATATTTGTTTCTATGAAATGTGAATCTCTTAGAAAATGATACCTTTCTTGTAATGATATTCTATAGGGTGAAAATGACTCTGATTTATATCTGTCAACTCCAACCCATCACCTTGTAGCGAGGGATACAGTTATCAATATACAGAATGACACGCTACACTCGAGACCACTTCCAACTGGTCATGTCAAAGTGTCAATTGACGTAGCTCATGAGTCGACCGCTGAGCTACCCATGCCAAATGATGATGACGATATTCATACAGTGGAAAAAGATTCTGGAACATTCATTGCATGGTTGGCGAATCTTTAAAAAAATATCAACTAGGAGGTATTCATTTCCAATTTATTTTTCAAGAAGAACCTTTAACATTTAATTATAAAAGTGCTGAACTAATGAATGTTATTATAGAATGAGAAAAGGAAGGAGCTACAACGAAACAACGGCTCAAAAGGATCAACCAACCGATCAAAACGATCTACTGAGGGAACCTTCACCCTGCCCGTTCTATATCCACATTTAATATCATTGCATGATCATGTGGAATTGAACATGAAAGGAACAAATAATCACACAATTGTTTGTGAAAAATATATGTACAGAGGGGAAACATTGGATTTCATTAGTGCTGACTCTGTAGCAAAAATCATCATATACGACTGGAAAGGCACCTCAGTTATAAATGTATAGAAGTGGTAAGTTTTCATGATTTTATTTTACAGAAGCTGATATACTATGATAATTATAGCTAAATAAATTTCATATTTTTCGCAGGCATATATATGAAAAACAATTGAAGGTATTTTCCAATTAATAAAAATTCGAACATGTTAGTCCTCACACCATGTCTACACAATAAAAAGAAATAGATTCCTATTTTCAAGCTGAGTTAATGTCAAACTTGCTCAGAGCATTTCAATGAGAAATTACGACTGACATACTATTTTTAATACCAACGATGTGGGGGTAAAACTCCACATTTTAATCATATCAATTATATTTTAATTTAGATCACTACTTATTCCTTTTTTTTTGTTTTTAGGAAGCATTTGGATGCTCATTGTAGTCAATTTGGATACTCCAAAAATTTATTTTCTGGATTCACCGCATGGATATCCAACAAACTGACCAAACATGATGGCGAAATTCAATTTGTAATACACTAGATCAACCATTTTAGAACTAAAAATATTGTTATATAATTTATATTATTTATTAATGAGGATTCTGTTATAATATGGTGGTGTATGAATATCGTTTAAAGGATGGAATGAATCCATGGTCTAAGGACGACAAGGCACACCTGATCTAACAATGGACAAGTATCAGAGTATATATAATTATATTTTTCAATCCAAATACATATCAAAATAGATTAATTATTTTTCTCGATGTTTCTGTAGTTTCTGAAACAAATAAACGAACAAGACTGAGGTTATTATGTTAGTAAATTTATGAAAGAGATAATATATTAGGAACAAACTAGCATCCTTGAAGAGGTATTTTTGAAAATAATTAATAGTTCATTTTAAATATTTATTAATCCTTTATCTATTTGTATTTTTTCAGTAATAATATGACTATAGAAAAAAGTCCTATTCACATGATGATATAGATTTGTTTAGAAACGAATGGGCAACATACCAGATGGAAGAATGTAAACAAATAAAACAATGAATGTGAATTCATACTACTTATGTTATCTTTATATGATTATTGATATCTCCCTAGTATACACTTATTGAGCTTCTATGATCACCCTTTCTAATTTTTCATATCCTTAGAATATGAAAAATGGTTTTAGAAATGATTTGAGTTTGTATTAAAGAATAACTTAATGGGAGAATCTTATGAAGTAATGACATATAGAAAACCAGAAAAACACATTAGTATTGTTCTGATACTTTAGTACAATGATCTATGAGTCATTTGTGATGTGTACGAATCGACCACACCTCAATCCGACGCATGGAGTGAACAGTATGGATAAAAGTGTCTGATATCAGTTTCAAATCGACATTATCTTTAGAAAACCAAACAAGTGACATATAGAAAACTGAGCAAACACATTCAAATTGTTTTGATACTTTAGGACAATGATCCATGAGTCATTTTTTGATGTGTACGAATCGACAGTAACTCAATCCGATGCACTGTGTGACCGGTATGGCTAAAAGGGTCTAATATCAGTTTGAAATTGACATTATCTTTAGAAAACAACACAAGTGAAAATGAAAAACTGGGAAAACGGGTTCAGATTGTTTTGATACTTTAATAAAACAATCCATGAGTCATTTTTGATGTGTAAAAGTCAACCAGACCTCAATCGGACGCACGGTGTGACCGGTATGGCTAAAATTGTAAGATATCAGTTTGAAATTAACATTAACTTTGTAAAACAACACAAGTGACAAATAGAAAACTGTGAAAACACATTTGGATTGTTTTGATACTTTAGGAAAACGATCCATCAGTTATTTTTGAGGTGTACGAACTGACCGCACCTCAATCAGATGCACAGTGTGATCGGTATTTTTAAAAGTGTCCGATATCAGTTTCAAATTGACATTAACTTTAAAAAACAACACATGTGACATATGGAAAACCAATAAAATACGTTCAGATTATTTTGATACTTTAGGAAAATGATCCATGAGTCATTTATGAGTTGTATGAGTTGACCGCATTTCAATCCAATGCATAGTGTGACCGGTATGTCTGAAAGTTTCTGATATCAGTTTCAAATTGACATTAACTTTAGAAAACAACATAAGTGACATACGAAAAGCCAAGAAAACACATTCCAATTGTTTTGATACTTTTGTAAAAGGATCCATGAGTCATTTTTGACAAATATGAATTGACCGATCCTTAATCCGACGCATGGTGTGATCGGTATGGCTAAAAGTGTCTGATATCAGTTTGAAATTGACATTAACTTTAGAAGAAAACTCTACTGACAAAAGGAAAACTGAGAAAATGTGTTCGTATTGTTTTGAAACTTTAGAAAAACAATCCATGAGTCATTTTTGAGGTGTAATAATTGACAGCACCTCAATCTGACTCACGGTGTGACTAGTATGGAAAAAAGTGTCTGATATCAGTTTGAAATTTACATTAAATTTAGAAAGCAACACAAGTGACATACCAAAAACCGAGAAAATGTGTTTATATTGATTTGATACTTTAGGACAATGATCCATTAGAGACATTTTTAATGTGTACTAATCCATCGCACCTCAATCCGACACATGGAGTTACCGGTATGGCTAAAAGTGTCTAATATCAGTTTGGAATTGACATTATCTTTAGAAAACACCACAAGTGAGATACAAAAAACCAAGAAAATGCATTTGTATTGTTTTTATAATTTTGGAAAACGATCCATGAGTCATTTGTGACGTGTAAAAATCAACCACACATCAATACAATGCAGAGTGTGACCGGTATGGCTAAAAGTGTAAGATATCAGTTTCAAATTGACATTATCTTTAAAAAACAACACAAGTGACATACAAAAAACTGAGAAAACGTGTTTGGATTGTTTTGATACTTTAGGACAACAATCCATGAGTCGTTTTTGAGGTGTACGAATTGACCAAACCTCAATCCGATGCACGCTATGACCGTTATGGCTAAAAGTGTCTGGTATCAGTTTGAATTTGACATTAACTTTAGAAAACAACACTACTGACGTACGGAAAATCAAGTAAACGGCTTCAGATTGTTTTGATACTTTTGGAAAATGATCCATGAGTCATTTTTTGATGTGTACAAATCAACCAAACCTCAATCTGACGCACGGTGTGACTGGTATGGAGAAATGTGTATGATATCAGTTTCAAATTGACAATAACTTTAGAAAAAAACACAAGTGACAAACGGAAAACTGAGAAAACGTGTTCATATTGTTTTGATACTTTAGGAAAATGATCCATGAGTCATTCTTGTGGTGTAAGAATCAACCTCACCTCAATCTGATGCATGGTGTGACCGGTATGCCTAAAAGTGTATGATATTAGTTTTAAATTGACATTAACTTTAGAAAACAACACAAGTGACATAGATAAAACTGAGAAAACACTTCCAGATTGATTTGATACATTAGGAAAATGATCCATGGGTTATTTGTGACATGTAAAAATCAACTGTACCTCAATTTGATGGATGGTGTGACTGGTATGGCTAAAAGTTTATGATATCTGTTTGAATTTGACATGAACTTTAGAAAACTACACAAGTGACAAATGAAAAACCAAGAAAAATCATTCGGATTGTTTTGATACATTATGAAAACAATAAATGAGTCATTTTTCCAGAGTACGAATCAATCACACCTCAATATGATGCATGGTGTGACCGTTATGGAAAAAAGTGCCTGATATCAGTTTCAAATTGACATTAACTTTAGAAAACAACACAAGTGACATACGGAAAAATGAGAAAACACATTCAGAATTTTTTACTTTATTAAAATGATCCATGTGTCATTTGTGATGAGTACGAAAAAACCGCACCTCAATCCAACACAAGGTGTGACCGTTATGAATAAATATGTCTGATATCAGTTTCAAATTGAAATTAACTTCAGAAAACAACATAAGTGACATAAGGAAAACCAAGAAAACACATTTGAATTGTTTTGATAATTTAGGAAAACAATACATGTTTCATTTTTGATGTGTACAAATACACTGCACCTCAATCAGACACACTGTGTGACCGGTATGGCAAAAAGTGTCGCATATCAGTTTGAAATTGACATTAACATTAGAAAACAAAACTACTAACATACAGAAAACTGAGAAAACACATTAATATTGTTTTGATACATTAGGAAAATATTCCATGATTCATTTTTGAGGTGTAAGAATAGACCACACATCAATCCGACACACGGTGTGATCGATATGGAAAAAGGTGTCTGATATCAGTTTGAAATTGACATTAACTTTAGAAAACAACACAAGTGACATACGGGAAACCGGGGAAATTCATTCGGATTGTTTTGATAATTTATAAAAATGATCCATGAGTCATTTTGGGCTGTAAAAATCAACCACACCTCAATCAGACGCATGGTGTGACCGATATGGCTAAAAGTGTCTGATATCAGTTTGAAATTGCCATTAACTTTAGAAAAAAACACAAGTGACATAAGAAAAACCAAGAAAATGAATTTTTATTGTTTTGACACTTTAGGAAAATGATCCACGATTCATTTGTGATGTGTAAGAATCAACCACACTTCAATCTGACGCACGATGTGACCGATATGGCTAAAAAAATTTGATATCAGTTTGAAATTGACATTAACTTTAGAAAACAACACAAGTGACATAAGAAAAACTAAGAAAACACGTTTATATTGTTTTGAAACATTAGGAAAACAATCCATGAGTCATACGTGAGGTGTACAAATTGACTGCACCTCAATCCGACGCACGGTGTCACCAGTATGGTTAAAAGTGTCTGATATCAGTTTGAAATTGACGTTAACTTTAGAAAACAACACTACTTACATACGAAAAAAAATGAGAAAACGCATTCTGATTGTGTTGATACTTTAGGAAAACTATCCATGAGTTATTTGTGACATGTATTAATCAACCAATCCTCAATCTGACACACTATGTGACTAGTATGGCTAAAAGTTTCTGATATAAGTTTCAAATTGATATTAACTTCAAAAAACAACACAAGTGACATACGGAAAACCGATAAAATGCATTCATATTGTTTTGATACTTTAGGAAAATGATCCATCAGTCATTTGTGATGTGTACAAATCAACTGTACCTCAATATGACGCCCGGTGTGACCGGAATGGCTATAAGTGTCAGATATCAGTTTCAAATTGACATTAACTTTAAAAAAACAACACAAGTGACACATAAAAAAAAATCAAATGCTTTTGGATTGTTTTAATAATTTAGGAAAATGATACATGAGTCATTTGTGAAGTCTACGAATCACCCGCACCTCAATCCGACGCATGGTGTGACCGGTATGGCTAAAAGTGTCTGATATCAGTTTGAAATTGACACTAACTTTTGAAAACATCAAAAGTGACATACAGAAAACCAAGGAAACACGTTTGGATTGTTTTTATAATTTAGGAAAATGATCCATGAGTCATTTTTTAAGTGTACGAATCAACCACATCTCAATCCAATGCACAGTGTGATTGGTATAGATAAATGTGTCTGATATCAGTTTCAAATTGACATTAACTTTAGAAAACAACACTACTGACATATGGTAAACTGAGAAAACATGTACATATTGTTTTCATACTTTAGTAAAACGATCCATGAGTCATTTTTGATGTGTAAGAATTGAAGGCACTTCAATCCAATTCATGGTGTGATCAGTATGGATAAAAGTTTCTGATATCAATTTGAAATTGACATTAACTTTAGAAAACAACATTAATAACATACAGAAAACTGAGAAAACATGTTTGGATTGTTTTGATACTTTAGGAAAACTATTAATGAGTCATTTTTGAGGTGTAAGAATCTACCACACCTCAATCCAACGCATGATGTGACTGGTATGGCTAAAAGTTTCTGATATCAGTTTGAAATTGAGATAAACATTAGAAAACAACACAAGTGACGTACAAAAAACCGAGAAAATGCGTTCGAATTTTTTTGATACTTTATGAAAATGATACATGAGTCATTTTTGAGGTATAAAAATCAACCACACCTCAATCCGACACACGGTGTGATCCGTATGGTTAAATGTGTCAGATATCAGTTTGAAATTGACATTAATATTAGAAAACAACACAAGTGACATATGATAAACAAATAAAACATGTTTGGATTGTTTTGATACTATAGATAAACTATCCATGATTCATTTCTAACATGTACGAATCAACCGTACCTCAATCTTACGTATGGTGTGACTGGTATGGATAAAAGTGTCTGATATTAGTTTAAAATTGACATTAACTTTAAAAATCAACAAAAGTGACATATGAAAAACCTGTAAAACATGTTTGGATTGTTTTGATACTTTTTTACAATGATCCATGAGTCATTTGTGAGGAGTAAGAATTTACTGAACCTCAATCCGACGCACAGTGTGACCGGTATAGCTAAAAGTGTTTGATATCAGTTTGAAGTTGACAATAACTTTAGAAAACAACACTACTGAACTATGGAAAACCATGAAAACACGTTCTGATTGTTTGATACTTTAGGAAAACGATTCATGATTCATTTGTGATGTGTACAAATCAACCACACCTCAATCTGACACACGGTCTGACCGGTATGGACGAAAGTGTATGATATCAGTTTCAAACTGACATTTACTTTAGAAAACAACACAAGTGACATTTGAAAAACTGAGCAAAGGCATTCAGATTATTTTGATACATTATTAAAATTATCCATAAGAAATTTTTGACATGTACAAGTAAACTACACCTCAATCCGATGCATAGTGTGACCAGTATGCCTAAAAGTGTTTGACATCAATTTCAAATTGACAATAACTTTAGAAAAAAAAACAAGTGACAAACAGAAAACCAAGAAAATGCATTCTGATTGTTTTGATACGTTAGGAAAAAGATCCATGAGTCATTTGTAATGTGTAAAAATCAACCGTACCTCTATCCGATGCACGGTGTGACTTGTATGGTTAGAAGTGTCTGATATGAGTTTGAAATTTACATGAACATTAGAAAACAACACAAGTGACATAAAACAAACAGAGAAAATGTGTTTGGATTGTTTTGATAATTTAGGAAAACGATCAACGAGTCATTTTTGAGGTGTAAGAATCAATCACACCTCAGTTCGACGCACAATGTGACTGGTATGGATAAAAGTGTCTGATATCTGTTTCAATTTGACATTATCTTTAGAAAACAACACAAGTGAAATATGAAAAACCAAACAAACACGTTCAGATTATTTTGATACATTAGGAAAATTATCCATGGGTCATTTTTGAGGTGTACGAATCGACCGAACCTCAATCCAACACACGTTGTGACCGGTATGGCTAAAAGTGTTTGATATCAGTTTCAAATTGACATAAACTTTAGAAAACAACACAACTGTCATATGGAAAACAGAGAAAACATGTTCAGATTGTTTTGATTCTTTTTTAAAATGATCCATGAGTCATTTGAGAGGAATACGAATTGACTGAACCTCAATCCGACGCACGGTGTGACCGATATGGCTAAATGTGTTTGATATCAGTTTGAAGTTGACATTAACTTTAGAAAACAACACTACTGAACTAAGGAAACCCATGAAAACACGTTCTGATTGTTTGATACTTTAGGAAAACGATCCATGAGTCATTTGTGATGTGTACGAATCAACCACACCTCAATCTGACGCACGGTGTGACCAGTATGGCTAAAAGTGTATGATATCAGTTTCAAACTGATACATACTTTAGAAAACAACACAAGTGACATTTGTAAAACTGATGAAAGGCATTCAAATTATTTTGATACATTAGTAAAATGATCCATAAGAAATTTTTGACATGTACAAGTGAAAATACACCTCAATCCGATACACAGTGTGACCGGTATGGCTAAAAGTGTCTGATATCAATTTCAAATTGACAATAACTTTAGAAAACAAAACAAGTGACATATAGAAAACAAAGAAAATGCATTATGATTTTTTTGATACGTTAGGAAAAAGATCCATGAGTCATTTGTAATGTGTAAAAATCAACCATACCTCTATCCGACGCACGGTGTGACTCGTATGGTTAAAAGTGTCTGATATCAGTTTGAAATTTACATGAACATTAGAAAACAACACAAGAGACATAAAACAAACTGAGAAAATGTGTTTGGATTGTTTTGATACTTTAGGAAAATGATCTATGAGTCATTAATGAGTGTAAGAATCGATTACACCTTAATCTGATGCACAATGTGACTGTTATGGATAAAAGTGTTTGATATCTGTTTCAATTTGACATTATCTTTAGAAAACAACACAACTAACATATGAAAAACCGAACAAACACGTTCAAATTATTTTGATACATTAGGAAAATGATCCATGAGTCATTTTTGAGGTGTACGAATCGACCGAACCTTAATCCAACACACGTTGTGACCGATATGGCTAAAAGTGTTTGATATCAGTTTCAAATTGACATTAACTTTAGAAAACAACACAACTGTCATATGGAAAACAGAGAAAACACGTTCAGATTGTTTTGATACTTTAGGAAAATGATCCATGAGTCATTTTTGATGTGTACGAATTGAACTAACTTTAATCCGACACATGGTGTGACCAGTATGGAAAATGGTGTCTAATATCAGTTTGAAATTGACTTTAACATTAGAAAACAACACTACTGACATACGGAAAACTGAGAAAACACGTATATATTGTTTTGATACTTTAGTAAAACGATACATGATTCATTTTTGAGGTGTAAGAATCAAACAAACATCAATCTGACACACGGTGTGACCGGTATGGCTAAACGTGTCTGATATGAGTTTGAAATTGACATTAACATTAGAAAACAACACAAGTGACATACGAAAAACTGAGAAAAGGCATTCAGATTGTTTTGATACTTTAGGTAAAACGATCCATGAGTCATTTTTGAGTTGTATGAATCAACCACACCTCAATCAGATGCATGGTGTGACCGGTATGACTAAAAGTGTCTGATATCAGTTTGAAATTGACATTAACTTTAGAAAACAACACAAGTGACATACGAAAAAACAAGAAAACGTGTTTAGATTGTTTTGATTCATTAGGAAAATTATCCCTGAGTCATTTTTGACGTGTAAGAATCAACCTCACCTTAATCTGATGCACTGTGTGACCGGTATGGCTAATAGTGTTTGATATTAGTTTGAAATTGACGTTAACTTTAGAAAACAACACAAGTGACATACGAAAAATCTATAAAAAGTGTTCAGATTGTTTTGAAACATTAGAAAAATTATCTATGAGTCATTTGGGAGGTGTAATAATTTACCGAACCTCAATCCGACGCACGGTGTGATCGTAATGGCTAAAAGTGTCCAATATTAGTTTGAAATTGATATTAAAATTAGAAAAAACAATAATGACATACGGAAAACTGAGAAAACGTGTATGGATTGTTTTGATACTTTAGTATAATTATCCATAAGTCATTTTTTAGATGCATGAATCAACCACACCTCAATCCGACACAATATGTGACTAGTATGGATAAAATTGTCTGATATCAGTTTCAGATTGACATTAACATTAGGAAACAACACAAGTGACATACGGAAAACCAAGCAGATGCATTTGGATTGTTTTGATACTTTAGGAAAATGATCCATGAGTTATTTGTGACATGTAAAAAACAATCACACCTAAATCTGATGCACTATGTGACCGGTATGGCTAAAAGTGTCAGATATCAGTTTAAAATTGACATTAACATTAGAAAACAACACAAGTGATATTCAAAAAACCAAGAAAACGCATTTGTATTGTTTTCATACTTTAGGAAAATGATCCATGAGTAATTTCGAACATGTACAAATCAACCGCACCTCAATCTGACGCACGGTGTGACCGGTATGGCTAAATGTGTCTGATATCAGTTGGAAATTGTCATTAACTTTAGAAAACAACACAAGTGATATACAGAAAACTGAGGAAACTTGTTCATATTGTTTTTATAATTTAGGAAAACGATCCATGAGTCATTTTTGAGGTGTACGAATCATCAACACCTAAATCCAATGCACGGTGCGGCCTGTATGGCTAAAATTGTTTGATATCAGTTTCAAATTGACATTAACATTAGAAAACAACACTACTGACATATAGAAAACTGAGAAAATTCATTCAGATAGTTTTGATACATTAGGAAAATGAATCATGAGTCATTTGTGATGTGTACAAATCAACCACACCTCAATCCGATGCACGGTGTTACTGGTATGGGTAAAAGTGTCTGATATCAGTTTCAAATTGATATTAAATTTTGACAACAACACAAGTGACAGACGAAAAACTGAGAAAAAGTGTTTGGATTTTTTTGATACTTTAGGAAAATGATCCATGATTCATTTGTGACGTGTAAGAATCAACCTCACCTCAATCTGACACACGGCGTTACTGGAATGGCTAATAGTGTCTGATATCAGTTTCAAATTGACATTAACTTTAGAAAACAACACAAGTGACATAGGAAAAACCAATAATACGCATTCATATTGTTTTGATAATTTCGGAAAATTATCCATGAGTCATTTTTGACATTTTAAAATCAACCACACCATAATCTGATGCATGATGTGGCTAGTATGGATAAAAGTGTCTGATATCAGTTTGAAATTGATATTAACATTATAAAACAACACAAGTGACATAATAAAAACTAAGAAAACGAGTTAGGATTGTTTTTATAGTCTAGTACAATGATATATGAGTAATTTTTGAGGTGTAATAATCAATGGAACCTCAATACGACGCACAGTGTGACTAGTATGGCTAAAAGTGTCTGATATCAGTTTCAAATTGATTTTATCTTTAGAAAACAACATAAGTGACATATGGAAAACTGAGAAAATGCATTAGGATTATTTTGAAACATTAGGAAAATGATCCATGTGTCATTTTTGAGGTGTACGAATCGACCGCACCTCAATCCGATGAATGGTATGACTGGTATGGCTAAAAGTGTCTGATATCAGTTTGAAATTGACAATAACTTTAGAAAACAACAAAATTGACATTCGGAAAACCAAGGAAACACGTTCAGATTGTTTTTATAATTTATTACAATGATCCATGATTCATTTTTGTGGTGTATGAATCAACCATACCTCAACCCGATGCATGATGTGATGGGTATGACTAAAAGTGTCTGATATCAGTTTCAAATTGACATTAACTCTAGAAAACAACACTACTGACATATGGAAAACCAATAAAACACATTCTGTTTGTTTTTATACTTTATTAAAATGATCCATGAGTCATTTGTGACATGTAAGAATTGACCACACCTCAATCCTACTTATGGTGTGATCAGTATGGCTAAAAGTGTCTGATATTAGTTTGAAATTTATATTAACTTCATAAAACCACACTACTGACATACGGAAAACTGAGCAAAAGTGTTCGGATTGTTTTGATACTTAGGAAAACATTCCATGAGTCATTGTTGAGGTGTACGAATTCACCACACCTCAATCCGACCCACAGTGTGACAAATATGGCTAAAAGTGTCTGATATTAGTTTGAAATTGACATTAACTTTAGAAAACAACACAAGTGACATATGAAAAACTGAGAAAACGCATTCTAATTGTTTTGATACTTTTCGAAAACGATCCATGAGTCATTTGTGAGGTGTAAGAATCAGCCACACCTCAATTCGACTCACGAGGTGACAGATATGGCTAAAAGTGTCGGATATCAGTTTGAAATTGACATTAACATTAGAAAACAACACTACTGACATACAGAAAACTGAGAAAACGCGTTCAGATTATTTTCATATATCAGGATAACGATCCATGAGTCATTTGTGATGTTTAAAAATCAACGACACCTCAATCTAACGCACGATGTGACCGGTATGGCGAAAAGTGTGTTCTATCAGTTTCAAATTGACATTAACTTTAGAAAACAACACTACTGACATATGGAAGACCGAGAAAACACATTCAGATTGTTTTGATAATTTAGGAAAGCGATCCATGAGTCTTTTGTGACATGTATGAATCAACCGCACCTCAATCTGATGCACTAGGTGACCGGTATGGCTAAACATGTATGATATCAGTTTCAAATTGACATTAACTTTAGAAAAAAATACATGTGACATTAGGCTAACCGAGCAAATGAGTTTGGATTTTGTTAATACATTCGGACAATGATCCATGAGAAATTTGTGACGTGTAAGAATCAACTTCACCTCAATCCGACGCATGGTGGGACCAGTATGTCTAAAATTGTATGATATTAGTTTCAAATTGACATTTACTTTAGAAAAAAACACAAGTGACATACGAAAAACCAAGAAAACATGTTCGTATTGTTTTGATACACTAGGAAAACGATTGATGAGTCATTTGTAACATGTACAAATCAGCCGCACCTCAATCCGATGAACGATGTGACTGGTATGGATACAAGTGTTTGATATCAGATTGAAATTGACAAGAACTTTAGAAAACAACCCATGTGAAATACAAGAAACTGAGCAAACACATTTGTATTGTTATGATACTTTAGAAAATGATCCATGAGTTATTTTTGAGGTGTAAAAATCGATCACACCTCAATCTGATCCACGATGTGACTGGTATGGCTAAAAGTGTCTGATATCAGTTTCAAATTGATATTAACTTTAGAAAACAACACAAGTGACATACAAAAATCTGAGCAAACACGTACAGATTATTTTGATACTTTAGTAAAATGATCCATGAGTCATTTGTGAGGTTTACGAATCAACCGAACCTCAATACGACACATGGTGTGACCAGTATGGCTAAAAGTGTCTGATATCGGTTTCAAAATGACATTAAATTTAGAAAAAAACACATGTGACATAAGGAAAACTGAGAAAACGCGATCAGATTGTTTTGATACTTTAAGACAATGATACATGAGTGTTATTTGATGTGTAAGAATTTATCCAACTCAATATGATGCACGGTGTGACCGGTGTGGGAAAAAGTGTCTGATATCAGTTTGAAATTGACATTAACATTAAAAAACAACTCTATTGAAATACAGAAAACTAATAAAATGTGTTCAGATTGTTTTTATACATTAGGAAAATGATCCATGAGTCATTTGTGAGGTGTAAGAATGAACCACACATCAATCTGACACAATTTGTGACCAGTACAGCTAAAAGTGTCTGATATCAGTTTGAAATTGACACTAACTTTAGAAAACAACACATGTGACATACGAAAATCCAAGAAAATGCATTCATATTGTTTCGATACTTTTGGAAAATGATCCATGAGTCATTTGTGAGGTGTACGAATCAATCGTACCTCAATTTGACACATGGTGTGATCGATATGGCTAAATGTGTATGATATTAGTTTGAAATTGACAATAACTTTAGAAAACAACACAAGTGGTATATGAAAAAGAAAGTAAATGCATTCGGATTGTTTTGATACTTTAGGAAAATGATCAATGAATAATTTGTGATGTGTAAGATTCAAGTGCACCATAATCTGACACATGGTGTGACCGGTATGTCTAAATTGTTTTTATAGAAGTTTGAAATTGATATTAACTTTAGAAAATAACACAAGTGACATAATAAAAACCTATAAAACACGTTCATATTGTTTTAATACATTAGGAAAATGATCCATGAGTCATCTGTGAGGTGTACGAATCGACCACACCTCAATCCGACACACGGTGTGACCGGTATGGCTAAAAGAGCCTGATATCAGTTTGAAAATGACATTAACTTTAGAAAACAACAATATTGACATATAGAAAACTAAGAAAATGCATTCAGAATGTTTTGATACTTTATGAAAATGATCTTTGTGTCATTTGTGACGTGCACGAATCAACCACACCTCAATCCAATGCAATATGTGACCGGTATGGCTAAAAGTTCCTTATATCAGTTTCAAATTGACATTAACTTTAGAAAGCAATACAAGTGACATACGACAAAATGAGAAAATGCCTTCATATTTTTTTGATACTTTAGTAAAATGATATATAAGTCATTTTTGACGTGTACAAATCAATTGTACCTCAATATGATGCAGAGTGTGACCATTATGGCTAAAAGTGTTAGATATCAGTTTCAAATTGACATTTACTTTAGAAAACAACAGAAGTGACATACAAAAAACCATGAAAATGTGTTCTGATATTTTTTTTACTTTAGGAAAATGATCTATGAGTAAATTGTGATGTGTAAAAATCATCTTCACCTCAATCTAACGTATGGAGTGACCGGTATGGATAAAAGTGTCTGATATCAATTTTAAATTGACATTAAATTTTTGAAAACAACACAAGTGACATACGGAAAATTGAGGAAACTAGATCGGATTGTTTTTATAATTTAAGAATATAATCTATGAGTCATTTTTGAGGTGTAAGAATCAACCGCACCTCAATATGACGCACAGTGTGACTGGTATGGCTAAAAGTGTCTGATATTAGTTTTAAATTGACATTAACTTTAGAAAACAACACTACTAACATACTGAAAACTAAGAAAACTCTTTCATATTGTTTTGATACATTAGGAAAATGATCCATGAGTCATATGTGACATGTACGAATCATCCACACCTCAATCCAACGCATGGTGTTATTGGTATGGATAAAAGTGTCTGATATCAGTTTAAAATTGACATTAACTTTAGAAAACAACACAAGTGATATACGATAAACTGATCAAATTCGTTCGGATTGTTTTGATACTATATGAAAA
Source organism: Viscum album (assembly GCA_963277665.1). Classification (NCBI taxonomy): domain Eukaryota; kingdom Viridiplantae; phylum Streptophyta; class Magnoliopsida; order Santalales; family Viscaceae; genus Viscum; species Viscum album. The sequence continues at coordinate 1,737,263,779 of OY728133.1, forward strand.
TGATCTATGAGTCATTTGTGACGTGTAAGAATCAACCACACCTCAATCTGATGCACGGTGTGACCGGTATGGATAATAGTGTCTGATATCAGTTTCAAATTGACATTAACTTTAGAACACAACACAAGTGACATACGAAAAAATGAGCAAACACGTTCGGATTATTTTGATACGATAGTACAATGATCCATGTGTCATTTGTGACGTGTACAAATCAACTGAACCTCATTCTGACGCACAGTGTCACCGGTATGGATAAAAGTGTCTGATATCAGTTTGAAATTGAAATTAACTTTAGAAAACAATAGAAGTGACATACAAAAAACCAAGAAAACATGATCAGATTGTTTTTATAGTTTAGGAAAACAATCTATGAGTCATTTTTGAGGTGTAAGAATCAACCGCACCTTAATCCAATGCACGGTTTGACCAGTATGGATAAAAGTGTCTGATATCAGTTTTATATTGACATTTACTTTAGAAAACAAAACAAGTGACAAACAGAAAACTGAGAAAATGCGTTTAGATTATTTTGATACATTAGGAAAACTATCCATGAGTCATTTTTGGGGTGTACGAATCGACAACACCTCAATCAAATGCACGGTGTGGCCAGTATGGCTAAAAGTGTTTTATATCAGTTTGAAATTGACTTTAACATTAGAAAACAACAAAAGTGACATACCGAAAACCTAGGAAACGCCTTCGGATTGTTTTTATAATTTATTACAATGATCCATGAGTTATTTTTGATGTGTAAAAATCAACCGTACCTAAATCCGATGCATGGTGTGGCCGGTATGTCTAAAAGTGTCTGATATCAGTTTCAAATTGACATTATCTTTAGAAAACACTACTACTGACATATGGAAAACTGAGAAAACACCTTCATATTGTTTTGATACTTTAGTAAAACGATCCATGAGTCATTTTTGACGTGTATTAATTGATCGCAAATCAATCCGACACATGGTGTGATCAGTATGGATAAAAGTGTCTAATATCAATTTGAAATTGATATTAACTTTAGAAAACAACAATACTGACAAAAGGAAAACTGAGCAAACTTGTTTAGATTGTTTTGAAACTTTAGGAAAAGAATACATGAGTGATTTTTGAGGTGTATAAATCAACCACACCTCAATCCGACACACGGTGTGTCCGGTATGAAAAAAGTGTCTGATATCAGTTTTAAATTGACATTAAATTTAGAAAACAATACATGTGACATACGAAAGGCCAATAAAATGAATTTGGATTGTTTTGATACTTTAAGAAAACGTTAAATGGGTCATTTTTGAGGTGTAAAAACAAACTGAACCTCAATCCGATGCACGGCGTGATCGGTATGTCTAAAAGTGTCTAATATCAGTTTGAAATTGACATTAACTTTAGAAAACAACACAAGTGACATACGAAAAATGGATCAAATGCATTTGGATTGTTTTGATACATTAGGACAATGATCCATTAGTCATTTTCGATGTGTAAGAATCAACTGAACCTCAATCCGATGCACAGTGTGATCAGTATGGCTAAAAGTGTCTATTATTAGTTTCAAATTGACATTAACTTTAAAAAACAACACAAGTGACATACAGAAAACCGAGAAAATATGTTCAGATTATTTTGGTACTTTAGGAAAATGTTCCATGAGTCATATTCGAGGTGTATTAATTGACCACACCTCAATCCAATGCACGGTGTGACCGATATGGCTAAAAGTGTCTGATATCAGTTTGAAATTGACAATTACATTAGAAAACAACACTACTAACATGAGGAAAACCAAGAAAACACATTCAGATTGTTTTGATACTTTAGGACAACGATCCATGAGTCATTTGTGAGGTGTAAGAATCAACTGCACCTAAATTCGATGTATGGTGTGACCGGTATGGCTAAAAGTGTATGATATCAGTTTCAAATTGACGTTAACTTTGGAAAACAACACAAGTGACATGAGGAAAACGTGGAAAATTCATTCGTATAGTTTGGATACATTAGGAAAACGATCCCTGAGACATTTTTGACATGTACAGATCAAATTCACCTCAATCCAAGGCACAGTGTGACTAGTATGCCTAAAAGTGTCTGATATTAGTTTCAAATTGAAATTAACATTAGAAAACAAAACAAGTGACATATAAAAACTGAGACAACACATTATGATTGTTTTGATACATTAGTACAATGATCCATGATTCATTTATAACATGTAAAAATCAATCGAATATCAATCCAATTCATTGCGTGACTGGTCTGGCTAAAAGTGTCTGATATCAGTTTGAAATTGATATAACCTTTAGAAAACAACACAAGTGACATACAGAAAACATAGAAAACACATTTATATTGTTTTGATACTTTAGGAAAAAAATCCTTCAGTCATTCTTAAGGTGTACGAATCAATCACACCTCAATTTGATGCACAATGTGACTGTTATGGATAAAAGTGTCTGATATCATTTTCAAATTGACATTAACATTAGAAAACAACACAGGTGACATAAGGAAAACCTAGAACACATGTTCAGATTATTTCGATACATTAGGACCATGATCCATGAGTCATTTGTTAGGTGTATGAATTGACCACAGCTTAATCTAACACACAGTGTGACTGGTTTGGCTAAAAGTGTGTGATATTAGTTTCAAATTGATATTAACTTTAGAAAACAACATAGGTGACATATAGAAAACTGATAAAACGTGTTCAGATTGTTTTGATGCTCTAGGAAAACGATCCATGAGTCATTTTTGATGTGTATGAATTGACAGAACCTCAATCCAATGCACGGTGTGACTGGTATGGAGCAAAGTGTCTGATTTCAGTTTGAAATTGACATTAACATTAGAAAAAAACACTACTGACATATGGAAAACTGAGCAAATGCATTCGGATTGTTCTGATACTTTAGGAAAACGATCCATGTGTCATTTTTGAGGGTTAAGAATCAACTAAACATAAATCCGATGCACGGTGTGATAGGTATGGATAAAAGTGTCTAACATCAGTTTGAAATTGACAATAACTTTAGAAAAAAACACATTTGACATACGAAAAACTGAGTAAATGTATTCAAATTGTTTTGATACTTTAGGAAAATGACCCATGAGTCATTTTTGAGCAGTACAAATCAACCGAGCCTCAATACGATGCACGGTGTGACCAGTATGGCTGAAAGTGTCTGATATCAGTTTGAAATTGACATTAACTTTAGAAAACAACACAAGTGACATATGAAAAACCAGGAAAATGCGTTTGGATTGTTTTGATACTTTAGTACAATGATCCATGAGTCATTTTTGACGTGTAAGAATTAACCTCACCTCAATCTGATGCATGGTGTGACCGGTATGGCTAAAATTGTTTGATATCATTTTGAAATTGACATTAACTTTTAAAAAGAACATAAGTGACATACTAAAAACCTAGAAAAAGAATTTAGATTGATTAGAAACTTTAGGAAAATGATCCATGAGTCATTTTTGAGGTGTACAAATCAACCAAACCTCAATCCGACACACTGTGTGACCGGTATGGCTAAAAGTGTCTGATATCAGTTTGAAATTTACATTAACTTTAGAAAACAACAACACTGACATACGGAAAACTGAGAAAACACAGTAGGATTGATTTGATACTTTAGAAAAATGTTCCATGATTCATTTGTGATGTGTAAGAATCAACCACACCTCAATCCAATGCACTTTGTGACCGGTATGGCTAAAGGTGTCTGATATCATTTTCAAATTGACATTAACTTTAGAAAACCACACAAGTGACATACTGAAAACTGAGAAAATGCATTCGAATTGTTTTGATACTTTAGGAAAATGATCCATGAGTAATTTTTGATGTGTACGAATCAACCAGACCTCAATATGATGCACAACGTGGCCAGTATGGCTAAATGGGTCAGATATGAGTTTTAAATTGACATTAACTTTGGAAAACAAGACAACTGACATAAGAAAAACTTAGAAAAAACATTTTTATGGTTTTTATACTTTAGGAAAATGATCAATGAGTAATTTTTGACATGTAAAAATCAACTGCACCTCAATCTGACGCACGGTGTGACCGGTATGGCTAAAATTGTCTGATATCAGTTTGAAATTGACATTGACTTTAGAAAACAACAAAGGTGACAGATGGAAAACTGATGAAATGCATTCAGATTGTTTTTATGATTTAGGAAAATGATGCATGAGTCATTTGTGAGGTGTAAGAATCAACTGCACCTAAATTCGATGTACGGTGTGACCGGTAGGGCTAAAAGTGTCTGATATCAGTTTCAAATTGACATTAACTTTAGAAAACAACAATACTGACATATGGAAAACCGAGAAAATGTGTTTGTATTGTTTTGATACTTTAGTTCAACAATCCATGAGTCATATGTGACGTGTACGAATCAACCACACCTCAATCCGACACACGGTGTTATCGATATGACTAAAAGTGTCTGATATCAGTTTCAAATTGACATTAACTTTAGAAAACAACACAATTGTCATACGTAAAACTGAGAAAATGCATTCAGATTATTTGGATACTTTAGGAAAATGATCCATGAGTCATTTGTAACGTGTATGAATCAACCACACCTCAATCTGATGCATGGTTTGACCAGTATGTCTAATAGTTTCTGATATCTGTTTCAAATTGAATTAACTTTTGAAAACAACACAAGTGACATACACAAATCTAAGAAAACGCATTAGGATTGTTTTGATACTTTAGGACAATGATTCATGAGTCATTTTTGACGATTACAAGTCAAACATACCTCAATCTAATGCATGGTGTGACTAGTAAGGATAAAAGTGTCTTATATCAGTTTTAAAATTGACATTAACTTTAGATTACAACATGAGTGATAGAAAAAAAACCAAGAAAATGCATTAGGATTGTTTTTATAGTCTATGAAAAAGATCTATGAGTCATTTGTGAGGTGTAAGAATCAACCACACCTCAATCCGACGAACGGTGTGACCGGTATGGATAAAAGTGTCTAATATTAGTTTCAAATTGACATAAATAATAGAAAACAACAAAAGTGACATATGGAAAATGGAGAAAATGCATTCGGATTATTTAAATACATTAGTACAATGATCCATGAGTCATTTTTGAGGGGTACGAATCAACCGCACCTCAATCTGATACACAGTGTGACTGTTATTTCTAAAAGTGTCTAATATCAGTTTGAAATTGATATTAACATTAGAAAAAAAACAAATGTGACATTCAGAAAATGGAGAAAACACATTCAAATTGTTTTGATACATTAGGAAAATGTTCCATGAGTCATTTGTGACGTGTAAAAATCAACCACACCTCAATCCAACACATAGTGTGACTGGTATGGCTAAAAGTGTTTGATATCAATTTGAAATTGACATTAACTTTAGAAAACAACAATATTGACATACGAAAAACCAAGAAAATACATTCAGATTGTTTTAATACTTTAGGAAAACAATCCATGTGTCATTTTTGATGTTTAAGAATTTAGCACACCTCAATCTGACGCACGGTGTGACCAGTATGGCTAAAAGTGTATGATATTAGTTTGAAATTGACATTAACTTTAGAAAACAACACAAGTGACATAAAAAACCGACCGAACACATTCAGATTTTCTTTATACTTTATGAAAACAATCCATGAGTCATTTTTGAGGTGTACGAATGAACCACACCTCAATCCAACACACGTTGTGACCCGTATGGCTAAAAGTGTCTGATATCAGTTTGAAATTGACATTAACTTTTGAAAACAACACTTGTGACATATGAAAAACCAAGAAAATGCATTTGGATTGTTTTGATACTTTAGTACAACGATCAATGAGTAATTCGTAACGTGTATTAATCAACCACACCTCAATCTGATGTACGATGTGACTGGTATGGCTAAGAGTGCTTGATATCACTTTGAAATTGACATTAACTTTAGAAACAACAGATGTGACATACGAAAAACCAAGCAAACGAATTTGGATTGTTTTTATACTTTAGGAAAACTATCCATGAGTCATTTTTGTGGTGTATGGATTAACCATACTTCAATCCAATGAACGGTGTGACCGGTATGGAAAAAAGTGTCTGATATCAGTTTGAAATTGATATTAAATTTAGAAAATAACACTACAGACATACAGAAAACCCAAAAAATGCATTCCGATTGTTTTTATACTTTAGTACAATGATCCATGAGTCATTTGTGACATGTAAGAATCAACCCCACCTCAATCTGACGCACAGTGTGACCAGTATGGAAAAAATTGTGTGCTATCAGTTTGAAATTGACATTAACTTTAGAAAAAAAACAAGTGATATACGGAAAACTAAGAAAATGCATTCTAATTATTTTGATACTTTATGAAAATGATCCATGTGTCATTTTAGAGGTTCAAAAATCGACCTCACCTCAATCCGACACATGGTGTGACTGGTATGGGTAAAAGTGTCTGATATTAGTTTCAAATTAACATTAACTTCAGAAAACAACACAAGTGACATATGAAGAACCGAGAAAACGCGTTCGGATTGTTTTGATACTTTAGGACAATGATCCATGAGTCATTTTTGAGATGTAAGAATCGACCGCACCTCAATCCAATGCACGGTGTGACCGATATGGCGAAAAGTGGCTGATATCGGTTTCAAATTGACATTAACATTAGAAAACAACAAAAGTGACTTACGGAAAACTGAGCAGATGCATTTAAATTGTTTTGATACTTTTTTAAAATGATCCATGAGTACTTTTTTATGTGTACAAATTGACCACACGTAAATCTGACGCACAGTGTGACCGGTATGGCTAAAAGTGTCTGATATCAGTTTGAAATTGGAATTAACTTTAGAAAACAACACTACTGACATACAACCAACCGAGAAAATGCGTTCGGATTGATTTTATACTTTAGGAAAATGATCCATGAATCATTTATGAGGTGTACTAATTTACCACACCTCAATCCAAGCCACGGTGTGGCCGATATGTCTAAAAGTGTCTGATATCTGTTTGAAATTGACATTAACTGTAGAAAACAACACTAGTGACATACACAAAACCGAGCAAATGCATTCCGATTATTTTGATACTATAGGAAAACCTTCCATGAGTCATTTTTGTAGTATACGAACCGACCACCACTTAATCCTAAAAACGGTGTGACTGGTATGGCTAAAAGTGTCTAATATCAGTTTGAAATTGACATCAACTTTAGAAAACAACACAAGTGACATACAGATAACTCATCAAATGCGTTCAAATTGTTTTGATACTTCAGGAAAATGATCCATGAGTTATTTTTGATGTGTAAAAATCAACCGCACCTCAATCTGACGCACGGTGTGATTATTATGGCTAAAAGTGTCTGATATCAGTTTCAAATTGACATTAACTTTAGAAAACAACACGAGTGACATAACGAAAATGGATCAAATGCATTTATATTGTTTTGATACTTTAGGAAAATTATCCACGAGTCATTTTTTAGGTGTAAAAATTAACGTCACCTGAATCAGATGCATGGTGTGTCCGGTATGGCTAAAAGTGTCTAATATCTGTTTGAAATTGACATTAACTTTAGAAAACAACACTACGGACATATAGAAAACCAAGAAAATCCATTCGGATTGTTTTGATACTTTAGGACAATGATACATGAGTCATTTTTGATATAGAAAATTGACCACACCTCAATCCGACGCATGGTGTTACTTGTATGGATAAAAGTGACTGATATCAATTTTAAATTGACATTAACTTTAGACAAAAACACAAGTGACATAAAAAAATAGCAAACATGTTCGAATTGTTTTGATACATTAGGAAAAAGATCCCTCAGTCATTTGTGACGTGTACGAATCAATCGCACCTCAATCTGACGTATAGTGTGACTGGTATTGCTAAAAGTGTCTGATATCTGTTTCAAATCCACATTAACATTAAAAAAAACAAAAGTGATATACGAAAAACCAAAAAAATTTGTTCAGATTGTATTGATACTTTAGGACAATGATCCACGAGTCATTTGTGACGTGTACAAATCATCCGCACCTCAATCTAATGGACGGTGTGACCGGTATGGCTAAAAGTGTCTGAAATTAGTTTCAAATTGACATAAACTTTGCAAAACAACACTAATGACATATGGAATACTGAGAAAATTCATTATGATTGTTTTTATACATCATGAAAATGATCCATGAGTCATTTTTGATGTGTAAGAATCGACCTCTCCTCAATTCGATGCACAGTGTGACCGGTATGGCTAAAAGTCTCTGGTATCAGTTTCAAATTGACATTAACATTAGAAAACAACACTACTGACATATGTAATACATAGAAAACGTGTTTTGATTGTTTTGATACTTTAGGAAAACGATACATGAGTCATTTGTGACGTGTATGAATCAACCACACCTCAATCAGATGCACGGTCTGACCAGTATGGCTAAAAGTGTTTGATATCAGTTTGAAATTGACATTAACTTTAGAAATCAACTTGAGTGACATACAAAAAACTGAGAAAACACATTCGGATTGTTTTGATACTTTTGGACAACTATCTATGATTAATTTGTGAGGTGTATTAATCGATCTAACCTCAACTATAGCATCCCGCCTTTTTATCACATAAACATTCATTACATTTTACAAAACAGAGGATCTTTAAGGTTTAGTGTCTTGGAAACCAGGAACTTAAAACATGAAAACATAAAACATTCTTCTTAAACCCTTGAAAGTCTTATCCTCATGTTCATCCTAGGTTCATTACTGCATCTCATAACCAGGGGACATACATCAAAAGAAAGGGTGAGCAGAAGGCCCATTAAGGGAAACAGGGGAAATCATTTAACATGTGAACTTGGGATACATCAACAATGTCATGAAAAAGAACTTTAAGGCATGAGAAAGAAATCATGAGGCATATCATAATAAAAATAACGTTTTTCATAACTTGAATATGTGGCTACAACATTTAATATTGACAATCATTCCATTTCACCAAGGTCCATCCCCAAGATGTCATTAAAAATTACCAAGGTTATTCACCAAGGTATCAGTCTAAAAGGTCATCTCTAGAGATTTAGTCTTTACCCAATTCAATGGAGCGCTATCAGGGAGCACCCTTGAAATGTATTTATTATCATGTGAGCCACATATATTTTCATCAATCATTTCATAAACAACCCATATGGCATAAAAGAATTGGGTTTCATTTCATAACGTTTTAAAACTACTTTAAAGACATGATCTTTATGTCACTTTAAGCCCACAGAAAGGGAAAGTGGGTCTTATGTATGTAAATACCAGAATTAAAATAGAACCAATTGGTATATATGTGAATACCCCTATAGAAGATATATCTTTGAGTATTCACTTAATTAAATAAAATAACTTTATAAAAAGAGGGAGACATTTTGAGACCGATATTCTGCAACATAACAGCTATGTTTCGGGGTTTTAGAAATCATTGAAAAGAGAGGGGACCAAGGCCAAACATTCATAAATGATCCATAAAATAGTATGGGGACATAATATAAAGTATTTTAGAACATGGTAATGAAATTTTAAAGATATACCATATGAAATGAAGAACATGAAAGGAAGACAAAAATAAGATTTCTCTTATGAAAATTCGACAGCCTAATAACGTCACTTAAACTTCAACAAAAATGAATTGACGAGATAAAATACGGTATCTCATCATATGAACGTAGAAGATAAGTATGATAGATATAGATATCATACCCCAACATAATAAAAATGAACTTGAAACACTTGACAAGAAAATAGAACTTGAAAATGAAAAGGGCGAAGGAATCCGTTACAAAAAATTTGGCAGCCTAACGGCACCACTTTAACATTCATAAAACGAAATGATGAGAGTAAGAGGGGGTCTCTCATAATATGAAAATAAAAAGGATAGTATAATTAATATAAAATAACATCCTACAACATAAGAACATGGAGCATAAATGAAATGACATAAAAGAGATCACTTGAATAGAAAGAGAGGGGTTGGATCCCTTACCTTAAAACGTAACTCTTAAAACTCAAAGGTTGGGACCTCGATGGATTGAGGGAACCTTGGGAGGAATCCTTGGGAGGTAATGAGACTAGATCTTTTTTGGGGGAGAGTTGGGAGTCGAATGGATGAGAGGATGGCTTGGTATTTATAGGGAAAGTGAGGGGACAAGGCATTAATGGCCAAGGGACACCTCATTGGTGGTTTTGGCACAACCATGGGTTTTCCCATGGTATTTTCCCATGGAATTGGCCACTTGGTACACCTCATACCTTATCATACTATTAATAAGTCGACCATATTGATTACATACTTAATACATCACTTAATGATGTCATTAAACACTCGTAACTTAGAAACTGTATTTTCACTATTCATCGAAAATTCAACTTTCTCAGAAAAATCCCAAAATTTCACCTTAACCAAATATAGATGCTCTGATTTCAAAAATGAACTTCATTTTAAAAAAATAATTTTCTAAATATTTTTAGTTTAATTTTTAAATAAATACACAATTCACTGAAAATTCATTTTTTTCAGAAAAATCCCAAAAAATTACCTTAACATAATATCGATGCTCTGAGTTCAAAAATGAAATCCATTTTATTAAAATAATTTTCTAAATAATTTTAATTTAATTTGTAATTAAAAAACACTATTCACTCAAAAAAACTAATACTTGACTAATAATTTATGAAACCATTATCTAAACATTTTATTGAATCTCATTACTTAATCAAGGTGCCTAGATTATATTAATAATTTCTTTAAGTGAGATTACTAATCAATTTGGTCACATTACAAATCCTAAGCATAAAATCACTATTCATAATTTACTATTTATCAAAAATCAAGTTGATCTTATCAGAATCTAAATTTTGTACTGAACATAAATGTAGAAGACCATTTTTTGAAAAACATTACACATTTTTAATTATTTAAGGTTTACGAAATCATTTTTAAAATATCCTTTTTCTAAATTTCATAAAAAATATGCACACTATATTTATCCGGTCATTTGAAATTTCATAAACTTCATCATAAGAAGAAATCCCAATTTTTATTTAAAACAAAGGATTATACAAGGTAGTTACGGTCTCCTTATATAGCCCCTTATCACACCAGCATAGGACCTAAGTGTAAGGTGTTCTAAGGTGAGAGAATCCGATGGAGGCTCGACCAACATTGCACGAGTAGTAATTTCTATCAGTTTGGACTTCTCGCGAAGGCGATTCTGTTCTAGCTTCACACGATGAAGTTCGTCTTGGGTTTGGTCCAGAGAAAAGCCCAGTGGTGCTACCTCCTTCCCATGTTCTGTTAGATGGGCTTCGATCGATCCAATAATACTGGGTAAGGCCATCGAATCTTCATTCTATATTAATTAACCAAGATTACTTGTATTTAGAGACAATAATCGAAACTTTTAGTTTCCAGTGGTCATATTGACCAATGGTAATATAATAGTCAAAACCCAACAGTCTCATTTTAATAATACTCATGTTATAAAATGAAATAGTTTTTCTGAGTATAAAAAATAAAATAACACACAAAATTAGGAAACAAGATTTATTCAAAATTTAGGGTCGTTACAATCTTCCCCTCTTAAGAAATTTCGTCCTCGCAATTTTTAAAATTGGGTTTTGAAATTTCATTGAAAGTCCCCCATCGTAAAAGGATTCAGTAAAACTATTACTTTAAAAGAAATAAAGGGAAGTAAAAAGGTCACCTGAGTTAACCGACACTAGGATTCCATGTAGGAAAACATGGACACGGAGGAGAAAACAAAGGGTCATGTTCTGAGGGAGAGTGATAGAAAACGTGATTAGGAGAAAGTTAACCACGAGAAAATCCCAAACATATGATGTGTGTAAACGATCTTTAATTACCTAGTAGGAAATGTAAACCGACAATATTTTTGTTTTACGTTCCTTTTCTTAATTTTGAGGAATTCATTTAATTCATAGAACAAAAAATAAGGAAATATACCTACCTTCAAGTAGTGTTTCATCCTTTAATAAGTTTCTACCATAATTAATACTTTCTCCAGATGATGAGCATTCAAAAACACTTGGTCTCATCAAAACACAAGAATCATCTTCTTGAGAGTCACATAATCCACAAAAGATTAACTATCAATTTCTTTTATCTTTAATCATTTTCCTAAAAAATAGAAAGGGTAATATAAAATGACTCTTCAAAAATAAATAACCCTTGAGGAAGGGAAACTACTTTTAAATCTTCAAAGCTCCATGGTACTACCCAAAGTTCATCATAGGCCATTCCATAAATAACAGTCCTTAAAATTCCTCAAAATAAACCAAACTAAGATTGAAACCCAAATACAAGAAGGATTTGATAACAGTCTTCCAAAATAAACTTCATTGTTCATCTCCAAACAACATCGACCACTCCTAACATCTTATAAAAAAAGTAGCTAACCTAAACATATTTTACCCAATATAGGTTAATCATTTCTATAAGTAACCTAAATTACTATAAGTCCACCTTAAATTCATCGATTCTTCAAAATATAAGTCAACCTTACTCCTCAATGAAAATACCGTAGTAATCTATTTACCTCGATCATATAGGGTCCCCAAAATAGTGAACGTCTTCCAAAATAATAATAATCTTTTAATCCCCTAATCATCTCTGTCATATTAATACAGCAATCGTCGCATTTCCTATCACATTGGTTTTTGGGACATGTTCTTCCATTTCCCACCATTAACTAAGAAGAGAAAGTATAATTAGGGGCTTAAATACTTAGCCAACAATCATGAAAAGGAACACAAAGCATATAAGGATAACTTGTAGAAGAAAATTATACCCTAACTTGTGATCCCCTAGGTTTCAAACTAGGTTATCCATGATCGTATATTCTTATGTGAATCATTATTTTATTTTATCTTTTTTTCTTTAATAATGGTTCATACTAAGCTTATGAATTTACCAAAGCATATCCCCCAGGAGTGTCGCAACCAAGAGTGTAGAAAGGCCCATTTTTGTGTACCAGCTCCCGTTCGAGTCTAGATCAAAGAGGTGTTATCGGGTTTTACCCCTATTTATATATGTTCCAGAGCCACCTCTACCTGCTCGTATCCAGACAGGGATGTATTTTCTTGGCAACCCATTACTTGATACTCACCAAAATACCAGGAACATTTCCTATATTTAAACTTTTATATAGGGTTATTCCTAGAGTTTTCATATCCTAATTTCCTCAAACAACTAAACCATCCTTTGATACCAACTATACCATCCCGCCTTTTTATCACATAAACTTTCATTACATTTTACAAAACCGAGGATCTTTAAGGTTTAGTGTCTTGGAAACCAGGAACATAAAACATGAAAACATAAAAAATTCTTCTTAAAATCTTGAAAGGCTCATCCTCATGTTCATCCTAGGTTCATTACAGCATCTCCTAACCTGGGGACATACATCAAATGAAAGGGTGAGCAGAAGGCCCAGTAAGGGAAACAAGGGGAAACATTTAACATGTGAACTTGGGATACATCAACAATGTCATGAAAAAGAACTTTAAGGCATGAGAAAGAAATCATGAGGCATATCATAATAAAAATAACGTTTTTCATAACTTGAATATGTGTCTACAATATTTAATATTGAAAATCATCATGTTTCACAAAGGTCCATCCCCATGGTGTCATTAAAAATTACCATGGTTATTCACCAAGGTATCAGTCTAAAAAGTCATCTCTAGAGATTATGTCTTTACCCAATGCATTGGAGCGCTATTAGGGCGCACCCTTGACATGTCATTATTATCATGTGAGCCATATATATCATCATCAATCATTTCATAAACAACCCATATAACATAAAATAAATGGGTTTCATTTCATAACGTTTTAAAACTGCTTTAAAGACATGATCTTTATGTCACTTTAAACCCATGGAAAGGTAAAGCAGGTCTCAAGTATGTAAATATCAGAATTTAAAATAGATAAACTTGGTATATATGTGAATACCACTATAGAAGAGAGATATTTGAGTATTCACTTAATAAAATAACAGAACATTAGAAAAAGAGTGAGGCATTTTGAGACGGAAATTGTGCAGTATAACAGCTATGTTTCGGGGTTTTAGAAAACATTGAAAAGAGAGGGGACATGGGTAAAACATTCATAAATGACCCATAAAGAAGTATGAGAACATAATATAAAATATTTGAGAACATGGTAATGAAATTTTAATGATATACCATATAAAATGAAGAACATGAAAGGAAGACAAAAATAAGATTTCTCTTATAAAAATTCGGCAGCCTAACGACGTCACTTAAATTTCAACAAAAATGGATTGACAAGATAAAATAGGGTCTCTTATAATATGAACATAAAAGATCAGTATGATAGATATAGAGATCATACCCCAACATAATAAAAAGGAACTTGAAAGACATGACAAGAAAACAGAACTTGAAAATGAGAAGGGTGGAAGATTTCGTTATAAAAATTCCGGCAGCCTAACGGCCCCACTTAAACATTCATAAAACTAAATGATGAGAGTAAGAGGGGGTCTCTCATCATATTAACATAAAATGGAAATTATAATTAATATAAAACAACATCCTACAACATGAGAACATGGAGCATAAAATAAATGACATAAAAGAGATCACTTGAAAAGAAAGAGAGGGGTCAGATCCATTACCTTAAAGCGTAACTCATAAAACTCAAATTTTGGGACCTTGAGGGCTTGGGGGATCCTTAGGAGAACTCATTGGGAGGTAATGAGACCAGATATTCGTTGGGGGGAGTTGGGAGTCCAATGGATGAGAGGATGGCTTGGTATTTATAGGGAAAGTGAGGGGACAAGGCATTAATGGCCAAGGGACACCTCATTGGTGGTTTTGAAAAAACCATGGGCTTGCCCATGGTATTTTCCCATGGTATTGGCCACTTGTGACACCTCATACCTTATCTTACTATTAATAAGTCGACCATATTCAT
The DNA here is from genome assembly GCA_963277665.1 of Viscum album. NCBI lineage: Eukaryota > Viridiplantae > Streptophyta > Magnoliopsida > Santalales > Viscaceae > Viscum > Viscum album. The sequence goes on from OY728133.1 coordinate 1,737,278,817, forward strand.
TACATACTTAATGCATCATTTAATGATGTCATTAAACACCTGTAACTTAAAAAGTGTATTTTCACTATTCATCGAAAATTCAACTTTCTCAGAAAAATCCCAAAATTTCACCTTAACCAAATATAGATGCTCTGATTTCAAAAATGAACTCCATTTTATAAAAATAATTTTCTAAATATTTTTAATTTAATTTTTTAAAAAATACACTATTTACCAAAAACTTAAGTTTTTAAAGAAAAATCCCCAAAAATTACCTTAACATAATATCAATGTTCTGAGTTCAAAAATGAAATACATTTTATAAAAATAATTTTCTAAATACTTTTAATTTAATTTTTATTTTAAAAATACTATTAACCCGAAAAAAACTAATACTTGACTAATAATTTAGGAAACCGTTATTTAACCATTTTATTGAATCTCATTACATAATCAAGGTGCCTAGATTATATTAATTCTATCTTTAAGTAAGATTACTAATCTATTTGGCCACATTACTAATCCTAATCATAAAATTACTTTTCATAATTTACTATTTATCAAAAATCAAGTTGATCTTATTAGTCTCTAAATTTCGTAGTAAAGATAATTGTAGAAGACTATTTTTTGAAAATCATTACACATTTTTTATTATTTATGGTTTACATAAACATTTTTAAAGTATCCTTTTTCTAAAATTCATCAAAAATAGGCATACTATATTTATCCGGTCATTTGAAAATTCATAAACTTCATCATAAGAAGAAATCCCAATTTTTATTTAAAACAAAGGATTACACAAGGCAGTTACGGTCTCCTTATATAGCCCCTTATCACACCAGCATAGGACCTAAGTTTAAGGTGTGATAATGTGAGAGAATCTGAGGGAGGCTCAGACAACATCGCACAAGTAGTAATTTCTATCAGTTTGAACTTCTCGCGATGGAGATTCTGTTCAAGCTTCCTATGATGATGTTCGGCTTGGGTTTGGTCCAGAGCAAAGCCCAGTGGTGCTACCTCCTTCCCAAGTTCTGTTATATGGGCTTCGATCGGTCCAGGACTACTGGGTGAGGCCATCGAATCTTCTTTCTATATTAATTAACAAATATTACTTGTATTTATAGACAATAATGGAATCATTTTTTTCCAGCGGTCATATTGAACAATGGTAATATAACAGTCAAAACCCAATAGTCTCATTTTAATTATACTCATGTTATCAAATGAAACAGTTTTGTTGAGTATAAAAAATAAAATAACACACAAAATTAGGAAACAAGATTTATTCAAAATTTTGGGGTGTTACATCAACCTAATGCACAATGTGACCGGTATGGGTAAAAGTGTCTGATATCAGTTTCAAATTGACATTAACTTTTGAAAACAACACATGTGACACACAGAATACCGAGAAAACACAATAGGATTGTTTTGATACTTTTGGAAAATGATCCATGAGTCATTTGTGACGTGTACGAATAAACCGCACTCAATCTGATGCATAGAAAGACCAGTACGGCTAAAAGTATCTGATATCAGTTTCAAATTGACATTAACTTTAGAAAACAACCCAAATGACAAATGGAAAACCAAGAAAACACATTAGGATTATTTTGATACTTTATGAAAATGATCCATGAGTCATTTGGGGTGTGTATGAATCAACCGCACCTCAATCTGACGCACGTTGTGACCGATAAAGCTTTTTATTAGATAAATAATCAGTATTTATTAAACGAGATAAATAATACAAAAACATATTGATTTTACATTATTCCCTTTCATTGTTATTAGAATGAATACATTTGAGTTTAACATTTCCATATTTTAGTTTCACATTTCCATATTAGTGTTTTATTTCCTATTGATGTTTTAATTTATTTAATTAGTGTGTTACTAAAAAAAAGTTTGTTTTCTTCTATAGGTGAATTTTTTTTCCTTGAGCTCAGATGCTCTGTTCGACAACAAATACCGTAGAAGACAATTTTTTAGGAAGGATCACAGATATCAATGGATGAAATATTAATGTTTATAACTGTTGTTGGATAATTGTAATTGTAACCATGTATAACATTGTTTGAAATGTATATAGCAGTGTGTTTTTTGTATTCATGTTGTTAAGTAAATATATATATCTTTGTTTGTCAAAATATTTTGTGCGGGTGCTATTTTGTGCAGGTGTGCAGGAGGTATTTTGTGTAGGTGTGTAGGTGCTAGTTTGCGCAGGTGTGCAGGTTCTGGTTTTGCAGGTGTAGGGGAAGGTGCCTTTATCAACATTTTTTTAGCACTGATTAAGGACACCTTTAACAGCGCTAAAAGAGCGCTGCTAAAGGGACCTATTATCAGTGCTCAAGATAGCTTTGATAAAGGCACCCCTTTATCATTGTTAGAGAAGCGATGTTAATGACATCGTAGATATGGGGGGGGGGAGTCCCCTTTATCAGCACTCCGAAAAGTACTGATAAACCTCACATTTATCAGCGCTTTTGGAGTGCTGATAAAGGGTACCCCTTTTATCTACGACGGAATTAAAAGCACTTTTCTAGCGCTATTAATGTCAGTTTTTAGTGATGATAAAAGGGAATGTTGTAGTAGTGTAGGATGGAAAAACAATTCATAGAATTGAGGCACCTGGATGACTCAGTGGCTTCTTGTGAAGAAAAGTTCACTCGACTGGAATGTTATGCACCAAATTTCATCTAAGATCTTAATAGTAAGATAAATCTATTTTACTCAAGACTGAAGCCACAATATCAAAGATTGTTAGCCTCTCATGAGTTCAAAAGTTATCAAAAACTTGTTCGATGTGCAGAGAAGGTGAAAATTGAGTTTTCCGATGATCAAGTGTTCTTTGAAAAACAACAAAATAAGAGGTCCAGTTGGTAGGAAAAGGGGAAGAATTCATCAATGAATCCTAGAGGTATGAAAATTAAATATCCAACTTGTGAAAAGTGTGGTAAAAATTATCCAGGAGAATGTTTATCAATGTCTGAAAAGTGCTTCCGGTGTGGTAAGTCTGGTCATATTACTCATAACACTAAGTAAGCTGACCAAGAAGGCAATGAAAATCCATCAGTAAGATGTTTTATGTGTAATGAAATGGGTCATTATGCAAATGAGTGTCCAGAGAAGAACCCAACTGATGGAAAGCAGCCAGACTACAAGCCAAAAGGGGTGGTGAAATCCTTTCCAACAACTTCAGCAGATGTTGGGCCATCGAATTAAGTAGTATCAAGTACACTGTTTGTTTGTTCAGATTATGCCAATGTGTTGTTTGATTCAGGGTCTATAGACTCTTTCATTTCTGAGAAGTTTTCTAGAAAATTGGGAATTCTATCTCATGATATGAATACTAAACTTATTTTTAAAACACCTGGAGGAAATGTTGAGACCAAAAGAAATTATAAGAACTTTCATGTCCTTGTGTGTAGAAAAAACATGCCTGAAAACCTTATTGTTATGCCTCTAGTATAGTTTGATGTTATTTTTGTCATGGATTGGCTTTCTTTTTATCATGATAAGATTGATTGAATAGGTAAAGAAGTTTATTTTCATAAATATTTACAGTTTGTGTACGATAATGAACCCATTCTTTTGATAACATATCAGGAATCTGAGAAACTAGTAAAAGATGGAAATGAATGTTACCTTGCACATATTGTTGAAAATAAAGAAACTGTTCAGATTAATGATGTGCCAGTGGTAAATGAGTACCTAGATGTTTTTCTTGCTGATTTTCCTGGAATAATACATGATCGGGATGTTGAATTTACTTATGACTTAGTTCCTCATGTTAAGCCAATTTCAAAACCCCCTTATCGAATGGCTCAAATTGAACTTTTAGTGTTAAATAAGAAATTGGAGGAGTTATTAGTTAAAGGTTTCATTCGACCTAGAACATCACCATGGGGTTATCCCGTATTGTTTACTAAAAATAAAGATGGTTTAATGAGACTTTGCATTGATTATAGAGCATTAAATAACATCACTGTTAAGAAAAAGTATCATTTGCCTCATATCGATGATTTGTTTGATCAGCCATAGGGAGATCAGTATTTTTCGAAGATTGATTTGAGGTAGTGGTTACATCAGTTGAAAGTAAAGGAATCAGCCATTCTGAAGACCGTGTTCCATACAAGATATTTCCATTATTAATTTGTAGTTAAGCCTTTTGGGTTAACCAATGCACCTGCTGTATTCATGGATCTTATGAACATAATTTTCTTTGAGTTCTCGGATAAGTTTGTGGTTGTGTTCATTGATGATATTTTGGTTTATTCAAAAATTAAGAAGGAACATGAAAGTCATATAAGGGTTATCTTGCCAGCCTTAAAAGAGAAGAAACTATTTGGGAAATTCAGCAAGTGTGAATTTTGGTTACAAAATTTTTTTCCTTCGTCACATTGTTTTAAAAAATGGCATAAGGGTTGATCCTGCTAAGACAAAATCTGTTGAAGAATGGACAAGACCAACATATATAACCAAGATCCGTAGTTTTCTTGGTTTGTTAGTTTATTACTAGAGGTTTGTTGAAATATTTTCATGCTTATCTAGTCCAATGAATAAGCTAACTCGAAAAGGAGTTATGTTCTTTTGGACAAAAGAATTTGATGATTGTTTTCAGGAATTGATAAGATGATTGGTGAATGATTTAGATTTAGGACTGACTTCCACAAATGGTTAGTTTGTTATCTACAGTGATGTTTCGTTGAAAGGACTTGGTTGTATACTTATGTATAATGATAAGGTAATTTTGTATGCTTCACGTCTGTTGAAACCCCATGAGTTAAATTAACCTACACATTATTTGGAATTAGCTGCTGTTGTATATTTCTTTAAAAATTTTGAGGAATCATTTGTATGTTGTGAAGTGTGAAATATATACCGATTAAAAATTCTTGAAGTATATATTCAGTCAAAAAGAATTGAACAAGAGATAGAGGATATGGTTGGAATTAATCAAGGATTATGATTTCATGATCCATTACCATCCGGGAAAATCAAATAAAGTGGTGGATGCTTTGAGTCAAAAAAGTAATGCTTCATTAACCATGCTATATTAGGAAAAAGATCTTTGGTTTTTGATCTGATGAACTTTGGTATAGAAGTTGTTGGTGCAGGAAATTCTTCTGTTTTGTTTCAGGTGTTAGTGAAGTCATCTCTTTTTGAAAGAATAAAGCATGTGCAGAAAGAAGACAGTGAGTTTCATAAAAATGTGGAGTTGGTTCAGAAGGGAATGTTTCCTGAATTTAACATGGATAATGATTGTGTTTTGAGGTTTGGGAAGAGATTATGTGTTACTTTATATTCACAGTTGAAGAATGAGTTGTTATGTGAAGCCCATAGTTCTTTGTTTTCAGTTCATCCTGGTAGTACTAAGATGTACAGAGAACTTTGGGAGTATTACTAGTGGGATGGAATGAAAATAGATGTTGCTGATTTTACTGTGAATTATTTGACTTGTCAGCAGGTTAAAGCAGAGCGACAATTACCGAAAGGGATTTATCAGCCTTTACTAGTTCAGAGTGGATATGTGAAAATATATCAATGGACTAACTTGTGGGATTACTGAAGACTTCTTGCGTTAATAATGCAGTCTGTGTTATTGTTTATCAATTGACTAAATCTACTAATTTAATTTCTATTTGAGATACTTTTGTCTCTAGATCGACTTGCTCGGTTTAATGTTAAAGAGATAGTTAGGTTGCATGGAGTTCCCCTCTCCATTGTATCTAATCGTGATCCAAGGTTTACTTCTAACTTTTGGATAGGCCTTCGGAAGTCGTTGGGAAATAAATTAAATTTTAGTACAACTTTTCATCCTTAATCAGATGTGTAGTCAGAATGAAAAACTCATACCTTGGAGGATAATCTACGTGCTTGTTCACTGGATTACCAGTTAAGTTGGGACCAACATCATTCTTTTGTTGAATTTTCATATAATAACAGTTTTCATGCCAGTATACAGATGGATCCATCTGAGAAATTATATATAAAGCATTTTCGAACACCAACTTTTTTGGAGGAACTCAGTGAAAGGAAGCTGAAGGGACAAGAATTGGCAGAAGAGATGGCAGAAAAAGTTCAGTTGATTCAGAAGCACATGATAATAGCTCAGAGAAAATAGAAAAGTTATGAAGATAATTGGAGGAAGGATGTTTCTTTTGAGGTAGGTGATCATGTCTTTTTCAAAGTTTCTCTTTGGAAAAGTGTGATGCATTTTGGTAAGAAAGAAAAGTTGAGTCCAAGGTTCATTGGACCTTATGAAATTTTGGAGAAAGTTGGATTAGTGGTGTACAGTGTGGCTTTACCTCCAAGTTTTTCCCAGGTACACAATGTTTTTCATGTTTCGATGTTGAGAGAGTATAGGCCCAATCCATCTCATGTTTTGAGCCCTGAGGTAGTTAAGTTGGAAGAGAATCTATATTATGAAGAAAAACCAGTTTAGATTCTTGACCGTAAAGGGAAAATGTTGTGGAATAAGGTTATTCAACAGGTAAAGGGTTTGTGGAAAAACTATATGATTGAAGAGGAAACATGAGAATCTGAAAATGCTATTAAGGATAAATACCCCCACTTATTTTGATAAGTGAATATAAATTGCGAGGATAAAATTTCTAAAAGGGGGGAAGGATGTAACATCCCAGGTAAATGAAGAATAATAGATTTTCATATTTATTAATATTTCTCAATTTAATATTAACTTTACTTTAAAAAGGATTATATGTTCGATAGCGTACCTGATACGCAACAACGGGTTTCTTTGAAATCTTACGTTGCACACTAACAATATAATATTATTATTTTAAATGGTAGTTAACTCCTAACTATTGTATTTGTGAGAATGAGAAAAAATAACTAAATATTTTTATACATGTTTGTTAAATTTATTTACATTTATCCAAAAAAATATAGAGGCTTAAAATGTGAATGAATCTAATTTTAAGCATAATTTGCATTAAAAGGCTGATTTACCGCCTTTTAATAGAGAACCCTCTTTAAATATAGTTTTGGTCAGTTTAATACATTTTATTTGACCAAATAAAATCCTTCTTTATAAGGGGGACATCAAAATTTACTTTTTGTATATTTTTTGAATTTTTCCGATGAAGTTCATTTTTTATTTATTAGTGAAAAATATTGTATTTTAATTTAAAACTGCATTTTAAATTAATTAATTTATATGGTTAGATTATATTTTTAATTGTTTTTAAAGTGTAATTATAATATATTTTTACCATTTTATCCAATTTTCGTAATTTAAATTAATTTCACTTTGAATGTGGACAAAGAGAAGTGTCAATCTTTTGATTTTTATGGTTTCTTAAAAACACGATATTTATTTTAACAACGAGAATTGATTTTAAATTAATTAATCCCGCATATATGTTTTGAATTTGAAAATATAGACATCATTTTTGAATATGGAATATCAAATAACATATAGGCTGAATTTTTGGTATTTTTCTGAAAGAAATCAATTTTTGATGAATAGTGAAACCACTTAGTGGTAGTTAAAAAACATACTTTTTCATTTAAATGAAAATTTACCACTTTTGTGAATTGAAATTTGAAACTTTGACATACATGTTTCTTATTATTAAGTTAAATTTGGTTCAATAATATGAAAATAATTTTTGGTGAATAGTAATTTTGACTTGTATTTACCGCAGTTAAAGGTAAATAGGGTAATTCAAGTTTATAAGAATATTATAAAAATTCAAAATTTACCTTAACACAGGTCCTAACCTTATTGGATGAGAAATGGCCGACCATGGGAATCTTTGGGTCTATTTTGGGACCCCATGGAGCCACTTATAAAAGATAATGACACTTTAGATTAATTACTTTAATGAAATGGAAAAAATGACATAATCAAAATTCATTTAGTAAAATAATTTTTATATGGTATTATATAAATTATATTTTCATCTATAATTTTTAATTGAAAATATATAAATATTTCCTACATCTGGTTTTTTTATAGTTTTTAGAAAACAAATAAATTAAATTATTTATGACATAATAATGATGTAGTGTTTACCTCATTAATAAAAGATTTAAATAAATTAGATTATAAATATTAAAATAAAATCCAAAACCTATCTAATTATTATTGGATGATATTATTTCGACTATGAGTCATCTTATCTTTGATGTTAATTATTTTTGGGCCTTTATACACCGAATATCATTATATAATAAAATAATATTATAACACTTTTTTAAAGAGCCCCTCCCCGCCCCCCTTATAGAAGGAGACTACTTATAACCAATTCCTCACACCTCTAAATCCTTTTGTCTCGTCCAAACTCTACCCAATTAATCTCCCTACATCCATCTACTCCTCCTATAAGCCTTAACATAGGCATAAGGCAATTCAAGAAGTCCTTTTGGTTCAAACCAATGGAAGTTACCCAAATTAAAGGTAACCGTTTCTCTTAACTTGTTTTCTTTTATTTTACTTCTCCAACCCCATAAACTCATTTTATTCCTATCTTTTTTAAAAAAAAGTATCCTCAATGTACTAGGATGTTTTTATGAGAATTATTTTAACTACACTTACACACACCTTCATCTAATGGGTGAAGAACATAATGTTTCTTTGGATGGAAAAATAACGCCTCACGAAATGATGATTGTTCGATTATCTCCTACCGCCTCTCATGGTGGAAATTATGATGGAAATGTATTTATATATGATATATATTATTTTTATGTTTTTTTATTCTTCTTTAATTTCCATTTATGTCATACTTTTATGGTTTTCATTATGGGTAAACATGATAATTTCATTTGAGGAAGTGTGGATTACCGCCCCTCAAAGTGATAAGACTCAGTCATACCATATGTGGTACATATAAAGGATAGATTTGATGATATAATATATGATACAATTATGTAATTATAATAATACTATGTATCATTATGTTTTAATTCCATTAAATATGAAATAGAAATGGAAGTAGTGTTCAAGCGTACGAACGACTTACCGTCTTCATGAACGGGGCATTTCATTTATTACATCTAACTGTTATGTACTATTATAAATACATGTATATTATAGATATATATGAAATATATGATATAAAAATCATGAATATCATTCTGGATATAATGAACCTTTGACCACATAAACAACATGTGATTACAACAAGTCCATTTTTGACTTAAGTACCAAATATCGAGAAAACAAAAATCATTAACTTAAAAGATTACATAATATTTACAACATGGTAATAAGTGATATAAAATGAATAATAAACTTGAAAAAGGTTCTTAAGCTAGTATAAATTAAAAATAATTTATCATTCATGAAGTTAAAGAATGACCGAGTCAAGTCGGACACAAGGTAAGGGACTTCTTCTCAATATCCTTTCATTGAGGCATATTTTGTTATGATACACAACATTCTTTTATACACTATATAGGAACCATTTAATTCTCAAAGGGAATATTTTTCTATGAGGTGTATTTATAAACAACATAAAGGAATGTTTCTTTTAACGTTAGCGGTGAAAACGACTTTTCCACCTCCGCGAGTATTATTTGATCTTTGCCTTCCTCAACAAGCCATAATGTTTTTAAAAGAAAATAAATACAATATACTCTTTTATGTATTTTGGAATTGAAAATGGTTTTGATAATGGATTTGTTATGTCAATATATTTAAGTGTTATATTATGATTGAAATGTGGAAATGTTTTCTTTCATTTAGATCTTATTTATGTCTTATGATTTTATAATGGTACTTGGAAATTTGACCGGTGGTTACATAATAAACCAGATGACAGGTGGTGCCTTGAATACCAGGATGGGTGGTTACGTTATAACCTCCAATACATTGGGTATGGAAGTCGGCCGTATGGATATTCCATTTAGTGATATGTGTGGAAGTTGACGTATGGTTATTCCATTTAAGTATGTTTATGGCCAAAGTTACCTTTATATGTTATGTTTTATTTATATGGGTAATATTTTGGTTATAAAAGGGTATGTAGTGATCTTATATTCAGTGAAGAGTATTTACTACTTCATAAAGATTAAAATCATTAACTATGTTAATTTTTTCATGGTTAACTTGTTGTCTTAAAAAACTAACAGTTTTCTTTCTTTGTATATCCCTTACTGAGCTTTTTATGCTCATCCCATGTTTTTAAAATGTTTTCATAGGACATAATGTTGAATAGGGTCAAGGATGGGATCAAGGAAAAGTCATGTTGTCTTAGACATGGAACTAGACATGACTCTTTTTGCAAGAGTTCATGTTTTGAAAAAATAATGGAAACATTGTAGAAGTGTTTACTTTGTAATCTTTGGAGATGTAATAATTATGTCCTAATTTTCTACAAATATAAACCTAAAAAGATCCTCAATGTGAATTATTCATTTAATTCAATATTATGTAAGATTTATGAACAATTCCTTGTATTATGAATTTTTAATGGTTCTTGGGAATTTTTTTTGTATACGGGTGGTTCCATGGTAAACCAAGGGTGGGTGAGCCCGAGATAGCTCTGCAACACATTGGGTAATGTGACAGATGTAAAAATTAATGTTTCTCCTAAGTTATTTAATTAATATATTGTGATGTTTATTCCAAATGTAACTACCTACATAATTATGAAAGCTATAATGAACATATGTTATGGATTCCAGAAGTATCTTTTATGTTTTACGATTTCTAAGTGTTATTCATAAATCTTATTATTTAATGAGGTAAGTTAAAAATATTTTGTTTTAAGGGACTAATGTTTTTCCTTCCTTGTTTTATAACCCATAATGAGATTTTTATACTCATCCCAAGTTATTTTTGAAAAGTTTTTCACCCAACTTAAAGATGAATTGGGTCAAGGTTGGGATAATGGAAAATTGATGCCATCAAAAACATAGAACTAGACATGGACAGTTTTTTCAAGAGTTTTTAATTTATAAAAAAATAGAAACTGAGTAAAAGTTTCTACTTTCTAATTTTGGAGATGTAATGTAATAGTGATGGCCTAATTCTCTAAAACTCTAAACCTGAAAATATCCTCACTGTGAATTATTCATTTAATTCAATATTATGTAATGTTTAAGGCCGAGTCTTTATAGTTGGTATCAATGGTCTATTTAGACAACTTTAGAAGTGATAATATTGTTAAATTAATGTACATAAATTAATTTATGTTCAAAATTAAATGATATAGAATTTAAATATTATTGTGTTTCTTCACCTATGATATTTATTTGTTTAGAATGGTTTTCCATAGAAGAAACAAGTCATCTATGATGGTATGACCTGAAGAGAAGACAAACTTCCAAACGGAAACATAAGAAGGTTGGAATCGGAACAGAACAATTTGTTGCAGTAATGTAATAGTTGAATCAGTCTCTGAATGGTGGTGGAATCCATGCATGAGATCATCCAGATCAACCACATAGGAACATGTTAGTAGTGGATCATTCCATGAGTCTACATACCCCATCATTCAGATGATCATCTTACCATGTGATTGAGGAAGGGTGGATTAAAGAACTGGTGAAGATTTTTGATGTCAGAGGGTGTTCATAACATCAAAAGGTTCATCTTTCTTTTTACTATTTTGCAGGTGAAGATGATTAGTGGTGTTCAATGGTGAAAAATATCTAGGATAGTGAAGAGATTGATTCTATTGATTTTGATATATTCAATGGTATATTTTTTGATAATTATATTTCTAAGGTGGTTTATTTTAGGATGGAATTTTTTTTCGAATTATGGTAAGAGGATGACTCAGTTGCTAGTTATAAAGAAAAATTCACTGAACTGGAAAGAAATGCTTCAAATTTCATATGAGATCTTGATAGTAAAATTAATTTGTTTTAGTGTGGATTAAATGAAATTTTTCAAAGGGATTTATCATCTCATGATTTAAAAATTTATGAAAACACATGTTCGTTGTGTGAAGAAGTTGGAAATGGAGTTTGATGATGATCAGATGTTTGTTAAAAAACAACAAAATAAGAGGTCGAAGTGGTATACTAAAGGGAGGAAATCTCCAAAAACATTTGATGTTAAGAAACTTAAGTTTATAGGTTTGTAAAAATCGTGGTAAAAAACATGTTTTGGAATGTCTATTGAATTCTCATAAGTGTTACCGATGTTGTAAAATGGGGCATAAGGCTTGTAATTTCCCTAATAAAGTTTAGGGTAATGGTAAGACAAAATTTGGTTTACAGTTATTAAAATGTTTTTAGTGCAATTAAATGGGTCATTATGAAAATTAGAGTCAAATGAAGAACTCAATTGTGGTAAAGAATCCAATATACAAGAAGAAAGGGGTGGGGAAATCCTTTTAAACTACTTCAGTAGATGGAGTGCCATCAAATGAAGTAGTATCATGTACACTACTTGATTATTTAGATTATGCTAGTGTTTTTTCTAATTCAGGGTCTACACACTCTATAATTTATGAGAATTTTTCTAGTAAATTCTGAATTCCATCTCAAGATATGAATCATGATCTTATGGGAAAAGCAATATGAGGAAATGTTGAAACAAAAAGAAATTATAATAACCTTCCTCTCCTTGTTTTCCGAAACAATGTACCTGAAAACCATATAGTTTTTTCTTTAGTAGTGTTTGATGTTATTTTTGGATTGGATTGGCTTTCCATTTACCATGAAAAGGTTGACTGTAGAGCTAAAGAGGTTTATTATCAGAAATAATTTCTGTTTTTGTACAATAATGAACCCTTTCTTTTGATTACATATCAAGAAGCTTAGAAACTAGTAAAATATGGAAATTAATGTTACCTTTCAAATATTTTTGAAAACAAAGGATCTATTCAAAATGTTGATGTTCCATTGGTAAATGAGTATCATGATGTTTTTTAATGAGTTGTTTGGTATAATACCTGATCGAGAAGTCGAATTTACTATTTAATTAGTTCCTAATGCTATGAAAATTTCAAAACCCCCTTATCTAATTGCTCAAATTGAACTTTTAGAGTTAAAGAAGAAATTAATGGAGTTATTTGATAAAGGCTTCACTTGACTTAGCACAACACAATGGGGTTCTCCTATATTTCTTGTTAAAATGAAATATTGTTTAATGAGACATTAAATTTATTATAGAGCTTTGAATAATATCACTATTAAGAACAAGTATCATTTGCCTCATATCAACGATTTGATTGATTTTCTCTAGGGAGCTCAGTATTTTTTGAATATTGAATTCATGTTCTGGAACCATTAGTTCATAGTAAGGGAAACAGATATTATGAAGAAAAAATTTCATACTAGATATTACCATTATGAATTTGTAGTTATTCCTTTTGGGTTATCCAATGCACCTGTTGTATTCATGGATCTTATGAATAGAATATTCTGTGATTTCATGTATAAGTTTATGGATGTGTTCATTGATGATATTTTGGAGAAAAGATTCTTATGATATTAAAAAGTAGTTTAAAAATTCATAATATTATTTCTAAATATATATAGTTTTAGTCCATTAATAAATATTTGGTCTTAAAAATCAGAATTGTGTTGTTATGTTTTATTTACTTGTTGGTATTGTCATAAAGACTACAATTTTAAATAAAAATTATATTTTCAATTATTCCTTTAAAAATTAAATAATTTTGAAAAAAGATAAATAAAATAATCCTGATGTAATATAGAAATGATTATTCCAATAATAATTAATATTTTTTAAAATTCAAATTCAAATTTTTTAAATTTTTTTTAAAATGAAAATACAATATATATATATATAAATACTTTTAGAAAAAATAATTCAAGTTTCATTAACCTTATTTAATATATAATTTAAAATTATTTAATGTCGATATGTTAGTTTATAATCATAAATATGTTACATTATTTTATATTTATAACTATTATAAATTTAATTTATTACGGTAAATTGCAATATGTGTTTTAATGGTTCTTCAAATGACATATTTTTAAAATATATTAATTATCAGAAAATATTTGATATGTAAATTTTTTAATTTATTATTATAATTTCATAACCAAATGATTATATTATTAATGTAAATATAATATTTCATGGTTTTTTATAAATGGGTGTTTCATTAGTTAAGTGGTAAGTCTGACATAATCTTTTCAATATAGTATTAATTTAAAGGGTAAAAAATGTCATGTTTTTAAATTTGAAACATCTTAAATAAACGGAGTGCCCAAAATTTTAGAGATTACCCTATAATAAATGTATGAGAGGGTGTTAATACCACTTTTATCATTCATTATATTTGATATAACATGAAAGGTTCCTTACTATCTGTTTCTATATCATATTTAGTATGTTTACCCGTAAAACATTAATGTAGCTACCAACCCGTTTTTTCACCCAAATAGTTCTCATAATCGGTGTGACACTATGACCTAGGTGCCCCTACACAGACGCCAAATCATGTCAGCTAGTATTAATCAGGAAAGAGGTGATACTGGGGGGACTATACCTACTGGTAGTGATAATAATAATAGTCTACATGAATATAACAACAGAAGAAAGAAAGATCATAGGACAAAGGGAACAGAAACTTGCATTAGTGGAAATAATATCTAGCAATAATGAGAGCATAAACATGAAATATCAAAATAAATAAATAAACAAAACAAACATACATTTACACAATTATGTATCAATGTCATGTCATACAGGATAATAATAAAAAATTTCAAAAATTACCGACTTCATGTACTTATATATAATAATCCTGATAATACAAAAGAGACACTAAAAGATAAACTCTAGATAATGTAGGATCCCATGGTCATTTACATATTTCACATGCTAAGAGTATAACATGATCATTGAGATTCATCTCCTAATTTCTGTCCATAACACGATCCCCAGAGAATAAGTCCACACATAGCCCATAGGGCCCAAGTAGGGTGTGAGAATAATATTCATAGGCCACCACAAACATGTTACTAATATTCCTCTCTGATTATTTTTTTGTAGAATAAAAATTAATAAAACTATACATGCAAATGACATAAATAAACTTATTCCCTTTTTCTTAGTAGGCATAAGGAAGCAATAACTTACTTCATCCAGATCCAGTATAATGATAGTGGTGAGGATCCTTAACCTAAACCCAAATGCATTCACTAAATAAGAATTCTAAAAGATAAAACCTAAGGTTCCACCTCTAATAAAATCACATGGAAAATCAGGAAATCCAAAACCCTCTTTCCATAAAAAATACTTGATGTGCCAAAGGAATGCCCAAAAAAGTACTTGGTCCCTCAGACCACATCTCATTTAATCCCTGTCAGCTCATAACCCGACATTTGATGTAAAGACCCAAAAAATTAAAGGAATTTTTTTCTCTTAATTTTTTTGGATTTTTACAAGAATGCAGTTTCTGACGGCACCTGATTCCGAGGCCCGGTGTGCCCGGAATCATTTTCCGAAGTTTGGCTCGGGTACGTTCAGTGAACAAACTAGCGGGTTTTTCTAACTTTTGAACCGGTGGTCGGAATCGAATTCTGAGGGCACCGATGGAATCGCAGCGCCGGTATTTTCTTAGAAACTCCTCTTCTGGAGTTGTGTTTCCTCAGGTGTGGTTTTTAATTTTTGGGCTTAAAGTTAAAAAATAAAATAAATTGTACGACAACTTTATTCTATTTCACTTAAGCCACTTGAAAGCCACTTGAAGCCACTTAAAGCTGCTTAAGCTGAGTAGATGCGGATAGGGTGCTATCCAAAAATATCCTACCCTCTTGGTAGGATATTTGTGAGGTGGGGCCTGCACGAGCCCCACCGTTTCTTTTCCGCTAAGTAACGCACCCGTGAAAACCCGTCATTATGAAAGTCAACTGACACGTTTTCTTAATTTCTTAATGCACCAATTAATTGGGCGGTTTTATTCGTGAATTAATTGGGCGGTTTTATTCATTGAATTAATTATATGAATTAATTTAATCTTTTCTTAACCCGTTTTAAATCCATTGGCGTAATCATAAAATAAGACCAACGCACGACTTCTGAAAAATGTTCGTTGAGAGGATTTGACAAAAACCAAGAGTTCTTCATCCTCTTTCGCGAAGAATGCGAAGAACGCGAAGAGCACCGAGCCCTCAGAAATCGACGATGCAACGCCAAGTTCCGCGATGCCGGTGATTCTTCTTCCGCGACGTTCTTCCGCGACAATCCAACCCCGCGACAACCTTCGATCGACAGCGACAAGGTAGGGGGTTGCGCTCTTTTTTTTTTAAATTTACTTTGTGGATTAAAAAAACAATATGGTTTTAATTATTATTAATTAAATCTATAGTTTCTTGGTCCTCGGAGTTCGTTGATGAAATTCCGGATACCGCCACAACGCGATGATCCCCTCCTTCCGCGAGGATCATTTCCGCGAAGAACGCGCGTGCGACAACTTGACGAGGTAGGGGTTTTTATTTGAGAACAATCTTTATTTTTCCCGTGATTGTTTCTTTTAAAACAAAGAACCCAGTTTCATAAGAACAATTTTAATTTATTAAAATTGTTATTTGTTATGTTTCTTTGTATTGTTTATTTCTCCCGACTGTTATCATCTAACGTGGAGGGTGTCGGCCAAACAAACAAGGCCCGACAACCCTCCGCAGTTCTTCGTTGATGCGCGGATTGGCGGGTGACGAAGAAACATGCCGCATGGACGATCCGTTGTTTCCGCAGTAAAGAACGGGACCCGGGAGGAGCTTCGGCGAAGACGAGAAGGAAAATGGACCACCGGAGCAACTCCGGTGGCCCGCGAAAGCCTCCGGCGGCGGCGCCCCGGTGCGCCGCCGGACCAGGCCGCCGCGGCGGTGGCGGGCAGCGGAATCGCGGCCGCGCGGGTCCGGCTCACACGACGGGACGCGACAAACATCCGCGTCTGCTGAATTCCAGCGCGGCCCCTCGAGGGCCGCTGCACTTCCATCCCGCGGGGGCGGCGCCCCGCAACTGCCACGCTCGGCCGCACGGCCGAGCCGACCCGGACCCGGGTCGGGTCGTCCGGTTCGAGGCGACCCAGGGGGGGTTGGGCCGTGTCGGTCCGGGCCCAGACCCCCCGTCTTCGGACGGTTTTCGGTCTTTTGCCAGTAACTTGAGCTACTAGCCTCCGAACGATGCACCGTCTACGGAAATGCGATCCTTGGATCGAGACGGTCATTTCGGTATATCGCACTCAAGGTTTCGGAAAACATTGGGTTCGGCCGGGTTGGATCGTACACGAAACCAACCGGGCCCTCGGAGCGGAAACGCTCATATCTTGAACTTCGGACGTCCGATTAACATGCCGTCAACTTCGTTGTTTTCCTCTAAATGAGACGGATCTTTTGGCATACTCCACCCGAGATTTGGACGCAGGTGGAGTACGGTCGGGTTGGTTTTTCCTTAAAAACCAACCGGGCCCCTGGGACGAAAAAGCCAGTATCTCTCAGACCGGGCGTCCGATTGACGCGCCGTCTGTAACGTTGAGTTCCTGTTGACGATACGGAACTTTTGGATACATCAACTATGGACTATGTGTCAGTTGATGTAATAGCCTCTCGGCTCGTGGAGCGGACCCTCCTGGACGAGCTTGTTGTGTTCGCGAACCCTAGAGCTGGCTGCGACTGCTACTGTGACGAGGACGACTGTGCAGAGATCCTCAGTGGATACGACGGTGACGACTACAGCACTCAGCGATCCTTTGTGGGTCAGTGCTACAGGTCCTGTGTGGGCCCGATCCTGTGTGGGTCCGATCCTGTGTGGGTCAGCGCTCAGCGGTCCTATGTGGGCCAGCGCCTATAGGTCCTGTGTGGGCCTGATCCTGTGTGGGTCTTTGCGGGGGTTAGTACCTATCGATCCTTTGTGGGTCAGATCCTTTGTGGGTCATTGCGGGGGTTAGTACCTATAGATCCTTCGTGGGTCCGACGACTTAGATGGATCAGTGATCATCTCTTTCGTCATTTGAAGAAGTATACCTGTGTGAGCTGAAAACCATGTTTGCTTTCCTTTGTGGATTATGTTGTGCTATCCTGTGTGGATTTATGTTTTACTTTCCTTTGTGGATTGTGTTGAGCTATCCTGTGTGGATTTTACGTTTTGCTTTCATGTGTGGACTGGGTTGTACTTGAGCTTGGACGTTGGAGCCGAGCGAGTATTGATGACTTAGGTATATGTATAGGCATATACCTAAGCCGTGTCGGATGTTACTTCATGATTGTATCCTTCCTTTGTGGATTATCCTTTGGGGATTCTGGGAGACCTTCGGGGGTCTCAGGGTCCCTACTGAGTAGCTTATACTCACCCCTGCACGGGAGATGCCCACACTACGTTGTGTTGGTTGTAGATGACGGACATCGCTGATCGTGGTGGAGGCTTGCGGAGTAGGACGATACCTAGAGGTGGACCACTGGGCGAGGTGTACTTGGAGCGATAGGCTGGACCCGAGGAGCAGTGGAGGCTTCTGTTCTCACCCATCAGGTGGGACTTCCAGTGGACAGCTCGACGCAGCGGCTTTACCCTTCAGTTGCTGTTTTTCCCCTTTCAGCTGTACATTACAGTTGGGCTTGTATTTTCGGACCCCTTTACTTTTCCACACTTACTGTTGTACCAGCTTTTACTTAGTGTTTACTTTTTCTGCTTGCTTACTCTGTAGTGCTTGTTTACTTTCCAAAGGCAATGCCTTCCCTTTTACCGGGATTTTTTTGCCTTTGTGCTAGTCGCCAGCCCCTGGCCTATGGAAGGCGGGCTTGGGGTAGTCACGTCACGGGCCCCAAGGACGGGTCGTGACAAATTGGTATCAGAGGAGTTCGGTTCTACCACAGACTCTTATCTTTCTTATATGTGAAGCAATAGTGTTTAGCGTATTGGGTGTGGTTATCAGTCCAGGGAGTCCAGTGTTGGTGCGGCAGCCGACGTATCCGTACACCAGGACCCTGACATCTGATTTCCGACTTAATGCACGAAAACATTGATTGCATGTGTGTTTCAAGTTTTCTTTGTGATTACTTCATATCAGCTCACCAGGTATACTGTTATGACCGTGGCGCACCTGTTTCCCTTTCAGGATGGCCCCACGACGGCAGCTATCTAGGGTTCCGAGAGTGGTACGTGACGACAGCCCGCCGAGCGACGAGACCTCGGTACTAGACCCTTTGATGGCGGAGGCAGCGGCGGTACCACTACCCGCTAAGCCACCGATGCTTCCAGCACCAGCCGCTGATGATGCACGTCGCCTCAGTGCCATTCATGAGTTCCAGCGCCAGCGACCACCCTGGTTCCGCAGGGAGACAGACCCCCAAGCAGCCGAGGACTGGCTGGAGGCAGTTTTTCGAGTTTTCAGGCTAGTGAGGACACCAACAGACCTCATGGTGATCCTCGCAGCGAGCCTACTGCACACAGCAGCATGAAGATGGTGGAGCTTGATGCTCTAGGTGCACGATGAGGCCTCTCTCATCTGGAAAGACTTTGAGGGCCTCTTCCGCTCAGAGTTCGTCCCGACCACCCTCCGTTTGCTGCGCATCTAGGAGCTTCATCAGCTGCGGCAAGGCAGCTTGACGGTCGCCCTGTACTCAGTGAGATTCACCAATCTCTTGCACTACTCGACCGACATGGTACGGGACCCGTTCTTCCATGCCCGGACATTTGAGCAGGGATTGAGACATGAGATCAGGGCATCGCTGATCTCCCTCAGCATCCCGACCCAGGCAGGAGTACTGGAGCGAGCCCTTTTGATCGAGAGCTTTCTTGCTGAGACTTCTCCAGCGCCGAGACCTACCGTGGGGTGGCACGTAGCAGAGTCTTCCGTAGAAGGCAGTCGGCGGATGACTCAGTGGTCCAGGAAGACCAGACCCTCACGCAGACGGCCTCAGGACACTGGCTCAACAGTGCGGGGCACACAGCGCGGAGCCACTCTTTCGAGAGGCAGGCAGTGCTACACTTGCAGCGGGCAGGGTCACATGGCTCGTGACTGCCTGACCCGCCGTGCCGAGGAGCAGCAGACAGTTGAGGGGCCACCCAGGCAAAGGCAGTGGGTCGACCGTCGTGGTCCGCATGGAGGAGGCGGATGAGGCAGAGGAGCTGGCCGAGCTGCATGTGGTGGGCGACGCTTTGAGGCTCTACCACCAGCACCACTAGGAGGCCCGCCCCGACCATAGGGAGCTGGCGGGCAGAGATAGGCACAGCTCCAGGCAGTGGAGGCCTACGACCACGACACGCCCGAGGTGATTCGAGGTACGATCTGTGTCTATTACACCCTTGCTGCAGTTCTTATAGACATAGGGGTGAGTCACTCTTTCATAGCCGCTGACCTTGTTCGGAGCTCGGAGATTCCGACAGAGCCGTTGGCTCGATCCTTACAGCTAGAGACTCCTACGGGAGCAGACTCGACGATTACTCACTAGTGCCGGTAGTGTGAGCTTACTCTAGGAGGTGAGATCTTCGGCTGGGATCTTCTTGTAGCGGCGTCGAGGCCTTACGACGTCATCTTGGGCATGGATTAGTTACCTACAATCAATGCACAGATTGACTGTATTAGGCGCAAGGTGCGATGTGTGCGCACTGACGGGAGCAGTTTCACCTTCACCGGCGAAAAGGGAGCCTTTGCAGCACATGAGGGACTCTCGTAGAGGAGGGGACATCCCATCACTCATCAGTTGGCTAGTCTCATCCTAGGAGCAGTGGACGTGCGGAGTCCTAGTTTTCCTGCAGTGGTGGATCAGTATGCAGACGTCTTTCCCGACAACGTTCCAGAACTACCTCCTCGTAGAGATGTAGACTTTCATATTGATCTGTACCCCGGGACAGCCCTGATATCCACTCTAGCATATCAGATGGCCCCCGCCGAGCTTCGAGAGCTACGGGTACAGTTGGAGGACTTTCAAGGCAAGGGATTTATCCGACCCAGTGTTTCACCCAGGGCTTCACCGATTTTGTTCGCCAAGAAGGCGAACGGAAGCTTGCGACTTTGTGTCAATTATCTTCACCTGAACGAGGTGACAGTGAGGAACAAGTATCCACTACCGAGGATTGATGACCTCTTCGATCAGCTCAAGGGAGAACAGTGGTTCTCAAAGATAGACCTCAGGTTAGGCTATTATCAGCTTAGAGTTTGAGACGAGGATGTGCAGAAGACAGCCTTCAGATGTCGGTATGGCCACTATGAGTTCTTGGTTATGCCCTTCGGCATAACCAATGCTCTAGCAGTGTTCATGGGCCTCATGAACAGGATATTTCAGTCATACCTCGATCGATTTGTCGTGGTCTTCATCGACGACATTTTGATATAATCGACGACTGAGGAGGAGCACGCCTATCACTTGCGGGTTGTGCTAGACACACTCCAAGAGAACCAGCTTTATGGAAATCTCTAGAAGTGTCAGTTCTGGATACGTGCGGTCCACTTCTTAGGTAACGTCATTTTTGAGGCAGGAGTTGCGGTGGATCCCGCGAAGATCGAGGCAGTGCTAGCTTAGGAGCCACCCAAGAGCGTGACAGAGGTGCGAAGTTTCCTGGGACTAGCTGGACACTATCGGAGATTTGTGCCAGACTTCTCCAGAGTTGCGGCACCACTCTCAGCTTTGACGAAGAAGGGGAAACCCTTTGTGTGGTCAGACATATGTCAGAAGAGATTCCAGGAGCTGAGACAGATATTGATCAGCGCACCTATCTTGAGGTTGCCTGAGGAGGGAGTAGGGTACGTAGTCTACTGCGATGCATCAGGGACCGGACTCGGATGTATCTTGATTTAGAATCGGGCAGTGATCGCCTAAGGATAATGTCAGTTGAGGCCGCATGAGATGAACTACGCTACCCATGACCTGGAGTTAGCAGTAGTGGTCTTTGCTCTGAAGACATGGCGACATTATCTGATGTGCGAGCGCTTTACAGTCTATTCTGACCACCATATTCTCAGGTACATCTTCTCGCAGAAGGACCTAAACCTGAGACATCGGTGATGGCTCGAGTTCCTCTAGGACTATGACTTTGAGATAGTCTATACTCCTGGGAAGGGGAACGTGGTGGCCGATGCTCTCAGCATGAGGACGGGCATTCAGCTACTTGAGGAGGCGACAGAGCAGCTAGCCACATTGAAGATATCCTTCGTGGATAGAGATGGAGAAGCCTTCCTTCGGTCTCTCACATTCACCCCTCCACTACTGCGACAGGTCATAGAGGCAAAACGTGAGGACGCTGACTATGAGACGCGGCATGCACATTTGTCCTCAGGACAGGCACCTGATGGCTTCTCCTTTGGAGCAGAGCACGACATCATTTTCAGAGGACGTACCATGGTACCATTCACCTTACGAGAGGAGGTGCTGAGAGAGTTTCACACTTCTCCTTTGGCGGTACATCCTGGAGTGGAGAAGATATACCAGGACCTTAGACGACAGCACTGGTGGCCAGGCATGAAGAAGGCTGTGGGAGAGTTCGTTTCTCGATGCCTCGCCTGCCAGCAGGTGAAGGCAGAGCATCAGGTACCAGCAGGCTTGGTACAGCCCTTGGAGGTCCTAGAGTGGAAGTGGGACGGCATATCTATGGACTTCGTGACTGGACTTCCACACACTTCCAGAGGTCACGACTCCATCTGGGTGATTGTTGACCGACTCACCAAGTCGGCTCACTTCTTACCCATCAGGGAGCAGGGCTCGGTGGAGAGCTTGGGGCGTCTCTATGTTCAAGAGATTGTACGGCTTCACAGTGTGTTATCATCTATCGTCTCTGATCGAGATGCTCGCTTTAATTCCTGGCTTTGGAAGGGGTTGCAGGAGGCATTCGGGACGCAGCTACGTCTAAGCACCGCCTTTCACCCTCAGATGGATGGTCAGACGGAGAGAACCATTCAGACTCTCTAGGACATGCTCCGCGCATGTGTCCTCGACTTTGGTCGCAGCTGGGAGGACCACCTACCCTTGGTGGAGTTCGCATAAAACAACAGCTACCACTCCACCATCGGGATGGCACCATACTAGATGTTGTACGACAGACCTTGCAGATCTCCTTTGTGCTGTACAGACCCTGGAGAGTCATCACTTGTGGGACCAGAGATGGTCTGAGCCACGATAGAGAAGGTCCAGGTCATCCAAGAGCGGATGAGGACAACTCATAGCCGGCAGAAGTCTTATGCTGACAGGAGGCGGAGGCCACTAGAGTTCAAGGATGGGGACCACATCTTCTTGTGTGTCTCACCTCGACATGGATTACGGAGATTTGGCCGAGGCGGCAAGTTGTCTCCACGCTTCATCGGACCATTCCAGGTCATCAGCAGGATTGGCGAGGTGGCTTATCGTCTGGCTCTACCACCTAAGTTGCACCAGGTGCACGACGTCTTCCACGTATCCCAGTTGAGGAGATACGTGCACGACCCGAAGCACATCATTGACCATGGGGAGCTAGACGTGGATGATGGGGCAACTTTTGCGGAGGTCCCGGTGGAGATCGATGATCGACCGGAGCAGGTCCTACGTGGACGATCGATTCCTCTTGTGCGCATCAGATGGCAGCACAGGAACCTCCAGGAGATCACTTGGGAGCGGGAGGCTCAGATGCGTGCTCAGTACCTGCATTTGTTTCCCTAGATTATAATGTATCTTTACGGGGACGTAAAGCCCTGAGGTGGGAGTTATGTAAAGACCCAAAAAATTCAAGGGAATTTTTTTTCTTAATTTTCTTTGTATTTTTACAAGAACGCAGTTTCTGACGGCACCTGATTCTGAGGCCCGGTGTGCCCTGAATCATTTTCCGAAGTTTGGCTCTGGTACGTTCAGTGAACGAACGAGCGGGTTTTTCTAACTTTTGAACCGGTGCTCCAAATCGAATTCTGAGGGCACCAATGGAATCACAGCGCCGGTATTTTCTTAGAAATTCCTCTTCCGGAGTTGCGTTTGCTCTGGTGTGGTTTTTAATTTTGGGGTTTAAAGTTAAGAAATAAAATAAATTGTACGACAACTTTATTTTATTTAACTTAAGCCACTTGGAATCCACTTGAAGCCACTTAAAGCTGCTTAAGCTGAGTTGATGAGGATAGGGTGCTATCCAAAAATATCCTACCCTATTGGTAGGATATTTGTGAGGTGGGGCCCGCATGAGCCCCACCGTTTCTTTTCCGCTAAGTAACGCACCTGCGAAAACCCGTCATTATGAAAGTCAACTGACGCGTTTTCTTAATTTCTTAACGCACCAATTAATTGGGTGGTTTTATTCGTTTAATTAATTGGGCAGTTTTATTCGTTGAATTATTTCTATGAATTAATTTAATCGTTTCTTAACATGTTTTTAATCCATTGGCATAATAATAAAATAAGACCAACGCACGACTTCTGGAAAAATGTTCGTTGAGAGGATTTGACAGAAACAAAGAGTTCTTCATCCTCCTTTGCAAATAACGTGAAGAACGCGAAGAATGCCGAGCCCTCGAAAATCGACGACACGACGCCATGTTACGCGACACCGGTGATTCTACTTCCGCAACGTTCTTCCGCGACAATCCATCCCCGTGACAACCTTCGATCGGCAGCGACAAGGTAGGGGGTTGCACTCTTTTTTTTAAATTTACTTTGTGGATTAAAACAACAATATGTATTTAATTATTATTAATTAAATCGGTTGTTTCTTGGTCCTCAGAGTTCGTCAACACAATGCCGGATACCGCGACGACGCGACGATCCCCTCCTTCCGCGGCGATCTTTTCCACGAAGAACACGCGTGCGACGACTTGAAGAGGTAGGGGTTTTTATTTGAGAACAATCTTTATTTTTCCCGTGATTGTTTATTTTAAGACAAAGAACCCGGTTTCATAAGAACAATTTTAATTTATTAAAATTGTTATTTGTTATGTTTCTTTGTATAGTTTATTTCTCCCGACTGTTATCATCTAATGAGGAGGGTGCGGGCCAAACAAACACGGCCCGACAACACTCCGCAATTCTTTGTTGATGCGCAGATTGGCGGGAAACGACGAAACATGCCGCAAGGATGATCCGTTGTTTCCGCAGTAAAGAACGGGACCCGGGAAGAGCTTCGGCGCAGACGTGAAGGAAAACGGACCACCGGAGCAACTCTGGTGGCCCGCGGAACCCTCTGGTGGCGCGGGCCGCCGGGGGCCAGAGGCGGCGGCGCCCCGGTGCACCGCAAAACAGGGCCACCGCGGCTTCATCCACGGCGGCGGCGGCTAGCGGACCCGCGACCGAGCGGGTCTGGCTCACACGCACGGGACGCGACAAAGGGTCGCGTCCCCTGAATTCCAGCGCGGCCCATCGAGGGCCGCGACACTTCCATCCCACGGGGGCGGTGCCCCGCGACTGCCACGCTCGGCCGCTCGGCCGAGCCGAGCCGGGCCGGCCCGACCGGCCGGGTCGCGCCCTGGCCGGACCGGGTCGGTCCGGGCCCAGACCCCCCGTCTTCGGACCGTTTTTGGTCTTTTTCCCGTAACATGAGCTACGTGCGTCCGAACGACACGCCGTTAGTGGAGATGCGATCCTTGGATCGAGACGGTCGTTTCGGTATATCGCACTCAAGGTTTTGGAAAACTTTGGGTTCGGCCGGGTTGGTTCGTACATGAAACCAACCGGGCCCTCGGAGCGGAAACGCTCATATCTTGAGCTTCGGATGTCTGATTGACGTGCCGTCGACTTTGTTTTTTTCCTCTAAGTGAGACGGATCTTTTGGCATACTCCGCCTGAGGTTTGGACGTAGGTGGAGTACGGTCGGGTTGGTTTTGCCTTAAAAACCAACCGGGCCCCTCGGACGAAAAAGCCAGTATCTCTCAGACCGGGCGTCCGATTGACGCGTCGTCTGCGACGTTGAGTTCCTGTTGACGATACGGAACTTTTGGATACATCAACTCTGGACTATGTTTCAGTTGATGTAACAGCCTCTCGGCTCATGGAGAGGACCCTCCCGAACGAGTTTGCTTTGTGTGGGAACCCTAGAGCTAGCTGTGACTGCTACTATGACGACAACGACTGTGCAGAGATCCTCAGTGGATTCGATGGCGACGACTACAGCACTCAGCGATAGATTGTGGGTCAGTGCTATAGGTCCTGTGTGGGCCCGAACCTGTGTGGGTCTGATCCTGTGTGGGTCAGCGCTCACCGGTCCTATGTGGGCCAGTGCCTACAGGTCCTGTGCGGGCCCGATCTTGTGTGGGTCTTTGCGGGGGTTAGTACCTATCGATCCTTTGTGGGTCAGATCCTTTGTGGGTCATTACGGGGGTTAGTACCTATCGATCCTTCGTGGGTCCGACTACTTAGATGGATCAGTGATCATCTCTATCGTCATTTGAAGAAGTATACCCATGTGAGTTGAAAACCCTGTTTGCTTTCCTTTGTGGATTGTGTTGTGCTATCCTGTGTGGATTTACGTTTTACTTTCCTTTGTGGATTGTGTTGAGCTAACCTGTGTGGATTTTACGTTTTGCTTTCCTGTGTGGACTGGGTTGTACTTGAGCTCGGATGTTGGAGCCGAGTGAGTATTGATGACTTAGGTATATGTATGGGCATAGACCTAAGCCGTGTCCGATGTTAATTTGTGATTGTATCTTTACTTTGTGGATTATCCTTTGTGGATTCTGGGAGACCTTCGGGGGGTCTCTGGGTCCCTACTATGTAGCTTATACTCACCCCTGCATTGGCTATACCCTCACTACTTTGTGTTGGTTGTAGACGACGGACAACGCTGATCGTTGTGGAGGCTTGCGGAGCAGGACAATACCTAGAGGTGGACCACTGGGCGAGGTGTACTCGGAGCGGTAGGCTGGACCCGAGGAGCAGTGGAGGCTTCTGTTCTCATCCTTCAGGTGGGACTTCCAGTGGACGGCTCGACGCTGTGGCTTTACCCTTCAGTTGTTCTTTTTCCCCTTTCAGTTGTACTTTATAGTTGGGCTTGTATTTCCGGCCCCCTTTTCTTTTCCGCACTTACTATTGTACCAGCTTTTACTTAGTGTTTACTTTTTCCGCTTTCTTACTCTATAGTGCTTGTTTACTTTTCAAAGGCAATGCCTTCCCTTTTACCAGGATTTTTCTCCTTGGTGCTAGTCGCCAGGCCCTAGCCTATGGAAGGCGGGCTTGGGGTAGTCACGACACGGGCCCCGAGGATGGGTCGTGACATTTGAGGCATGTCAATTCTTGTCCTCCAAATTATAACACATTCGACTCAAGATTCAATGTCCAATTTAATGGGTATATATATATATATTCATAAACAATCTTGGCCCAATTGACTCAATATAGATGATGAGCCACATTTCCCATTAGAAGGTCTTAACACCATCAACCGATGGATCATAACCATCCCCATCAATTTATATGGAATGTACTTGCATACTCACTATTGTTCGATACCATCTAAATACAAAACTAATTAGAGACTCTACCCACATGAGTTTTCAAGAACACCATATTATATGGGTCCTATCTATGTGAGAACTACTCCAATGGTTCATCATCCAATCACATTGAGCTCGAATCACCATGAATGTGCCTAAGCCACATCATCTCGACACCTTGTTCCCTTACGATCATGTAACTCAATTCTGTGGTGAAAACCAAACAATATCACATAGTCTATGCTTGTACCCAAAAACTCAATTCAAAAATAATTATTCCAAACTAATGATCAATATAAACTAATGTATATGGTCCAAGACCAACCTCATGACCAACATTACATTATGCTAGGTGGTCATCACCATCACAATACTCAGGCAAGCTTGTACCATTACTATGGAACCATCCTAAGAAAAACACATTTAATAATATATAATATAAATTAGTAAAAACAGAAAACTAATATCCCCATGGTCTAAAGCCTCTAACCAGGCTCAAACCGTATTTTTTATTATGGGTGCTATCCCATAAGAATATTTAATGGTCAATTAACTAATTTAAAAGAGATTATTTAATTAAATGGCCTCCCACTCAGACTAACAATTGAAAAATTGAAGAACCCACCCATAAAACACATATTAAAAAAATAGTAAATATTGGAACAACATACCCTATATTGGTATACATCTAATCATCTAGTATCAGGATCTAAACTAAGATAGTTCAAAAGAAATTAGAATTTTAGAAAAACACCCTAAAATCGGGTAAATCATCTCACATCGATTTAGTAATAAATAAGGTGATATAAATTCAGAATACCAGACTGAGGAGTTAGATATTTATTGTTACAAATCCAACTTGATATACGGATTGATAACTATATCTCACATGAAGAGAGAGGCTCAAAAGCTAGGGAGGAAGTGAGGAGCTCTATAGGGCCTATAGGAGAAGACCACTTGTGGGACAATAGAAGAGGGGACAACTTCTTTAAGATAAATGTGGTAAAATTTTAATTTATCCCTTTTAAAAAAGATTCATGGTTACCTCATGGTTTTGAAAACCATACATATACCTTGTAGTTCCCACTATCCAAGCACCAGGCTCACAAAGTTCATACACACAGTTTTCAATACCATGTGAAAAACATGTGTGATCCCACTACCGAAAAAAATTGTTGTCCTAAAACAACCATTACCGCCTAAAGGTTTTAAAAATATTACACAATAAATAATTAGGTCCACATGTGAACACTTGGGTGCCACATGGTTTTACAAACAACATGCCTCAGTCTACTCCCCAAATATTTTGGTGTTGAACATCCAATGAACCAAAAACCGAACTGAAACCCGGATGAACATGTCAAGCATTAAAAATAATATAAAATCAATTCATTCTGTCAAATATAATATAACACTTAAATTTTAAAAATCTAGAAATGAATTGGGCCCCTCACCAAACTCCAAAAACTCAAACGGGTTGAATATTTCAAACCACTCTAAAAAAATCTGTTTTTTGCAATCTCCCCACCATAATATAGCACATCCCAAAGATATAAATCATAAGGAAGAGATGGTACCGAACATACACTTATTTTAAAATGTACTTAATCTACCTCTTTCATAAAGTCATAGGTAAACTTATTCAAGTTGGTCCCCACCTTAGGAGTTTCCTAACAAGTCACATCCCAACATAAAACTCAAAATTATGAAGGTCCACCAACCATTCCCATACTCAGAAGTTCATTATGCAGTGAATTTTCACTCAAACTCCTCATTAGGTGCTCGCATCATAAACATGACACATGAAAAACACATCAAGTACCACATACCATAAGATGTCCAAATTGCGCCCATATATCACATGTAACCTATGAGGCCTCAAATCTCAACAAATGCCCAAATAAATACAATGTTACATGAACCTCACATATAATTTTTAAAAAATTGATTTCCATATTCCAATGTACCTAAAAAAATAAAAAACATATATCACATTGATTCCCATAGATAATCATAGTGACATAGACCTCAAACACATATATATAAATAACGAATACATTCCTATTCCAACCTAATAATCAGTGATGATTTTATCAAAAATTATACCCCACGAATCTCATGGAACCAAAACCTTGCACTCCATAAAAAATTCCATTCCAAAAATAGAATATTACCCAGTCCATCCAATGATTTACCTCTAAACATGGTCATATCTTTAGAGTACTCTTCACATGGTATCTCAAACACATGTACCGAACAAGAATACTATCTTCCTAAAGCCTAGTCTCTTTATAGTGATACACCAGGTAACTACCACTAAACTCATTATTGGGTCCCACAGTTTCTTCCATTACCACCACATGTAGTAGAATCGTTTCTACTTACTCTTGTGACCACTCCTAGTCTGACCTATGATTCCTGAGTTTGTCTTGGCCACTAAGTGTCGGCTATCCACAATGTATGACTATAGTAAATCCACAAATGTTCTACCTACTTTCACTAAAATCCCACCATTGAAGAAACAAATTCTTGGTTGTTTGAACGAGTCTCTAGCCAGAACTCCCTCCTGACACTCTTTTCAGCTTCCCTTAAAGAAACATTATATATCCCCACTATAATCACCAGAATTCGTTACCCATCTATATTATGGAAAGATTCTAAAATTTCCATTGGCCATTAGTGCATGATTTATAGCCTCTAAGAATGAGGCTAACCTGATGAAGTTTAACTACAACCATATGGGGTGTCATAAACAATCTGTGAAATACCTCACTCTAATGACGTATTCTACCACCATTCTTGATGATAAACAAGATATGTCTATGAATGTATGTTCATATTCCCTGGAAGACATGTATTCCCACTATAAGCACAAACACATTCGAATAACCTAGCCCCCAAATCTTTCCAGTCTTGTACCTAGTGTCTGCCTTCTTGAACTTGCATGTCCCACCATAAAGGTTTTGATCCTATGAGAATATAGGTTTAAATATTCACCCTCAGGCCTAGGTTTTTCTCAAGCTACATTAAAATGGTCTACACTGACTCTATCTAATAATCTTCTTATTTTGGTCCACCCTCACCCGAAAATAGAAATGGGTGGCGAAAATAGAACTACAAAGTCATGTAATCCCTGGAAGGCTCATCTCCCTAAGATCCCCTATCAATGTTATATATAAGATGTACTATCTTTCATTAAGAAGATCATTTATGCACAAACAAAATTCTGTCAGATCATTTATGCACAAACAGAATTCTGTCAGATCATATATTTTTCACACCTATACCTAGAGATCACAATCTTCATTACCCTCCGGGGCCTCATGTTGAGCCTTAAGGGTCTCAATCTATGCTTGCTCAAGCAACACCCCATTAACATCAAGATGACAACCCATTAGAAGTCATTTGATTTGATATACAGTGAATACCTATAACATATATATATATATACAATTAATTAATATATATATATATATATATTACATATATGGAAAGTAGGAGCAGGTAGAGAAATCTCACTACCCTTGGCCTCCCCCATTGCAACCATGTCTCATGAAATTAGGCTTGTTTGGCCCCTTTCCGCCAAAATCAGGGTCATATATCCCATGAAAATCTAGGCTCATAGACACTGGACTACCAAAATTGGTTTTTTGAATTACATATAAATATAAGGTACTTGATTAAGATTACACTAGAGAAGGCTAGGCAAGAAAACACATTTTAGCATCTCTTGTTGACATTTTAAACTACTCGCCCACTCTCATCATCTTTGCCCACTCCATTCAGATCAAATATGACATAAAATCACATAGATATATATATAAATATATAAATATATATATATATATATATAACATATCACATCACATAAAGATCTCATTGGAACCACATTCATGGAATGGTTGAGTATACTCCCACCAAAAAAGTCTAAGAAGGAAAACTCTGTTTAAAATCTTTTTTTGACACTATAAAAAAACCAAACCCTCTTAGAACACTCTATTTTCTCAATGATGATAAAAAAATTATCATATACACACATGTATATATAATCTATATCCTTTTTTCATATTGGGAAATCGTATATAGACATCCCTTTCCATACCAATCCAAGGGTCTATATCGCTTCCTTTTTTATATAAGGACAATGGTCACATATCAAAAAAGACAACACTCAAACCCAAGTGTACCATTGGAGGTGGAAATAAAATACACAATAAAATATGAAATCATTAATAAAATTCTCACCCCTAGAAACTTATTATGTCACCCGTGGTTTGGGTTGTAGGAACCAAAATTTGAGCTATGAACCTAGTTTCGAAATCATCCTAATCTACTTTGTATTTTTTTCTAAAAAAGTAATACCAATTGAAGGAATATAATTTCATATCATTATTATCCAAATGAATACTACTACTAATTTCCAATCATGATCTTCCATGATACAATTTGAAGCTCCTGACCCATTTTTTCCGCACGAACAGTGGTCAGGATCAGTGTACCACTGGTCTATAGGCAGACCACCCCATTAATCAAAGTATTCCAACTAAAATCAAGGGTGTGAGAGGTATAATGGGGAGAGTATACCCTCTAGTGGCGACCGTAATAATGGAATACATTAATATAAAAGTTGGGGAAAGAAATATCTTAAGTTCATAGGGAAAGTAACCCTCTGTAATGGAAACTATATCACGTAATATCGAAATAATAACAAGGAAATAGAAATAAAAAAATGAATAATATAAACATACCATATGTATAAGAATTCATCAATGTCATGTAATACAATACAATAATAAAAAGGGTTTCCTAGGGTCTCCATCCTGTACTAATATATAGTAGGCATGCCAATTCAAAAAAATAGTCAATGATAATATCCAAGTGATGAATAAAACTGATTACCTTTTTATCAATCCCATGTTAATAGAATAAATCGATTAATTAGACACAACTCCTATACTCGTAACCTTATCTGATCATAAGAACATAATGTCTAAATTCATTCCAAAGGGCATATGTAGTGTGTGTGAATAATATCATTATGTAACCACCAACAAGATCCTAACTTATATAAGTGATAAGGTAGTTTTATATTAAAAATATATAAAATGGTACATGAAAATCACATAAATAACCTACTTCCCTTGTACATGGAAATAATAAGGAAGAAATAACCTACTTTGGATAAAGCCTATATAAAGTTAGGGTATAAGATACAAACCATAAATCTTAATGAATTTCTATCTGTAGAATCAACCCTAGTGAACCCTTAGGTTCCACGTCCAATAGGATAACATGACACCACCTTTCAACTAACACCTTATTTCCAAAATATTATCTAACATCCTGAAGAAACACCCAAATAGGTACCTAGTCACTCAGACCAAAGCTCATAGAAACCACATAAACCCTATACAAATCTTTTTAGGCATAAGGGTTTATGTCCTCCAAATTATATCACTATTGTCTCAATAGACTATGCTCAATGAAATGGCGATATATATCCTCCCAAATAGTATGATCCAAAAGACATCAATATACACGACAATCCTTAGCCCCCAGATAACGGTCACAACACCGTCAACCGATGGCTTCTCACTATCCTCATGGTTTTCTATTGAATGAACCTAAAAACTCATTGATGGTTGATACCATCCTAATTTGTAAATAATTTTGGCCTCTACCCATATGTGTGTTCATCACCACCACATCACATGTGTCTTATATGTGTGAAAATGACTCTGACGGGGTTTTGACCAATCATAGTGAGAGGAAATCACAATAATATTACAAAGGATACCTTATCCTTCCACCTTGTTCTCTTGAAACAATGTTGTTCAATATGATGGTAAACAATAACCAATATCACACAGACCATGCAAGTAACCTAATGATAGAATTTCCTTAATTCAAAGACCATTCCACCCAATCAGTGACCAATATAATCCAAAACATCCACATTAAGCTCAACCTGATGACCAATTTCGTCTCATGCTAGGTGGTCATCACTAAATCAATCCTTGGGATATTCTTGTCCCATTTTTGTGGAAACATGACCAAAAAACATATATAATTTGTTATAATTTAAGTAATAAAAAACCAGAATAATATTCCCAAGGTATGAAGCCTCTCACTATGATCAAGAAATTTATAGTCATGTTGGATAATTCCCGTAAGAATCTCCAATGGTCAATTAAATAATTTAAATGAATATAACTAGCTAAATAAGGTCTCTCTCAAATTATGAAAAGGATAATCTTAGAAAACAAACCCAAAAATGCTAAAAATCATGGGTAATCATAGGTTATTCCTACCTTGTGTTAGTAGACTCCATCCCTTCAACCATTAGCCTCAAAAATGATATAGTTAGAAATAAATCACCATCTTAGACAAATTACCTTAAATAAGGTCTATTATCTCACAATGATATATCATTATGAATGGAAAGAGAAAATAAAAAGTGAATCATGAAGAGTTGGAACCATAACGGCACACATCCAACATCTTATATGGAAGGAGAATCAGAGCTTAGATGAAGAGAAGTGCTCAAAATCTAAGGGGAGGAGGAGAGGAGCTCCATTATGTCTAGAGGAGGACACATGAGGGAGGATAAAAGAGAGGAGACCCCATAATGAAAAAATGGGAAGATGATCACTTTTCCCTTATAAAAAGATGATCATTTACCCAATGGTTGGAAAATTGTGTGCAAACCATATGGGTTCCCACTTACCAAGCACCAAGCTCGCACAGTTAACATGTATGGATTTCTGCACCATGCCCAAACTGTGGATGAGTCCATAGTAAAAAATATAGAGGTCCTCACTTGTCTGTGAACCCCCTATATCACGATTTTACTAACTATGCACAAAAAAAGAAGGATGGCCACATAATTACACATGGTAACCACATGGTTTTCCTAACAATGCGCCCTAGTCTTCTCACAATGTAAAGTTGATTTTTCATCCTCTAATTCTCTCAAAACCCAACTGAAACAACAAGGAACATTCTAATATCTAAAAACCATCAAATAATGTTTTTTGTTCAAATAAACACTCATAATTAATTTCTAAAAATCAAAAAAACAGTTGGTTCTCTCACCAATCTTCAAAATTTTAAATGGGTTGAGGATTGAAACTACTCCAAAATCTTGAGATGTTATAATTAATCAATAATATAATCATATATTACACGATTTATATACCATATTAATATATTATTCATAACACACCTTTACCTAAACTATTTATCTTATTAGGAATTAAACCAATAATGAAATCAAATATTCCACTACAAAATTAACACTTATCTTCAACAAATAGTTTATAATTCCACTTAAAAGTATATAAATTACATAATCCCAAACATGTGAAAAAAAGAAAAAATAATGTAATATATTTTTATTAAATAAATAACCTACTCCATATCTATCCATAATATCTTTCTCGTATTTTATAAAAATAATCAACCCTTTACTACCTCAACATCAATCATATGCTAAACATAATAGTTGTTCATACATAAATAATGTGTTATAAAATTGATTTCTTTAAAAAAAAATCATGTCACAAAATAACTTCTCAATGTTATTGATAATAGTTAATATAGGTTCGAAAAGATTTAATGAAAATTCGCTACGAATAATTCTTAAATGTTTCACATAATCCTCATAACTTTTTTAATATACCATAATATCATTGATAAATATAACTCACTAATAAAAATATCTAAGAGTATAAAGACATTTTTTTATTAATATATCAACTTTACTACATTAGGTACGATTAGAAAATAATTATTTCCCATCATAATAAGCATATATTGATACTATAATCCATTTAATTATTATCATCTGTTAGGTTTCAAGAAAAATTAGTTTCAATAAATATTTATATCTAATATTCATTTTCTTGATCCTATGTATTGAAAAAAAAATTATATTATACACAATAAAAATACAAAACCTACTATCCAAATTTGACTTCACTGATGAAACAATAAAATTTGATAGATTATACTATCATGTTAACCATTGAACCTTTTGGTTCAATATTTGGTTACCCATGATCATTTTACTATTAGGATCTCTAAAAAAATTAGTCGACATAACTGTTAAATACTTTTTAAGGATTAATTAAATTGAATTTAAAATAACCATAGAATATTTAATGGGAATATCAAACTAGGTGTTATGTTAGTATTCGTTTTCACAGCCTAAAAATGATTGAATTAATACCCAACACACCATTTTCATGATTTCTACCCCTTGGTACATCTTTGGTAGAGAATTAATCCACTATTAGTATCTAGGTTGGGATTAAATTTCCATGAAAACCACATACAAAAAACATCGCTAAAATGTCTTGATTTTATCCTACACCGAAACCTATCTATCAGACATATCACTAATAATTTAACTTAATTTATCATATATTAATCCCTATAATTTTCAATATTACATCAACTAGCCTAAAATTTTATCTATACCTTTAACATTAAGATCAATTATAAATTAACAGACCTTTTAATTTTCTATAACTTATATCCTACCCTCCAAATTTATATACAACCATCTTTGATACCAAATATAATAGTATGCATATTTTAATGTCTCAATTATATAAAATAAAAGAATATTTCATTACAATACATTTCAAAAACCATTTGAGTTTAATGTTTTATTGAATTTGGGTTCAATTTTAAATAACAAATAAATTATTTTAAACCAAAGGTAATATTTTCCACTATATAAAATAGTTTTTAACCCATGAAAGTTATTAAAATTTCCAAAAAACATATCCAAACAATATACTCTTCTAGAAACATCAGACACATTAAATTTATTCATAACATATAGAAATGGAAACATAAAAAAGGGTTGAGCTCAGATTATTAGTATGTGTAAATAAAAATAATAAAACTCTTTGATCATAAGTGATGATATGAAGTGAATCCGGGTAAAATAAATATAGATAAGAAAATTACACAAAAAAAATTTAGATCATAAAATATGAGTCATTGAATACATACTGAAATTACCAATGAAAAGATGTAAGGGATCGTGAAAACATGTGTCACAACCCACTCTCGGGGCCGGTGCTGTGACTACCCCAAGCCCGCATTCCATAGGCTAGGGGCTAGCGACTAGCACCAAGGCGTAAATCCCAGAAAAAGGGAAGGCATTGACTTTGAAAAGTCAAAAAGCATCACAGAGTAAGAAAGCAGAAAAGTAAACACTAAGTAAAAACTGTAACAAGCTGTGCTGAAAGTAAAAAGGGGCCGGAAATACAAGCCCAACTGTAAAGTACAACTGAAAGGGGAAAACAGCCACTGAAAAGAAAAGCCGTAGCATTGAGCCGTCCTCTGAAGGTCCCACCTGAAGGGTGGGTACAGATAGCCTCCACAGCTCCTCGGTCCAACCGTCCGCTCCGAGTACGTCCCGCCCAGTGGTCTACTTCCAGGTACCGTCCTGCTCCGCACGCCTCCACCACGATCAGCGTTGTCAATCGTCTGCAACCAACACAACGAAGTGTGGGCATAGCCCGTGCAGGGGTGAGTATAAGCTACTCAGTAGGGACCCCGAGACCCCCAAAGGTCTCCCATAACCCACAAAGGATAATCCAGAAAGGATATATAAAATCACGAAGTAACATCTGACATGGCTTAGGTATATGCATATACATATACCTAAGTCATCAATTCCCATTCGGCTCCTACATCCGAGCCCAAGCAAAAACCAGTCCACACAGGAAAGAAAAACGTATACCCACACAGGATAGGACAACACAATCCATGAAGGAGAGTAAACAGTAAATCCACACAGGATAGTTCAACACAATCCACAAAGGAGAGTAGCACAAGATTCAGCTCACACAGGTATACTTCTTCGGATGATGATAAAGATGATCACTAATCCATCTAAGTCGTCGGACCCACAAAGGATCGATAGGTACTAACCCCAGCAATGACCCACATAGGACCGATAGGTAACTAAGCCCCGCAATGACCCACACAGGATCGGGCCCACACAGGACCTGTAGGCGCTGGCTCACATAGAACCGTTGAGCGCTGACCCACACAGGATCAGATCCACACAGGATCTGTAGCACTGATCCACGTAGGATCGCTAAGTGCAGTAGTCATCACAGTCCACTGAGGATCTCTGCACAGTCATCGTCGCGGTCCATTGAGGATCTCTGCACGGTCGTCGCTGTCGAAATAGTAGTAATAGTCAGCTCTAGGGTTCACACACATAGCAAGGTCATTCGGGAGGGTCCGCTCCACGAGTCGAGAGGCTGATACATGAACTGACACAAAGTCCGAAGTTTATGTATCCAAAAGTTCCGTATCGTCAACAGGAACTCAATGTCGCAGACGGCACGTCAATCGGACGCCCGGTCTGAGAGTTATTGGCTTTTTTGTCCCAGGGGCCCGGTTGGTTTTTAAGGCAAAACCAACCCGACCGTACTCCACTTGTATCCAAACCTTGGGCGGAGTATGCCAAAATATCCATCCCACTTAGAGGAATTCAACAAAGTCAACGGCACGTCAATCGGACGTCCAGAGCTCAAGACATGAGCGTTTCCGTTCCGAGGGCCCGGTTGGTTTCGTGTACGAACCAACCCGGCCGAACCCAAAGTATTCCGAAACCTTGAGTGAGATATACCGAAACGACCGTCTCAATCCAAGGATCGTGTTGCTGCTGACGGCGCGTCGTTCGGAGGCCCGTAGCTCATGTTACGATCAAAAGACAAAAAACGGTCCGAAGACGGGGGTCCGGGCCCGGGCCGACCCGGCCCGACCCCCCCTGGGTCGGCCGAACCGGGTCAACCTGAACTAGGTCGACCTGACCCGTTCGACCCGGCAGGACCCGGTCCGGTCTGGCCAGGGCGCGGCCCGGCCGGTCGGACCGGCCCGGCTCGGCTCGGCCGAGCGGCCGAGCGCCGCAGCCGCGGGGCGCCGCCCCCGCGGGTTGAGGAAGCCGCGGCCCTCGAAGGGCCGCGCTGGACAAGCGGACGCGGCTTTTGCCGCGTCCCATGCGGGCGAGCCGGACCCGCGCGACTGCGGGTCTGTCGGCCACCACCGCGCCGGTGACCCGCGCCGCCTGTAGCTTACGCGGGCCACCGGAGTTGCTCCGGTGGTCCGTTTTCCTTCCTGTCTGCGCCGTTGTTCCTCCCGGGTTCTGTTGTTCACTGTGGGATCATCAAATCGGCCTTGCGTAATGAATTTCCGTCGCCCGCCAAATTCGCACAACAACGAAGAATGGCGGAGGGTTGACGGGCCGTGTTCGTTTGGCCCGCACCCTCTACATTAGATAAAAACAACGAGAGAATAAAACAACAAATCCAAAAACAATTTTAATGAAATGAAATTGTTCATAAGAATCTGGGTTCTTTATTTTAAATTAAACGATCACGGGAAAAAGGTATTTCCAAAATAAAATCCCTACCTCATCAAGTGTCGCACGCGCGTTTTTCACGGAATTGATCGCGGAAGAAGGAGGCGATCGTCGCGTCGCGGAAGGCGTCGTGTCGTCGCGGAAGGGCGTCGCGTCGTCGGGGAATACGGTGCGTGCCGACGAACTCCGAGGTTCAAGAACAACAGATTTAATTTTAATAATTAAATCCGTGCATTGTTAAAAACCACAAAGGAGTTTTAAAAGAAACCTGAAAACTCTTACCTCAAACAGATGATCGAAGATTTCGTTGCGGACGAAGGAAAGTCACGGAAGAGGAAACGTCGGTGTCGCGGCACACGGCGTCGCGTCGTCGATTTCCGCGGTTTCGGCGTTCTTCGTCGGAGGCTGGCGTTCTTCGTGTTTATCGAGTTCTTCGCGAAGAAGGGTGAGGCACAAGAACTTCTGTTAAAAGCCTCTCAACGTGTAAACCTCCAGATGTGGCGTTGGTCTTATTTTATTAATACGCCAACGGATTTCAAAATGGTTAAGAAACGAAAAAAGTGACAAGTAACGACTCATTAATTCGTAGAATTAATTCAACGAAAGAAACCACCCATTTAATTCACGAATAAAACTGCCCAATTAAATGGTGCGTTAAGAATTTTAGAAAACGCGTCAGTTGACTTTCATAAAGACGGGTTTTCACGGGTGCGTTACTTAGCGGAAAAGAAATGGTGGGGCTCATGCGGGCCCCACCCCACATATATCCTACCAAGAGGGTAGGATATTTTTGGATAGCATCCTATCCGAATCAACTCAGCTTAAGCCTCTTTAAGTGGCTTCAAGTGGCTTCCAAGTGGCTTAAGTGAAATAAAATAAAGTTTGTCGTACAATTATTTTATTTCTTAACTTTAAGCCCAAAAATTAAAAACCACAACCGAGAAAACGCAACTTCGGAAGAGGAGTTTCTAAGCAAATACCGGCGCTACGATTCCATCGGTTCCCTCAGAATTCGATTTCGAGAACGGGTTCAAAAGTTAGAAAAACCCGATCATCTGTTCACTGAACGTACCCGAGCCAAACTTCGGAAAATGATTTCGGCACACCGGGCCTCGGAATCAGGTGCCGTCAGAAACTGCGCTCTTGTAAAATTCCAAAGAAAATTAAGAAAAAAAATTTCCTTGAAATTTACGGGTCTTTACATTAATCCCACCTTAGGGATTTACATCCCCATAAAGATACATCATAAATTAGGGAAACAAATGTGGGTACTGAGCACGCATCTGAGCCTCCCGCTCCCAAGTGCTCTCCTGGAGGTTCGCGTGATGCCATCTGATGCGGACTAGAGGAATCGATCGTCCACGTAGGACCCGCTCCTGTAGATCCTCGATCGACACTAGGACCTCTGCAAAAGTCACCCCATTATGCATGTATAGCTCCCCATGGTCAATGATGTGCGTCGGGTCGTGCACGTATCTTCTCAGCTGAGATACGTGGAAGACATCGTGCACCCGATGCAACTGAGGTGGTAGAGCCAGGCGATAAGCCACCTCACCAATCCTGCTGAGGACCTGGAAAGGTCCGATGAAGCGTGGAGACAACTTGTCACCTCGGCCAAATCTCCGTAATCCACGTCAAGGTGAGACACGCAAGAAGAAGTGGTCGCCATCCTCGAACTCTAGTGGCCTCCACCTCCTGTCAGCATAAGACTTCTGCCGGCTTTGAGCTGTCCTCATCCGCTCCTGGATGACCTGGACCATCTCTGTCGGGGTCCGGACCATCTCTGGTCCAACAAGTGCTGACTCCCTAGGGTCTGTCCAGCACAAAGGTGATCTGCAAGGTTTGCCGTACAACGCCTCGTATGGTGCCATCCCGATAGTGGAGTGGTAGCTGTGTTGTACGCAAACTCCACCAAGGGTAGGTGGTCCTCCCAGCTGCGACCAAAGTTGAGGACACATGCGCGGAGCATGTCCTCGGGAGTCTGAATGGTCCTCTCCGTCTGACCATCCGTCTGAGGGTGAAAGACAGTGCTCAGATGTAGCCGTGTCCCGAACGCCTCTTTAAACCCATTCCAAAGCTAGGAAGTAAAACGAGCATCCCGATCTGAGACGATAGATGATGGCACACCATGAAGCCATACAATCTTCTGTTCGTAGAGATGCCCCAAGCTCTCAACTGAGCCCTGCTCTCTGATAGGAACGAAGTGCGCCGACTTGGTGAGTCAGTCAAAAATCACCCAAATGGAGTCGTGGCCTCTGGAAGTGCGTGGAAGTCCAGTCATGAAGTCCATAGATATGCCGTCCCACTTCCACTCCGGGACCTCCAAGGGATGTACCAAGCCTTCTGGTACCTGATGCTATGCCGTCACCTGTTGGCAGGTGAGGCACCGTGAAACGAACTATGCCACAACCTTCTTCATGCCCGGCCACCAGTGGTGTTGTCTGAGGTCCTGGTACATCTTCACCACTCCAGGATGTACCGCCAAAGGAGAAGTGTGAACCTCTCTCAGCACCTCCTCTCGAAAAGCGACTAGTACCAAGGTACATCCTCTGAAAAGGACTTCGTGCCCTACTCTAAGGGAGAAACCATCAGGTGTCTGTCCCGATGATATCTGTGCACGCCGTGTCTCATAGTCAGCGTCCCCATGCTGTGCCTCTCTGACCCGCTGTAGAAGTGGAGGAGAGACTGTGAGAGACCGAAGGAAGGATGCTTCGTCCCTATCCACGAAGGATATTTGCAAGGCGGCTAGCTGCTCTGTCGCCTCCTCAAGTAGCTGAATGCCCGTCCCCCTGCTGAGGGCATCGGCTACTACGTTCCCCTTCCCAGGAGTATAGACTACCTCAAAGTCATAGTCCTGGAGGAACTCGAGCCATCGCCGTTGTCTCAGGTTCAGGTCCATCTGCAAGAAGATGTACCTGAGACTCTGGTGGTCAGAAAAGACTGTAAAGCGCACACCCATCAGATAGTGCCGCCATGTCTTCAGAGCGAAGACCACTGCTGCTAACTCCAGGTCATGGGTAGCATAGTTCTGCTCATGCGGCCTCAACTGACGTGATCCATAGTCAATCACGGCCCGCTCTTGCATCAGGACACATCCGAGTCCGGTCCCGGATGCATTACAGCAGAATACGTATCTAACTCCCTCCTCAGGAAACCTCAAGATAGGTGTGCCAGTCAATCTCTGTCTGAGCTCCTGAAAGCTCTGCTGACATCTTTCTGACCACACAAAGGGTTTCCCCTTCTTCGTCAAAGATGAGAGTGGTGTCTCAACTCTAGAGAAGTCCGGCACAAATCTCCGATAGTATCCCGCTAGTCCCAAGAAACTCCGCACCTCCATCACGCTCCTGGGTGGATCCCAAGCTAGCATTGCTTCGATCTTCGTGGGGTCCACCGCAACTCCCACCTCAGAAATGAAGTTCCCCAAGAAGTGGACCTCACGTAACTAGAACTGGCACTTCAAGAGCTTTCCATAAAGATGGTGCTCTCAGAGTGTGTCTAGTACAACCCGCAAGTGGTAAGCGTGCTCCTCCTCCGTGATCGATTACACCAAAATGTCGTCGATAACGACCATGACAAATTGATCGAGGTATGACTAGAAGATCCTATTAACGAGGCTCATGAACACTGCTGGAGCGTTGGTTACGCCGAAAGGCATAACCAAGAACTCATAGTGTCCATACCAACACCTGAAGGCTGTCTTCTGCACGTCCTCGTCTCGAACTCTGAGCTGATGATAGCCCGACCAGAGGTCTATCTTCGAGAACCACCGTCCTCCCTTGAGCTAATCGAAGAGGTCATCAGTCCTTGGTAGCGGATACTTGTTCCTCACTGTCACCTGGTTCAGGCAACGATAGTCAACACACAGTCACAAGCTCCCGTCCACCTTCTTGGCGAACAAAATCGGGGAAGCCCAGGGTGAAACAATGGGTCGAATGAACCCCTTGCCCTGCAAGTCCTCCAACTGTACCCGTAGCTCTAGAAGCTCAGCGGGGGACATCCGATACGCTGGAGTGGATATCGGGGCTGTCCCGGGGTACAGATCAATATAAAAGTCTACCTCTCTGCGAGGAGGTAGTCCTGGAACGTCGTCAGGGAAGACGTCTGCATACTGATCCACCACTGCAGGAAAACTAGGACTCCGCACATCAACTACTCCAAGGATGAGGCTAGCCAACTGATGAGTGATGGGATGACCTCTCCTTTGCGAGAGTCCCTCTTTTTTTGTAAAGGCTCCCTTCTCACCGGTGAAGGTGAACCTGCTCCCGTCGGTGCGCACACATCGCACCTTGCGCCTAATACAGTCAATCTGAGCATGGACTGTAGATAACCAATCCATGCCCAAGATGACGTCGTAAGGCCTCGACGCCGCTACAAGAAGATCCCAGCCGAATCTCTCGCCTCCTAGAGTAAGCTCA
This sequence comes from Viscum album, assembly GCA_963277665.1. Taxonomy (NCBI): domain Eukaryota; kingdom Viridiplantae; phylum Streptophyta; class Magnoliopsida; order Santalales; family Viscaceae; genus Viscum; species Viscum album. The sequence goes on from OY728133.1 coordinate 1,737,321,881, forward strand.
CACTTCCGGCACCTGTGCGTAATCATCGAGTCTTCTCCCGTATAGGTTTCTAGCCGTAAGGATCGAGCCAATGGCTCTGTTGGAATCTTCGAGCTCCGAACAAGGGCAGCAGCTATGAAATAGTGAATCGCTCCTGTGTCTATAAGAACTGCATCAAGGGTGGAATAGACACAGATCATACCTCGAATCATCTCTGGCGCGCCGTGGTCGTAGGCCTCCACTGCCTGGAGCTATGCCTGTCTCTGCACGCCAGCTCCATGTGGTCGGGGCGGAACTCCTGGTGGTGGTGGTGGCAGAGCCTCAAAGCGTCGCCCACCACATGCTGCTCGGCCAGATCCTCTACCTCGTCCACCTCCTCCCTACGGACCGCCACGGTCGACCCTCTGCCTCTGCCTGGGTGGCCCCTCCACCGTCTGCTTCTCCTCGACACGGCGGGTCGGGCAGTCACGAGCCATGTGGACCTGCCCGCCGCAAGTGTAGCACTGCCTGACCCTCGAAAGACTGGCTCCGCGTTGTGTGCCCCGCACTACTAAGCCAGTGTCCTGAGGTCGTCTACGAGAGGGTCTGGTCTACCTGGAACCCTGAGTCATCCGTCGGCTACCTGCTGACGAAGACTCTGCTACCTACCGCCCTGCGGTAGGTCTCGCTGCTGAAGTAGACTCAGCAAGAAAGCTCTCGATCAGAAGGGCTCGCTCGAGTACACCTGCCTAATTCGGGATGCTGAGGGAGATCAGCGATGCCCTGATCTCGTGTCTCAAACCCTGCTCAATGGTCCGGGCCTGGAAGAAGGGGTCCCGTACCATGTCGGTCGTGTAGCGAGAAAGATTGGAAAACCTCGCCGCGTACTGGGCGACCGTCAAGGTGCCCTGTCGCAGCTGATGAAGCTCTTGAATGCGCACCGCACGGAGGGTGGCCGGGACGAACTCTGAGAGGAAGAGGCTCTCGAAGTCCGTCCAGATGAGAGAGGCCTCATCGTGCACCTGGAGCATCAAGCTCCACCATCTTCCTGATGCTGCGTGCAGTAGGCTTGCCGCGAGGATCACCATGAGGTCTGTTGGTGTGCTCACTAGCCTGAAAACTCATACGAATGCCTCTAGCCAGTCCTCGGCTGCCTCGGGGTCCGTCTCTCCACGAAACCTGGGTGGTCGCTGGCGTTGGAACTCGTGAAGAGCTCTGAGGCGATGTGCATCGTCAGCGGTCGGTGCTGGAAGCATCGGGGGCTCGGCGGGTAAAGATACCGCTAGTGCCTCTACTGTCAGCAGGCCCTGTACCGAGGCCTCGTCGCTCGGCGGGATGTCGTCGCGCTCTACTCTCGGAGCCCTAGCTGGATGCCATCGTGGGGTCATCCTGAAAAGGAAACAAGTGCACCATAGTAAGAACAGTATACCTGGTGAGCTGATACAAAGTAATCACAAAGAAAACTTTAAAACACCCATGCAATCAATGTTTTCGTGCATTAAGTCAGAAATCAGAAGTCAGGGTCCTGGTGTACGGATATGTCGGCCGCCGCACCAACACTGGACTCTCTGGACTGATAACCACACCCAATACGCTAAACACTATTTCTTCACATAGAAGAAAGATCATAGTCTGCGGTAGAACCGACCACCTTTGATACCAATTTGTCACGACCCGTCCTCGGGGCCCGGGCCGTGACTACCCCAAGCCCGCCTTCCATAGGACAGGGGCTGGCAACTAGCACCAAGGAGTAAATCCCGGATAAAGGGAAGACATTGCCTTTGAAAAGTAAACAAGCACCACAGAGTAAGCAAGAGGAAAAGTAAACACTAAGTAAAAACTGTAAAAAGTTGTGCTGAAAGTAAAAAGGGGCCGGAAATACAAGCCCAACTGTAAAGTACAGCTAAAAGGGGAAAACAACAACTGAAAAGAAAAGCTGCAGCGTCGAGCCGTCCTCTGAAGGTCCCACCTGAAGGGTGGGTACAGATAGCCTCCATAGCTCCTTGGTCCAGCCGTCCGCTCCGAGTACGTCCCGCCCAGTGGTCCACCTCCAGGTACCGTCCTACTCCGCATGCCTCCACCACGATCAGTGCTGTCCGTCATCTGCAATCAACACAACGAAGTGCGGGCATAGCCCGTGCAGGGGTGAGTATAAGCTACTCAGTAGAGACCCCGAGACCCCCGAAGGTCTCCCAGAACCTACAAAGGAAAGATACAATCACGAACTAACATCCGACATGGCTTAGGTATATGACCATACATATACCTAAGTCATCAATTCCTGTTCGGCTCCAACATCCGAGCCCAAGCACAACCCAGTCCACACAGGAAAGAAAAACGTATACCCACACAGGATAGGACAACACAATCCACGAAGGAGAGTAAATAGTAAATCCACATAGGATAGTTCAACACAATCCACAAAGGAGAGTAGTACAACATTCAGCTCACACATGTATACTTCTTCGGATGACGATAAAGATGATCACTGATTCATCTAAGTTGTCGGACCCACAAAGGATCGATAGGTACTAACCCCCACAATGACCCACACAGGATCGATAGGTAACTAACCACCGCAATGACCCACACAGGATCAAGCCCACACAGGACCTGTAGGCGCTGGCTCACACAGAACCGCTGAGCGCTGACCCACACAGGATCGGATCCACACAGGATCTGTAGCCCTGATCCACGTAGGATCGCTGAGTGCAGTAGTCGTTGCAGTCCACTGAGGATCTCTGCACAGTCGTCGTCGCAGTCCACGGAGGATCTCTGTACGGTTTTCGCTGTCGAAGTAGCAGTCGCAGCCAGCTCTAGGGTTCCCGCACACAGCAAGGTCGTTCGGGAGGGTCCGCTCCACGAGTCGAGAGGCTGATACATCAACTGACACAAAGTCCGAAGTTGATGTATCCAAAAGTTCCGTATCGTCAACAGGAACTCAACGTCGCAGACGGTGCGTCAATCGGACGCCCGGTCTGAGAGTTATTGGCTTTTTCGTCTCAGGGGCCCGGTTGGTTTTTAAGGAAAAACCAACCCGACCGTACTCCACATGCGTCCAAACCTTGGGAGGAGTATTCTAAAAGATCCGTCTCACTTAGAGGAATTCAACAAAGTCGACGGCACGTCAATCAGACGTTCGGAAACCTTGAGTGCGATATACCAAAACGACCGCCTCGATCCAAGGATCGCGTTGCCGCTGACGGCGCGTCGTTCGGAGGCCCGTAGCTCATGTGACGGGCAAAAGACTAAAAACGGTCCGAAGACGGGGGGTCCGGGCCCGGGCCGACCCCCCCTGGGTCGGCCGAACCGGGTCGACCCGACCCAGTCCGACCTGGCGAGACCCGGTCCGGTCCGGCCAGGGCGCAGCCTAGCCGGTCGGACCGGCCTGGCTCGGCTCGGCCGAGTGGCCGAGCGCCGCAGCTGTGGGGCGCCGCCCCCACGGGTTGAGGAAGCCGCGGCCCTCGAAGGGCCGCGCTAGACAAGCGGACGCGGCTTCTGCCGTGTACCATGCGGGCAAGCCGGACTCGCGCGGCCGCGGGTCCGTTGGCCGCCGCCGGCGACCCGTGCCGCCGGTAGCTTCCGCGGGCCACTAGAGTTGCTCAGGTGGTCCGTTTTCCTTCCCGTCTACGCCGTTGTTCCTCCCGGGTTCCGTTCTTCACTGCGGGATCATCAAATTGGACTTGCGTCACGATTTGCCACCACCCGCCAAATTCACACAACAACGAAGAACGAAGGAGGGTTTTCAGGCCATTTTCGTTTGGCCCGCTCCCTCCGCGTTAGATAAAAACAACTGGAGAATAAAAAAACAAATCCAAAAACAATTTTAATGAAATGAAATTGTTCATAAGAATCCGAGTTCTTTATTTTAAAAGAAACAATCACGGGAAAAAGGTATTTCCAAAATAAAATCCCTACCTCCTCAAGTGTCACACGCGCCTTTTTCACGGAATTGATCGCCGTGGAAGGAGGCGATCATCGCGTCGCGGAAGGCGTCGTGTCGTCGCGGAAGGGCGTCGCCTCGTCATGGAATACGGTGCGCGCCGAAGAACTCTGAGGTTCAAGAACAACAAGTTTAATTTTAATAATTAAATCCGTGCGTTGTTAAAAACCACAAAGGAGTTTTAAAAGAAACCCGAAAACTCTTACCTCAAACAGATGATCGAAGATTTCATTGCGGATGAAGGAACATCGTAGAAGAACGTCGCAGAAGAGGAAACGTCGGCGTCACGGCACACGGCGTCGCGTCGTCGATTTCCGCGGTTTCGGCGTTCTTCGTCGGAGGCCGGCGTTCTTCGCATTCTTCGCATTCTTCGCGAAAAAGGGTGAAGGCACAAGAACTTATGTCAAAAGCCTATCAACGTGTAAACCTCCAGATGCGGCGTTGGTCTAATTTTATTAATACGCCAACAGATTTCAAACCGGTTAAGAAACAAAAAAAGTGATAAGTAACGACTCATTAATTCGTAGAATTAATTCAACGAAAGAAACCACCCATTTAATTCACGAATAAAACTTCCCAATTAAATGGTGCGTTAAGAATTTAAGAAAACGCGTCAGTTGACATTCATAAAGACGGGTTTTCGTGGGTGCGTTACTTAGCGGAAAAGAAATGGTGGGGCTCATGCGGGCCCCACCCCACAAATATCCTACCAAGAGGGTAGGATATTTTTTTATAGCATCCTATCCGGATCAACTCAGCTTAAGCCGCTTTAAGTGGATTCAAGTGGCTTCCAAGTGGCTTAAGTGAAATAAAATAAAGTTTGTCGTAAAATTATTTTATTTCTTAATTTTAAGCCCAAAAATTAAAAACCACAACCGAGGGAACGCAACCCCGGAAGAGGTGTTTCTAAGCAAATACAGGCGCTGCGATTCCATCGGTGCCCTCAGAATTCGATTCCGAGCACCGGTTCAAATGTTAGAAAAACCCGCTCGTCCATTCACTGAACGTACCCGAGCCAAACTTCAGAAAATGATTCTGGGCACACCGGGCCTCAGAATCAGGTTCCATCAGAAACTGCGCTCTTGTAAAATTTCAAAGAAAATTAAGAAAAAAATTTTCCTTGAAATTTACAGGTCTTTACAACATGAGTCAATAAATGTGCGTCATGAGATAATTGAATTGTAAAATTTTTAAGCATAATAAAATTAAATAAAAACAATCATTGTGTGACCCTATATAGTGAGAATATCCCAAAAAATAAACTCTTTAATTGTTGAGAATATCAAAGAAGCCCCACCCTTTAGTTTATGAGAATATCCAAGAGGGGATCATCATTTGGGCTGTGATAATATCAAACACGACTCATGAAATATTTTCTTATGAGATATAAAATAATAAAAAAAGTCATTGTAATGTAATTTAGGACCCCACACACAATCATCCCTAATTATTAGTTTCACTTAAAATTAATTAATTCATGATATCAAAAAATAATACTGGGAAATTAAATGGGTTTCATATCATTTTTAAAATGTAATCACGTAAGGAATATATGCTAAATTATCTTGTGATATAAAAACAATTAACCAATACAATGGAGGGTGATACAGGACCTAACCTATCATCATCTATACAAATCAGTGACACTTGAATTAATTAATATTTAATATCATATATAAAATATCTTAAAAATATGGGTTTTACATCATTTTCAAATGGAATTACATATGGAAATTGTTTTAAACAGTCTTAGGAGATGTAAAATATTAGCTAATGCATTGTAGGGTAATATAAGACCCAACCCATTATTAAATATAAAAATTATTACTAAAAAAATCAATTGATTCATCATATCATAAATAACCCCTAGAAATAAATTAGTTTTGAAATCATTTTCAAGTTGAATCACATAATGTAAAAATTATAATACCAACAATTTTCGTAACATTATTTATTCATATAAAATAAATTTGTATGTGGTGATATCATGTACATTTTTAGCTAAATTTAAATAATCAATATAATGTAGGTGGTTTTTACATTATATTGACTAAAAATATATAGTTAATTCAATAGGTTCACCAATCAATTGAAATGTTTCATCAAGGTAAAAACCCTTAATCAAATGAATAAAAATCAGTTATTCATAGAGGAAAGACATTCGAAGAAAAAATATATTTATACACAGAAGATGATTTGGTTTAGAAAAAGATGTAGGGGACTATTCCTCCAAAAGTGAAGGAAATTAGATAGTTCATCCATAGAAAAAGGTTGGATTTTAACATTTTTAATATATATAGGATCATTAATAAGAAATTACTCATTACTAAAACATGTAATAAAAATATGTTCTAAGAATTCTTGACAAATTAAATTGGAAATATGAAAAATTCATGATAATTTAAATTCATTTTTAATGTTATTCTTTTTTTAAATATTGGTGAAAATTAATTTCTTTAATTAACCATAATAATATATATATATATATATATATATATATATTAATATAAAATAAAATATGTAGAAGAAATATTTTTTCTCAGGAAAATTCTAAAAACTAGAAACTTTTATCTTTTTTTATTAAAACAACCCATGCATAAAATGTAAAAAATTAGTTAAATAATCTAAAAAAGAGTAAATTAGTAGGGAGTAAATTTAATAAATTATTTAGGATTTGATAAGAAATTTTTAAATAGAATCTCATGAATATTTATATGAATAAAACATTGGTTTTTGACTGAGAATAAGATACGAGTTAGTTTCATTCACAAGAATCACATTTGGGGTTATATGAGTTAAGGGAAAAATGAAATTTTGAATTGGAATGCAAATACCCAGAATATCCAGAGAAAATGAAGAGTTTTTTAGAAATAACACAAATTTTAAAAAAAAATAACTTTTAAAAACACCCTTGATTTGAAAATTATATTGGTAATGAAACCCTTAATTTTTGAGTAATATTTCAATAAATAAACCCTTTAAACTTTAGGATATTGTGTATAAAAATTCATTTTAAAATAATATTCATATATCTATTAAATAAACTTAAATATTTTTAATTAAAACCTTTATTAATTAATCACACCACATTAATGATATCATTGTGTATAATTGGAAGTGTGTCTCAAGGGGTGAGAATTTGAGATGGGGAACCTTCACCTGATTTCATCACTTACATGAATGAACTCTAAGGTCTTTTACAAAAAATATAACTATCTTAACCACCCATTCAAAAACATTATCATTACTATAACCTTTATTAACATTCTATTAGAATTATTTTCTAAATTTTTATTTTTTATTATTTATTCTTTATTCCATGTGTGAATATTATTAGTTGTTTTGATCTAGTTTCATAACAGTTGTGTCGTTATTTATTATTTTACAGATGTTAATAATTAATATATCAGAAAAGGTACATTAATTTGTTTTTTATATTAATTTATAATGCAACAATTTCATCATATAATAGTTTTTTACGAACCATAAAGACCGTATTAAAGATAAGTAAGTTTCTATGACTTTTAACAAACAGACATTGATATATTAATTATTGACATTATTATTAATTTTAAAATTATATAAATAAAAAAACATTGTTTATTATTTATATCATATATTACAGGAAATTAGATTTTAATATCCATCTGTTATATAAATTCATATCATTCTTCAAGTATATTGTTTGAATAACTTATGCATGAACATACCATAATTGATGGATGATTATAACATGTTTTAGTTGTAATACCATTGAAATAGAATAAATTGGATATAATTTATTTTTTATTTTAGTTTTATATAATAATTATATATAACTGTACGAATAATAAATCCATTATGGTGTTATTCATAGTATAATTAAAACATATTTTTTTAGTATTCTCTTTTGGAATGCAGAATGTGTAATGGTTGTCTATTCCTCATATTGCAAAATTGTTTTCCAATTATGAAGACCAAAACATTAAAACATTCCCGAACATAATTTTTATAACCATACATGATATAAATTAATGAAATGTGAAATACATAGTTACAAGGATTTGGTATTCCACACATACACTTAAATGATGATTTTTTTCCATTGAATGGGGAGAATGATTAATATATTTTTTCTAATTAGAATAAAAATTTGGAAATAAAATAAAATATGTTTATTAAATTAAATATTAAGACCATATATATTTTTTGGTTAAGGAAAATGAAAAAATTATGTGTCACATATGCAATAGTCCAAACATTTACATGATTGAGGTTTTCACTTTTCGTAGGGGAAGAGAGATATGGTACATAAGGTATATCCAATAAAAACAATTTTTTTTGTACAATGGTAATACTAATGTTATCAATTCCAAATGGGTTATATATATTTAATGGAAAAAATATTGATAGGGGAGAAATTCAAGACTGGGGAGTACTTAGTTTGAGATTTTCAACTGTCACTGAAAGTAACTCTTGGAAATAGTAGGATTCTACCAACATATTGTGACCATAAGCTTAATAAGGTGAAATTAGTTGATAAATTAAGAGAATATGGATGGTTTAAAAGATTAATAACAAGTTTTTAGGGTGTCATTGAAGGGGAGGTTGGAGGAACCATTTATAAGTCGTGAGAGGGTATTTTTTTAAAATAAAACCACTTTATATAAACATAGGACATGGTAAACATGTAAAGTGGATAATAATATGGAAAATAATTGATTATGGGATGTGAATATGTTGATATTAACTAATCTACTAAATTTTTATCATGTTATTGACTTGATACAAGACCATTACCCCATGATTTATTAATTTTATTATTTTTCATTTTACTCTACTAACTAGTATTTACCTAAGAAAATTATATTTAATGCATAAAAAAATATCTCTTAGTAAATAATTTGGAACTACTAGAATTTAATATGAAATATATTATATAAGATAAATTATCATTGTGTAACAAAAATTAATTTCATCATTAATTTATTTTAACTTAATGTTATAAAATTTTTTAATATAAAAAAACTAAGTTTATGTGGCTTTAAAATTAATAAAAAACAAAATTTACAAAAGTAATACTTAAAAAAAATGAAAATACCAAAAAGATATTTAATTAGAAAAAATTAATTAAGTTTCTAAATATATATTTTTTTAATTCATAATTATATTTTTAAATATATACATGTTTAATTCTTAGAATGTCTTGGATCACAAATTATTATAATTTTTATGTTACACATTCTTCATTATTTGTTCATAAAAGTTTCGATTTTTTTAAAAACTGGATTTTATATTACTCATCTAAAAATATATTATTTATTTAAAAAAAATAAAAAATAACCTTAAGATAGATTTTAAATGTGTAATCCATTAATATATTTAATTTTTTTGAAATTTATATTCTATAATTTATAAATATAGTTTTAATATGAAATTAAAATATATAAAAGAAACCAACTTTTAAAAAAGATGAACTCTTTAAACATTAAGTGTCAGTAATTATAATTACTATAAATTTATAAATTACTGAATATTTTGATAAATTTTTTTTATAAATATAAATATCGCCTATTATTATAAACTATTGGCTGTGATCAATTAATTCTAATATGGTAAAATATAAAAAACTTTTTAAAATGGGTGTTTGGAAGGACTCCTTTTAAAAAATATTAATCGTGTAAAAAAATCATAATACGTAATTTGATAATTGATTGCTATGATTTTCATATACTAGTGATTATATTATTCTTGTAATTTTACTATTTCAAGTATAATTTTATCTGGATGCTGTGTTAGTTTGGTTTTTTTGTGACATAAGATATATAAGATAATATTTATTTAAAGGGTATAAAATCATAGGTCGTTATAGGAACAAGGGGGATAACTCAGATGCAGATGAGTATGAGCTTGGTGGTGTAAAAAGGTTGTGTTCTTGATATTAAAACTTAACATATGTATATTATGTTTAGGTGAGTCTCCAACTCATGTGATTATGGTATTTGAGTGTGTTTAGGGTGGGTTATTTCCCTTAGATCATTATGACGTATCATTGTATCATGGGTGGGAAATTATATCCCTTATATTTATAATATATGATGATATATAGGGTATGTGATTATCCCCAAACTAATTATCATATATAATGATATTCTTGGTGGATTTTAATCCCCATATAACATGTGATATATGATGATATCTAGGTTGGGAACAAATCCCCCTATCAATTTTAAATATATATTCATATTTGGGGTGATCAGTTATACAATAATTAATTTATCATATATGATGGTTTCATGGGTGGGTTATTAAAACCACAATGACTATGATATATTACGGTATCTAGGTTAGCTATTAACCCACCACAGTTTAGGATATATGATGATATCTACAGTGGGAACTAATCCCCCAAATAATTTAGGAAATATGATAGTTTTGCGGGTGAGTGCTAATACCTATGATGGTTTATGATATATTATTGTATTCAAGGTGGGAAATAATACATCTTATGATTTATGAAATATGATCATATATTAGGTTTCATTTTCCCCCCCAATCATTTATAATATATGATGGTATATATGGTTTCTATAAATATTACCTGTGTTATATGATAGATTTATATAATTGTGGAAGATTTTTATCCTCTCAAGGGGTTGCGGTGTATGATGTCAATAAAGATGTGTATATATGACTCTTGGTATGGTTTAGTATCATTTTTATTGACCTCATACAATAGAAAATGATCATATACTCATCCTTAAGTTTGTTGCACAATACATGTGGTAATGATGATTTCTTTTATAAATTTGCTTATTTATTATTATGATTATATCACATTATAGATACACTATAAATACTGTCAATGTTAATGAAACTATTGGAAATGGCCCCTGATATATACTGACATTGTGTTGCATAACACATAGAACATTATTATAAAAGTTGACTTCCTGATCAAAGATACATGAAGGGAACATGCCTATTATTAGATAGTTATACTATAAATCTTTAGCGATGTCGATAGATAGGATTGGGTTGTGATGCTGGACCATGTCATTATTTTTATAATACTATATTATGTGTCATGGACCTTCCCATTACCAGTGGTCGACCCCCATTTTTTATCACATTGGCACATGACCTCCTCATGTCCACCTAAAGATCATTCCTAGCTTTTAAGGGAATTCTCTAGTATAAGGGTTACCACAAGCAAGATTAAATTACTAGAGGATGAACCCAAATCCATTTTGATTTATTATCTTAAAATGTATCCCTACCATTTTCAACAACCATCAATTTTTATTTTTTATCCATTAAAAAATATCAACATTTAGTTCCTCAAAATATAATCCTAAAAAAATAATTTCAAGAATGGTAAATTTGGAATGGGTTTAATGTATAAAATATCAAAAACTATGTATTTATTTTAAAAATAATAAATTATAGAAAAAACGAAATATTTATTCAAATAAATATAAAAACTAAGAAAAATAACCATAACATATTATATAAATATTGTGATAAAAATAACAAAATAAGTATTATAGTAGATCTAGAAGAAATTTTTTTAATTTTACCCCTTAAGGAATTATAAATACATTATTTTGAGTGAAAAAAAGTTTCTAGTTAAGGGGATTTAATATTCAAGGCATTTATGAGTGACTTTTCTAGAAATAAGGTGGATCAACATTGTGAATTTATAACTTTTCACTGTTTTAGATGTGTTATTAGAAGTTTTAAAATGTGTCTTGTGTGTAGGAAAAGGCATGACGGTATAATTAATTTAATATTATGATTGTTGTAATATTTTTGAAAGGTTGGGATTCTAGATGTTTTTTATGTTTTTTCTAAAATAAGGATTATAGGGATTTTTTGGATGAGTTTTTATGGTTTTTAATTTTTTTAAATTATGTATCCTTTCATACATAAGGTTAATCATTTATTGAATAAGAGTTATCTTCCATAATGGTCTAGGTGTTTGGAATGATTAGTTAATCCTAATTTGTAAAATTAGTCATGTGAAAGGTTTGGAAAAAATTAAGAAAAGATTTTATAATTTTCTTTCTCAAGCTATTATTATGTATGGGTAACCAATTCATAAGATTTATCTTCTTGTGAGGAAATACAAAATTGTTGAAAACCGATGATATGTAAGATTAAACTCCCTATATAGAAGATTAAACACATCCTTAATTAGAGAATTTGTTCATAATATTCACACTATCATACAAAAGTTTCATTCTAAAAAGAGTGGAAAATGAAATTATATTGAAATAGTGGAGATCAATGCATAATAGTAACCTATATGATATGTAAGAAAAACTCTATAAAGGGCCTTATATGTAAGGGTATGATTTCAAAATGGGTTTATATATAAAACTAAACCCTATATACAAGTGAATAAATGTGTGGTGATATGAGAAGGTTATCCTATGATGAAAATTTATCGATGTATAGAAATTCATTATGATATGTAATGTTAAAACATGTAAGGGTAGGCAATGTCTTCCCTTTGATACATAAGGGTCCATGACTTACTGAATTTCAATGGTGAATGATATTTAATGTCCATATGATAAATAAGGGTTATAAGAAATTTAATTTATTGGGATTACACATGATAATTATCAGTAAATAATTGGATATATAATGTTATTTTATTTGGCCAAGGATGAGATTTTAGGGTTATCAGGGGTTAAAATGTAAGGCTCGCATATGTAAGTATCATAGTGTCTTGTGAAAATTTAAAATGAAATTTTGTTAATGATTTATTAAGTGATGAATATTATTTTATTTATTAAATATATAAGTTGTAAATAATTCCATTTTCATTATAATATCATTGGGTATCCTTGTTTATTTTTCTATTTTTCTTTATGTTATCCATTTTCTGATTTTAACATTTATTCTTACCAGATATTTGAAGAATCAGGGTTATGGGTTTTTTTAGTAGGTATATATTTACCTAGGTAATTTTTGTTGGAATATTTCACCACCTCCCTATTTTATATATATTGAGCTCAAAACTATGAATCTTTTCAGATTGTCAGATTTCTTTTCATTGATGATGGATATATCAATGTTATCTGTTGAGTATAGTCCTTCTAACAACGATTATGTTTTTCTTAGATAGATATTGTTTTATATATATCTTATAAGTTTTAAAATAAATTGGTGTGTGTATGTTTTCACATGTTTTAGTAAGAATATAATTAATTTTTATTTCCATTGACCATAAAAAATACCTATAGGTATTCTCATATTGGAAATAATGGGTTATTCTTAGTATTACCTAGTTTCTTAGTTCTTTGATTTGATAGGAATGCTGGTGAAAATTATTGATAAATTATTATTTTTTACAAAAAGTTATTTTTGATTAGTTAGTGTAATGTGAATAGTGTTTACCATCAATACATAATAGTGATTTGTGGTAGTTATCCCACAAATGTGATAGTGATCACCATGTGAAAGTGTAATCCACATATGAAATGTGAGGTATTTCTAACATTTAAGACAAAGGTGGATAAAAGTTTTTAAATGCTCATTGGACTCATAATGTTTGATTCAGATGTATTTTTTTTGGGTTTTATAGTTGAATATGTATGGATATAAGTTATACATTAACAAGGGAAAGCATATGATATAAAATTCTATGGATGTTTCATTCCACTGATGTATAATCCAATGTTTATAAAGGATCAATCTTGGTCAGTCCATCATGAGTGGAGTAGGTTGTGTGTTGTGAATTCGAAACTACTTATTTCTTCTCACATACATTGTTATACATATAGGTACTTTTAGGGATACTAGTGGTGGTGACCTACGGAGTTCATAATCACACCCTACAAAAACCATCCTGGATATATATAGTCTCTATTTATTATGATGAATGTAATGTTAGTGGATGTTCTATAAGATTCAATTAATGATAGAGGTGTGGATGGAACATGATCTGGATGGTACGAATTTGCCGATGGATTGGGTGGATTCTTGATTTCAATTGATCTATTCCCCTTCGATACTTTTTCACATGTAGATATGCTATCATCCATGTGTGATATATTTTACTCTTTCTTGACTAACATAGTATTGTAGATATACATTTGGATTATTATATCTATATTCAGACCATTTTTCTTTTTTATTTAAATTTTTATACTTCTGTTATGTTATTATTATTTATCTTTTGAGGGTAATGTTTTCCCACTATCAACACATAGACCCTCATTTCAAATCAGTAGCATCTTACTTTCGATGATGTGAACCTATGGTCTAGAGACACACCATTATGGTTATCAAAGGGTAAGCTGTTATAAAGAATTAGAAAGTCATATCAATGTTGTTTATGTTAAAATAATATTGATCGATTCTTATTTTTTGATTTGGATGTATTGGAGAATGGTTTTGAAAATGTTTTCTAAAACATCCTATAGTAGATCATTTGAATAATGAAAATTTTTTTTCTTGGTAAACAAAATGTTGGTATGAAGTATAAGTTACCTTTGAAACATGTTTTTTTCATGGTTATAGTAGTGTTATTTGATATAGATAAAATAGTATTTGATGTTGTTGATTTATATTTTAATCTATTGTCTATGAGAGGGATAAGATAGTATGAATCATTCATTATAGGCATGTATGGATCACATGTAATGCATGTGCGGCATAATAATTTTATTTTTTTTGGGAATGAAAAAGGGTATAACTGTTTAATTATTCAATGATAAACTCTATGATGCATCTATATATCTTCTTATAGAAATTTTACATAGTCAAACCCAGTTTACAATACAATGCGTTCATGGTGTGGATTTTACATGACCTCGATATGGTAAGGTGTGGAAATGAGGGAAAATGGTGCGATATATGGGTGGTACAAGGATGTATAAGGGAGAGTTTTTCACTCTACATATTACAACCTTACCTATTTTCAAAATCTTGACTATAATATCTATATTTTTTAGAGTTTTTATTTTTAATGATATTCCACATAAATATCCACCATTGGAGCATTGAGAAGCTATGTACAGTGTTCCATATTAGTTTTCACCTGATGAAGCCCATAAAATTAATAGTTACCAAGATCCACAAAGGATGGTTTTATGTGGCTGTGCCAATGAAATTATCTCATATAGTTGATACAAGTATTAAATTATTTTCTAAGGGTGATTATTTTATAGGTAATATTACTAATTAATTGGGGATGATTGAGAGCTAAATCTATTATGGAATACATTAAGCATGAGTCACAGTCACAATATACTATCTTTGATGTGTTGGGTGGAACCTAGGTAGCTATTTATTGTTTTTGATTCTTTATATATTATAATTGATTATATTGAGACACTATCATGGAATAGAGTTATTTTGTATTTCTATATACTCAAAAGACTAACAAAACACAAGTGGAGTGAATAAGTACAAGAATATCTATTTGAGGGGATGATGTAGAAATAAATTGATGTTATGCTCATTTAGAACTTATTACTTGAGATGTTTAGGGTTGTTAGAGACCATGATTTCTTACACTTGTTACATGAAGATACATTTTTCATGGACTATACCATGAGGTTCTTGGATTTTTTATAGTTTATACAAATTATGAAGGGGGTTAAGATCTCCAAGCATAGGGGATTCAAGGATGGGTCTTGGAATGATATTTTTGTTTAGGTAAAAATATTAACATTCACATATTTTTCATAGGTGGTGAACAAGGTTTGGATAACAAAAAAGGAGATGATTTTATAATTGTACACTGAGCTATAAAGTGGTGTTATGTTAGATAGGTAATGGATATTTTTATTACATGAGGTAATTATATGGTGAGAGCCAACAGTTCATTCAGAGTAGTGGTTCATTGATTACAACACAAAGTTGAGTATTAGTGAGATGTCACTAATGTGAGGATAAACTTATATTCAGGCCTATAGTAACTGACTATAGAAATAGTGGGTGGAATGAAACCATATGGACTTCTGAATTTATTTTAATTTGTGACCTCATAATTAACCAATAGTCATGTATTTGGTTAAACACAAGAATCTAGTGAAGGACTATGGATTATATGAGAGATAGTGAGACTATAAGATGGAATATGTTAATCTTAATTTTTTTTGGGATGAGTTATTTGACTGGATACCCTGAAGAGGGATCAATAAAAAATGGTGTGTTCAGCTCCTCTCAAAGATCAAGTAGATGGTAGTTGGGATTTGGGATGGCTACATGTGATCAATTCGAAATATATAAATACATTTAGAGATTCATATACTATTAAGGGTACACTATGAGTGGTTTTATTTTATTTTTTCATTATATATTTTATACTATTTAATATATAGAATGACTATATTCTAGTTTATAATTAATAATTAATATGAAATGTGAAAATTATTGCTAATAACTGGTGGCTATGTAATGATATCCAATTTGTAAGTGATTTAGAAGGATGAATGGGTTTAACATCATCATCATACCGAGAATTTTTTGTTAGGAATTTACTATTATTGATATATTTATGGAAGAGATCAAAATATTTTTTTGAGTAGTCATGCTTATTAGGAAAGAGTTGTATGCATTCAGGTTCATATAAGTAACATAAGAATGCGGTGAGTGATTCACTCATTTCCTGATAGGAGTTAGTCAGTGAGTGACCTGAGATATATATACAATGTGGAAATATATACTAGATATGTTTTAATGTCACAAGTATATGGGATTGATTATTTGGCTATAATCATGGATCTATCTTGAGAATTTACCCCATTTTGGGGACTCAAGGGTGTTAGTATAGGATAGTGAATGAGTATAGAGAGTGAAATTAATCACTTGGGTTTAATTGTTGTATAATTATATATTTTTTCATATTGACAATTTTTTAAATATTTGAGGTGTTTTCGGGAATGTTTTTTTAAATAAGACATTTTTTTGTATTTTCAGTATTAGTTTTGGTGGTTCTAAATGTTTTAGTAGTTTTATAGAAATCAAGAAAAATTCAATAAATAAACATTAAACATTGTTGTGTAAGAGTCATCATATGTAAATTTTGTGGCTTTTGGGAAATTATTTTATGTTTAATTAGTAAAATTAACCATGTGAATGGATTGATTGTTTTTGGAAAAACACCAAAAACACCCTATGTGAAATATTTTTATACATGGGTTCTTCATATATAAGAGTTTTCTTATTTTGTGGAAATAGATAAATATTAATTTTATTATCATATGTAAGTGCAAACTTTCTGTTTTTAATAGTAAAATCTTCATGAAAAAGAGTAACTTTTTAATATGTAATATTAACTCTATAATATATGTGTGTTATTCAATAGTGAGTCGGAAAAAAATTTATATACCAATACAAAGGGTATTAATACCTAAGAGTATCTAATATGATATGTATGAGTAACTCTAGTGAGGACCTAAATATGTAAGATTAGGATTGTAGAAATGATTAAAAAGTAAAATTAAACATTCAATCAATAAGTATAACGTTTTATTGATACATTAGGGTCACCTTGTAATGAGAATTTCAATAAGAATGAGAATTTACTATGGTATGTAATGGTTATATAGGTATGGCTAACCATGTTGGTCACTGTGATACATAAGGATCCCCAACATCGTGAATATTGATGTTGAATGAAACATGAAGGTAAACTGATATGTATGCGTAACAAATTTGGAAAATCATTGGGAGTCCCTGAGATATGTATGGGTAAATAGTGGGATACATAATTTATTTATATATGGACAAGGTTGATATTTAAAGGTCATCATGTCGTGATATGTAGGGGTCCAATATGCAAAGTTCCCAATATTTTTTAAAAAATAAATACAAATTTTTTCCATGACTCTATAAAATTAATATTTAATTTATTTATTATTTATTAAAGGGTTAATATGGTTGTTTCATTTAAATTTTTTTGAAATTTACATGTTCATTTAACTTGTTAACTTCTTAGTTGTAACACCCTATGAAAATATAGTATTTTAGGAAAAAACATCACTACCATTTTTCACATGGTGTAAATTTATTTTTTGTGATTCGACCTTATTAAAAATCTGTAGTTAAGCATGTTTATCTTAGAGTAGTGTTAAGATGGGTGAAAATTTTGGAAGTATCATAGGGTGTGTGTGAGTTAGTACAAATCACACTGAAATAACATGGGATAAGATGTGGGGATCATCATTAATCAAATAGTTTACTCTACTGGGTAATATCCTATTGTGATCTAGGAAGGAAACTATGGTATTATAGGACACCCATGGGGTAATATGACTATGTTCATAGACTAGATTTTTTGGGTCATGAAAAATAGTAGTATAGACAATACCCAACTAGGAGTTAAGAGGAACCATGTAGGTTTGTGAAATGGAATCTATAATGAGGGTGTTCTACTTTAAAGGTGGGAAGAGTGAAACACCCTTAAAAAGTAAAAATTAATAGACAAAATGATAATGCCCATTCCCAAAAGAAGTACCCATATTTTTGGGATCCTAAATGATTTGAACATCATAATTAAGTGAGGCTAGGATTGGAGTAGTGGAATTATGGGTGACCTCTTAGGATGTTTCCTAGGGTGTGAGTGGGTGATGAAAATAAACACATAAAGCACATGTGTTGGCCTATGAGGGATGTCATTAGTATAATACGTGGACCAAATGAATAATAAATTATTATATATTGTAAAGGAAATCAATGTATTATAGAAGACTCATGGGGTTCGTGTGACTTGGTACATGTCACATACATGTTTTCTCATGAAATTGTGCGTATTTGTATTAAAAGTGGGAGTGTAACCCTCAAAAAACAGTGAAACATAAAATTATAAATGTTTCTGAAAATGTAAAAAAGGAGAACCATTATTTTTTGTATCCACTCAAATTATAACCCCGTAATAATTAGTTTATTGGCCTAATGTAGTGTCTGAATGAGAGTCCTCCATACAATATTCCATGGGATTATGTGACTGATGAAAAAACACATAAAAATAACATATGTTGGACTATAAGGACAATAATTGGTGCTATAATTTTTCTAGACGGGGAATTACCAGTGGGGTTATTTCATGGAAACCAAGGTATTATATGAAACCCATAGGGGTTTGATCACCAGGTTCGAGGATTTGGGGGGTTGGGTCATCAAAAATGGTATTGGATCCAATACCCAAGTTAATGTGAAAAATAACTACATAGGTTTTAAGAATGGTGCCCAAAATAATGGAGTTTTACTTTAAAATATTAGGGTGTAAAATCCTTTGAAAAGTGAGATTTAAGAGGAAAAATTAAACATCCCATGTCATTAAAAGTGAACCATTTTTTCTAGACAGGACTAGAATAGAACCCCATGGTTAAGTGTTATATACCTAGAGTAGTGTCAGGATGGGTGACTTCTTGGATGATTCACAAGGTTTGTGTGAGTGAGGAAAAAGAAAATTGAAAGAAAGTGTGGTGGAATGTGGGGATACTGGGTTATGACATAATCTATTTTTGGAAGTCCTTCATCAATTCATTTTAGATGTTTTATGTGTTGGGGGGATGTTGTTTTTTAGGGTAACTTTCACAATAACTAGATAATTGTTTGTACTTTATTTTATGGGTTATATACATTATATTCAATTGTTCAATAATTTTTTTTCATATTATAATATTTATTTTTACTAAAACCGTATCAGTTATAATTATTTGTTGAGTGGAGTCCTTCCAATTTATATATTTTAGTGCCTATTTATTTTATTTTTTATATATGTTTTATGCATCAAATTGAAAACATAAAAAGTTTGTGTTTCACTGGTACGATCAAGAATGAAACTAGTTTCTATTATTTATCAGAAGATAATCTGGGGAATGTATCATATATTAAATGATGGGTTTTCCTCCCATGTATTAGTTGGGTGGTTCTAAGGTCTGATAGGTGTCATACATAATATTGTGGATAATGTATTATTTGGTTTTGATGATTGATGTGGTTAAATGGTGTATAGATGCTAATGTTAACTATTAATATTGTGGTGACTGAGGTTTTTATGGTGTGACCTTAGGTATGGTGAGAAATGATTATAATGAGGTTACAGTCATTGGGGTCGGGTTCACACTCGACAGAACCCGTAAGGTGGTTTTAACCATATGTAATGGGTTGTATTGTTTTTTGTTTGATATTCATAGGGGTGATAGTATTGAACAAGATTATAGAGAATGGATATGACCTATTTTGTCATGAAATTTGATGGATTTTACAATATTAGAGTGGGATGATCATCAGATTTGTGAGGTATGTTCTGGTTATTAAGATAGAGATTGATTTAGGGGTTTGGATTCCCATGGGTTTCTTGAGGCATGATATGGGAACGTAGTTAGGTTATTATGGTTGACTCTAGATGGTTACGAGTTACATGATAGGATGTATGGATAAATGATATTAATTTTGTAGGAATGATGGGTGAACTTATTATATTACTGATAATGGATATGTCATTCCACTCTAACCTTGTTCTATTTAGGTTAATGATGACTCATGGATTGTCGAGAATGGGTAGATAAGGATTGGAAGTATTCATTGGTTTTTGCTTATTTTTTCATACATTAATAACATATGGATACTAGCTATTGACACAATTTCTAAAAGGTGACTATGTTTTTACCCACACACTCCACGGGCACTCCGTGACATGTGTTGACTTTAAATATTATGGTATATGAAGAGTTAACCGATCTTCCTAAAGATTATATTAGATGTGATGGGATAAATATTGTATAATATAGTTAACATTTTCTTTCTAATGTGATATGTTTTTTCTTTTTTTGGTGAATATTTTTATCTTGTTTACTTTTTGTTATGTACTTATCATATAATCCATTGATGATTTAGTTTATAATTGTATGTTTGATATGGTATTCGAGATAAACATTTGTATTATAATATGTATATATTTACTTGTTGTTTCCTATTATTTAATGCTTCTTATATAGTGTAATGTTATTATTATTATTTATCATAATATGATATAGTGTCCTCACTACCACCTCTATGAATCTCACTACTGAATATTAGCCTTTCGTATACTTGGAGGTGTTCCTAATTTCAAATAGCGAAATGGTCTGGTGATTTACGAGTGATCTATTTCTGGTCATTAGTGAAAATTTTCCATAATAGACTATACCATGGAAAAATTATTTGTACTATTTTGTGGTACATAATGGTTCCCCATTATATATTGAATTTTAATATGATAAGGTGATCTTGCAAGATATTATCTTATTATGGGATAACTAATTTTCTTTTTTCCTCTCACACTCTAATTTCTATCACAGATGGTTGATTATCATAATAAAAATATTGTGAGGAGTTTAAACACATAAAATTAACTTTTAAATATTATATATTCATTATTAAGATTTAATTTGAATGTATAAAAAGATACAATGCTCCATCATATTGTAAAACACTAAAATTAAATAAGCTAAGTTTTTTTTCTATTCTTAATCATTTAATTAAATTTGTTCCACCATCATGCACTAGAATAAGATGTTTAGAACTCCCCAAGAAAATATTATAAACATCTTGTTTGAATCAAGACATTAAATTTAAGGATCGTTAGAACTATGGTTTATTATATATCCTTCCCAAAACTGTATAAAATTATGGTACCTATGAAACCCTTCAGTGGAAAGAGTCATTTGACTATTTATTAGTGGTCAGAATCGAAATTTTGTTGATGAGAAATATCAACAGATAAATTTATGCAATTTTTTTATTATTCAATAATAACTTATATGTATATCATAGTTTATTTTTTTAGTATTCATATTTTATTATATCTGGTTTAGGATGATTTTTATTCCTCTGAAATCCATTATTATTATCATGTTAACTTTTATTAATGTTTAGATTGATCTACAAATGAAGAAGGAAACAAAAAAATTCAATTATTTATGTTCTATTTAAAATACATTGTTAAAAGACCATTTTAGTCATTAAAATATCAAGAACAAGAAATAAGTATTATAATATAGCCAGTTTTTCCTTGATATTCAAAAGAACATTAACTAGTTCTTTCAAAATGAATATTAAAGGTGAAGGTAAATTAATTAAAAATACATTATTATAGGATCATGCCACTATGTCCCGGTTAGTGGGCCACTAATCATAGAGGAATTCAAAATAATAATGACCCAGAACATGGAAAATGTTTCTAAGTAGTTTTTTATTTTTAATAATTTGATCTAAATTTATTTTCCCTATGAAATGTTTTTTAACGTAAAATTAATTTGATGGGATAATTTATTTATCAAATTATCTTAGCTAGGTGAAATGGTATCAACTTATAATAACACGGTTAGGTGAAGTGAATTCTTCAAAAATGGCCACAAATATCCCTTTAGGACATGAATGATACAACCTCAAGCCAAACCAGTTATTGTCTGAAATTACATGGATAACAAAAAACACTTATTAAAATGGTCCTTGTTTATGAAATGTTCATAATATAAAATTTTATACTATAATACATAGTGATAATATATTTCTATATAATCATAAATAATTTTTTTTATTAAAACTCTCAAAACAAATTTTTAGTGTGATGCCTTCGGGTTAATTCTATATATGTGTGGGTGGGGTGATATAAACCAATAGAAATTTTTCTATAGATATGATATAGGTTTAATGTGGATTCAGATTCTGAGTAATTTAAAAAAATGTTAATAAATTAAAATGATCTGAAATATTATTTCTTTATATCTATCTATGAATTATTCATAAGTATTTGTATAAAATATTTATATTAAATCAACATATTTAGAATGATATTGAAATCATTATAGAATATTTTTTGTTTTATTTCATTATATATTTAAACTAAATCATATACTAGTGATTTAAATTATGTAAAACTCATACATAATATTATATATATATATATATTATAAAATTTGTCATAAAATATCTCATTATATTAATTTAAAAGAGTCTATATAAAACAATGTAAATGATAATATTAAAGGTTTATATTAGATAAAATTAATATAATTTATTCTTTTCCATGACAAAATTTCAAACTATTAATAATTTATTTTAGACTAGTATATAAATATTTACTTTATATCTAAATCTATATTTTTATTTATTTATTATTATTCCATAATTGATAAATAATGATTAAAAATGTAATATTATTTAATACGATGTAGTATTTAGTTTAAATGTGTTAAGATTAAAATTTAAAATATCATTCATTAATCTATGAGTAATTATCAATGATTGATAATTAATTTAGATTTCGTGAACCATGAATTTTAATTGTATTAGATTATGAGTTTGATTAACGAAGTTAGTTATAGTTTTTATATTTTAGTTGTTCAAATTTTAATTTAATTGATGTGTCTTTTGCATAAATAATTGTGGTTAGTGAAATTTTTGTTAGACTATTTCATGGCATGTATGTTTATACATTATCTAGATAGTGAGGGTTGGATAATCATTTCTCTATACTTAAAGTTTTAAAGTTTGTTGATTTTATAGGATTCACCAACATTAGATGAAAATGGTCCAAACTCTTTATGGATTTGATTTAGTTGGATATGTTTAAATACCAATCTCTATCATTTAGGTTAGTGACCCATGCTATGAGTTGGTTAAAATGTAACGACCTTATCATTTCATAAAAGAACTAGCATAGGTGAACCATGTTCTAAGGAGGTCATATTAGGTCTCATTTGATATTTTTTATTTTATGATTTGGAATTTATAATAACGTTTTTATGTTTAAAAGTATTTTTTGTGTTAGTTTCTTACGATTATAATCCACGAAAAAGTTGTATCATTTTTTGGGTGATGGTAGTGGCCTGGGTGGTGGTGGTGAGAAGTAATTATAACCATGACTAGTATCGACCAATGTTTTGTTGGGAAATATAGTGGTTTCCCCCCACTATCCCTACCACTAGATGATCAGGGGTAGCCATAAAATTTCAAAATACAGTCTATGAAATGTCTTAAATGTGGTGGGAAAACGGTTTCCACCCATGACAATTTAGAACTTTTCTAGGGCTTTCGTTGTTGGAAATAAAAATATATTGGGTGAGACAGACTCCCCTACCTCTATTCCTTATTCATTTCACCCTTCAGTCTGACTGGTCCAAGGGATGTTCATCATTCTATATGAGGCAAGATCCTCTCCATTATTCGTTTTATATTACAAATCTTACTCTCATTCTGACATGGAGGATGATTGTTATGGATTTTATTCCAATTTCAGAAAAACATCGTATAATCTTGTGGGGATGAAAACATTTCCTCTTAGGATGGTTAGAGGATTACCTAAGTAGACAGATGCTTAATATTCCATAATATCCTATTATAGGTAGGTCACTTCAAATATTATTTTTGGTGTTTCCATTGAATAATAATTTAAATACATATTTTTTATTTTTCAGGTATTCGTAATCACTATGAAAGTTGTTTCATGACTATTTTGGGATTGAATTGTATCATATTGGATGATGTGTTCCCATTGTTATGCTTCCTTGTTGGTTTTACCACAAATATTACAATTTGAAATATTCATATTTGGTTTTGATTATTAATTATAGATGCATTTTTATTAATTATTATGTTATTTTGATAGAGTTAACTACTATGTTGAATAATTTGTGGTTGGCTGAGCATTTTAGAACTTTTTTAATAGTATTCAGGAATTTATTAAATATAGAAACACAAATATTAAGGTATCTTGTTCCTATTATTTTTCATTATATAGTTGTGCATACACTATGTGGAATTTTTGTCTGTGTAAGAAGGTGTGGATAACCTTAGTGGGAACTGTGAGTGGGTTAACCAATGTAAGGAAAGTCTTGTATTTTTGTTAGACTTATACTAATCCTTTATATGTTATAGAATTATATGTTAGTTTTTGGAGGGAAATTATCCCATAAAAGGTCATTGGCTTAGAAGATATAAAACTATATGAGGTGCACTTTCCTTGAGATATGGTTCTGATGAACTTTTTGTGTGTGTGTAATGGTACTATAAGGTAGAGTTTTTCCACAAATTTTATCAGTCCCTCACTCCCATTCAATATCCTTTGGATTATGGGGAGGGGATCTTTAGGTCATATGAAACCATCTACCTACCACTATTTGGGTAGTCTAGGTCAATACATTAAAATAGAAAATTAGAGCTTTCTTATAGTAATACTATTTTTAATATGATATATGTATATATATTGATAAGAAATTGGGAAGGATGTTATTTTTATGCCAAAATAGCACATACATGAGCTAAAGTATATGTTTCCAATGTAATTAGGATATACAAGTAATTTATATTTATTTAGTGGTGGGAAGAATGGGTATATTCTTTATGTTATGTATTTATGTAAAAAAGGTTAGATAAATTATATGATGTAGTCATGTGTGGAGGGCACCAGTTATATATTAGAAATGAAGACATAAATGGTTCTTCTTGTGAGGAATTCATGGTCAGATATTTTTTTTTGCGTTGTGAGCTTATGACTTATGTGATATTACTTCAGACGGAAGGAGTTGTGTGGTATCAAATGGTGGTACTAGGGTGTATATATGCTTGATTTTTTACATGGGAAATAATATGTTGAAATTACCATTGTGAGGGTTAGATAAATCCTATATTTCTATAGAAATGAGAGAGTTATATTTTATATGACATATGAGTTATATGGGATGGTGTAACCTAAGTTTAGTTAGAGATAGATAATACTAGTAACTATTTGGAGAGATTATCTTGTATAGACGGCTGAATATACTAATTGGTTGATTTTTGGATGATCTTTGAGTTCATGATATTGAGTGGGGAAGGTCATGTGCCTCTTGGGGGTTAGGACATGGTGAAATTTGAAATGTGTAGTGGTATCATTTCATATATTACTAGTATGTTTTATAATCAATGAATTAACATATAATTGTTTCCTTAAAACCCGTATAAGGATTAGGACCATTGAATCAGCCGATATGTTGTGATGAGGTTGAGGACTCCTATATTCTCCCCAACTATTCTAGGTTGTTTCAAGGGGTGATGATGAGTTTTAGTTGATAATCATAATTATTTGTGATTAGGTATGATGTTTTTGGAAAGGATTGGGATACCTTGTGTTAATTATGGATTCAGTTAGGGTCTTGGAAATTGATACTATGTTTTTCATTGGCCATTGAAAGGATTTATCTAAGGATGGATGGGTTTGTTTGACCACTGATAACAACATAATTTTCATATGAATAAAATGTGATAAAAGGTATCCATAATGAAATAGAAAAATGAATAAGGGTTTTGAGAATTTATATTTAGACAAAATCATTATCTCATATAAGTCACAAGTTGGGACCATTTTTGGAATTTTTATTATAGAATATCAACTATTGGATCTTATAAAATTATACAGGGTTGAGTGGATAGTGGGATCACTATTGGATCAACAAGTATCCTTAAATATGATGGGTTGGGAACTAATGTGACTGGAAATTTGTAGTTGGTTTAGTTTATTGAACATAGTGTGTTGAAATGTAAGAGTTCTGAGATGGTGAATATGGTGAGTCTGGGTGTTGTAGCATTAATTTATCAATGAAGTTTAACATGAATAGAATAAATAACTTTTTTAATTTATCATGGATTGGTTCTTTTGGTAGGGGTCAATCCTAATATAATGATTGGGAATTGTCTGTGTAAAATTTATCTTAATTCTATATTTCCTGAATGATCATGGCAGTAGATCAATAATTATCTAAATTTTTGGGGAGTGTTATACTATATGAATATTTATTTTTTGACCAATTTGTAGGTGGTATGGGATTAGAATAATGTTTGACGTGGTTTCTAAACCTGAATGGGTATAGGTTTCAGTTTCACATGTGTTATTAGAAATAAGTTTATACTTTCTATCTAGTAGAGGGAAATAAAAAGATATAAATATCTGTTTTTGATATAGACATCAGGTAAGTTCATTTAGTAAATTAATAATGGTACTGATGAATATGTTCTATTAATATTATTTTGTTTGTATTTACATATGCAGAATAGTAGGGTGATCGGGTTTATGGAATTTCATTTCTCACAGAAAACACCACAACAAGAACAATTATGTGGGGAATTTTTTTGGATATAGTCATTAAAGTGACATATGGATTATAATGGGAGTGGTCATGAGTCACATAGGTAGGGAGTCATGTGGAACATGGTATAGTTTTGGATAATAATTTCCTCTAATACTATATGAAATTGGTTAATTCAAGATTCCTTGGTTCCTCTTAGATTAAAGTATTTTTTGATGTTAGTGGAATTAGTTGATGCTGTGATGCTGGGTTTTTCAAGTCATTATTGGTATACAATGTTAAAAAGTGTCACTATGTGTGTATTACACATAATTATGAATGATTATATAGATTACAAACACTTCATTTTGTTTGAGGAGTTAAAAAAGTGTGAAATGGACTATAGTATGTCATGTTTGATATTTTTTTGTTTCACTAGTTTGAGAGAAGTTTCAGAATGACCATACCTTGAGAGATATTAGAAAAATGAATGTGAATCTTGTATTTATGATTGATTTAGTTATGGGAGATACAAATTAATAATTTTGTGAATTAGAAGTGTTATGGATGTGGTGGTTGTAACAACCCACAATAATTTGTCTTGGTGAAGCTATAAGTGAACCAGGTTTAAATCTTGATCCTTTTAAATTTTTTATTTAAAATCAAGAATTATCATTTATAAATGTGTTTTAAATTTATAAAATAATGATTTAATATTGGTTATCATGGTGAAATTCCATAAATCATAATCCTAGGTGTAGAGTGATCTAGGTTGACTAGGTGGTGGTATCGACAACCATATGAAACCATAATGTTATTCCATCATAATTTTTTTGATTGTTAGAGTAGTGATGCATATTTTTCACAAACACTAAAATCCAATTTAAAACCACTAGTGTATTTATTAAAATCATGACTTTTCATTAAAAGAATGTATAAATGGGGGATTTTCCCACATCCTATTTCGAACCACACTCAGATTTCTTATATTGGGATAATTATACGATGAAAGGAGGGGGATGAACTTCCCTCCGTCTCTTCCTCATCCCTTTCCTCATTTGATTTAGGTGGTCTAAGGTTTGACAATCACCTAAATTGAGATAAGTTCTTACCCTCCCATAATAATTATTTGATTATGTTCCACTCATTCTAATCAAGATGATTTTTAGGGAGCCACTTCTAATTGAATCAAAGAATGGTTGATTTGATTTAATGTGATATCCGTATTACTTAAAATAGTTATACAGGACTTCAAGAGGATGGAATCATGATGTTACTTTCAATTTCACTAGTGGAAAGCCACTTACCTAATTTATTTTTTTATATTGAATTTGAACTGATATATGTGTTATTTTGGTATTCCATATTTGGAATATTGATGGAAATGGGTTTATGGATTTTTATAAAGTGATATTCACCCCATTTTATGTGGTGTTAACATTTTTATACTTTATAATGTGTTTTACCATGAATATACCAATTTTAATTAGTATGGTTTTGTTATTATAGTTATTTATAAATTTTTTTCAATAAATGTTTTTATTTTTTTATTGATTTAGGTCTCTATGTAGATATATGGTGTCTATTTGTGCTCAGTTGGACATTGGTGATACAAGATAAGTGTATGATAAAGAAGAAAACACTATGATTCAGAAAAGTGATTCCTAATATTACCTTATATATGGGTGTGAAATCATTTTATAGAGTTTTTTAATGGGTAAGGGATTTACCTAAGAGGGAACCATGAGAAGGTTACCCTATGTGAGAAATGTCTAGGATAATTCACTTAAAATCATATTAACCAATTGGAAGTTATTGGTTAATAAATAAAATGATGATAGCTAATTATCTAATGTGAGGGTATTTTTTGGGAAGATATGGAACCACATGGGGTGTTTATTTCATGGAAAATAGATCCCATGAACCATAAGGTAACATATTAGTATGTGATCCTCACATATAGAATTGGATTTGGGTGAATATATATGATAGTTATAGAAGTAGTTGAATGAGACAGAGAATTGAGTTTTTATATTAGGATTACTTGGATAGGAACAAAGTGTGGTTCCCTTATCTATTGAAAAATGAGTTCCCATATATAGTTTATGGTAGGTACATTTAGACTTGTACATTGAGGACATGACCATATATGATCACAATAAATTTTAATGTGTAGTGATACATAGTTAATGGAAATTTGTGGGGATTTCATAATACCATGAATATGTTATGATTTATGTATCAAAATATAAATAAATACTTTGTGTTGAAAAATCACATGGTGGATATTTTAAGTTGTGACATATCTTTTTTATTGGAAATTTTTTAAAATGACCAATACTATGAAATGAACCTTGTGGGATGGGTAGTTGTACGAGATCTTATTTCAAGTCATCAATGTCTAATTGTGATATATGGTTACTAGGTGTAATCAATCACGGGTATGCAAAGGCCCGTGATACCATGGGTAAATAAGAACAATACCTATGGTGATTAATCATTATCTATAGTCCTGGGATGTGGTGGTTTGATTATGAACATATTGATTAATTATGAAAAAAATGGGTGATTTTGGTGATGGATCATTCACCCTATGTGTGTTATTAAATTAAAATCCTTTGCACCAAGAATTTTGAGTGAGTGATATATCCTTTAACTTGAAGACACTAAATGATACATCATTTACTATACATATTTTTTAAGGGTGACTCCTTATTCACCTGACAAGGATCATTCACCTTATTATCTATGGGTGATTCATTAATCACATATTAATGATTCATTTTCATTGTAATATAGTGTTTAATCCTTGTTTACTCGTAATATAACATTGAACATGGTTTTATTATGATGGTTTATCATCCACTTAGGATTTTATATTGGGGGTAGATCATTCGTCTCTGGGAAATTTTCTGCATGTGAACATTTCATGATTGGATTTCATGTTTGGGTAATGGAATAAATATAGATGTATGTTCTACTATAACTCAACATTGTTTTGGGGATTGGTTATGGTGATTCCGAGGATAATGGTTTATTCCTTTGTTGTTATTTGTCTATCTTTCACATACTATATTTGTAATACCCAGTGATTT
The DNA here is from genome assembly GCA_963277665.1 of Viscum album. Taxonomy (NCBI): domain Eukaryota; kingdom Viridiplantae; phylum Streptophyta; class Magnoliopsida; order Santalales; family Viscaceae; genus Viscum; species Viscum album. The sequence goes on from OY728133.1 coordinate 1,737,351,910, forward strand.
TATGAATATATTTTTAAGTTATTTTATTCTATTATATAACTTGTGAAACTAACAACCATAATATTCTAAAATAAGAACATTTTCTTCAATGTCATATACGATAGGCAACATCGTGATTAAATGACCAACAAAATATTTTATTTAAATGTGAATATTATAACATTACCATTTAATTAGTGGGTAATTATAGGATTAACATATATATTGGAGTTTTAATAAAAAAAATTTAATTATAAATTCCTACAAAATAATTAATCAAAATTTTACTAGTCATTTTATTTTTTATAATAAAAATTGTTTTGTTTTTAATTTTATGTTTTGAAAATAAATAATTTATACCAATTTTAGAAGTTTTATTTTTTGAAAATAATTTTTTTAATTTGTATATTTAAAATTATCTTATTTTTAAATTTATGGATTTTTCTAAATTGTTAGGTTTTTCTGTGAATAGCAAAAAAATACCACATTTGGAAAAATTGTCATTTTTATTCAAAACATTCGGTAATATAAAAGTTACAATATTATTTGAATTTTATTTTAATGTAGTAAAAGTATTATTTAAATATTTTTAATATAATTAATTATATTTTTATTATATTTCTATCCAATTTTTGTTAAGTTTTACTTTTATATATAAAAACACATTTATCTAAAAACTGTTTTAAGTGCATTAATGGAATGAATATTAATTAATTAAATAAATAATAACAAAAAAAATTAAATTATATGTATATATTATAAAAATAACTATATGAATTTTACTTTCATATAATTATTATTAATTATTACATAGTTAATATAAGATCATCTTATGATTGAAAATTTAATTTCATGAAAAATCAATTTTCAACATGAATTATGTGTTTATTTTTAAAATAAATTATGCCACATACGTGAGATGATTTTTTCAAAATAGATTAAATATTTAGAATAAAAATAATTCAAATTTTATAATATGATATTTTTTATTTTAATGATTAGTAGAGATTGTAAAATCTATTTATCAGATTTATGGTTAAAATAAGGTATTTACTATAATACACGCTTGTGTGAAAATTAATTATCCAAAAGCATAGTAATTTTATTTAATAAAATGGTCTTAAAATTAGGGATCATTGGTTCCAAATTATAGCATTTGTATGCTTTTATTTTATTTATAATGGATACATTACTTGTTTTATGAAAACAAGTTTTTATGGTGAAAACTAAAAAGGATAAAGTGATTCAACATAGTGGATAATAGAAGAACATGTAATAAAAATCACTCTTTTTCATAGTGGAGAAGTGGATCAACATGAAACTCCCTCCAGTATAAGATTTCCCCATTTTTTATTCACTTTGGGTGACATTGACTTCCAATTATATAATAGTTTTGGGTATTTTAAAAAATGACACTTCTCCTGAATAATAAAAGGGAACTTCCTCCCCAAATTTATTCACACCTCTCAATGACATTTTATTAAACAATAGATAAAAATATCTACCCAAAACCCTTATGAATATTATATATCTACTAGTCTTCCAAAAATCCCAACCCTTGTTTCCTTTAGTGGAGATATAAGGAGGTTTCTCAAAGATAAGTGAATTGTCGTAATAAAGCTCTTTATTTTTATTTCTCATTTTAAAAAGGTAAATTATGTCTAACAATTTAAAATATAAAAAGTATATAATATATAATTATATGTTATTATTTAAATTTAATAAACATTATCAAACTCCTCCTATATCAAATGTGAACTAAAATTGTTGAAAATGGGTATAGAGGACTACCACCTCACAAACTATTTTAAGTCATTTTCCATCAAAAAATATCATGGTTATATGTTATATTGTATTTGATTTATATATATAATTTTTTATATAATTACAATAATTAAATTATAATATCACATATATATTCTTACTTTCATTCTGTTTAAAATACTATAACTTCGCTAATTTATATAGTGGATTATGACCTCACAAATCGATGTTACTCATTTTCCACTTACACATTACGTGGAAGGAAATTAGGATAAGTTTAATGAATCAGTGAGATAAATATGAATTTTAATTAATTATATAAAATAAATTTATGTCTCAATTGTTTAACCTTTCACTCATAATGTAAATGATAACATTAATTGTGTATATGCATGGAATATTGTGTCCATGAAGCTACACGATCCATTCTTCATGCTAACATTTCAATAATGTTTCTAATAGTGTATCTAATGAAAAAAAATATTTATAACATTTATTAAATTATGGATTTTATTTAACTATATAATATTCTAAAAAACTATAACTATAACATTATAACATGCATGTGAAAACAATGATATTAACACCCAAAACAATATTAATAATTAATAATTATTATCGGAAATGTGATAAGATATCATAAAAGGATCATATATGATATTATAAATATTACTATTGTTCTCATATAAGTTAATATAATTTTTAAAATCACTGTATATACATTTAATGTTCATTCATCAAAGATGAAGGGTGAGGTGTGGTATTTTTTCTCTATTTCCATTCATTAAAGAATATTGTTATATTATATAGCTTATTTTTTATACCTTATATAAAACCCATTTTCTATGTAAAAAAATTACTACATCAATATTCATGGTTATTTATATTTTAATGTTAATTATTTCATCAAATATTTTTCACATGAAAATTACAATGTTGTAAATAATATCATAACTCAATTTATTTTCATTGGGATATATTACATATTCCCTTACTTTGATTTACTATGATTTTGTGTCTAATTAATTTTTATTATTTTATGGAGTATTTAAAATTATTTTTTATATATTGAAATTTGATACGCATAAAAAATTTATTGATTTAATTTAAATCATGATCATTGTGAGGTTTTCTCTTCTCCAATTATCTTCATTGGGATATAAGTTTAGATATACAAAAATCTTCTTTTAAAGGGTGTATCTACTACCCATTTGATATCTAATATCATGAATATATTTATATTTAGGGTATTTAATGTTTCATATTATTTTATTCAATTATCTTTCAATCTCATTTTAATTTGGATTGTTTATAGTTGAATAGAAAATAAAAAAAAATAATTTAATCATTGTATAACAAAACCCTTTAATTTTATTATTCACTAATTATTCATTAATTTTTCTTTTATAGTATCATTTTCTTACATTTGGTAATTACAATTATTTTTAAAAGTTATTTAATAAAACCTTAATCCATTTCTCTCTTCATTCAAATATCATTTTTCTTTATATTCCATGTATTCTAAAAATGTTTTCAAAAATGTTATCAATGATTTTTTAATGTTATTTTTACCCAAAGTTGTATTTTTAAAAATTATATTAAAATGAATATTTCACTCATTTTACAAACAATGCACTTTTGACTTTTTTACAAAAATGTGAAGGTAATATTGATTTTAACGTACCCGACATGAAGGAAATATTTTCACATTCCTAAAAACCCATTTGTTTTAATCCTCCTTTAGTTGAATAATGGTTTATATTTTAATGAAATGAGTTCTCCATTTTTTTTAACAGTTATAGTTTTTCTTGGAAAAAAAGATATCTTCAATGTTGAAAGGATATATTCCTTAACACTATTTTAAAGAACATTTTTGTATTTATTTTCATCAATGACAATGAGAAATTATTTTACATACACTACACATTGTATATATTTTATTGATACCATAATAATTATTTATTCAAATGGTTAATTATCAGTTTGACTATGGAAAGTAACAATATTTTTTTTCTTGAATGTCTCTTGTAATAATTACTTTTAAGTTGAAGTGTTCACATTATTATGAATAGTGGAAATTAAATTTCCCATAAATGACCATAATATTTTTGATGGATATGATCATTACATAAGAATTATATTATTTCTACATATGGTATTTCAATTTGAATGTTATAGGATGGAGTAGAGAAATTACTGTTAATTTATATTCCATACATGATATGGAAATTTATTGATAATCCACATTATTTGTGAATTAAATTGATCAGTTGACATAAAAGGAATGTTTTGGACATATAGTTATGTGAGGGGACCGATTATGGATATCCCATAAGGGAATAAGTTGTATCATGAAATTATTTAGTTGGATATACTAATTTAAATGGATTTTGGGTTTATACCTACCAATCAGTTAAAATATTATTCAACAAGTTATGGATAATAAAGATATAATGATAAATGAGATCATGAAATCCAATTTTAAGAATCCAATTCATTCAGAAGTCCTATATTATTATAAATTATATTATTTAAATAATATTATCCATGTATGCATTTTTTGGTCATGTTATTGATTAAAAGGCATATGGGTTTTGTTATTTACCGTTCCATACCAATTATTACCAATCTTATCCTATTAGCCATCTTATTGATTAAATGGAATGTGTTTTCAGATATTTACCTTCCCATATTTATTATTCCTTATATGTTATTCTTTACTTATACATGATACCTTCAGTTTTATGCAACTCTTTCTTATCATCCGAGAACACCCATATTTATTTTTGTTTCCCCATGATTTGAGGAAGGAACCTTAATAGGATTTCAAGGATGAATTTTTTCTTTCATTCTTTGGTATTCCATGTTTCAAAATAAAATATAAGACTCATGTATATAACTATTTTATCAAGAATAATACACAATTAGGTCCTTTTGGATTCAATTTCTTATATCTATAATTAATATAGTGAAGTAACCATCGACTCTAGGCTATTGGAGTTAGGGTCTTAAATTTGGGATCAGATATTTTTTTTCAAAAAACATGAGAAATTGATTTAGGGAAACATAGACTAAAAAACATAAACCAATGATATTATTTTAGGATAATTATATAATAGTGTCTTAATGATTTGGTAAAGAAGATATTATATAGTTTCTCCTAATGACACTTCCCTATATAGATACTAAAAGAGGATGTGGATCTAGCATAATTGTACCTATGGGTAACCACATTGAAAAGGGTATATTGGGATTTGACTCAATAATTATCAGGTTCAGGGAAAAGAGCCTTACAATGCACTCGGTTTGACACACATATGTGATATTCTTTCGATAATTAACATTTTTGATACAAACCATTATTATAAATTAAATGAAAGATCCTTTGGAAACAAATGATTTGACATAGGGATATAGGATAAAACTAAAGTGTATTAGGATGAAATTTTAAGGTTTATAATTTCTTCACAATAATATAAATTATTTTTGGGGTTTTAAATTATGGGTTTAAAATATTATTATATGTAAAATTTTGTACAATTATTGTAAATCAACCATTACGATTAGTATGAGTTTTAATAAAAAATTATTCAAGTGGAAATGAATTTCTATTTGATCAAAATATGTCAAAACGAATTGATTACATTTTCAGTTAACATGATAATTTATGTTAATTCATTTAAGATTATCTATTTTTTGGGATCATATGATCAATTGGAATTTTATTTTAGTTCTTTATGCAAAATAATTATTGAAAATAATCAAAGTTTGTAGTAATATGTGAGATTGGTGTAGAAATTGATTAAAGGATGAAATTATAATTTTATTGTAAGTATATATCCTTTTTTATTGTGTTACATGGAAAATTAAACAGTAAAAAAGAGTAAAGGGATCTTGAAATAGAAATTTTACTCATTTTTTATAAATCTTTTATCATTTCTCTCAAAAAAGGGGGTATGGCATTTTCCCATAAATGGCTCTTCTTTAAAAATCAATAATTTTACCTACCACAAATTTTCTCAAATTTGTAAACCTTGATATCCATTATTATTGATTAAAATTATATTTCAACTTCCCTATAATAGAATAATTTATTAACCCTTTTTTATAATGTGGGTTTTCAGCAATGTAATTTTCAAATATCAAGCACTTGGTTTTTGAGGGCATGTTCAAATTTTGAGTATGAAATTTATTGAAGGTGTGAAGAATGTAACACCACAAGATTTTATCTTATATTTCTTTAAAATATATTAATTATATTCTAAAACATTCTTTTTTAAAAAAACCACAATTTTTTAAAGAATAACATCAAGTTCTATAGCATATACGATGCACAACATCATGCATAAACGACCCAAAAAATATATTATTTAAATATATACATTATCAAATATCTAGTGAAGTTGTGGGTTGGGGTAGGATTAACAAAATTATGGAATATATTTAGAGGTATTAATAAATATAAATATATTGAAAATTTATTTTTAAAAAATCACTAATTTTTTTAGTAAAGTCTATTTTTGCTTAAAAAACAAAAATGATTTAATTTTACAATTTTTTGTTGGGAAATTATAATGAATTTATAAAAATTTTAGAAATAGTATTTTATAAAAATAATATAACTTTATAAATCATAATATAAATATTATATTATGTTGAAAATTTGGTATTTTTTGGAAAATGTTGAGTTTACTATGAATAGTGTAAAATACAAATTTTTGTAAAAGTCTGACTTATTTTCATTAAATTAAGTAATTTAAGAGTTATAATATTATTTTAATTTTTATTTAAATGAAAAAAATATTAATATTTAATTAAAATAATTATTTTTATTTTAATCATCTTTATAAAGAATTTTATTATAGGTTTATTTTTAGACTTAAAACAAATTTTTTTGAAAATAATTTTAAGATCATAAAGTTCCACCGTTTTGTTTAATTAAAATAAATACTAATAAAGAAAAATTTTAATGATATTTATGTATTATAAATTTAAATATTTATATTTAAATCAATTTATTATTATTACAAGTCATATATTGAATACAATACCATCTCATGCTTGAAAAATGCATGTCTTGAAAACATGTTTTTCTACATGAATTGTGGCCTTATTTTTTATTATATTTTATGAAAATATTAGTGGAATTTTGTAAAATGTAGTTTATATTTTTAATCAAAATAAATTAAATTATAAATAAATTTCAATTAATTTTTTTGTATGTATGATTAGTAGAGATAGTAACATTTATTTACCACAGTTGAAGTTAAAATGTGGGTTTTCACATTACATGTGATTATGTTAAAATTTATTTTCCACACACATATATTTTTTATTTGAAAATTATTATTTAATATTTAAAATAATTTGATATAAATTTTGTTATAAGTATCATTTTATTTTTTTATTAATGGATAAATTACCTCAGTTAAAAAAACTTGTTACAGTGGTGAAAACCAAATTTGTAAATGTAAGAAAACAATAATCATATGGACATAACTTGTTTAAAAAATGTTTAATTTTATGATTTTTTTTTGGAATGACTTTAAAATCCCTAATATCAGTTATTCATAAAATTTTTAGGATCTTGGTGTTATAGTGACTTTCCATTACGATATTGATTTTCATATCTACCAAAATGTCACTCCTCTTTAATTATAAATTCTCACTCGCACCCCTCATTTATTTAGATATAAAAAATCATTCTGGATTGACCAAAAACTATGAAAATATCTCCTCAAAACTGTTATATTCATTGTAGATCTTCTATAATTCCAAAAATACCATACATAGTTATATTAAGAGGCAATCCAAAAGAAGTTTCTCTAAAAAAAGGGAATTGTGAAAATTAAGTTCTTTATTTTTCAATGTTAATTTTAAAAAATAAATTATATCATAAATAAAAAATATATTAAAAAAAATCTCTAAGAAATATATTTTTTAACATTTTGGAATAAACTACATAAATCTTCCTTTCGAACAAATGTGAAATGAAATCACTGATCATGTGTACAACAGACAACACATCGTGTACCGATGTAATTTATTTTCAGTAAAAACTTATCTATGGTAAATATAATGGTGAATTTAATTTGTATATACAATATATATTATTAAATTATAATATGTGAATTTTACTATAACATATGATGTTTTTACATTCCATTTCATTTAAAATACAATAATTTTGATTTTCTGTATAGCGGACTATTGCCTCCAAAAGCGATGCGACTAATTTATCACGTATGATTTACAAGGAATGTAATAAGGATAAATTTAAAGAATATATATAAAATATATTAAACAAAATTACTTATTTTAATTTAGTATATCATAACTTCCTTACCCTTTCACCCATTATGTAAATTATAATTTCGCTCATGTGTACATGTAACCAACCCCCTCCACGAAGAGATATGATCCATACTCCATGTTCAAATTTAAATAGTGGTTCTATAAATTTATATAATAAAAATGATATTTTTAAATTTTATATAATTATTTATATTATTTAATTATATAATAGTATCAATAACCTAAACATTCATGTTAAAATGTCGATGCGAAAAAAAGAGAGTTTACACCAGGAATAATTGTAATAATGAAATATTATTAATAAATGAGTGATAATTTGTAAAAAAGGATAAAATATGATATTATAAACATAAATATGTTTTCATTATGTGTTAATAACATGTTTAATTCCATTATACATGAGGTTAATATGCGTTCACCCAGAAGGAATCATATGGTGAGAGATTTTGTCTCAATTTCCTTTTATTGTGGAATATTGAAATGTTATCAACACAATTTATATATATGGTGTACATGATGGCCCTTTTACATGTAATATCACTAGTAATTAAGAATTATTTTTATTTTATGTTTTAATTTTAGTAATTTAATCACAGGGGATATTTAATTAGAAATTAAAAATTCATAGTGAATCTGTTAAATCAATTAATTTTTATTGGGTTATATTTTTTATTCATTGTATTTTATATTAAAAGTTTACATGACTAATTATTTTTATTTATGTTATGCTTTATTTACCCTTTTTTATATGGATATACATTTTATAAACATAATTTATTCATATATTAATTCTCAATTCAATGTTATGATCATTGTAAGGGCCGCTCTTCTCAAATTTAATTATTTTAGACCGAAGTTATGTTATAGAACTATATTATTCTATTAGATGTATATACTACCCATTTGATATGTTATATCACTAATTTCATTATACAAATGGTACTTAATATTTAATTTTTTATTATTCATTTTGAGGGTTTATGATTAAAATATAACGAATGTGGTAAGAGGTTTATGTTTCAATATCATTTTAATTGGGATTATTTATTCAAGAATATACATTGAAGTAAATATTTGTAATTTCTCAAATAAACCCCTAAAATATTCTTCACCTCTAATTATTAAGTATTTATTCATGTAATACTACCATTTTCCTCTCTTTTGTTAAAAACTTATTACGACGGTGTTTTTAATAAAATATGGATTCATTTATATATTTAGTCTAAGTTCCATTTTTTATCCAAATAAAAGTTTTATAAAAATAAATCTAAAATTGTTTACTATGATTTTTTATATTCATTTTCATCCATAATTATATTTATATTTAAAAAGAATATTATTTACATTTTATAAGAAAGATACTTCTTTATTTTTTAAAAATAAATGTGAATGGAATAATTATTTCAACACACTATTCATGAATATAGATCTCCAGTTGTCCTAAACAGCATTTTATTTGAATATTACTTTAAAATAATAAATAATAATTTTTTCAAACCAAATATTTTCTCTAATATTCTACATAATTATTCTATTTTTTAATTTTAAAATTTAAATGGATATTTTTTCAAGAACTCTTTTAAATCAATTTTTACAGTATTTCTATTCTTTAGTGACAACAACCATTTAGTTTACATATACATCACATGGTATATGTTGTATTGGTACAATCCTTTTTTTTCTGTAGATGGTTTATGATCGATTTACTAGGGAATGTATTTACATTCTATTTCTTGATTAATTTTTCTAATAATTATCTTTCAATTTAGGTATAAACATTCTTATGATCATTAGACATTATATTTCTTCCAAATAATGATATTATTTAACATGGTTATTTTTATTAGTTAATCCATATATTTTTTATAAATACAGTATTTTAGTTTGAAAGATATAAGATTGACATATGAGATTATTTTTATTTTGTATTCCTTACTCGATATAGATATTTTTTGATATGTAATATTGTTCATGGGTTAAATTCAACATATGGTATATGTGTTATGTATTTAACATGCAATTATTGGTGGGTTATTTCTGTTGATATCCCCTCGATGCGTCAGTAGTCTGAGGAGATGAATCAGTTGGCTAGACTTATTTATATGGGGTCCTTTTTTATACCAACCTATGTGTTAACTTTCTAAGAACAAGGTCTTGATGGTGATGATTTCATCATTCTTGAGATAATGACATCAAATGTTAAGAATTTCCGTCATTGGGAATTCAGTTATTATTATCTATGATATTTTTTCATTGATATTATCCATGGAATATTTTTTTTCTAAAATTATGGATTAAATGGATTATTTTATCTACTATTTACCATTCCATATTTATTATTCATTATTTAATCATGATATTTATGTTATTGAAAAAAAGGGATGATTTTTACGATACTTACCACTCAATTTATTTTAATCCCTATTGATAATGATTTATTTATTCAATATATATTGTTCATTAAGTAACTCATATTGAGTATCTATTCCAACTATTTTTTTTTCATTCCCAAGAATTTGTGGAAGGATACATTAAATGTGTTCAATTAGGAGAAATTATTATCTTTATTATATTGTATATCATGTTTAAAAATGTAATTCAAGACAAATTTATGTGTCTAGTTTACCTTGGATAATAAAATATTTGGTTCATTTAATGTAATTTTTTTTATGTATAATCAATGTAATAAAGTAATCACTAACTATAGGCTAGTAGGGTCAGGGTCATTATTCTATTTTATTGACTGATTGGAGATCCTACATTAGATTTGAAAATATGTGAATTTTGTTAGAGAAGTTATTTTTTATTATTGTAGTTTTATTTATGTGGTACTTTAATTTGTTCCACTATATTAAGTAATATTTGTGGATGATCATTTTATTGGATGGTATTTTTTATAGTACTATTAGGTGTATTATTATCACATTTTTATCATACCCCGACACTAGGTTATCATCCAATCGTGTTCAAGTTGGCATACATGTTGTCACATATCACCACTATTTTGGTACTGTTCAGGATGTATAGTCCAATATATTATATAATGAGATTCATATAAATATGGATTAAAAATATTTATTTTGTGAAAGGAAAAACTATTTTGAAAACTAAATAATTAGAAGTTTCCATATGTTACGATAAAAACTTTTTATTAGATAATGAGATTAAATCTCATTTAAAAATACTAATTATTAAAATCAATTTTCATTAAAAAGGGTTTTTTATTCTATGTATTGGTTCACCTAAATGATCTCATGTAAGGAAAATATGTATTAAGGTGAATTTAACCCGAAGGGGTCTCATTTTGGGTATATGATTTGGGTTTCCATTTTCTGGGAAACCCGTGATTAGGATACTATATGAATAATGTTTAGTGAATCCGTAATATATAATAGTAAAAACATGTACCTTTTCAAATATATAAGAGTAAAATATTATAGTAATGACATAATTATCGACCTATATATGTAAATTGATGAGGATTATATGGTATAATGAAATATGGATTTTGGACCACTTATTGATATAGTGGATTTAAACACTGTCATCATTTTAGTGGGATTATATATAAAAAGAATACGTATTAAATGAATTAAATACATGATATTCAACAAATACATGTTTTTATTATAGATATAACGATATAATCATCATAACTTCGGACTTTTAGTAAATTTGTGGAAATCTTAAAGGCTATTGAAATAAATTTTTTAGATTGGCATATAAACATATATTTGTTATCATGAAAGAAGGAAAGTATAATAGGAGGGTGAATCCTAATTGAGAAATATTTTATTAATTAATCTAATCAAAAAGGAAAACATTATTATATTAGTCATAGAGAATATATAAATAATGTATCTACAATGATGCATATTTCAGTGGATCCCATGCAATAAAAGAGACATGATAATTTGGATTATTCATACATTATAGAAGAAATAAATATTTTCTATCCTGAATAATAATGAAAAGAGTGATATGAGGTTTCAAAATCACTCTTTTAGTGTATGTTGGGTGAGGGTACATCTAATTCATCTCCTGTAATCAATTTTATTGGGTGTGAAAATGGGCTAGAGAGACAAGAGTTTCAACCCAATATTGTTAAGTAATAAACGAAATGATTAGTATTCTCACTATAAAAAACAAAACTTTTGAGGAGGAATGATCCCAAATAAGTAAAGGGATTCAAGAATCATTTTTTAGATCCACAGAATCTGTTAATGATAGAAAATTTAGTTTTTTTAAAGGGTATTTGAAACAGTTTGTACTTTATAAAATTGTATAAAAAATGTGCATGGTTTTGAAATGTAAGCATGATTTATGGATGGATCTTAAATTATTCATTTTATTAATCAAGAAAGGGTTATTAACACTGAGGTGTCTAATTTAGTAGATTTAATTGAAGTTAAAATATATTAAAATTAGTAATGTAATTTCCAACTTCTTTAATATTATATAATAATAGGTTTCATTATAAATAATTCTTATAATCAATAAAAGAGATTATGTTTGTGGTACATAAGGTTATATTTTATTTATTTCTATAAAATGTCTGAAAAGAATACAATGATAAAAAATTATGGTCTAGGATAAAATATTTGGTCCAAGATATTTGTTAAAATAATAGAGATATGATCCAACCCCTCAATAGTGTAATGTTTTAAATAATAAATTTTTTAAGAATATTATTCCAAAAAATTATAATACCATATATTCTATGAATAAAATAAATTATTTTTAAAATATTACCAGAAAGAGAAATAAATTTTATTTACTAAAGAAAGAGTTTTTATATAACATTAACTAATATTCTCTAGAATCTAGTTGGTAACATGCTAGTTTGAGTTTGTTTAGACTCAAAGGACATAAAAATGCAGTAAATAAATATTAATATATTGTACTTCAATGTGTATTCCACTTAATATTATAAATCAAAATTGAGTAGGTATATAAAAAAAATATGATTTTAAATTAGCTATTACAATGAAGTTAAAATAGCATTATATAAAAAAATATTTAATACATAATATTAAAGAAATTTATTAATGTATGGAGTTAAATTATTTAACAACACATTTTAAGAATGATTAAATAAAAATAACCCAAGTTAATGATGATGATGAACTTTAAAATTAGTTCAATGTGGAAAATAAATTTTATTGACATCATCACATTGGACATTGTGAATTAAAGAATATTTAATATAACATTCATGGAATTAATTATTTAGAAAAAGATTTTTAACTATCATTATTTTTTATAATGATTTTTTTCTAGATTATACTCACTAAAAAATTTTATTTGGGGGTAATTATCATATGGTCAAATTGATAAATGATAGATATTATATAGAGTTATAATGAGGTTAGGACGACCTAAAAATTACAAAATACCAAAATCCTCTCAAGTGATCTATAACATATAATATGATTACATGGTCAACTAAATATTGTTTTTATAACATTAATAAATGATTGTAGGAATATATAATATATCATGTTATATAAAAGATATTATCAACTTTACTATTATTTAATATTGGATGCATATTTGTGTGAACTAAAATGATAATTGTTAGATAAAATTATTATTTGAGATATCCCATACTCATATTAATCATGGAGTATTAGATGTTTTGTAAAAATATTAAAGTTATCATGGGTTGGAATTCATATAAATTTATAAAATATTATCATAATGAAAAAATTAGTTTCATGAGTTAGATTACCAGTAAATTATATTATATGTGGGTCATAAATTTTGCCTATGGTTTTGTAGTGGTGAATTTTTAATATCAAATCCCCAAACATGAGTTTTGAAAAAAAACAGAGAAAGTAAACCATTATTTATATTTATCTCTGTTATATAATCCATGAGTCTTATCTAATCAGGGAGTGTTTGAGTATTTTATTTATTTTGTATTCAATGGAGGCTTAACTAAGAAGGGATTTAGCATCATGTGCAATGAGTATGAACTATGGACCCTCAATAGAGATTGAATTAGTAGATGTATATCAATGCTTACATACTTTTTATCTGATATAGGTATATTCATATATATGGTTCATGTGATATGCACATCTACTTAGATGAATGACATGTTATGTTTTTGTTTACCTAGTATGTTTACACTTATAGAATCAGGAATAGATGAGTTGATATATGTTATTGGAATACTATGTGTCCTATTGTTTCTTGGTATCCTTGGAAATGGGATTATAAGATAATGTATGATTTTATTTGATATATTTTTTAGAATTCAGTTTGGTGATACATGTGTTTGATAGAAATCATTCCCTATCGATTTATAGTTTGAGAAATGTTAATTTTTTAATAGTGTACACTTTTTAAATACATTTTGTTTTTAAGAATTCATAATTTCATTCAATGAAAAAATATAGTAAGGGTAAGATTATTTTTGAATGGGGATTATGTTTATGAATATTTTAAAAATAACTCAACTATGTTTTAGAAGATATCTGAAAGATGTTTTTGATGGGTTTGATGAATTTTCACAAATCACATAGTTTAAGGTGAAAAATGTATAATAGATTTACTATAATGTGTTTTTTAAGATATTAAACAGAGTCCTGGAATTGATTTTATATGTTTTCAAATATTATGTAATAGTTTGTGATTGTTTGATTATTCATTGAATATTTAGAAAGAGTTAGGGTCTAATGGGTATATACACTAAAAGGAGTGATAAAGACATAGTGACTTAAACTACACCATGGTCTATGTTAGGGTTATCTACGATATATTAAAAGTCACTATATCATGCTACTTATGTTATTGATGTAACACCCCGACCCTAGATATCTAGAGTCGGTGAATTATTTTAATACATTTGGAATAATTCAAAGGAATCAAGTCCCGATGGACCGATCAGTTTTGCAGTTTGGGAAAATATATTATATACATAAAAATTACATTACATTAAAAAATGAAAAATAACAATAATATTTCCTCCATTTACCACTTCCATATCCCTTAGACTATCCCTACAGGTAAGTCTTAATATACTTCTTCGCATCCTGTGAAAAATAAAACATAGAAAATTGTGATCTTAAACGCATTGGAAGCGTAAATAATACAGCAAAAGATAACATAAATATTAGGTATGGTGAATAATTGAAAACACATGCCTCTACAAATAATAAACATGAACACTTTTATGGAAGGAATATTAGATGAGTTAATAATTCCATAATAAAACATTATAATGGGTATTCTACTATTCTAATGACCACATGAACCATTAATATTTTTTTCATAATGAGGGAATGTATAATGCTGGACATTCTGAAACATTTTTGCAAGGCCTCAGAAAATATGTCTAAAAATTATTAAGGCCTTGACCAAAACCATATATCAAATTTCAAAAGGCCTTGGCCAATTCCACATATTTTTGACTCATGAGACCTACCGATACATCGAGGAGCTATATTGGGCCCCACCCATCACATACTATGTCCAATACATTCCTCAAATGAAAAGGTTGAAACATAACAAAAAGATTTGTATTAAAACTAGCATATGAAATGTCAATACTTTAACCATAAACCTTGAATGGTATAAGAATAACACATCCAAATTCAAATATACCACAATACAATCAAAATAATATGGATGATTTGTGTTCTAATAAATCAACTTCAAACAAGATTAAAATCCATCAACGTGTATTGACATAGAGGAAAATTATTTGTAAAACCCTTTGAGAGAAGTATCCCTTTTCATGAAAAAATTTAAAAGACTCATAATTTATAAAGGAAGACATTTAAATAAATTTTTGAATAAAAGTGTCCCATACCACTTTGTAGCTTTTGAAAGTAATTAACATTTTTAAAACATTAATGTCCATATAAATAAATCCTTAAAACCCATTTTAAAAACATGGATATTAATGAGAATCATTTAGAAGAATAAATATTTAAAACATTTAAAATGATGTTTTAGTAAAAATCACTTTTAATATAATCCCTTTGAAAACTCTTTTATAAAATTTGGACATGGACAATAAATATCTCCCAGTATATATTTAAATAAAAACAACCTTGTTTAATAAAGAGATTTTTGAATTAACCCTTTCCTTGCACTTTACTTTGGTGGAGGGTACATTTAACCTCATGTATAATGACCATTGAATGTTATTAGATTATAACAGATCCATATTCATATTTATTATATCATACATGATTCATTTATGACTTTATACTACCCATTTAATAATTATTTTCATGTTAAATTAACATTTCGGGTAATAATCGTTTCCTTTATCGCACAAATTTTAACTTATTATTCTTGATCGTATCATTTAGATTATGATTTAAATACATCTATAATATAAACATATATATATATCATATATATTTCGAACATAAATATTTATAATAGATAGATATATGAAAGGGAAAACGTCGTTTATGAAAACGGTAGGCCATATGTGCACATAAACACTGTTTCTGTTTTCATATCTTATTGAACGGAAGTAAGTGAATAAGATATATGTAAGTATATAAATACATATATATATATATATATATATATCTCCAATAGTATTATTATATCATGTTTTACATACTTATTAGTAATATTTATTTTTATAGTCGTCGATGAATGGTTAACGTGGAAACGAATCTCATCGCGTCATGGAGACGGTAATCCGTACGTACGCACGAGTGACAATATCATTTACTTAACTGTGTAGAATTGGATGGTATATTTATTTTAAAGGGACATAATCATGTTATTTTAATTATTTATATATATATATTACTCATAATTATATCCATCCAAATAACATAGTGTTGAATAACAATTTACACCATGGCGTGGAGACGGTAAGCTGTACGTACGCACACATGGTGAAATTATTATTCATAGGATGGATAAAATAATGAATATGGTATTTCCATATTTATAATAACGTTATAGTATATTTAAGGTACATGAGTTATTATTTTGGTATGGTAATAACAATTAAACAGTAAGTGGAAGAAGAAAAGAACTTGAAAGAGGGTGGTGAAATCATTACCTCTTCTTCATGTTCTTCCTTTTGATTTAATCAAAAGGGCTCCATTGGGTGGATTTATTACCAACAGAATTACTCTAAGATGAATTTAGGATAGGTGGGAGGATATTTGGGCCGGGTTTTGCTGAGAAAAATGGATTTGGAGGTGTGAATTTGAGGGAAGGGGGAGTGCCCTTTTAAAAGATTGGTGAGCGGCATCTTTGGAAAAGATTGAAATATTATTTTATAATAAAATCATTTTCTATTTATAATTTATCTAAAATATATTATTTAAAGGCTATGTTAGGATGGGTTGAAACTCACTCATCCAATTTATTTTGGACTTGTTTTGGATTCTATATTAAACATATCTTTTAGATTTAACTCTTAGTTAAATAGTTTGACAATTACCATGCCTCTTTGTATTTTTACATTGTATGCTTAATAAACATACTATATACTTCCAAGATAAACACAAGTGGTTCATTAATGATAAAACTATCATTATATGTGTGTTTTGGCTGAACCTTATATTTTTAGGAATATAATATCAATTAAATAAATAATATTGGTGTCAAAAACTTTTTTTTGTAAATTTTGACAATATTTTGTATTTTCTTGTTAAATTTATAACATCATTATTACTTCGAAAAAAAATTCATCTAACCAAACCTAATATGTCTTATTAACCTATAAATTTAGTGGAATACATAAAAAGTCTCAAATTACATTTATTTAGAAAATAATAATATCAATTATTTTAATATTTCATTAATTAAGTAATTACTACATCATCATTTTGTCAAAAATAAGATAAATTATTTAATTTATAAAAAATATAAATAAAATACAATTATGTAGGAAATGTTTTTATCTTTCCAATGAATATTTATTGTAGAAAATATGACTTATATAAACTCTTGTAACATTTAATTTAGAAAAAGATATTTTTTATGTCATTTTTTCCTTTACTTGATGTTAATTAAAATAATGTGTCATTATCATTCATAAGTGGCTCCATCAGGTCCAAAATCTACCCAAGGATTCCCATGTTTGTCCATGAATCATCCTATATATAAGGCCCCAGCCTTAAACATTACTTAATATTGAATTAAATGAATAATTCACATAGAGGATCTTTTCAATTTTAGAGTTTCAGAGAATTAGGACATAACTATTACATCTCAAAAGATTACAAAGTATATAATTCTACTAAGTTGCCATAAAATAAAAACTCTTAATAACATACTTGTTTAGTTCAATTTTTTAGATAGTATGTCTTTCGTTGATCCCATCCTTGAACCTATTTATCTTTTAGTCCTCTGGAAAACATTTCAAAAACATTGTATGAGCATAAAAATCCAAGTAAAGGACACACAAAAAAGGAAAACTATTAGTTTTTAAAAACAACAAGTTAACCAAGAATAATTTATAAAAGTAATAATTTTCACCTTTATTAAGTAGTAATAAACTCTTCACTAAATAAAAGATCATTACTTACCATTTTGTAACCAAACGATTACCATAAAACCCATATAAAGAACACATAACATATAAAGGTAACTTGGGACATTAACATACTTAAATGGAATAACCATACGGTCGACTTCCACACATATCACTTAATGGAATAGCCATACGGACGATTTCCATACCCAATGAATTGGAGGTTATAACGTAACCACCCATCCTGCTATTCACGGCACCACCCATCATATGGTTTATCATGTAACCACCCATCAAATGTCCAAGTACCATTATAAAATCATAAAACATAAAATAATTATAAAGGAAAGAAAAAATTTCCACACTTCATGCACAATATATCACTTAAATATATTGATATAAAAAATCCATTATCAAAACCATTTTCAATACCAAAAAACATAAAAGAGTATATGGTATTTATTTACTTTTAAAAATATAATGGCTTGTTGAGGAAGCCAAAGATCAAATAATACTCGCGGCGGCGGAATGGTCGCTGTCACTGCGTACGTTAAAAAGAAACATACTTTTTGTAATTTAGTAAAACACTTCATATAGATAAGATTCATTTCGAATAAAATTATAAGTCAAAGGGGTTTATACACCGTATAAAAGAAAGTTGTGAATAAAACAAAATATGCCTTAATGAAAGGAGATTGAGACGAAGTCCCTTACAAAGTTGGTATCCTTAGATTAAGGATAAATCAATTACATGATTATGTGTGACAGATATTAATACACCAAATATAAGTGAATATTAAGTGTAAAACAATCAAAGTTTCCCATACATGTTCGTATAAATGACGTAAGAATTTATCAATGAGATGATTATGTGTAGAAATAGTATATCCACACAAATGTTTGTGGAAATTACAACATAGATATTCCACACATAATCATGGCATAATAAAATCAAGAAGTATATTTTTAATCCAAAGAATTGAGAGTGGGTTAAGAAGTTCCCTTACAGAAATTCGACAGCCTAACGAGGTCACTTTAGAATTCATAAAATGAGATGATGATAAAAAGGGGTATCTCATCACTTGGACATAACATTTATAGCAATAAGTATATTTAAGAACATATAACATCATAATAAGATTAAAATACCTAACAAAAAGAAGTCTTTTAAAATGGGGAGGTTGAAAGGTTCCCTTACCGAATTGGGTAACTTCTGAAACGTACACCCCATGAAAGAAGGACTATACAACATTTATGTAAATGCCCATATATGAATGTATATTATTAAAAGAGTATTATAATGGTAAATACATACACCACTCAAAGGAAATGGTGGAAAATGTATCATAAATCTCATGGGAATAAAAGTGAGATGAAAATTCCCTTATGAAAACTCAGCAGCCTAACGTCGGCACTTAAAACATCAAAAATGGATTTACGAGATCAAATATGGTCTCTCATAAGATGAACATAAAATTTACAGTATGAGGAATATAAAATATCATCCCCAAACATAATAAAGATTATCTTAAAAGAAATGACATAAAAGAGTGTACTTAAAAAGAACGAGAGAGGTAGGATCCCTTACCTCATGTTCGACATGACACTATCGTTCTTTAATCTCCTGAATATCAAAATTTGTTCAATTTATACTTTCATAAGGACCTACTTTATAAATTATTATTCAGTTCATATCACATATTTTAATGTTATAATAATTGGTTAATAAAGTGAGTTCATATCAGACGTTTTTGTCGATGTTCGGTACATGAGTGAAATTTGAACTTGTTGGAAAAGAATTTTCCATGTAGTTATAGGTACATCATCTATAGAATAGTATTAATGTTTTAAATATCATATATATCCAGTATATATTCATTTTTAACTATTCCATAACATTATGAGATAAAAAATTAAAATCACCGTTCATGGAGATGGTAGGCCGTACGTACGCATGAACACTACTTTCATTTTTTTTCATAGTAATGGAATTAAAGTTAAAAGATATATATATATATATATATTAAAATTCCATAATTATATCCATTATTTAGATGTAATATATTACATATATATACATTATATATATATACTTATAATAATACATAACAATTGGAGATACGAAATGAAATGTACCGTTCATAGAGACGGTAAGCCGTACGTATGCATGAACGTTACTTTAATTTCTTTGTAACATTAATGGAATTAAAACTAGACGAGAGAGATATATATATATATATTATAATTAAAGTATAATATATATGTTATATAGATCACATAATTTCATCAATTTCCTTCTTTATACATTCCATGTATTGCATGAACGAGTCACATCACTTGAGGGGGCGGTAGTCCACATTTCCTCAAATGAAATTATCAAATTTGCACAACATGAAAAGAATAAAGGTATGTATTAAATATAAAATGCAGATGCATATAGAGGAAATAAATATAATATATATCATAAATTAATATAGTGCCATCATAATGGCCACCATGAGAGGTGGTATGAGAAAATAGAACAATCATCGTTTCGTGAGGCAATAATTCTTCATCCATGGAAACAGTATGTTCTTTAACCATTAGACGGAGGTGTGTGTTATTGTATCTCGAATACTCCTTATAAAAACATCCTGGTATATTGAATATAATTTTTTGTTACAAAAGAAAAAAAAATAAAAAGAGTTTAGGGGGTTGGAGAATCAAAATGAAACAAAAGAACACTAGGGAAGATATTACCTTTAAATCGGGTAACTCTTTTTTACTTGAGTTCAATGGCTTCCTTGGAAAAGATTCTGACCAAAGTGAGGATTTTAAGAGTAAGAGAGAGATGTGGAGAGACAAAATGAGAAGAGTTTGGCCGAGAAAATGGCTTGAGAGGTGTGGGTAAGGTGGTAGAGGTGGGGGCCTTTTATAAGAGGTGAGGAGAGGCACTCTTGGAAGGTTATAAACTGTAACTATATTATAAAATGATTTTCGGATTTTAAAGGTCCCAAAATTATATATTTAGAGGATAAGGTGATAAGAGTTAGAAATACACCCATCCAATAGGTTTTTTACATGTGTGGGTCTTATATTTTACATTATCTGTTCATTTTATTTAAATCGTTAAATAATGAGGTAATCACTACATCATCATTGTGTCATAAATAATTTAATTTTTTTAGTGTCTAAAAATTAAAAAAAAAATATCATGATGTAGGAAATTATTTGAGGTTTCCAATTAATATTTATAGTCAAAAATATAACTTTTATAACCCCATGTGAAAATTAATTTAGTAAAACAATACATGTTTGTGACATTTTTATTTTAACTTTAAATATAAAGTTATTAATGTCATTTTTCCTACCAAAGTGGCTACATGGGGTCCCCAAGTTGACCCATAGATTTTCTTGGTATCCCATGACTCATCCAACAAGGGCAGGACATGTGTAATGGTCATTTCATATTATTATATAATTATCATTACCTTATATTAAACTAATTACCTTGAATCGCGATTAATAAAACATAAAAGTTACTATTCACCAAAAAATTATTTTATTCTCATTGAACCACATTTTACTTTTTAATGAAAACCATGTATGTCGGATTTTTGGAAATAAAAACCCAGAAGTGGTAATATTTCATTTAAATGAAAAATTAGTTTCTTTAACTACCACTTAGTGGTTTCACTATTCATTAAAAATTGAAGTTTTTCAGAAAAATACCAAAAATTCACCCTAATCTATTTTTGATATTCTGAATTAAAAAATGATGTCTATTTTAAAAAATAAAAAATATATAATTTGAATTAAAAAATTTAATATTTAATTCCTTCTTTCAAAACAAATAGCGTGTTTTTATGAAACAATATCTATTAAGAGATTGACACTAGTTTCAGTCCAATTTCAAAGTGAAATTAATTCCAATGAACACCATTGGATTAAATGGTAAAAATATAATCTAATTTCACATTAAAAAATATTAAAAATATAATCTAATCATATAAATAAGTTATATTAAAAGACGGTTTTGAATTAAAATACAACATTTTACACTATTCATTAAAAAATGAACATTATCGGAAAAATACCAAAAATTTATACAAAGTAAATTTTGATGTCCCGATTCTAAAAAGAATTTTATTTTGTCAAATATAAAAAATAAAAATATCAAAAAAATGTTTTTAAAAGGGGTTTTCCGTCAAAAGGCCGTTAATCGACCTTTTAAAGAATATTAAAATATTTACGCTTAAAATTGGATTCATTCAAATTTTAACATTTATTTTAAAAATAAAAAATATTTGAAAAACATATATAATCATTTTTTAGTTATTTCTGTTCATTCCCACCATTACAACAGCTAGATGCTAACTACCATTTAAAATAATATTATTTTATTATTAGTGTGCAACATAACATTTCCAAGAAACTCGTTGTTGCATATTAGGTACACCATCGAGCATAGTGTCCACTTTAAAGTAATATTAATATTTTATTAACAAATATGGATAAATGTGAAAATTCCATATTCTTTATTTACCTGGGGTGTTACATCCTTCCCCCCTTTTGGGAATTGTGTCCTCGCAGTTTTAAAATTGGTCTTGGAAACATCATTGAAAATCCCACATTAGAACAAGAGTTAGTAAAACTATTACATTAAAATAATGAAAGGGAAGTACAAAGGTCACCCGAGTTAACCCATACTAGGAATCCATGTAGGAAAACATGGATATGGAGGAAAATAATAAAGGTTCATGTTCTGAGGGAGAGTGATAGAAAACATGTTGAGGAGAAAGTTAACCACCAGAAAATCACAAACTGGTGATGGGTTAAACAGTATTTAATTCCCCAGTAGGAAAAATTAATATGAAACACTTTTGGTTTAAGTTACTATTCATTGAGGAATTTATTTATGAGCATAACTAAAACATAAAGAAACATTGTTACTTTTTATTTTGACTTTCAACTTTCACTAGATTTCTTACACAAACTCATATTTTCTACAAAAATGAGTATTTAGGATGACTTGTTTACATTAAGAGAGCTATATTCAACTTCTAGAGAATCACCTAATCCACAAAAGAAGACTATATACATCCGATGTCTTTAGACCTTAACTAAAACTAAAACAAAAATGGTTAGTATGAGATCAGATAATACCCAAAAAGGATAATCCTTTATAAAAAAATATATTCTTAATCTCCAAATTTTTTCAAGCAATACCCAATGTTCAACAATGACCATTCAATAAAAAATTTGTCCATAAAATTCTTCAAAGTAAACCAAACTAATATTGAAACCAAAATATATGAAGGATTTAATCACATATTCTTCTAAGGTAAAAATTAACATTTATCTCTAAATAACATTAGTTTCTCTTAAAGTCTCATATTGAAAAGTAATTAACCTAATCACATATCCTCCATGATAGGCTAATCGTTTCCATAGATAACCCAAAATAAACTTACTATTGATTCCTAAAATCATCTAACTAAAACGAATTAGTCAAACTAACCAGGGACTTCATGTAGTCAGTGGTAGGTGATAAATACCAGTCGCACTTTGGTTTTGTGTTCGATTCCCACAGCATTGCCCGCCACGACGGGTTGTCACATGGTCTGCGTGTTGTCCTTTTTCCAAAACTATATAATTCTTAAAACATTCCCCAAAACGAGAAAAAATCTTCAAAAATAGTCATAACATATTTTTACCTCAATTTTATCCCATGCCTTTCATTTTCCATCATAACATATAGTAACCCATAATTACCTCAAAAGGAAGGATCATATAAACCCTAATGGTTACCTATATAATTATTACCTGAACTTCCACATTGATTGGTCATCTCGTAGATGATGCATTACAGAACTTACCAATGTTCCAGTGGTTGATCATGACTCCTTGATAGTTGGTTTAGAACAACCACGAGTTTTCTCATTGAATCCCCCATTTCATCCAGTCTCTTAATCAGAGAACCACCACAGTTTCCTTCAAACCAATTGTCACTTTGGTTCCTGCTAGATCCACCCATTTACTAAAACCACAAATGTCAGTGTGAGTATATCAACAAAATTATCATGTACTAATGAGGAAGGTAAACACTAAGATATACTTACTCATTCACTTTATCTAAAAACTGTCACTCTTTCTGAAATCCTAGCCATTATGGTAATGTAACTTATGCTTAGGGAATACCCTAACCTCTAAAGTTATATAAACGACCTTTGATACCAACCATAAGGGCCTGACCTTAAACATTACTTAATATTGAATTAAATGAATAATTCACATAGAGGATCTTTTCAGGTTTAGAGTTTCAGAGAATTAGGACATAACAATTACATCTCAAAAGATTACAAAGTATATACTTCTACTAAGTTTCCATAAAATAAAAACTCTTTAAAAGAAACATGTCTAGTTCCATGTTTTAGATAGCATGTCTTTCCATGATCACATTCATGACCATATTCATCTTTAAGTCTTGTGGGAAACATTTCAAAAACTTGGGATGAGCATAAAAAGCCCAGTAAAAGATACACAAAGAAGGAAAACTGTTAGTTATTCAAAACAACAAGTAAACCAAGAATACATTATCAAAGTAATACTATTCACCATTATTAAGTAGTAAAAAAATCTTCACTGAATAATAGATCATTACTTACCCTTTTTAACCAAAATATTACCATAAAACCCATATAAAGAACACATAACATATAGAGGTAACTTGGGACATAAACATACTTAAATGGAATAACCATACGGTCAACATCCACACATATCACTTAATGGAATTGCCATACGGCCGACTTCCATACCCAATGCATTAGAGGTTATAACGTAACCACCCGTCCTGGTATTCACGGCACCACACGTCATATGGTTTATCACGTAACCACCTGTCAAATTTCCATGTACCATTATAAAATCATAACACATAAAACAATTATAAATGAAAGAAAACATTTCTACATTTCAAGCACAATATATCAATTAAATATATTGACACAACGAATGCATTATCAAAACCATTTCCAATACCAAAATACATAAAAGTGTATATGGTATTTATTTACTTTTAAAAATAAAATGGCTTTTTGAGGAAGCCAAAGATCAAATAATACTCGCGGCGGCAGAAATGTCGTTGTCACCGCGTACGTTTAAAATAAACATAATTTTTTATCGTTTAGTAAAATGATTTATATAGAAAAGAATCATTTCGAATAAAATTATAATTCAAAGGGGTTTATACACCGTATAAAAGAACGTTGTGTATAAAACAAAAATTTCCTTAATGAAAGGATATTGAGACGAAGTCCCTTAAAAAGTCAGTATCCTTAGATTAAGGATAAATCAATTACATGATTATGTGTGACAAATATAAACACACCAAATATAAGTGAATATTAAGTGTAAAAGAATCAATGTTCATTCCCACATACTCTTGAAAAAACAAAACCAATGACATAGATATTTTACTCAATGAAATGAGATTGAGTTATGATTTCCCAAACAAGTTCGTATAAATGAAATAAGAATTTATCAATGAGATGATTATGTGTAGATATAGTATATCCACACAATGGTTTTTGGAAATTACAACATAGAGATTCCACACATAATCTTGGAATAATAAAATCAATAAGTAGAGGTTTAAACCAATGAATTGAGACTGGGTTAAGAAGTTCCCTTACCTAAATCCAAGAGCCTAACAACGTCACTTTAGAATTCATCAAATGAGATGATAAGTGATAAAAAGGGGTATCTCATCACTTGGAAATAACATTTATAGCAATAAGGATATATAATAACATATCCCATCATAATAAGATTAAAAGACATATAAAAAATAAGTCTTTTAAAATGAGGAGGGTGACAGGTTCCCTTACCGAATTGGGTAACTTCTGGAACGTACACCCCATGAAAGAAGTACTATACAACATTGAGGTAAATACCCATAAATGAAAGTATATTACACAAAGATTAGAATAATGGGTAGTACATACACCACTCAAAGGATATGGTGGAAAATGTATCATTAATCTCACGAGAATAAAAGTGAGATGAAAAATCCCTTACGAAAACTCAGCAGCCTAACAGCGCCACTTAAAACATCCAAAAATGGATTTACGCGAACAAATAGGGTCTTTCATAATATGAACATAAAAAGTAAAGTATTAGGAATATAAAATAACATCCCTAAACATATTAATGATGAGCTTAAAATAAATGACATTAAAGAGAGTACATAAAAAGAAAGAGAGAGGTAGGATCTCTTACCTCATGTCCGACATGACTCGATCGTTCTTTAATCTCCTAAATAATAAAATTTGGTCAATTTATAATTTCTTAAAGACCTCATTTAAATATTATTATTCATTTCATATCACATATTATAATTTTATAATAATTGGGTAATAAAGTGAGTTCATATCAGACGTTTTTGTCGATGTTCGGTACATGAGTAAAAATTAAACTTGTTGGAAAAAGAATTTTCCATGTAGTTATCTGTACATCATCTTCAGAATAGTATTAATGTTTTAAATATAATATATATCCAGTATATATTCATTTTATGCTATTACATAACATTTGGAGATAAAAAATTAAAAGCACCGTTCATGGAGACGGTAGGCCGTACGTACGCATGAACGCTACATTCATTTTTTCCATATTAATGGATTTAAAGTTAAAAGAGAGATATATATATTAAAATTACATAATGATATCCATTATTTAGATGTAATATATTACATATATATCCATTATATATATGTACATATAATAGTATATAACAATTGGAGATAAGAAATGAAATGCAACGTTCATGGAGACGGTAATCCGTACGTATGCATGAACGCTACTTTCATTTCATTGGCACATTAATGGAATTAAAAATAGATGTGATATAAATATATATATATATATATTATAATTCCATTATAATATATATGTTATATATATCATTTAAGTTCACTAATTTAATTATTTATATATTACATGTATTGCAAGAACGAGTCACATCACATGAGGGGGCGGTAGTCTACACTTCCTCAAATGAAATTATCGCATTTGCACAACATGAAAAGCATAAAGGTATTTATTAAATATAAAATACATAAGCATAAAGAGGAAATAAATATAATATATATCTTAAATAAATATAGTTCCATCATAATGGCCACCGTGAGAGGTTGTATGGAAAGATAGAACAATCATCGTTTCATGAGACAATAATTCGCCATCCATGGAAACAGTATGTTCTTTAACCATTAGACAGAGGTGTGTGTTAGTGTAGCTAGAATCCTCCTTATAAAAAAATCCTAGTATATTTATGATACTGGTGTTGTTACAAAGGAAATAAATAAAAAGATTTTAGGGGGTTGAAAGCAAAACAAAACAAAAGAACACTAGGGAAGACATTACCTTTAAATCGGGTAACTCTTATTTATATGAGCTCAATGGCTTCCTTGGAAAGGATTCTGACCAAAGTGAGGCTTCTAGGAGTAAGAGAGGGATGTGGAGAGACCAAATGAGCAGCTTTTGGCCAATATAATGGCTTGATAGGTGTGGGTAAGGAGGTAGAGGTGGGTCCTTTTATAAGAGGAGAGGAGGGGCACTCTTGGAAGGTTATAAACTTTTACTTTATTATAAAAAGATTTTCGGATTTCAGAGGTCCCAAAATTATATATTTCGAGTATAAGGTGATGAGAGTTTGAAATCCAACCATCCAATTGGTTTTCAACAAGTGTATTTCTTTTATTTTACATTATAATTTCATTTTATTTAAATCGTTAAATAATGATGTAATCGCTGCATCATCACGGTGTCATAAATAATTAAATTTATTTAGTGTCTAAAAATTATTAAAAAAAATATCATGATATAGGAAATCTTTTTATATTTCTAATGAATATATATAGTAAAAAATATGACTTTTAAAACCCCATGTAAATTTTATTTAGTAAAACAATACATGTTTGTGACATTTTTATTTTAACTTTAAATAAAAAGTTATTAATGTCATTTTCCAACAAAAGTTTTTCCACGGGGTCCCCAAGTTGACCCATGGATTTTCATGGTTTTCCATGACTCATAAAATAAGGGTATGACATGTTTCAAGTTCATTTTATATTATTATAACATTATCTTTACCTTAAATTACACTAATTACCTTTAATCGCGATTAATAAAACGTAAAAGATACTATTCACCAAAAAATTATTTTAATCTCATTGAACCACATTTTACTTTATAATGACAACCTTGTATGTCAGATTTTTGAAAATAAAAACACAGAAGTGGTAAAGTTTCATTTAAATGAAAAATCAGTTTCTTTAACTACCACTTAGTGGTTTCACTATTCATGAAAAATTGATGTTTTTCAGAAAAATACAAAAAAATCACCCTAAGATATTTTTGATATTCCGAATTCAAAATTGATTTCTATTCTAAAATATTCAAAATATATAAGTTGAATTATTTAATTTAATATTAAATTCCACTCTCAAAACAAACAGCGTGTTTTTAAGAAACAATATCTATTAAAAGATTTACACTAGTTTAAGTCCAATTTTAAAGTGAAATTAATTCCAATGACCACCATTGGATTAAATGGTAAAAATATAATCTAATTGAGCATTTAAAAAAATTCAAAAGATAACTAATCATATAAATAAATTAGATTAATATATGGTTTTGAATTAAAATACAGCCTTTTACACTATTCATTAAAAAATGAACTTTTTGGAAAAAATACCCAAAATTTATACAATGTAAATTTTGATGTCCCGATTCTAAAAATAATTTTATTTTTTCAAATATAAAATATAATATTGTCAAAAAATGGATTTAAAAGGGGTTCGCCATCAAAAGGCGGTTAATCGACCTTTTAAAAAATTTTAGAATATTTACGCTTAAAATTGGATTCATTCTCATTTTAACATTTATTTTAAAAAGTAAAAATATTTGACAATCATATAAAATCATTTTGTAGTTATATCTGTTCATTCCCACCATTACAATGGAAAGGTGTTAACTACCATTTAAAATAATTTTATTTTATTATTAGAGTGCAACGTAAGATTCCCAATAAACTCGTTGTTGCGTATTGGGTACGCCATCGAGCATAGTGTCCCCTTTAAAGTAATATTAATATTTTATTTCAAAATATGGATAAATATGAAGATTTCATATTCTTTATTTACCTGGGGTGTTACACTATAAGGTTAAGACAAGTGTTAAGATAATTTATTATTATTATAATATTATTTATACCTTAAATTACCCTATTTACCTTTAACCGTGATAAATAAAAGTCCAAAGTTATGATTCAAAAAAAATTATTTTCATCTTATTGAACCAAATTTTACATACTGAGATCAACCGTGTCTCTCAAATTTTTGAAATTCAATTCACAGAAGTGGTAGAATTATGTTTTTTGCAAATTTTCAAATACTCATAGGAGGTGGGTAAAAGAAGGTAAAATGTTCGATAAAATTTATATATATTAAAAATTATTATAAAAAACTTCTATGAATTAAATTGAACTTATATAAGTATTATGTATCTATTTTGACCTAAAAAAACTTTAAAAAAATAAATAATTATTAAATAAAAAGTCAGTTTTAAAAAATAACTCAGTGTTTGTCACTGTTCATAAAAAATTGAATGATTTCAAAAAAATACCATAAATTAACCATAATATAATTATGAAATTCCAAATTCAAAAATGAATTCTATTTTAAAATTTTCAAATAATTGAAGTTGCGTTAATTAATTTAAAATTAATTACAAATCTAAAAACCAAAAAAGCATATTTTTAAGAAATAATAACTATCAAAATATTGACACTTGTTTATGTCCAATTTCTAAGTAAAATTACTTACAATTACCATCATTGGATTAAATTGTAAAAATATAATTCAATTATACTTCCAAACCCTTAAAATGTATAATTCAACACTATAATTGTTTTTGATTAAAAAAAATTTTTTCACTTAAAATATAGTATTTTTCACTATTTACCCAAATATGAAGGTTATCAAAAAAACACCAAATATTTATTGAAACTAAATTATTATGTCTCTATTCTAATGAAAAATTTTATTTTGTCAAATTTAATACATAAAAGTTTCAAATATTGGATTTAAAAAGTGTTCGCCATGAAAAGGCATCAAAATTTATTTTTTTGAAAAATGTTTCTATTTTCTGAAAAAAATGAATTTGTTCTTAAATTATGTCTAAGAAACTCATAATATGGATTATATAATTATAAGAATTATATAATGTTCAAAATTCAGTTTATAATATTCATAACTGCTTTGGAATGGCTAGTTTGGTATGTCATGGTTCGCTTGAACTCAGTGTTGTGTGTAGTGCATGTTATTGAATTACTTTGAAGAAATAACGTACTATGAAGTTTTGGGGGGTTAAATTATTACCTCCTTCAATAAATTGCATCCTTGCAATTTGAAACTATTCTTCAAAAATAAAAGGTTGAAAATAGAAAATACCTTTGTGGGAAAACCCACATCGGAAATTAGGTTATTAAAATTTATTCTTAATAAGAGGATAAGGGGAATGAAAAAGTCACCACAAAATCATGATCTCTATTAAGAGAACATTGGTGGAAATTAGAGACACATAATTGGAGGAAAAAATAAATATTTATAGGGAGTGATTGTGGTCATCAGTCACAAACAATTGTATAATTGAGGGCCTCAAAGACATAAATCTATAATTATTTAAAATATTATTGGTTCAATAAAATGTAAGGTATTAGGATAACACATTTTTAGTTTTAAGATCCCATACCTAATGTTTAAGAATTAATTTCTTCCTACAATAAGAGAAGAATAAAAATATATACTTAACAAGTAGATTTCCATCCTTTAACTAATTTATACCACAAACTCATCTTTCACTATAAGAGACAATAGAAAATAAAAAATATCTTGTTTATCTTATTCGTATAGGGTTATAAAAAAATAAATTTACAATCCATTGACCAGGCCTTTAAAAAAAACTAAACTATTCAACCCAGGACATCATGAGAGCCAGTGGTAGGTGATACACCCTTGTCGCCTTTCGGTTGTGGGTTCAAGTCTTGCGGCCTTGCCAGATACAATGGGTTGTCGGCCGACCTCTGAGTTGTCCTTTTTATGGAAATCCAAAAATAATCTCAAACTAGTATTATCTATAATACTCATGTCCATGCTCCCAGTCCACAATTTATAAGGAAGGTAAACACAATGAATATCCTTTTTTTCATGTAATAACATATGAACACCATTATCATGTATTCTTTTAAAACACTGAAACATCCTGATTTACCATAAAATCTTATTGGTATAATTCATGATTCCTTATTTCTTACAGAATACTGGATATATTCCTTTTATCCAAAAATATTTTAAACTCCAACTATGATGGAATATAGAAATCATTAATCAGTTTCAAGGTAGTCAAGAATATAGAATATAATTTATCCAAATCAATCATGTATTATTCCAAAATCACTACCTCGGTATCAGAACCAAATTATGGTTTATCTTTCCCTCTACCATATATTTTCTATTAATTTAACATGCAATTGAGTCACTTTTCTTGGCTCCACACAATCTCAAGTACTTAATGAAATAGCACTGTAGTATAATCTTTATATACTCCATAATTATTATAACATGTAAGTCATTAATACAATATTCAAATGACACAATACTTTAACAACACCATATGAAATCTAATCATTCCTATTCGTATCCTGTAGAATCATAACATTATTATTATTCAATAGAATCATTTGGGGTATACTTTGATGATTTGGACATTTATTCTCATAGTGTCCCAACTATTTACAGATGAAGCATTGTATATTTTAATCTTGTTTCTTACCCTTGAAATCACATACTTGGTGTCCTTTTTCTCCACACTTATAAAAAACTCGCATTCACTTCATGTATTTAAGATGTTCATTCTTTCAAAAGTTATCATATATGGGAAAATCCTTCTTTTCCCTCTTACCATTATCCATATTTCTCTCTTCCATCCTTTTCTTCTCTTGCTTCCCTTCAATGCCATATGTCTCATAGAATTCTTTACTTATCTTATTAACACATGATACTATTTCTTCATATGTTGAGAATACATGGTAGAGTATTTACCTTATAAATGATGGCTTAATACCGTGAATGATATGACCCCTCTTACTCTTTGGATCATAAGTATTGTTGGAGTTCACATTCCTTATACTATGTTCCATTTCTATACAATGGCATACATTAGGTCAGTTTATGAATTGAAATGAATAATTCCAAACATGTAAAATACCTAACGTAAATTGATCATTTTATGGATATAATCCATAATCATAAAAATATTTTCTTTGAGATGGTATATACTTTTAAATCTTTCATAATGATTTGTAAAGAAAATGAGAATTATCCGAAGAGAATCCCCAAAGAGTGTCGTAACCATTAGTGCAGCAAGGCCCATTTTCGTGCACCAGTTCCTATTTCAGTCTAGATCAAAGAGGTGTTTTTGGGTTTTACCCCAAGGTACGCATGTGCCAGATCTTCCTCTACCTGCTCGTATCCAGACAGGGATGCATTTTCTTGGAAAACTCACAAAATCTCTACGGTACCAAAATTATAGGAAGTTCTTTTATACTAATCCACAAAGTCTATCCTATGGTAATGTGCTCTAATCAATGTTTATATAAATCTATTTTCCAAGGTAATTTCAAAACTTATTCTGATACCAACTGTAATGCCCCGATCCCAGTTACCTAGAGTCTGTACATCATTTTAATACATTTGGCATTATTACAAGGAATCAAGTCCCGAAAAACTAATCGGTTTAGAAGTCCTGGAAAATAGATTACATACACGAACATTGCGTTGAATTATAAAATAAAAAACAAAAATAACATTGTCTCAATTGACCACATTCATATCCCTTAGACTATCCCAGCATTTAAGTCATAATATACATCTTTGCATCCTGGAAAAAATAAAACATAGAAAGGGGTGATCTCAAATGCTTAGTAAAGTTTAATAATACAGTAGAAGATAACATAAATATTATGCATGGTGAATAATTGAACACATTCCTTTACCAATAATACACATGAAAACTTTTATGGAAGGAATATGAGATGAGTAAATAACTCTATAATAAAACATAATCATGGGTATTCTACTAGTCTAATGACCACATGAACCATCAATATTATTTTCATAATGAGGGAATGTATAATTCCGGACATTCTAAAAGATTTTGTCAATGCCTCGGCCAAGACATCTAGAAATGATTAAGGTCTCGGCCAAAACCATATATCAAATTGTGAAAGGCCTCAACCAATTCCACGCCTAGTTTTCTCATGAGACCTACTGATGCATCAAGGAGATATAGCAGGCTCCACCAGTCACTTACTTTGTCTAGTATATTCCTCATATGAAATGATTGAAACATTAAATAAACATTAGAATTAAAACAAGCATATGAAATGTCAATAATTTACCTATAAACCATGAATGGTATAAAAATAACACATCCATAGTCAAACATATCACAAAACCATCAATACAATATGGAATGTTTGTGTTATAATAAATCAACTTCAAACATGTTTAAAATCAATCAAAGGATATTGACATAGATGAAAATTATTTGTCAAACTCATTGAGATAAATATCCCTTTTCATGAAAATATTTAAAAGTCACGCAATTTATAAAGTAATAAATTTAATGAAATTATTGATCCAAAGTGTCACATACAACATTGAAACTTTTGAATGGAATTAACATTTTTAAAACATTCATGTCCATATAAATAAATCTTTAAAACCATTTTAAAACATGGACATGAATAAAAATGATTTAGAAGAATAAATATTTAAAACATTTAAAAAGTTGTTTTATTAATAATTCCCTAAAAAGTAATCCCTTTTAAAACTCTTTTATGAAACATGTACATGTATAATTAATATTCCCCAGTAGATAATTACGTAAAAACAACCTCGGATAATAACGAGATTGTAGAATTAACCCTTACATTTCTCTTTCCTTTGGTCAAGGGTATATTTAACCTCCTGTATAATGAACATTGTATGTTATTAGATTATAGAAAAACCATATTAATATTTGTTATATCATACATGATTCATTTATTACTTTATTCAACCCATATAATAATGATTTTCATGTTAAATTAACATTTCATGTAATAATCACTTTCTTTATCGCACACATTTTAACGTATTATTCTCGATCGTATCATTTAGATCATGATTTAAATACATCCATAATATAAACATTGATTTATATATCATATATATTTTAAATATAAATATTTATAATATATAGATATATGAAATGGAAAACACCATTTATGGAGACGGTAGGCTGTATGTACGCATAAACACTGTTTCAATTTTCATATCATATTGAACCGAAGTACGTGAATAAGATATATGTAAATATATAAATATATAAATACATAAATATATATATCTATAGTTTTATTATTATTTCATATATGACATACTTATTAGTAACATATATTTTTATAATCCTTGATGTATGGTTAACGTGGAAACGAACCTTCTCGCGTCGTGGAGACAGTAATCCGTACATACGCAGTAGCGAGAATATCATTTTCTTAAAGGTGTGGAATTTCATGGTATATTTATTTTATAGATACATTATCATTTTATTTTCATTATATATATATATATATATATATTACTCATCATTATATCCATCCAAATAACATAGTGTTGAATAACAAATTACAACATGACGTGGAGATGTTAAACCGAATGTACGCAGGCATGATGACATTATCATTCATAGGATGGATATAATAATGAATTTGGTTGTGCCATATTTAGAATAATGTTACAGTATATACAAGTTACTAGATTTATTATTTTGGTATTGTAATAACAAAGAACGAGTAGGTGGTAGAAGAAAAGAACTTGATAGAGGGTGGTGAAATCATTACCTCTTCTTCGGGTTTTTTATTTTGATTTGATCAAAAGGGATCCTTAGGCTAGATTTATAACCAAAATAATTCCACTTGTATGAAGGTAGGATATGTGGTAGGATATTTGGTCAGGGTTTGGTCGAGCCAAATGGCTTTGGAGGTGTGAATTTGAGAGAAGGGGGAGTGCTCTTTTATAAGAGGGGTGATGGGCATCTTAGGAAAAGATTAAAATATTATTTTATAATAAAATAATTTTTTGTTTATAATGTATCTAAAATGTATTATTTAAAGGATACATATGGGATGGGTCTAAAAACTCTCAACCAGTAGTTTTTAGACTGGTTTGGGTCACTATATTAACCTTATCTTTTAGATTTAACTCTTAGTTAAATAGTTTGACATTAAACATGTCTCTCTGTATATTTATATTATATGGTTAATAAACATACTATAAACTTATAAGAAAACCCCAAGTGGTTCATTAATGATACAAATATCTTTATTTAAGTCTTTTTTCATAAACTTATTTTTTTTAATAGAATATCAATTTATAATATAATATTTTTTTTTAAAACTCTTTTATGTCAATTTTGACACTATTTGGTATTTTGTTTTTTCTAAATTCATTACAACATTATTAATTCGAATATAATTCATCTAACCAACCCTAATATATCATAGTAACCTATAAAATTATTGGAATTCATAAAAATTCTCAAATTAAATTTATTTGGATATTTCTAATTTCAATTATTTTAATATTCTATTAAATAGGAAATTACTTCATCATCATTGTGTCATAAATAAATTAAATTATTTAATGTCTAAAAAATATAAATAATATACCATTATGTAGGAAATAATTCTATCTTTCCAATGAATATTTATAGTAGAATAGATGGCTTATATTACATCATTTAAAAATTAATTTACTAAACGATATTTTTTTGTCATTTTCCCTTTACATTAAGTTAATTAACATACTGTGCCATTATCATTCATAAGTGGCTCCATAGTGTACGAAAATAGACCCAATGATTCCCATTTTCGTCCATGACTCATCTAATAAGGTTAAGACAAGTGTTAAGGTAAGTTTTTTATTATAATAATATTGTTTTTACCTTGAATTACCTATTTACCTTTATCCGCGGAAAATTAAAGTCAAAAGTTTCTATTCACCAAAAATTATTTTCATCTTATTTAACCACATTTTAGTTACTTATATCAACCATGTCTCTATGATTTTTGAAATTAAATTCACCGAAGCGGTAAAATTATGTTTTATGCAAATTAGAAAATGCTTCTTGGAGGTCGGTAAAAGATGGTAAAAAGTTTGATAAAATTTTTATATATCTAAAATTAATGTTAACTGACTCCAATAAATTACAATGAACTTATATAGGTAATATATATCTATTTTTACCTAAAATAAATTTAAGTAAAATAAATTATTATTTAAATTAAAATTCGGCTTTAAACAATAACTCAGTGTTTTTCACTGTTCATAAAAATTTGAATGTTTTCAGAAAATACCAAAAATTAACCCTAAGAAAATATTGATATTAAAAATTCAAAATTGAATTATATTTTACTAATTTCAAATCATAGTAGTTTCATTAATTAATTTCAAATTAATTCTCTTTGTCAAAACCAAAGATTATTTTTAAAAATTATAACTATCAAAAGATTGACACTTGTTTATGTCCAATTTCAAAGTGAAATTACATACAATGACTATAATTGGATTAAATTGTAAAAATATAAATCGATTATACTTTCAAACCATTAAAATTTTTAATTAAACACTATAAATTTTTTTGATTAAAAAAGTTCTTTTTTGATAAAATATAATACATTTCACTATTCACCCAAGTATAGAAGTTATTAGAAAAACACAAACAATTTAATGAAACTAAATTAATATGTCCTTATTCTAAAGGAGAATTTAATTTTGTCAAATTGATTATAGAAAAGTTTCAAATATTGGATTTAAAAAGGGTTCTCCATTAAAAGGCTGTAAAATTTCAATTTTTGAGAAATATTTCTTTTATCTGAAAAAATGAATTTTTTCATACATTATGTTTAAGAAACTCATAATATGGATTCTAAAATTATAAGGATTATATAAAGTTCATAATTTAGTCAATACTATTCATTACCGCTTTTGAACCACAAGTTTGGTATGTCGTAGTGCGCTTGAACTCAGTGTTGCGTGTAGTGAAAGTTATTGAATTATTTTGAAGAAATAACGTACTAAGAAATCTAGGGGTGTTACAATTGACTCTGGAACTTCCGGAATAAAAATCATCCTCTTTGACTTCAATAGATAGAAATGTGGTTGTGATCTAGTAAACCAGAATAAACCACATCCTATAGCGTATACATAATTGAGAAGACATTCCACCCCCTCTATAACTATAATGAAAGAAATACGAATAATGATCTTCTAAAATATAATTATAGAAAGAAAAAAACACATGGAATTAAAGTGGTTCAAACTATGTCATAATACATTGGGGTAACACTTTAAATTATTTATTGTGAAATAGCTGATGATTAAAATAATGAAACATATTAGAGATAAATTGACCATTTATATTTTATTTATAGGAAAAGTCTCTGAAAACTGTCTATCAAGCCCATTTTATCTATTTTATAATCTTTATGAATATTATTAACATTGTATCCAATATATAGAGGAATCCACTCACTATTTCAAACACATCCAACGATTTTACTCCCTCTGATGTTTTTTTATTCATCCAAATTATCCATTATAAATTCATCTTATGTGGCTTGACATATTAATTTTATGACTCTTTTAAACATTCATAATCACCCATAAGTATCCTTTACATTCTAAAAAACCATTTTCTTTTACTCTAATTCTAGAAAACATGAATTTAGTCAGAAATATTCACTACCACTATTTTTGTTCTATTTCGGTCCTCCAAACATATTTATTTTATATATTCCATAACATATTTAAAAACCGGATTTCATGTGGATGAACATAGTAATATCAAACATGAGAATTGTTTTAATTATACTCTAACAAGTCTCCCATACACATCAATAAATCCGTTATTAGCTTCATAATTATTTATAAATACATAGTTCCCCCAACTTGAATTTAGTCATCCTAGTCTAAATAAGGTGAAAAACATCAACAACGTACCCTAGACAATAGCCTATGTCAACATATCTATTGGATTATTATCATTATCTTCCATTCATAGATCCAACATTTTATCATCTAATAACCTCAGAATAAAATGATATTTTAGAAAACATTGATTAATTAGGTATATAAAATCACAATTTTTTCTAAGTGGACTACAGACTCTGAATTATTTAACAAAATATGATCCTCAGGGATTATTTATATTTCCTCTAACATTCCATTTATCTATGTCATCAATTTAAAAAACAAAATTAGTATGAAATACCTGAACTCTATTTCTGAAGTCAGAGCATATAGTAGAATCATTAGAGTCAAACACATCGTTTTTCCTCTATAGATGATCACATTGCTAGAGAGATAGATTGTTTTGTATGAATTTACCCCAAATTCTAAATTGAAAAAACACCTAAAATGATTCATCCATTTTAAAAATATATTGAGATAATGTTGAAACAATTGATATACTATACTACCTACTTAACAACTACACAATGTTTTATTCCATTACTTTCCATGAACCTATTAACAACATCCACTATACGAGAAATGCTTGATCTTCTAAAAACATTAAGTATATAAATTTTGTATAGATGATGAAAATATAACATTACCCATGTAAATAAAAACATATTTAACTCTAGGTACATTATCCTTACTCTATTAAAAGTGTTTGACAAGACGAGCGGTATTTATTTTCACCTCACTAATTCTGGAATGTCACAAAACACTATGGGTGTAGTTATAATGAATTGGTAATAATTTTATAACATTAAATATATTATAATTATCATTACTAAAATAAATTTATTATGATAAATATATTTCATCTCAAAACATGAGAATAATTCATGAATCCACTCCTTAATAAGATCTATGGACATTCTTAGAGAATGTAATTAATGTAAATAAGAAGGATGATTAAACTACCACAAAAAAAACCTTTAGAATTATTAAAATAATCTTCATTTATCCAAAAAACATTTATTCCAACATAAAGTCATTCAAAATATAATTCTAGTTCTTAGATTCT
Organism: Viscum album; assembly: GCA_963277665.1. Classification (NCBI taxonomy): domain Eukaryota; kingdom Viridiplantae; phylum Streptophyta; class Magnoliopsida; order Santalales; family Viscaceae; genus Viscum; species Viscum album. The sequence continues at coordinate 1,737,391,619 of OY728133.1, forward strand.
TATTCCATTTCGAACCATAAAAGTATCATTTCAAGTGACACACAATGGGGCCATTTCATTTCTCAAAATACCATTTGGATCCCTTATGTAAGTCTTCACAAAAAAAATATAAATTACTTATATTTTTAGAATATATATATTCCATATGTTTCCATTCCATGGAAACCATTTCCAATTTACTTTGAATAATCACATTCTTAAGAACCCAAAATAAATTCAATAAATTCTAGACCATTCAGTTTTTTATAGATCTTCACGATGACCCTCACAATATACTACATTCTATCATATGCTTCTTATTTCAACTAATATCCCCAAATATTCATAATAACTCTAAAACCAATAAAATTGACAACTATGTCCCTTATCCTAAAGAAAATAATAGAATAAATCTCATCCCTCTTAGACAACTCCCATTGTTTGGAGGCATTTAAACAAGTTGAATGTCCCTTACTTTTTCATTCTACATATTATGGGAGAATAAATAATTGTATGTCATTTTTTTCCAAGAACATGGATTAAAATCTTGGTATTCCACCATGACTAAATCAATGGAATATATTCTTTTATAAAGACTAATTTTGAATCCTTACATTCTAAATCTCTCTCTGGTGTTTCTACAGTCACCATGCTTTATAGTACATCCAGACCTAACAGAGCCATTACAACATGAATTTTATCTAAAATTTATTTCAGACTATTCGATGTTTTTTAAAATATTTTACTTATAAAACTTTTTAAAATATTCATAACATCATGAAATCCATTTATAAAAACATAAAACTTTATTTATCATTTGATTATATCTAAAAATAGTTCTTGGTAGTTAACATTCCCTATCATCTATTGATTAAAAGAATAAATTTATATTTTTAAATTATTCCATAAGTTGTTATAATATTTTCAAAATGGAGATTATTAATTTTTATACACAATAAAGAATCACGATTAAGACTTATCACATAAAAACATAGCATAGAAATCTCACTAAAAACACTGTCCTTATAAATAAAGAATGAAAAAAGTTATATTTATATAATGAAAAGAACATATACCAATGTAATATTAACTTGACCTTTGGAATAGTAACATAGTAAGTACGAATAGTAAACTGACCAATAGAGTTGTAACCTCTCCTAATAAAGTATAAATAAAATTTTGGCACCATATAAATGGAAATATGATATAATTATTTCTTTTCATAAGGAAATAAATTTTTTAAAACTAATTAAGTATGTTTTAATATTTATTTTAAATCTTAATTTTTTATTTATGAATTTATAATTCATATAATTATTTAAAAAACATTTAATTTCATTAAATATATTCCTAAATTAATAATATTTTGCCTTATGATAATAATATATTTTTTTAGGCCTAAATTATATTTTCTAAGTGTCATAAAATCTGTTTTAATTTTGAAATTTGTATTTTTCCAAGAAATGATAATTATAAGTAAAAATTAAATGTATCATACATAGAATATTATTTTAATAAAATGGTGTAGTTTTAATTTTACATGCTTAAAATGGTTACGGTGAATTTTTTTAATTTTTCAAAAATGTTTACATATTTTTGAATTGTAAAATACATGAATTTACAGAATATATAAATTATTTGTTAAATATACTTTTCATTGATTCATTGAAAATGTGAGAAAAATTATCTAGAAATATACTTAATTGTTTTAATATATTTAGTTATAATATTAAATGTATTCAAATTCTTGAGGAAAAATAATAACCTAATGAATAAAATAGTGAGAAATAGCCCTCTCCTCCCATAAAATAATATCTATTCTCTTCAAAAATCCATAGTCTAAAATCATATCCAAATTTATCCCAAACTTATTACAAAGAACATAACACACATTCAAAATCTATTTGTCTAGTCAAAATACCAAACCATTTTCTCGAAGGAGGTTCTCAAGGTGGATAAATTCAAGATTTAAAATTCTCTTTCTTTTCTTCTTAATTTCTTTTCAATTTCATTTCTTTTCATATCCTATACTCACCCAAAGATATCCAAGTGGAATAATAATTATAGTATAATTTATATACAGGAATTTAATTATGTTTGTGGAATAATTTTTCTTGAATGATATTCCCTTTTCCCTTTTATTCTGAAAATGAAAATATCATCTCTAGTGTGTCGATATACCTCCACAGTGGATGACGCATTTCATTTTCCATTACCCCATTCATGGGAGGTCATAAAACCATTAGTATGGTTAAATAAGAATTTACTATACATATTATAAGTTATATAATGTCCTATATCAAATATATATAAATATGATGTAAAATAAATTGATATAAGATCATATTTCTCATAAAAACCCATAAAATAAATTAAATAATTATCATTAACATTATATTTAATAAATAATACTCATACCATATAACAAAAAGATATATAATACCTATTAAACATCATTATGTTCATCAATAAAATATAATTTCAATTCTCTATAATCATTCCCACTGTACATTAACATCCATACATATAAATAAGTCAACTGATAATGAAAACCAAGAAAACAAATACTCACCAATGATGAAATTGAAATCTATAACTCATAGAAAATAACAAAAAACAAATTTAATATAAATATAATGAATTTAATTCATCTTTAAATGGTTTTTTATTTATTATTAAATTGATCTATTTTAATTATATTGGATATTAAAGTGAATAAAGCATTCAGTTATAATGTAATGGGACCCTCAAATATAATATCATTTCTTTGGGTTATCCCTCCATCGTGCCATATTTTAGCTGGGATGTTCTATTAATATTCATAAAATATAACTTCATTTTTTATCCCTTTTACTTTATTGTATATATAAGACCCCTATATGATTTTATGAAAATACATTGATTTTTCCAAAATAACACTTCCTTCTAAAATCACATGTTTTACTTCTATTAAGATTGCATCTTTTTCACTCATGTATACGATTCATTCACCAATTATATTATTAAAACATTTTTTTGGGAAACCAAAAGTGTAATGCCCCGACCCCAGTTACCCAGAGTCGGTGCATTATTTTAATACATTGGCATGATGACAAGGAATCAAGTCCCGAAGAACCGATTGGTTTAGTAGCCTTGGAATCAATAGATACATTCATAAAGTTTACATTACATCATAAAATGAAAACTACAAGAACATAGTCTCCATATTCCACACTCATATCCCCTCATAAAATCCCTGTAGGTCATTCATAAATTACTTTTTCAAATCCTGGAAAAATGAAACATAAGAAAGGCATGAGCACAAATGCTCAGAAAGGGTAAGAATACAGCGGAAAATGACATAAATATTAAGCATGGTAAATAATTGAAACCACATGACTTTTCCAGTAATAAACATGAATACTTTTATTGCAAGAATATGAGCTGAGTAAATAATTCCATAATAATACATAATCATGGGTATTTTACTATTCTAATGACTACATGAACCATCAATATTATTTCCATAATGAGGGATTGTATAATACTAGACATTCTGAAACATTTTGTCAAGGCCTCGGCCAAGACGTCTAAAAATGATTATGGACTCGGCCAAAACGATAAATAAAATTGGGAAAGGGCCTCGGCCAATTCCACATCTAGTTATCTCATGAGTCCTAATGATGCGTCGAGGAGCTATAGCGGGCTCCACCAGCCACTTACTAAGTCCAATACATTCCTCATATGAAAAGGTTGAAATATAATATAAACATTCGTATTAAAACAAGCATACTAAATGTCAATAATTAACCATAAACCATGAATGGTATACAAATAGAATATCCATATTCAAACATATTACAAAACCTTCAATACAATATGGATGATTTGTATCATAATAAATCAAAATTAAATAAACATAAAATCCATCAAAGGATGTTGACCTAGATGAAATCAAAACTATTTGAGAGAAATATCTCTTTTTTTGAAATCATTTAAAAGTCACATAATTTTAAAATAAAACTTTTACATTGAAAATATTATTATAATCTTTTAAGGGAAACTGTGAAGTTTTTGCAGTGATGGTAAATAGCTGCACCCGCCGTATAAGTTAAAAAAAATACATTCTTACCTTAATTTGTTGAAAAGGTTAAAAAGGTCCTTGTTTGGAAAATGACGTAAAGATTCCTTTATAAACTTCTTATAAAAATTCAAACAATGGTTTAAATGACTTTAAACCATATTATGTAAAATAGTAAGAATGTTTTGAAATACATTTTTAAGAAACCTTGATGTGGATGATAAAGAGGTCCCAGTAGATAATTACGTATAAACAACCTCAGATAATGAAGAGATTGTGAAATAAACCCTTACCTATTAATTTTCCATGGTTGAGGGGAGGTTAAACTCCCATATAATGGTGAGATAATTGTTATTAAATTATAAAATAATCATATACATTAATATGATATCATATATAATCTTTTAACATTTCTTTGTTAATAATATCTTAGTGTTGTCATCGTTTCGTGTGAAAACATAGTCGTTTTATTTTATATGATTCGTTACATAAGCCATGTTTGTTATGGATAGGTTGTATATTATTCATATTCATAATGATATCATGTCTTTATACAACATTTTTAATCATCAAATGAGAATTGGAATTGCATGGATAAGATGTGGAATTGATCTCATCGCGTTCGTGGAGACGGTAGTATGTACATATGCACGAGCGACAATATCATTCTTTTGATATTAAAATAACATATAATTGGAAGGAATATAATATATTCAGAATCATTATCATGTTATATTTATTATTTACATGAATTACACATCATTATTGTACCCATAAAATAATAATTTATTGAATAACAATTACACCACGATGTGGAGACTGCAAGCCGTGCGTATGCACGTATAGTGACATGTCATTCAAGGGATGGATAGAAAAATGAATTTGGTTATACCATAATTATAATAACATCACAGTATATAGAAGATACTGGAGTTATTATTTTAGAATGTAAATAACAAAGAAATAAGAAGTCGATGAAGAAAGGAACTTGAAAGAGGTTGGTGAAATCATTACCTCTTCTTCGGGTTCTTCCTTTTGATTTGATGAAATGATCCTTAGGATGGATTTCTGATCAAAATAAGGCCTCTAGGTCGAAGTTAGGGAAGTTTAGAGAATATTTGGTTAGGGGTTGGCCAAACCAAAAGGCCTTGAACGTGTGAAGAATTGGTTAGAAGTGGTGTCCTTTTATAAGGGGGGGAGGGGCTCTTTAGGAAAAACTTAAAGTATTATTTTATAATTAATTAATATTCAGTTTCTAATAGATCAAAAGTGGATTATTAAATTTATAAGCTAGGGATGGGTCTAAATCCTTCCATCCAATAGATTTTAGACAGTTTTGGTTCTCTATATTAACCTTGACTTTTAGTTTTAACTCTTAGTTAATTAGTTTGACATTTACCATGTCACTTTGTATTTTTAGATTATATAGTTAATAAAATTACTATATACATCCAAGAAACTCAAAAGTGGACCATTAATGATAAAAATATTATGATATAAGTCCTTAGGCTGAACCTTAGATTTTTGGGAATAGAATATCAATTAATAATATAATATTTGATTTAAAAACACAATTATGTTAATTTTTACACTATTTAATAATTGATTTTTGTTAAAGTCATAAAAACATTATTAATTCGAACCAAATTAATTTAATTAATCATAACATGTCATCTTAGCCAATAAAATTCGTGGATGTCATTTAGACTTTCAAATTATATTTATTTTAACATTTACAACAATAATTATATGATTCTATCATTAACAAGGAAAATACTGCATCATTATTGTGTCATAAATAAATTTAATAAATATTATAAATAAAATACCATTATGTATTAAATATTTTTAGATTTAGAATTAATATTTATAACCGAATTTATCTTATGTATAACCCTATAATAAAAATTTTCTAGTTAACAACCATTGATTTTAACTCTTTTATCTCTTATTTGAATTAAACAACAATAAATGTCCTAATCTAATCCAAGGGGACCAATGAGGTTCTTATTTTATTCCTAAGGTTGGTTTTGGTTGAATTATACTTATCCAATAGAATTAGGACATGTGTAAGGGTAATAATAATATCATTTCTACCCTAAGTTACCCTATTTACTTTTTATCGTAGTAAATAAAAGTAAAAAACATACTATTCACCAAAAATTATTTTTATCTTATTGAACAAAATTTTAATACTTTATATTAACCGTGTCTCTTGGATTTTCAAAATTCCACTCACAGAAGCGGTAAAATTATGTTTTATGTGAATTTGAAAATTCTCCTAGGAGATGGTTAAAAGACGGTGAAAAGTTCAATAAAATTTTTACATGTCTAAAATTATTATAAACTGACTCCAATGAATTAATTTGAAATTATATTTGTATTACATATCTGTTTTGACCTAAAATAAATTTCAATTATATAAATAATTATTTAAATAAAAAGTCGGGTTTGACCACTTACTCGGTGTTTTTCACTATTCATCAAAAATTGAATGTTTTTAGAAAAATACCAAAATTTCACCCTAAGATAATTTTGATATTCCGAATTCAAAAATTATGTCTATTTTACCAAATTAAAAACATATATGTTTCATTTGTTAATTTAAAAGTAATTCTCGTTGTCAAAACGAAAAGGTGTATTTTTAAGAAATAATAACAATCAAAAGATTGACACTTGTTTATGTCCAATTTCAAAGTGAAATTACATAAAATGACCAGAATTGGATTAAATGGTAAAAATATAATATATTTATACTTCCAAAACATTAAAATGTATAATTTAACACTATAATTTATTTCGATTAAAAATGTTGTTTTCAATTAAAATATAGTATTTTTCACTATACACCCAAATATGAAAGTTATCAAAAAAAACACCAAAAATTTTTTAAACTAAATTCTTATGTATTTATTATATAGAAGAAGTTTATTTTGTCAAAATTGAATTTATAAATGTTTCAAATATGGTATTTAAAATCTGTTCACCATTAAAAGACGATAAAAGAGAATTTTTTTAAAAATACATCTTTTATCTGAAAAAAATGAATTAGTTATTACATTATGTCTAAGAAACTCATAATATGGATTCTAAAATTATAAGGATTATATTATGTTAAAAATTCAGTTAATACTATTCATAACTGCTTTTGAACAGCTAGTTTGGTAATCTTGTGGTGCGCCTGAACTTGGTGTTGCGTGTAGTGCAAGTTATTGAATTAATATGAAGAAAAAAAGTACTATGAAATATTGGGGTGTTGCATTCTTCACTCGTTCAATAAATTGTGTTCTAATAATTTGAAATTGTTCTTCGAAAGTAAAAGGTTGAAAACATAAAATACCGTTGTGGGGAAACCCACATCAGAAATTGGCTTAATAAAATTTAGTCTTAATAAGAGGAAAGGGGTAATGAAGTCACCAACAAATTATGATCTCGATTAGGAGAAAATTGGTGGAAATTAGAGACATATAATTGGAGAAAAAATGTAATTATTTATAGTGAGTGATTAAGGTCATAAATCACAAACAATTGAAGAATTTAGGGCCACAAAGCCATCAATCTATGATTATTTAAAATATCATCGGTTCCAAAAAACATAAGGTATTAGGATAACACATTTTTAGTTTTAATATCACTTAACTAAAGTTTAATAATTAATTTATTCATAGATTAAGAGAAAAAATATATATACTTAACAAGTAGAGTTCCTTCCTTTAACTAATTCCTAACAAAAACTCATCATTTACTCTAAAAGATAATAGAACTTAAAAAATATATTCTATTTATCCTATTTTTATAGGGTTAAAAAAATGAATTCATTATTCATCTACTAGAGGCTTTTAAAAAACTACATCATTCAATCCAAGACATCATGTGGGTCAGTGGAAGGTGATACACCCTTTTTGCCTTTCAGTTATGAGTTCAAGTCTCACGGCCTTTTCGGACGCGATGGGTTGCCGCCCGACCTCCGGGTTGTCCTTTTTATGAAAATCCAAAAATAATCTCAAACTAGACTTATCCAAAATACTTCTGTCCAAACTCACAGTCCAAAATTTATAGGGTAGGTAAACATAATGATGATCCATTTTTCCACGTAATATCATGTGAACATCTTCATCGTGTATTCTTTTAAAACACTTCAACATCCTAAAATACCATAAAACCTTATTGATTACCTTCATGATCCCTTATTACTTATATAATTCTTGATATACTCCTTCTGTCTAAAAATTTGTAAAATCCAACAATAATGGAATATACAAATCGTTAATCAGTTTCAAGGCAGTCAATAATATCCAATATAATTTATCCAAATCAATCATGTATTATGCCAAAACCACTACCTCGGTATCAGAACCATATTATGGTTCATCTTTCTCTCAACCATATATTTTCCAAAAATATAGCCTTCTATTGAGTCACTTTTCTTTGTTCCACACAATCTCAAGTCCTTAATGAAATAGTACTGTAGTATAATCCTTATATACTCCCTAATGATTATAACCAGTACATTGTTGATACAACACTCAAATGACATAATTCTCTAATAAAAACATAAGAACTCTAATCATTCCTCCTCATCTGTGGTAGTATCATAACTTGATTATTATCCAATAGCATCATTTGGGGAATACTCTGATGATTTTTACATTGGTTCGCGTAGTGTCCCAACTCCTTGTAGATGAATCATTGTTCATTTGAAACATTTTTCTTACCCTTGCAATCACGTACATGGTGTCCTTTTTCTCCACACTTATAACAAATTCCCATTCCTTTCAAGCATGTTCCATGGTGTTTCTTCCCACAATTATCACATAGGGGGAAATTCTTCTTTTCCATCTTCCCTTTATCCATCTTTATCATTTCCATCCTTTTCCTCTCTTGCTTCCCTTCAAAGTCGTAGGACTTAGAGAATTCTATACTTATCTTATTAACACATGATACTATTTATTCATATGATGATAATACAATGGAGACTATTTCCCTTCTAAACTTTGTCTTAAGACCCTGAAAGATATTTTCCATCATACTCATTGGATCATGCGTATTGTTCAAGTTCTCATTCCTCCTACAAGGCACCCTTTCTAAACAATGGAATACACTAGATTAATTTATGAATAGAAATACATAATCCCAAAATTGTACAACACTTAACATAAATTAAACACTTTATGGATATAATCCATAATCATAAAAATTTCATCTTTGAGGAAGTATATACTCATAAACCATTCATAATGGTTTGTATGGAAAATGAGAATTATCCTAAGCATATCCCCCATGTGTGTCGTAACCAAGAGTGCAACAAGGCCTGTTGTCGTGCACCAGTTCCCGTACGAGTCTAGTTCAATGTGGTGATTTCTGGTTTTACGCCTAGGTAATTCTATGCCAGAGCCACGTCTACCTGCTCGTATCTAGACAGGGATGTATTGCTCAGAAAACTGAAAAAATCTTTACAATACCAAAATTCTAGGAAGTTCTTCTATACTAATCCTCATAGTCCATCTTAGGTCTATGTTCTCAAATAAGATATTATCTAAATCTAGATTCCAAGGATTGTACTAAACATCCTCTGATACCAACTGTAATGACCCGACCCCATTTACACAGAGTCAGTGCATTATTTTAATACATTGGCATGATGACAAGGAATCAAGTCCCCAAGGACTGATTGGTTTAGTAGCCTTGAAATAACTAGATATATTCATAAAGTTTACATTATATCATAAAATGAAAACTACAAAAACATAGTCTCCATAGTCTACACTCATACCCCCTCATACTATCCCTATAGGTCATTCATAAATAACTTCATCACATCTTGAGAAAATGAAACATAAGAAAGGCATGATCTCAAATGCTCAGTAAGGGTAAGTAATACAACGGAAAATGACATAAATATTAAGCATGGTAAATAATTGAAACCCCATGTCTTTACCAATAATAAACATGAATAATTTTATGGAATGAATATGAGCTCAGTAAATAATGCCATCATAAAACATATTCCTGGGTATTCGATTAGTTGAATGACAACATGAACGATCAATATTTTTTCTATAATGAGGGAATGAATAATGCCGGACTTTCTGAAACATTTTGTCAAGGCCTCAGTCAAGACGTCTAAAAAAGATTAAGGCCTCAACCAAAACCGTTAAACAAATTGGGAAAGGGCCTCATCCAATCCACGTCTAGTAGTCTCATGAGACCTAACGATGTATTGAGGAGCTATAGCGGGTTCCACCCATCACTTACTAAGTCCAATACATTCCTCATATGAAAAGGTTCAAATTTAACATAAACATTCGTATTAAAATGAGAATACAAAATTTAAATAATTTAACCATAAACCATGAATGGTATACAAATAGCACATCCACAGTCAAAAATATCACAAAACCTTCAATACAAAATGGATGTTTTGTATCATAATAAATCAACTTTAAATAAACTTAAAATTCATCAAAGGATGTTGACATAGATGAAATCAAAACTATTTGAGAAAAATATCACTTTTTTTGAAATAATTTAAATGTCATATAATTATAAAATAAATCATTTACTTAGTAAATATTCTTATAAGAATGTAAGGGAAGCTTAGAAGATTTTACAATGGTGGGAAATAGCCGCACCCGCCGTATAAGTTAAAAAAATAGACAATCTTACCTTAATTTATCGAAAAGGATAAAAAGGTCTTTGTATAGAAAATGACGCAAGTATTCATTTATAAACTTCTTATAAAAAGTAAAACAAGGTTATAAATGAATTTAACCCATATTATGTAAAATTATAAGAATGTTTTGAAATACATTTTTAGGAAACATTGATGTGGATGATAAAGAGGTCCCAGAAGATAATTATGTATAAACAACCTCAGATAAAGAAGAGACTGTGAAATTAACCCTTACCTTGTACTTTTCCATGGTTATGGGTAGTTTAAACACCTGTATAATGGTGAGATAATAGTTATTAAATTATACAAGAATAATATACATTAATATGATATCAAATATGATCTTTTAACATTTCATTGTTAATAATATCTTAGTATTATCGTCATTTCGGGTGTAAACTTACTCATTTTATTTTATATGTTTTGTTACATAAGACATTTTTGTTATGGATAGGTTGTATCTTATTCATATCCAGAATGATGTCAAGTATTTAAACATTATTTTTAATCATCAAATGAGAATCATAATTTCATGTATACGATGTGGAATGGATCCCATCACGTTCGTGGAGATGGTAGTCCATACGTACGCACGAGCGACAATATCATTATTTTGATATTAAAATAAAATATAATTGGATGTTATATAATATATACAGAGACATTATCATGTTATATTTATTATTTACATGAATTACACATCATTATTATACCAATATAAATAATAATGTATTGAATAACAATTACACCACGACGTGGAGACGGTAAGCCGTACGTATGCACGTATGGTGACATGTCATTCAAGGGATGGGTAGAATAATGAATTTGATTGTACCATAATTATAATAACATCACATTATAAACAAGATACCGGATTTATTATTTTATAATGTAAATAACAAAGAAAGAAGAAGTTGAAGAAGAAAAAAACTTGAAAGAGGGTGGTGAAATCATTACCTCTCCTTTGGGTTCTTTCTTTTGATTTGATCAAAAGGGCTTTATAGGATGGAATTATGATCAAAATAAGGCCTCTAGGTCAAAGTGAGGGAAGTTGAGATAATATTTTTGAAGTGGTTGTCCGAACAAAAAGGCTTTGATGGTGTGAAGAATTGGTTAGAATTGGTGTCTTTTATAAGGGGGAGGAGGGGCTCTTTCGAAAAAACATAAATTATTATTTTATAATAAATTCATATTCGGGTTCTAATGATTCTAAAGTAGATTATTCAAATTATAAGGTGGGGATGAGTCTAAATCCTCTCAACCAATAGATTTAGGACAGGTTTGGGTAACTATATTAACCTTATATTTTAGTTTTAACTGTTAGTTAATTAGTCTGACATTTACAATGTCAATTTGTATTTTTATATTATATAGTTAATAAAAATTATATATACATCCAAGAGACCCACAAGTGGTAAATTAATGATACACATATCATGATATAAGTACTTTTTCTGAACCTTATAATTTTAAGAATTTAATATCAATTAATAATATAATATTTGTCTTAAAAACTCATTTATGTCAATTTTGACACTATTTAATAAATGATTTTTTAATGTCTTAAAAACATTATTAATTCAAAACAAATTAATATAAGTAATTATAACCATTCATATTAACCAATAAAATTCTTCTATTTTATACATACTTTCAAATTATATTAATTTTAACATTTATAATATTAATTATTTTATTCATTCATTAACAAGGAAAATACTGCATCATTATTGTGTCATAAATAAATTTAATTATTAAATGTATAAAAATTATAAGTAAAATACCATTATGTTGGAAATATGTTTATTATTCTAATTAATATTTACAATCAAATTTATCCTATGTATAACCCTATATTAAAAATTTCTTAGTTGTTAATCTCTGATTTTAACTCTTTTAACTCTTCATTGAATTAAATAATAATAAATGTCCAAATCTAATCCAAGTGGACCAAAGAGGTTCATATTTTGTTAATAATATTTTTTTGGTCGAATTATACTTAGCCAATAGAATTAGGACATGTGTTTGGCTAATAATAATATCATTTTTACCCTTAATTACCCTATTTACTTTTTACCGTGGTAAATAAAAGTAAAAAAGTTACTATTCACCAAAAATTATTTTTGTCTTATTGACCCATATTTTACTCCTTTATATTAACTGTGTCTCTAGATATTTCAAAATTCCACTCATAGAAGCGGTAAAATTATGTTTTATGCGAATCTGCAAATTCTCTTAGAAGATGGGTAAATGACGGTGAAAAGTTCAATAATTTTTTTATATGTCTAAAATTATTATAAACTGAATCCAATGAATTAAATTGAACTTATAAAGGTTTTTTTTAAATATTTTGACCTAAAATAAATTGAAATAAGATAAATAATTAATTAAATAAAAATTCGGTTTTAACCAATAACTCATTGTTTTTCACTATTCATCAAAAATTGAAAGTTTTTAGAAAAATACAAAAAATTCACCATAAGATATTTTTGATATTCCGAATTCAAAAATGAAGTCCATTTTACCAAATTAAAATCATATAAGATTCATTTATTAATTTAAAATTAATTCCTGTTTTCAAAACCAAAAGGCGTATTTTTAAGAAATAATAACTATCAAAAGATTGACACTTGTTTATGTCCAATTTCAAAGTGAAATTACATTCAATGACCAGAATTGGATTAAATTGTAAAAATATAATATATTTATACTTCCAAACCATTAATATGAATAATTTAACACTATAAATTATTTCTATTAAAAATTTTTTAAGTAAAATATAGTATTGTTTACTACTCACCCAAATATTAATGTTATCAGAAAAACACCAAAAATTTATTGAAAATAAATTATTATTTCATAATTATAAAGAAGAAGTTTATTTTGTCAAATTGAATATATAAATTATTCAAATATGGGATTTAAAACGGGTTCACCATTAAAAGATGGTAAAAGTTTATTTTTTTAAAAATACTTCATTTATCTAAAAAATAAGAATTAGATACTACATTATGTATAAGAAACTCATAATATGGATTCTAAAAATATAAGTATTATCTAATGTTCAAAATTTAGTTAATACTATTCATAACTACTTTTGAACGGCTATTTTGGTAATCTTATGGTGCGCTTGAACTCGGTGTTGTGTGTAGTGCAAGTTATTGAATTACATTGAAGAAATAACGTACTATGAAATATTGGGGTGTCACAAAAAGTTTATTCTTGAATGTATGACTTATGAAATGAAGCCCATTCATTTACATGGGTAATTTTATGTCCATGATTGATATACATTCTATGCGGCATTCATGATTATGTAAAAGTTATAATGTGATGGGTGTGCCCAGATTATATAGCTCATGTAAATATTATGATATGATGAGTGTGACCAGAATTATATAGTGCTCCAATGAATTGGGAAATGTGATGTACCTCATGAGAAAAATTGAAATATGTGTGAACATGATTCTATCTTTGTTCAAAACATTGTGTGTTAGTTTAAAAATAAGACATGATGTTTAATTTTTATGCATTACCACATTCCATACCTTCAGCTAATGATTCCTCTCATGAATAGGATTATCATTTTATGATGATGATAATTCTCATGCCATGTAATATTGATCAATATTTTTATCTATCCGGATACTGGTATTTTAGCTCACCCCTTTCGTTTTTGTATATACATAGTTTATTACTTTTACGAAAGAAAATTATAGGGATAATAAAAAGATATAGATAAAGGAATTAAATAAAATTTAATGTATCATTTTTAAAAAGTGATGTTTATTCCTTATTTTACCAATGAAATAAACCTTTGGATGAAGGATATGTAACCATTTTATGTTTATTATATATAAACTGATGTAATATCTATGTATGAAAAATTTTGGTTTCACTACATGGTATATATAACATGCCAAGAGTTTAATAGTTTGGTTTCTCTACAAGGTATCTAAATAAAAACACCTTATTATAACCTAACCAATAAAAATAGTTTTTCTGCTTCGATAATTTGAATTTCTAAAAACTCACATACATAGTTTCATTAAGTAAGATATTTCGAGTCAGATAGAATCATCTTAGATAATTTGATCGATAGTAAAATACCCTTATGAATAGTAACATAACCTTATGAATAGTACTATTACACTTAGAAATATTTATTAATAGTAAATCGGCCAAAAAATTGAAACTTTTCCAATGGATGTATAAATATAATTTAGACAACTTGTAAGTCTCAAAATGATCATAGTATAAGTATTGTTAATTTTTTAAGTCAAAAATATTTTAATTACAAATTTATGATTTATTTAGTAATTTAAATTGTGAAAATATTTTCATAAAATGTAATCATAAGTTGTTATTTTTTTATTATGGTTTTAATATAATTTTATGAGACCATGATTTATTTTTTATGGTTTTATAAAATGATTAATAGTTTTAAAGTTGTTCTTTTGGAATAAATTATTATTTTATTTCAAAATATAATTAAAAATATTAAGAAAATTATTTTCAAAAAATGGATGTCATTTTTTAATTCTAAATTTTTAAAAATGGATGGGGTGAATTTTTGGGATTTTTCTAAAATACATAAATATTCATGAATAATAAAATTACAGTTTGGAGTTTTCAGTGTGTTTATTGACATCATAATGATGTAATAATTAATATGAAATACTAGTTGAGTTTTTTACATTCAAATATGATATTATTCTTCCAATGTGGACAATACCATGGTAAAATTCCGTGGGAAAGCCCATGGTTTTGAAAAAAAACACTAATGAGGTGTCCTATGAAATTAATAAAAACCCTCCCTCTCTTTTACTGTAAATTCCTACCCATTCCTTCGTTTTCATTCATTAAAAGTTAGTCATATTCATTGATCTGGTAGTTTTACCTCCCTTTAAGCCCTCCCATGGGGTCTCCAATCCACCAAGGCCCCAATCATCTTGTTTTTGGAGTTACTCGACAAGGTAAGGGAGTCTATAACCTTTCTATTTTCCAAGAAGTTTTTATGTTATTATCTTTTATAGTCAATTGGACTATGATGGGATATGTAATTTCAAATCACCCTTATGGTTAATATTATATAATAATTATGAGAGATCCATTTTCTATCATCAATATATTTTAATAATTTTTTTGTGATGTAGTTTTGTTGGATAATTTGTGTAAGAAATTTCTCAACTTTTCTTTTATTTAGAGTCCCTTTATTTTCTTATTTATTTACTCACCTACATTCATCAAAATGTTAACTCCAGTACCATAAATGTTCTAGAATATTGTTGTGATATTGGAATAATTCATCATCATCTATTCTTTATCCTTCTTTTATACTATCAATGAAAATACCATCCGTGATGTATTAATTTATCACACTAAATGATGACATGATTTCAATTTGAATTACCATATTTTATTTTGGTCAGGAAACCAATTTTATAGTTGAAACAATATTTAATATTTTTTATTATATCTTATTTAAGGTTATGGAATATTTTTTTCAAACATGAATTTTAATTTCTAAAAAAAATGAGTCTGTTGTAATAAAAAATCACCAATTAACCCAAACAATTATCATTAATGTTTTATATAATGACTCATTTTCTCTCTAAATAACAAAAGTACATTTATCACCATGTAATCATATAGTATTTAACTAATAACATAAATCTTATATCCTATAAAATCATTCTCAATCTATATGTTTATTCGTGCAAGTATATAAGTAAACTTCTCAGAAAAAAAATGGAAGAAAACACTCTCAAACAACGAGATTGAATCTCTTAACCTATTGAAAGGCCATGAATAAACCTAATAAGGTTATACTAAATAAATTACATGTAGATAATATTATGGGCCCATTAATTTATGATTATAAATATAAATAATCTGGTCATTATAATCATGTAAGGACACCTTCAGACTTAAGGTAAGGGTTTTCCACCCAAACCTCCATTTATTGTCTACATACCTTCAGACATAAGGTAAGGTTTTTCACACTATATAATCAGTTTTTTTGAAAAAATATTATCATAAAATAAAAAAAAATTATTATGAGAAAGTGTATTTTAACCAATTCAAATTCTCTTATTGATTCTTATGTTTAAATTTGGTAATGTTTTTTATATCATCTATTATAATTTGTCTCGTTATGTTCTATCTTAATACTATTTTCTAAGTTACTCTAAATGGTTAATGATTGTTATTAATGTTTGGGGAATGTTATATACATTTAATATATTTATTTTTATATGAATTTATATGTTATTTATGTTTATCCCCGTTTATATGAAGAATTAATTGTACTTAAAATGTCTTGGTAGGAGACTGCTATATCCTCTCAGTGCATCTGTATGTCTCATGAGGAAAACTATGGTGTTTGCACTAGGCCTTTACAAAATGGATATTTATAGTCTTGGAATGAGGACTTTATATCATGGTTATGATGTCCCAAAACATGCATTACATTATTATTAAACTATTCTTTATAGTTCATGTGGTTATTAGACTAGTAGAATACCTATTATTACGTTTTATTATGGAGTTATTAATTCATCTCTTAATCGTTCCACACTATCTTCTTGCTTATGTTTTTAGATGTGTGTGTTTATATTTATTCACCATGCCCCTGGTTTACGTATTTTATATCTTATATTTTATTTCTTACCCTTACTGAGAATTTGAGATTACCCCATTCTTATGTTTCATTTTATCAGGACATGAAGCAGTTTATTCTGACTAACATGTTGGGATAAACATATAGTGGGGGACATTCCACATAAAAATTATTTATTTATTTCATTCAAAGTTTTAATGAGGAATTGATGTATATTTCTGGTTTCAAAAGATACTAAACTACTTAGTCCTTTGGTATGTATATTTCTTGTTTATATTCCAATGAAAAAATAAGGCACCAGCTCTGGGAAATTGGGGTTTGGTGATTATAGTTGGTATTAGAGGTTGTTTAGTAGAAAAACTGGAATTTAGATTTAGAAAACGTAGATTTGGGAACAAAACCCTAAGATAGTATTTGAGGATAATAAATACAAGAACATCATGGATTTTTTGGTTATGTGGGTCTTTATAGAAAATAAATCACTATCTAGATTCTATAAGTGGAAGTGGTTCTAGAAAATATTTACCTTGCAGTAACAATTCCAACAAAGAGTTTCAAGCTTGACCTGGGGTATCCAGGTACCCGGAAATAGGCCTTACTGTGCACCTGGTCTGACACTCCCAGGGGATATTCTTAAAATAATTCACATTTTCTTTAAAATCCCTTATGACATATTTAAATGAAATTTTTTCCTGAAATAAAACATGTTTATGAATATGATATTAGCTATCTGCGCAAATTATTTCTCTACATTGATATTATACATTATGATTCATAACCAAATATATTTCATTCCATTATTTAGAAATGGTGCCTTGTGGAAGGACTGTAAATCACATGAACACGCGTGTACCATGTAAGGATTTCCATCTGATGAATGGTAATGATGTTGGATCTAGAGTTTGGACTACTATAGAGAATCATATAACTATACTGGGACATCTAACTCGGGTAATGAACGATAACCTTACATTAATAGAGCATCTAGATCCACATTTTGTGAGAACTATGTTAGATCACCTTATGTGACAACGACCTCTATCATTAAATGCGACTACAAACAATTGTGTGTCTAAGAAATGGATAATCTCTATAGAGAAGGTATTTTATGCTTTGGGATGTAACAGAAGAGAGATAATTTTCCTGGCATTTTATCATCTATTAGGAGATATAGATCAATGGTGGTTATTAATCCAAAGAACGAAGGAGGAAAAAGAAATATAAGATATAGAATGGAGAGATTTTATGAATTATTTGTATAAAAATAAATACCTCATGAATAGAGAGCATATATGGAAGGGATGTTTTTGAATCTAGAGTAAAAAGAGGATTCGAATGTTTCAATGTATGAAGCTAACCTCACAAGGTTTTCAAAGCATGTTATGGACTACATACATAATCCCGGGAGCATGATTGATTGATTATTTGATGGTTTAAAACCATTCCTCTAATGGGAACTAATCTCTTAGAATTTATCAACCTATAAAAATATAGTCTCATGTGTTATTAATACATAAAAATAATTTTATATGTATTATGACTTTGAAGGAAAGAAAGGGAAGAATATGGCTTTTAAAAACTTTTGAAAATTAAATAAGGAAATGTGAAAGATAGGGAGAGTTAACCTCTCACCCTACAGTAATTATGGGAATAAACACCCTAAAACTTTTATTAAGGGAATGATAGTCTTTTACTAGTGGAGAGAAAAAGTCCACTAATCTCATGATTGCAAGGGGATGAAAGAAACAACCAATGTTCAATGCAGTATTTGTAAAGATATTATACATTATACACTTTAATTTCCTAAAAATTGGGCGAAAATCCACGAAATAAGGCCAAGGTATAAAGTCCAAGATTATGTGGTCACAACTACTGAGGTTTAAGATATTAATGTTTTGTTGGTATGCACAATAATAATTTCCTAGAACATAGACAATGAATTATTTGATTCCTAATCATCACATTCTTTTATATCTTCCCAATTTTCACAGAGAACTAAACATATCCAATTTAATTAAATTAATGTGTTTTCAGTCAAAACTCTTTGGGGATGTATCATTGCATCAGTGACGTGATGTTTAGTCCCCATCATGACAAAAAAATTTATTTTACTTTCAATCCTTGTCATCCAACACATGATTGAATTTGATATAATCATTTTTATGAGTTTATTTTCATGTTATGATTCAAAGATCTATTGCAATGAGAGAAAAGTTAAAATTTTTGAGAATGATGTTTAATACCTCATCTTTAGTGTAGAAACCTCTCCAGCTAATTCTTATCTGGATCATCCCATATTAGCTCTACTAAATTAAATTATTGAAGATGATGTGAATGTGATATCTATGGTGGATGAAATAAATGTTCAAATTGAGGATGTACCTATTGTGCAAGAATACGTTGATGTGTTTCTAGATGATTTACATAGACAACTATTAGAGTGATAAATTGAGTTTTCAATTGATTCAATTCCCAATTCACGGCCTATATCAATGACTCCATTTATAATGGACATTGTGGAATTAGTATAACTAAAGAAAAAACTAATGGAATAGAGTGATAAAGGATTTATTCACCCTAGTGCCTCCCCATGTGGATCCACTAATCTTTTGGTTAAGAATAATGATGTATCTATGATGTTTTTCATTGACTATAGGGAGATCAATTCTATAACAATAATGAAAAAGTATCCCCTACCTCACAATGATGATTTATTTGATTAAATTCATATAGATTTTTTTTCAAAGAATGACCTTTGATCTGGATATCATAAGTTTCTAGTAAAGAATGAATACATTCAAAAGACATTTTTTGAACCATGTATGGGCATTACGATTTTATAGTAATGACTATTGGACTGACTAATATACCCTATCTTTTCATGAATTTAATGAATAGAGTTTTCATGGAATGTGTTGATGACTTGGTGGGGATTCTTATTAATGATTTCATGGTATACTCCAAAATCTATGCTGATGATGGCGATCACATGCGAACTATTCAGAATACTCTAAAATGAAATGAATTATATTGGATGTTTAGAAAGTGTGTCTTTTAGATTCAATCAGTTACCCTTCTTGTCCACATTGTCTCTAAGGATTCAATATTTGTTGATCCTACAAAGACAATGATTGTTCAAGAATGGATTACTCTAACTAACATAATAGAGTTATGTATTTTTGTTGGTTTGTTAGGTTATTATTATTAATTCATGGAAACATTTACTCTTTTTTCCAACCCAATGATTGAGCATACACATAAAGGGGTTATGTTTGTATGGATAATAGAATATAAGGAATAGTTTAGGGAATTTAACATGAAATTAGTGAATTATATAATCCTAATTCTACCATTTTGGAGTGATGGGTATGTGATTTATATTGATTCATCAAATAAAAGAATTTTTTTTCCTTATGAAGAATGATGCAGTTATTGCCTATGAATCAAGGCTGTTAAAAATTATTGAAAAAAATATTCTACAAATGATCTTGTGTTATAATCTATATTCTTTTATTTGATGATTTGGAGACATTATCTATTTGGTGAAATATAGGTGATATATATGGATCATAAGAGCTTGAAATGTATCTTCTCACAGAAAGAACTCCATATGGGGAAAAAGAGATGTCTTTTACTAATCAAGGATTATGATAATTCCATTCACAAACACCCAAGAAATTACAATAACGTAGATGATG
Source organism: Viscum album (assembly GCA_963277665.1). Taxonomy (NCBI): domain Eukaryota; kingdom Viridiplantae; phylum Streptophyta; class Magnoliopsida; order Santalales; family Viscaceae; genus Viscum; species Viscum album. The sequence continues at coordinate 1,737,412,651 of OY728133.1, forward strand.
AATTGAGAAGGAAGGATCGTGGAGTCCAAAAAAATATGAGGATTGAAAGGGATTCTATGCTTATAGATCTAATAAAGTTGTATTTGGAAATTATCAATGATGGTGAAACATCACAACTTTGTCATTTGGTTTCCCAACCTCCTCTATAGGAAAAGATTGAAACGTATCAGTTTGATGATAAAAATATTAAAAACATAATTAATGGTGTGAATGATGGGAAGTTGGATGAATTCATTTGTGAGGGGGGAATTCTGAAATTTTGGGAGAGGATTTTTGTTCCAGTTATACCCGAGATTAAAATAGAGTTATTAGATGATTATCATAGATTTTATTCCTTTATACACCATAGTATCACTAAAATGTATATATATTTGATGGAATATTTTGGGTGGGACAACATGAAGATAGAATTTCCTGATTATGTATCAAGATGTTTATTATTTCAGAATATGAAAGCCGAAAAACAAAATCCTTGAGGAGTCATGAATCCTCTTCCAATTCCAACATCGAAATGGGATGATATCACCATGGAATTTGTCACTGGATTATCCAGAACTCACCAAAAAATGACTTAATATGGTTAAATTTTGATCATCTTACAAAATCTATACATTTCCTCTATGTAATGGAGGAGTTTAACTAGAGAAATGTGCACTAATTTATATCAATTATGTTTTAAGACTTCATGGAGAACATATTTCAATAGTGTCTAATTGTGATCCTCTTTTTAAATAAAAAACATGGAATGTTATTCAAAACAATTTATATACTGAGCTTTGTTTAAGTGTTGTTTATCATCCTAAATCTGATGGGAAATCATAAAGGACAATCCAAACATTATAAGGCATGTTGAGATCATTCTTTCTCAACATTCAAGATATTTGTGATCAATATTTACCCTTAATGGAGTTTTCCTACAATAAATTGTATCTATTATAGTATTCAAATGGAACCATATGAAGCATTGTATGGAAAGAAATGTCATACACTAATATTTTGGGATGAATATGGTGAAAGGAACCTAGTGGGCACATAACACGGGGATGAAACAATAATGAAGGTAAAGACAATAAAATTATATATAATAGAAGCTCAAAGAAGACACAAAATCTATGTGGATAATCTTGGAAAGGATTTAGAATTTCATGTGGGAGGAATTGTTTTCTTTAAAGAACCTCTATGGAAGGGTGTTATAAGATTTGGGATGAAAGGGAAACTTGGAATTAGGTACCTAGTCTGTTTTAAAATTCAAGAGATAATTGGAGTTATTTCATATAATATGGAAATAAAACCTAGCCTATCTATTGTATAAAATATGTTTCATGTCTCATTGCTGAGAAAGTACATACCAGACCCAACACATGTCCTCACTTATAGAGGTATAGAATTGTAACCTGAATTATCTTTTTGTGAATCACCTATCTATATTCTAAAAGCTAAAGAACCCGTGTTTTGGAATCTGATGACTCAACGAGTAAAAAATATTTGGAAAAATCATAAAAATGAAGAGGCAACATGGGAGCCTGAGGAGCTTATTATGAATAACTACAAAAATCTTTTTATGAGGCAACATTATGTTAATTTTGAGGATGAATTTTTTCTGAGAAGACAATGTAACACCCCAAAAATTTACAAATAGATTTAATATAGAATACATGAAACACTGAGTCATTATAAAACAACAATTTATTATAACCATTCCAATAATCATAATTTTCCACTACTATAATTAAAATTTCAAAAAATATGACATACAAAGTTGCGTTCGTTAAGATATTTAGAGTCTGATATAATAAACAATGTTTTTTATGAATATTTGCATACCCTTATGAATAATAACATACCATTATGAATAGTAATAGTACTCTTATGAATATTAATTAATAGTAAATTGGTAAAAAAATATAAACATCATCTATGAATGTATAAATATAATTTAGACATCTTGTAAGCGATGAATTGATCATAGTATAAGTATTGGTAATTTTGTAAGTCATAAATATTTTAAATAAATTTTTTTGATTTGTTCAATAATTTAAAATAAAAATTTATTTTCATAAAATTTAATCAAAAGTTGTTATTTTATTTTCTTATGGTTATAAGATAATTTTATGAGACCTTGATTAATTTTTCAGGATTTTATAAAATTAGTTATTGTTTAAATGTTTTATTGGAATAAATTTTGATTTTATTTAGAAATAAAATTAAAAATATATAGAAACATATTTAAAACAAGGATATGATTTTTTAATTTAACACATCAAAAAATGGTTGGGGTTATTTTTTGGGATTTTTCAAAAATACGTGATTTTTTCATGAATAGTAAAAATACAGTTTTGTGTTTTCAATATGTTAAATGGAATCATAATAATTTAATAATTGTTAAAGAAATTCTGGTCTACTTGTGTACATTAAAATATTATATGAGGTGTCCCAAGTGTCCAATACCATTTTAAATCCCATGGTTTTTAAAAAACAACTAATGGAGTGTCCTTTTAAATTAATAAAAAACTCTCTCAATTACTATAAATACCGACTCTATACTTAATTTACATTAATTCAAAATTCATAATCCCCAAATACCTAGTAGTTTCACCTCCATTGGATTCCTCCAAAGGTATTCCCAATCGCTCAAGGTCCCAAACAGCACGTTTCAGGATTTACGCTACAAGGTAAAGGAATCTATCAGCCTTCTCTTTTTCAAGATTTTTTTGTTATTCTATTTTATTTTCAATTGGATTATGTTGGGATATGTCATTAAATATCCCCATTATGGTCCATATTATGTAATAATTATGACATAAATATTTTCAATAATGAAAATAGTTTATGATTTTCTAATTGACACTGTTAGGTTGCCAAATTTTCGTAGCGGGTTTCTCAAATGTTCTTTTATTTCAAGTTCCATCCTAGTATTGTTTTATTTCCTCAAAACATTCATCCCAATGTTATGATAACTTAAGTAACATAAATTTACTATAATGTTGTTGTGATAATTGAATATTTCATCATCATCACTTCTTTATCCATCTTTTATATGAGAAATTAAAACACCATCCGAGATGTGTTAGTTCATCACATTAAAGGTCGAGGAGTTTTCAATTTATATTACCATATTAAATTATGTTAAAGAAACAATTTTGGTGGTTTACCAAAAAATAATATATTTATTATTTATTAATTAATGATCTATAATATTTTTGTACACATTATATTAATTTATATACTGAAATGAATTTGTTGTGATAAAAAACTGCCAATTACCCCAAATAATTATCATTAATGTTTTATATAATCACTCATATTCACTATGAATAACCAAATTTTTTTATTAACATGTAATTTTATGGTTTTTAAATATTAACATAAAACTTCTATTCTGGAATACCATTCTCAATCTACATGTTTATCCATACATGCATATTAGTAAACTGATCATAAAAACCAAGGAAGAAGAAACTACCAAACCATGAAATAGAATCTTCTAATCTATAGAATGTCCATGAATGAACCTAAGAATGTTATAATAAAAAATTAAATGTAGATTATGTTATGGAATGATTAATTTATAAACCTAAATTTGATTATTTTGGTGATTAAGATCAAGCGAGGATCACCTTCGGAATTAATGTAAGGGTTTTCAGCCTGAACCTCCATTATCATTCGGGTTACATTTATTGTCTACATACCCCAATGAAGTTATTATGTATTATAATTTACCCCTAATAATTTTTTTAGTTTTATATATATGTTTATCAACCAGAATCTTTCTTTATTTTGTGGGGAGTTACAAGTTTTAGAAGAATCATTCAAAAATTCCTCGTGAAATGCAAGCCCAATTCAAGAGAATTTCAAAATCAATTCCTATTTTCAAGAGCACTATGTAATATGTTTTTAAAAAACATTATTGTCCAAAAATAAATATTTTTATTATGGTAAATCTATATCAATTCACTTCAGGTTTTATAATGATATTTTTCAAAAGAACACTTCTTTTCTAAGAAAATGGGTTTTTATAACAAGAATTACATGATGATTTTAAAAGAGTATTTTCACCCATTTACTCACTCTTGATGATTATTATATTTAAATGGAGTTATGTTTTATGTTATCATCCACTATGATTTGACTATGGATGTTTTATCTTAAAACCATTCACCAATTTACATTGAATGGTTAGTGTTTGTACTTAATGTTCGGGGAATGTTATATACATTTCATATGTTAGTTTCAATATTTATGTATATGTTATTTATGTTTATACCTATTCATATGATGAAATCAATGGACATAGTAAGTGTTTTGTGGGGACCTCTATAGCTCCTCATTGCATCTGAAGGTTTAATGTGACAAAATATGGTCTTGGCATGAGGGCTCGAAAAAAAAGGATATTTATGGTCTTGACATGAGGCCTTAACAACATGCTTTTAGTGTCCAGCACTTTTCATTCTATCATTATGAAACTATTATTTATAGTTTCTATGGTAATTTGACAAGTACAATACTTGTGATTATGTTTTATAATGGAATTATTTATTTATCTCTTAATCATTCCATACTAAGTTCATGATTACTTTTTATAAAGGAATTTGTATTTAGTTATTTACCATGCCTCATATTTAGGATTATGATATATTCTATTGTATTTATTACCGTTATTGACCTTTTGATCTCAAACCTTTCTTATGTTTCATTTTCTCAGGATATGAGGAAGTTTATTATGAATGAACTGTAGGGATAAACTTATAGTGGTGTACGTTCCCAATAAATCTTATGTGTTGTATTTAATTCCATATTGTAATGATGAATTTATATATGTATCTTGTTTCTAGATCTACTAAACTACTTGGTTCTTCAGGATTCCTATTCCTTTTTTATATGTCTATGTAATAAAGTAATGCCCCAATTCTAAGCAACTAGGGTCGATTCCTTATAGTATAAGATCACAATTTATTTAATATGGGAATTAGGATTAGAGAACCTTAGTGAAAGAACATATTATGAGACTATATATAAGTAAGAACCCATGATTCTTTATTTTATAAAATTTCATAACATATGGATACCATAAGATATTCCTTTAATGTTAAGAAAATAATTAATAAATTATTTACTCATGAGTTTTTTAATAATGTTGTGTTGAAACCTTTTCTATTTTAGAAAATGGTGGGAACCATGGGACACCAGGCCAACATCCCATGTAAGGTACAATTCAGTAATTTCATGAATGAAATCCTCATTGCCTTGGGAGGTGGATTTAAAATTTTCATGGAGATTCCTACCTAAAAATCACAGGATATGAACAATAACCTGAATAATGTTTATCATCCTCTTTCACCAAAGAAGTATCAATTGGTTATCGATTCGTTTATGTTGAAACGTCCACAAATATTTTTTGACTTTTATGTTCCACTATCCACATAATAATGGGTAAAATCAATGGAGAAGATCTTTCAATTATCCTCTATTTTGAAATATATAAGGTCACTATGGTCATTTATCATCATGATTAAGAGGCCGATCAATGGTGGGAATTAATTAAAAAAATACAAATGATAAATGGAGGATATGGAGTGGGAAGACATTAAGATAGCATTTCATAACAAGTATTTCCCTCAAAATCTTCAGAAAAATATGGGGAGATATTTCATAGTGCGGAAATAGATTAGATGGTGAATCTATCATGAGCTATGTATCTCATTTAATAAGTATTGAAAGGTACACCTCATTCTTTTCTATAAACAATTATAGAAAAATTATTGATTATTTAGTTGTTTAAAACCACATGTTTAAAAGGATCTTTCCATTTGGGACTTTTTGATATTTGAAGAAATTTTACAATGTACCCTCAAATTGGATATAGAGTTCGGAGAATGGTCCCAGGAATATGGATAAAATAAAATAAAGATGATGTATCAAGATGGATAATTTAATGATAATGGTGGAAATAAATCTCAACCAGTCTCATGTAAAACAATTCAGCAGAAGCATCATGAGAGCAAGCCCAAAGGGATGGGGAAATACTATAAGTGTGGGATATAAGGACACCTAGATCATGAATGTAAACGATATATAAGGAATCTAGATGATATGATGGGAAAAATAGAGAAACACCCTGGGTTCAATGCTTCAACTTTAGGGAGAAATTGCACTAAACCTCATGTTCTTTGGGGAAATTAGTGTCAGCAACCACCAAAGTTAAAGGATCGAGGGAAGGATTATTCCATCACTACTCCTGAAGTGGAGTAAGAAAATGATGTTTTACAATGTACAACAACTATTCATTAATGAGTGGGAGAATCATTCATTGATTCTTATTCTACACATTACTTTATATCTTTATTGAATCGAATCCTTGAGACCATGAAGTATATATATTCTTTAAATTACCTAGTCTGGAAATCATTACAACCCAAGTGTTGGACTCTTCTCTTATTGGTGTATGTTGGAATATTCTCACTGTGAATCTCATAATACTTCCCTTGGTGGAATCTGATGCAATAGTAGTGATGGATTGGATCTCGTAATATATAGAACACATCAACTGTCTAGAAAATGAAATATTTTTTTTTATATTCATAACCATCCCATGATCCTATAAAAAATCGCAGGAAGGCCATGAATATTCATTGGATGATCTCACAATATTGTGGGTGTTGATCCCCTCTGAAAATGTATACCTCTTTCAAATTTTTGAGTTAATGAAATATATTAACCAGAAGTAAATTCCCATTTTAATTGAATGCAGCGATTTATTTACAAAATAATTACCCAATAATCCACCATATTTTTGTTTCAACTTCTCAATATAAATCATACATATAGATACTATTATCCCAAAATGACTCTACAGGATAGTCCTAGTTTAACTTGTAGAATTAAAGAAGTATATAAAATAGATTTTTTAAAAAGGGTTCATACTCCCTTGTTCATCGAACTGGTGTATTTCAGTTATCTTTGAGATGAATTAGGGACGATCAATGTGTATTTGTATTGATTATTGAGAACTCAATAAGATAAGTACAAAGAATAAGAATTCCCTTTTGAGGAATGATGACTTCTTCAATTAACCATGACGAGCTCAGTACTTCTCAAAGGTGGATATTCATTCCAGATATTATCAATTATGGAAAATAAAATAGATATTTAGAATAAAATATTGCAAAAAAGTAATGGGAATAATGAGTTTATAGTGATGCCCATCAAAGATACAAACATCCCTTCCATCTTCATAGATTAAATAAAAAGAGTCTTCCAAATCTACCTTGAATTTTGTTTTGTAGTTTTAATTGATGATATTATCATATATTCAATGATTAGGGAGGAACGTGAAGAACATATCCAAATTGTGGTGGTGAAATTAAAATAGAATAAATTATATTCCAATTTTAGAAATTGTGGCTTTTGGATGGAGAAAGTACCATTCATGGGACACATGATTAGAATTAAGGTAATTTCATTGGACCCATTGAAAACAATAAGAATTGAGGAATATCCAAGACCCACTAGGGTTATGGAAATATGACTTTGGCATAGCTTAGCAGGGTACTACATACATTTTTTATTAAATATCCCAAGATTTAATATCCCACTAAACAAGTTAACATTGAAAGGGGTAAATTATTTCTGTATATAATAATGTAAAGAAAGAATAAATTAGCTAAAGAAGAGGATTATAATTTCACCTTTACTCACATTAACAATAAGTGGACAATGTTTATTTATGTATACAGATAATTCAAAGAATAAATTTTTTTTGAGTACTTATATAAAATAAAAATGTGATATTTTATGCCTCGTAAAAGTTTAAGATCAATGAGAAGAACTACCTGACACATGAGCTGAAGCTAGAAGAAATAATTATTTTCCTAGAAAATATGTGATCACTATTTTTATATTGAGAAGTGTGACATATATAACAATCAAAAAATCCTAATGTATATATTCACCCAAAATGAGATCAACATGTTTTCAATGAGATGGTTAGATCTAATCAAGGGATATGATTAATCTATTAATTAACATCCCGGAAAGAAAAATAAAGTTGATGATACTCTTAAAAGAAAATAATATATTACACTAACCATGATGTGGATTGATAATGACACAATCTTTATGGATATAAAAAGGAAGGATCTATATATCCTAATGGTAGGAAATAAATCCAACCATTACCAAAAGAGTTCCCAATTATCTAACCAATATTAGATCAACGAGTAACAAAGGGATGATCCAAAGTTATAAAAGGGGGTGAATGAAGTAAAGGAATGGAAGATGCAATATCAGTAATGATGGTTTTATTTAGTTTGGAATGAGTATGTTTGTTCCTTCATAACCTAACATAAAGAAGGAACCATTAGATAATGCACATAGATCATATTTCTCAATATTTCTATGATGTACCAAGACGTACCGTGCTCTTTAATAACAATTATAGTGGGACCTCATGAAGAATTAAATTTTGGAGTATATCCCAAGGACCCTTATATGTAAGAATGTTAATGTGAAATGAAAAAAAGGCAAAGGGATGTTTCCACCACTTCTTATAACTATGTATAATTGAGATAAATTCACTGGGGATATTTTGACTGGTATCCCAAAGAAATCCGAAGGAAAAAATTTGATATGGGTTGTGGTGGATCGATTCACAAAGAATTTACACTTTATTTCAACTGGCAAAGATATATCACTTGAAAAAATATCCATAATATATGAGATGAATTTGGTGAGGTTTCAAGGGGTTCCACATTAAATTTACTCAGATCTTGATCCACGGTTAACCAATAAATTCTAGAGAAGTATCTAGTGTGATTTGATTATTGAATTGAATTTCATCACGTCCTACCACCCTCAAACCGATGAATAATCCTAAAAGACAATTAAATTTTTTGAAGACATGATAAGGTCATACTCATTGTAATTCAAAAGAAGATTGAATCAGTATCTCTTATGGGCAGATTTCACATACAACAGTATCTTCCACTCAAGTATTCAGATGGATGTGTATGAAAATCTATATGAAAAGTGTTGTAAAACACCAACCTGTTGGGATGATGTTAAAGAAAAAAAGAAACATGGACCTGATCCTTTGAAAGAGATGACAAAGAAGGTTTATTCTATCCATAATAATATAAAATGTCTTTTAAGATAATAAAAGTGCTATGGAGGAAATCGTCAAATGGAATTGGAGTTCGATGTTATAGAAAAAGTATTCTTTTGAATATAATCATGGAAGAGTATCAAACAGTTTAGAAATAAAAGATATATTATCATAAGGTACATTAGTGCCTTTGAGAACTTTGATCACATGGGAATAGTGGCCTATCATCTTTAACATCCACAAAATATGCCCCAAGTTTGTGACGTGTTCCTTGTATCTCTCTAGAGGAAGTAAAAAAACCAAATCCAACAAATGTATTGTATCTCTAGGTGGGACAACTGGAAGATGATCATTCTAATGATGATTAGTTGTTAAATATTTTAGACCATAGAGGTAAGAATCTACGCAACAAGAAAACCCTCCTTTTCTAAGTGATGTGGAGGAACCATTATTTTTATGAAGTGACTTGGGAATCAGAGGAGCCGATAAAGGAGAAGTATTATTAGCTGTTTAGGTAAACCAAAATTTTAGTGTCAAAATTTCAAAAGTGGGGAATAATTTAATTACCCAAACCTTTATGAATGATATTATTTATCATTTATAATTATTTTATATGGTATAAATCCCTAGTACAAAAATACCAATAAAAAATTTATCCTTAAAAATAAAGAATTAAATAAATGATATTTATAAAAATTAAGGTGCCTGTACTCATGGAATAATAACATGAAATTTGGAAGAGTAACAAGACCATGAGGAATAGTAAACCATCAAATAGAATAGTTACCTCACTTAGGATATTATAAATAAAATACAGTAAACTTATAAATGAAAATATGATATAACTATATTATTATATAATAAATTAAATGTTTTAAAACTCATAGAGTATGTTATGGTATTTTTTGTAAAACATTATTGTCTATATAAAAATATATATATTAATTTTTATTAAATAGATTATTTAATTAATGTTTTTTTATTGTGATTATGAGATAATTTTATGACACCCAAATTAATATTTTCAAAGTGTCAAAAAAAAAATTTATAAATTTATAATTTTTATTTTTTGATTAAATGATGATTTTAATTTAGAAATAATTTTCTCAACATTAAAAAATTATTTTCATATAATTGAGTTCATTTTTTAATTCAACATTTCAATAAAAGGCTAGGGTGAATTTTTGGGAAGTTCCTAAAATTGTTGATTTATTGAAGAATAGTAAAATATTGTAATTTACGTTACATATCCATTAAATGTTAAATACACTCTTCCATCAGAAATTTATAATGTAAGAACCATATTCTCGAACCATAATTCATTATTTTAATATAGCAAGGGATCATATTTGAACTATTCATAGTCTTGAGAAAAAATAATAAACAAATTAATAAAATAATCAGAAATCATCCCTCTCACCCCCTATAAATGCCACCCCTCCTGACATATTTTTCTTAAAACTATAAAACATGAATATTTTCCAAATTCTACCCAAAAATTTTACAAATCCCCAACTCATAGTCCAGGAACCCTTGGTTTGATCAAAATACCAAACCATTTTCTCTAAGGAGGTTCTCAATGAGGAAAAAATCCAGAGGTAAAATCCACATTCTTTTCTTTTTAATTTATTTTCAATTTCATTTCATTTCTTATAATATACTCACTTCCACTAATCCATGTGTAATGATAAATCTAGTATATTTTATATACCATAATTCTATTTTTTATGGAATAATTCATCATCAAAACTCTTGCCCTTTTCCTTTTATTCTAAAAATGAAAATATCATCTCTAGGGTGTCGATTTACTATCACTATGGATAATGTGTTTTTCTTTTTCATTACCTCCTTCAAGGATGGTCACAATGTATCATGCTGAAATTTTATGAATTATTATTTTTTAAATTAAAATTATCTTTTTTGTTATTTTTCATTTCACAAAAAAATTAGTTTTTTAAAGAATTATGTTTGGATTTCATTATATACTATTCCATTTTAATCATTCAATAAATATTATATAATGTTTATATTTATATATAAGGAAAATTATGGTTATCATAAATTTCATGCAATAAAAAAATTCCGCGATGGCTTCTGTAACACGTAAGGTCGAGTTTTTCCAATCAATAATTTACTATTAGAATTTTATTATTTAAAATATCAAGACATAATCTGTCCATTAAAATAGAAGCTAAGAATATTATTATGTACCTTATAAAAACCAATGATTTACTCAAATATAAATGAATTAAATAGATACAATTAATTAATTGAATATTAAAGGAATATTTTTACATAATTTAAAGGAATAATACAAGAACAAACAAAATTTTACACATAAAAACCTATAAATTTATTAAGGCGCTTTTACACCCTTTTGATGGAGAGTCTAGATTAAATATAATTTTTGGTTGTTTTATTAATTTTAAATGACAAAATAATCATCAATTTTTGGAATATAATGAATAAAATTTATGTCATGGTTTTTTATTAGTACTTCCATATGAAGGTTCATTTTTTAATGAATAGTGGAAAATATTAAAATTTAACTCAAAACCGCTTTTTCATCTAATTTATTTATATAGTTAAATTATATTTTAAGATGGATTGAGAGTTTAATTAGAATTATTTTTTTATCCAATATAATTTAAGTCATTAGAATATATTTCACTGACAAATTAACTATAAAAGCATAGCATACTTGTTAAATGTTTTACATTAAAAACCTGCATTGTCGTTCTGTATGTGGGATTGTTTTTAAAATAATTTGTGACACCAATTTGTTTTTAATTATAAAAAATTATTCCATATTTTGAATAGTCATTATTTATAATTTATAATTATCTAAACTTAGTTTTGGACCAAAATTATTAGTGAAAAAAACTAAAATTAATCACAATGATTAAGGTTAAATTAAGCTTAATTTGGGACTAAACTATATTATTAAGGCCCAGATTGCCTATAAATATCTCCAAAATACATTTTATGGAAATATTTATACCCATACTCTAGTTTATATACTTTTTACCATTATTGAATAAAATTTCAACAAGAAAACGTTGGTGGGGTTTCCCTTTTCCAAAATATTGCAAGAGTGTCACTCCTCCTCCATTATAAACGGCCCCCTCTCTTCCCACTTCCTCAAAGCTCTCATGAAAATTTTTCTCAACCGCATCTTTCAAAATAGGTCCAAAAAATCCTTGAATTCCACATTTAATAATCACTTGGACAGAATGCCTTCTAAGTAATCCATTTTTTGAAAACCAGAAGGAGTTACCCGATGAATAGGTAACACCGTCCCTCAAACTCTTTTATTTTATTATCTTTTTTCCACTCACTCAAATATTATTATTCTATTATTTTATAAAAATAAATTATTTTAAAATAAATATTATGTTGTTAAGATATGTAATCTCAGTGCACTTATAAAAACTTCAATATAATGGGTAATGAACAGAATGATTACGTGAAAGACAAACTACTACCTCACTAAATGATGATTATTAATTTATCCAATACAACTTATCATGCTAAAAATTAGGATGTAACATCAATTTATATGTGTTATATATTATATTTATTATGTATTTAATGTTATTTAATTATTTTATAACACATATATTTATAATTTCTATTTTTTGTCAATAAAATAATTTCGTTTGAGGAAGTATGATGTACCCCCCAAGGTGATGTGATTTGTTCCTACACTACATGGAATGTATTAAAGATGGGGTTAGTTAATATATATGATATATATGATATAATAAATCTACATTAATATTTATATATATATATTACTTATAATTTCTTTCTTTCAACATGAAAGTTAAACAAAATAGCATTCGTGCATACGTACGACATACCGTCTCCTTGAACCTTTCCTTCCATTTCATAATTATTTAATCAATGGAATTTTTTAACACACATAAAATAAAAATAAATTATATATAAATTATGTTTTACATTCTTTAAATAATTATATAAGTACAAGGACTAATGATATAACAAATTAATACACATGTGAAAAACAATGAAAATATTACCCGGCATGAAACCTTAACATATAATAGATAACCATTGTGTAATAAAAACCCATATTAAAAAAATATATGTTATTAGAATTAATAATATGATTCTGTGATATATTGATAATAAATTTATATTTATTTTACAGGAGTTTTAATTTAGTACGATGAGAGTCAAGACTGAAGGTATGGGAATTTCATCTCACTCTTTATTTCCATGAGATACATGCCTTATTCACCACAAAATTCGTCTGTATGGTGTAAATAATATCAATAAATCTATTCTATGCATCTTATAAATAAATATATTGGTATTTTAATATACATTCATTGACATTTCTTTAATATTTTTTATGTTCTAAAAGGGGTATTAATAATATTTTATATGTTTTCAACGAAAATTGTTCTAAAATGGTTTTCCTGATTATTTATATGCTTCAAGAGAGATAGTTGTAAAAATGTTTTCAAAATTACATTATATTTTATCATGTTTATTTTCAATTTAAATAGTTTTCAAAAGTTTTTATTTTTTAAAAATTATTTTTCAAATAATAGGGGTATTTTTCCTCATGAAAAGTTTTTAAAATATCTTTAAAAATTATTTCCTAACTATGATAAAATTTGTTGTTGTTACTCATGCCTTTTAGAGGAAATTATGCAATTCTTGCATTCATATTATTCCAATTATTACTTTACATTTTATGAAAACATGTTTAAGAAATCTGTTTCTCATTCATAGGTTATATGCTTATGAAACAGTCTTCTTTCCAAGGGTTATGCTTTGATTAAATGATTATCAAACAGGTATCTTTTCCAAAGGTTATGAGATGATTTCATTTTTATGAAACTCATTTCATTTCATGGGTTACGATATTTTGTTTATGATTTTGTGGAACATGTATGTATGATATCATAATGTTATGGGTGAGACCTATATCTCTCTCTAACACATTGGGTAATGATATATATCTCCTGAGATTGTAAAATATGGTCTTAGGATTAATCCTTGACTACTAAGATGGAAATGGGATTGAACCCTAACTACCAAGATGCTATGAAGAGTGAACTCATGCTACTAATATATCTATGGATGAGAACCAAAACTATAAATATGGTATGGGTAGTGAACCCATACTAAAAATATGTTCCTTGTAGCAATGAATTAGCTGCAATGGTAATCATTTTATATGCTTCTGTGTTTTCCACAATTCTTTGTTTCTTTTCAATGTTTTTATTATAAGGATTCTATTCTTCATTTAATTATGATTCATGTATTATAAACTAAAAATATTTATTCCATAATTCATGTTTATGATCTTTTATATGTGTGGTGCGATATTCTAATGTTATGATCATGTTCTCATACCACTATGATTATGTTTATGATTTCATTTTCCCATGTTTACCCTTACTAACCATTTTTTATCACCCCATTTAACATTTCCTTTTCCCCAGGTTACGAAGATATGTGTTTTGTCTAATGGTTCTAAGAATTGTGATGGTCAAGATGAACCTAGAGAGAGATAATTTAGTTCACTTATATACCAGTGTTTATGTTTCCATGTTTCCAAAGGCATTAGACTAATTTTGGTCTTTAAGAATTTGTTTTGGTATTGTTTTATATATTACGAAAAAGTGATGTAATTTTAATGTATTTTATTACTGTGTCATTATAGTTGGTATGGATGTTAGGGTTTCATAAATCATTAGAAATTGGGATTAGATAACCTTTGTGATAACTCTAACAACATGCCTAAGGATGATTTATGGATAAGTAAAAGTTTAGAAAATTGTCCTGGAATTTTGGTAAATTATTGAGTGAATGGTTTCTTGGAAATTCATTCTTATCTATATTTAAAAGTGTATCTGGTCCTGGAATATATGTACATAGGTGTAATAACTCTGAAAATATGTGTTGGGCCTATCTTAGGGAAAACTGGTACACGAAAACAGGCCTTGTAGAAAACATAGTTTTACACTCTTGAGGGATATAATTTGGGAATTCAAAAAATCTTCATGAACCATTATAAAATATTTTATATGATGAATAATATGAATAACCTCGGATAAACCTTTTAATTCCTGACTAAAAGGTAGGTTTCCTAATTTAGATAACCTATATGTAATTTAATAGGATTTTAAGGTTTTATTTTATGATATGAACTTCTCACCCCATGATTTTTGGTTTATGTTAATAGAGGAAACTATAAGGATCTAGGAAAATATTTAGTCTGATGGAATATATGGTGATAAAGAGATTTTTGTTATAATTACTGGATAGAAAAAAGTAGTGATTATGTCGAACCAACTATCATGATATATGATTGTGAACATTTCGTATATTCCAATCACATCACATAAGAGGAAGATAGACATTCAAAATTGTTCCAATTCTAATGATAATATATGAAAGAAGAATCATCTTCTTATATCTCAAGAAGGATGGAAGAAGAACCATGTAGAATACCTCAAATGGAGGTGAATATGTTATCTCTATGGGAAAAAGGGACATATAGTGATTAATTATCATGGAGTCAAATGTCTCATCTACGGAGAACAAGGGTATTACCCAACTCAATACCTAGAGCTAAGAATTTATTTATAAAACAAGGAAGTACCTATTCTATTCAAAATATTAACATTGATGGATTTAAGTATTTTTGTGTTGGGATCTTGGAATTATTAATGATGATTTACACAAGGATTATTGAGTTTATGTTTTTCACAAAGGATTTTCAAGAATACATTGAACAGATATTGTGGACAAGAAAATTTATTTAATTTAAGTGTGATATTTTTGGGAAATACAATATTATGTAGAATATAAACCTTAATGTGTTCCAAGTGTTAATATATATATTTTTGGTCAACAGACATGTTGGATATAAATAAGTGAATTGGATTGTATTTATTACCCTATATCTGATTATAATTTGGTTGAAAAAGTGTCCTATTTGATAATGGATGATGTTTAAAAAATTATGGATTTATGGAATATATCATGTGGCCATTGGAATAAGGAAGAAATGATAATTTCAAAAAGTATTAATGGTAATTCGTGTTATTACGATTTTAAAGTGAAAACCTAATGAGGGTATTCACATGTTTTGAATGTGTCAGCCAGTAGCTACTTTGTGATATACAAGGGATTAATGTTAAGATTATTTAATTACATTATCTCAATTTTATATTTTTTCATATGGGTTTTAAGGACCTCTATTTATGGAAATTTTATGTAAATCATTGGATAAACTATTTATGTATTGATGTTGTAAGGATAACCCTAGTAAAAATTCTTTTTAGTGACTAACCTTATTCCAATGATGTTAATATTATTTATTTTAGAAAATATATTAGTGTTTTTTAGGAAATTATTTATTGTATGTTATCTGAAAACCAATCAAGTCTCGCATGTTTGTGGTTCATAAACCCATGAATGAAGGATGATAAGGGTTTCACGCCTAACACTGGACAACATGATGTCTTGGTTAATGTGTAATTATATCTAAAGAATTTATATTAATAATGAACCATTAGTGTTGATTTTTATGTTTAAATATTAATGTATTAATGATATTTATTGGGAAGAATATTTCGAGAAAAATAGTTATACTTTTCAATTCTTATTGGCCTTAAGATTGGATAAATTTTTATTTTACTAGTTCCAACATCATAGTTAATTTCCAAACATCCAATACATGCAGTAATTGATGATTTAGAAATTAATAAAATCACAACCAATGAATGAAATTTTTGTATATAAATATTTCATGTATTTATAATTACTTATATTCTAGGTCCATAAAATAATTACTAATGTTAATAAAATGATAAAAAATGTTGTCATAATAAATTAAATTTTGTTCACCCGATGACCTTTTAAATCATCACAAATTTATGGCTTTGAGGCCGTCAAAATTTCATTGATCATTAACTTTATTTCTATTAGCGAAATTTGTAACTCCCTATAAATATTTAATCTTTTCATCTATGTCCATATTTTCACTTTCCACATATTTTCTCCCAAGTGTAAAATTAGTTATGAGTTAATTTGTTTAACATTCATGCATCTAACATTATTTTTCTAAATAAAGATTAGGTATACATTATTATGATGTGAGTTTCTAGGAATGTAACATTCATGTATTAAAAAATCTGATAAATCAGTATAATTTCTATGGGAAAATTAATTATAAAGGGATTTAGAATGTAAAACCATAAGATTTTGTGAATTAATATTTTTGATTCAATTTATTCTTGTTGATATTTCTCATTTCACACAAAACAAAAAATTATTTATTTTATATATATTAAAGCAGTAAGTTTGGATTGCATTATAAACAATGTTATGAGAATCTTTCACTAAACATAATAAAACGGTTATATTTATCTATAAGGAATATTAAGGAAATCTTTAATTATATGAAAAACTGAATTTCTTCGATGTCTTTACTAGCATGCAAGACTATGTTTTACAAAACAACAATTTATTATTAAAGTATTATTATTTAATATATTAATAAATAACCTAGAAATTAAGTTAGGATTTTTGAATAGTGTTAACTAACATATGAAAACATATGACTTACTCAAATATAAAATGAATTCATTAGTTATAGTTATCCATTTGAATATAAACGTATTATTTTTACAGAAAACTATTTTTATGTTCACAATGCTGTATTATCTGAATAAATTAAATTAAATACAATAAATGAGAGATATAAATGTCATATATACATATATATAATATTAAATCAAATATTTTTTTATTAATCTAATAGATTTTATAGGAATAAGATAAGAACAAACCAAATTTTACCTATGAAAACATATATTATTATGAAGGCACTTCTGCCACCTTTTAATGGTGAACGTACTTTAAATATAAATTTTGAAAAATTTATAAATTTAATATGTTAAAATAAACATCATTTTTAAACCAATAAATATAAATTATATTAGAGTGATATTGTGGTATTTTTCTATGATGTTTCATTTTAATGAATAGTGATAAAAACCAAAATTGTAACTCAAAACTGCTCTTTCATCTAATTTATTTAAATAGATAAAATATATTTTATGTTGTTTTTAAGTTTAATTAAATTAATTTTATTGTAAATTAATTTTATTTAGGTCATTTTAATTAATTTCGCATCAAAATTGACTACCGAAAACATATCAAACATTTTAACATTTTATATTAAAAACACATATTGTCGTTCTGTCTGCAAAATTATATTTAAATTAATTTCTACCACATATGTGTTTGGAATTTGGGAAGTAGATTAAATATTTTAAATAATAATATTATATAATTTCTAATAATTTCAACCTCTATTTTTTCCAAAATTATTAGTGAATATAATTAAAATTACATACAATGAATAAGGTCAAATTAAGGTTAGAAGTAGAATAATCCTTCAACATAAGTCCCTAATTAAAAATAAACATGTCCAAAATCAATTTTGTTTTCCATATTAAGTCTATAACCTTCCTTTTGTCCATTTTTTCCAATTATTGGATCCAATTTCAATAAAAAAACTAAGGTTGGGTTTCCCTTTTCCAAAAATATTACAAGAGCGCCACTCATCCTCCATTATAAATGGAATCCTCTTCCCCCACTTCTTCAAACCTATAAATCCACATTGGTTCAACCAAAATACACAAAAATATCCAAAAAACACCTGACATCATCATTTAATACTTCCTATTTTATAAGGACTTCCATGGAATCCCTTTGGTGCTTACCAAAAGGTGTTACCTAATTAAGAGGTAATACCCACCCTCAAAATCCTTTCAATTATTTTTTTCTACACTACTTAAAATATTCTAATTATAATATTTTATTAAAAAATATTATAAATATAATATGACATTGTTATTATATGTTTTATATATAAAATTACATAAACATATATCTAATGGATAACAATCATATTGTTTACATGTATGGGGAACAACCGCCTCACTGAATGATGATTGTTCATTTTTTCTTTACCACCTCTTATGATGCAAATTATGATAAAAAAAATATGTTTATATATGTTATATATTTTATTTATTATGTATTTAAACATATTTAATTATTTTTATGAACATATATTTAAAATATCCATTTTTTAATATGATAATTTCTTTTGAGGAAGTGTGGATTTCCACCCCCTCAAAGAGATGTGATTCACTCATACACTTCCTAGAATTTATTAAGGATGGTTTTAGTGAATATATATGATAAATATGATATAATGAATATAATTTAATAATTAAACACACACACAAAGATATATATATATATATATATTCCTTTTAATTTATTTCTTTTAACATGATAATTAAACAGAAATAACGTTCATGTGTACGTACAACCTGCTATCTCCATGAATGTTTTATTCTGTTTCATAATTCTATATTCTATAGACTACTATAATAAAATTATAATGAATTTTAATTATATTTAACATAAGATTTACATTATGGATAACATGATATAAGTATAAGGAACAAATATATAACAAATTAATACTGATGAGAAAAACATAGTAGATATTACCAGAAGTGAAACCTTAACATATAATTGTTAACAAGAGGGTAATATAAAGACATAATAAAATCATATATGGTATTAGAATTAAAAATATAGTTCTATAATTGATTTATAATAGATTTATATTTATTATATATGAGTTTTGAATGAGTATGTGGAGAGTCAAAACACAAGTTATTAGAATTTCTTCTCACTCTGTATTTCTGTGATATACATGCCTTATTCACCGATAAATTTATTTATGTAGTGTATATAATTACCATCAATGTATTCTATGCCTCTCAAAAATAAATATATGGTCATATACATATCCATTATATGATATTTCATTAAAAGTGTTTATGTACAAAAAGTATTTTTAAACATCTGTTATATGATTTCAAGGAAAAGGGTTTTGAAATGGTTTTAAAGCATATTTATAAGATTAAATGAAAAATGTTTTCATGATTTTGTTATAGGATTTCATGTTTATTCTAAATTAAAATATTTTTTCAAAATTATTTATTTCTTAGAATATATTTTCAATGAATAGGGATATTTTCCTCAGGAAATGTTTTTCAATAAGAAATCACAATGATTTCCCATATAAGATAACATCTATTTCTATTACTCAGGCCTTTTAGGGGATATTATTTAATATTTCCATTAATATTACTTATTCGGATGGTTTATGTTTTATAAAATGATGCTTAAGAAATTTTTTCTAATTAATGGGTTATATTCTGATGAAACCCACTGGTTTTCACAGGTTAAGATGTTTATTAAATTATTATGAAACCTGTATTTTTTCTAGAAGCTAAGCTAGGATTACCAGTGTTGTGCCCAAGTGAAGTAATTGCATTTGTTGTCAATAAATTGTCATGGTGTGCCATCTGATTTAGTACATCTTGATGATTGATGATTACAGAAGCATTACATCAGACGATTGTTGAACTGATCTTTAAGTTCCATGAACTTGTATCAACTGGATACAATGTAACAACAAGCTTTAGAAGACCATGCATTGTATTGACAATGCATGAGGAGTTGAAGTGATCCATCCACAATCACTAAGTGGATGAAGTGGTGCTAATGAAGCCCATGTACTAATTCTTAGTGCATGATGAATTGAAGATGAAGACCCTTCGTGAATTCCATTACAAAGTGATGAATAAATGTTGAAGAGGAATGAAGAAATTCTTAAGAAGAAGAAGAATAGAGATGGGAAGAAGATGGCTTGAATGGCACTTGGTTTGGCAATTTTTATATGGAGTACTTTGTTTTTATACAAAGGATTCATTCATGCCTTTGCCAAAAAATTGGCCAGCCAAGGCACCTTAGCGGTTCAACCCCAAGGCATGGGCACTAGGGCACCATGCCCGGGGGAACCCGTGGGGCGAGCCAGGGCGGCAGGGCGCACCCAAGACACCACATGGGCGCCTGGGGCACGCCCGGAGGAGCGCGGCAGGGGCGTAGGAGCGCGCCCGAGTGTCAGAGCATGCATAGGGGGGGCGCATAGCGCGCCCGCAGGAGCAGAGGTGGGCGCAAGAGCGCGCCCGCTAAAGAACTCGGTGCGGGGCGGCACCGAGAGGGGAGAAGATTCAACTGGCCGTCTAAGGGAGTTCCAGGGTGATAAACCGCGAGAAAACCCGCCCCGTTTCGATGTGGGACGCGGAAAAATTCCCGGGAGCGAATCTGAGCCGCTCGATTGATCGCGCGGACGATCTAAGCCGCACATCTGATCCCGCGCGAGATCATCAGATCCAGGCCGCCCGATGTATCTCAAACGCCTGATCTGACGGCCGAGAGCTCGTCTCCTTCCTCGAGCTCGAGCCGAGGACACCCCGTGCCACCCGACGTCCTCCGCTGAACCAGTGGCTCCCCAAGCATGGTTTTTGAGATTCCGGCCATCTCTCTCGAAGCTGAAGACACCCTCATGCTCGTCTGAACCTACCGAACATGATCATGCTTAAAATCTACTTGCATGCAATGAGATGATGAATTCGATGAAGGCCGAAGCAAACCGAAGGTGCGAGGCCATTCGGTGTTGATGTTCTGCATGGTTTGGATCGAAGGAAGGCCGTGCATGTGTTCTAAGTCGCATGCACGTGAAGGAAACCGAAAAATGGAAAACCCGCATTAAAACAGAGAAGAAGAACGAGATACGCGGAAGATATTTAATGCGTTTGATGTTTTCAAAGACCCCGCAGATTATGGGCATTCAAAGCGTATTTCCCCGCGGATCATCCATGCACCTCCACTGCCTATATAAAGAGGAGTCCGAGGCCGAGTGATTGCTGCTGTTCATTGCTGAAGACCAGCGATGCTCTCTTCCTCGCGAAGTAAAATCCTGCGCATCACTTGCGCGACAGGAGGCTTCAAGTTTTGTTCCGCACATCACTTGTGCGGAGAAGCCCCGTGCAATCTATTTGCACGGCTGAAGTCCTCGGTGCCATCCTTGGCCCGAAGGTGTTCCCTGCGCGCTAATCCTTTGCGCGACAGGAAGGAGAGGAGCTTGCGCGACCTTGCGCGCTCCCTCTGTGCACCGCACCCCCTGCGCGGTAGGCACTTGCGCGCCCAAGGTGTCCTTGCACCCTTGTGGCTTGTGCACCTCGTGGTGTTGCATCCTGTGCACCCCGCGGCTCAAGACACCTGAGCGGCAGTGTTAAAGAAGAGGAGGCCGCGGCTCAAGCATTCCCTTGCGCGCCTCCTTTGAGATCAAGTGAAGAAGACCACCCTCGGACAGTGGGTGTGTGCCAAGTGAAGAAAGAGCACCTCGGGCAGTGGGTGTGCAAAGTTGAGGAGAAGGCCGAGGACCTTTGTGCTTTGGGTGCAAAAGGAAGACCACACTTTGTGTGTTTATAAATTGAAGAAGAAGGACAAGTCAAGTGTGTGCACTAAAAGAATGAGTAGTGTATGTGTGCACATGTGAAGAAGATCAACTTTGAGAAGAAGAGGAGTACACACTTATGTGTGTGAATACAAAAGAACTAATCATTCTAAGTGATTGGGTTTTTGGTGAGCAAGACCAACAAGATCTTTTGAAGACTGTTGAAGCTACTTGAAGTTTTGAACAACACCTTTGAAGAAGTGAAGTGGAGCCATGATGAAGATGATGCTGTGGAGTTGGGGGGTTTAACCAACTTGTAATTGGGGGGGGTAACCAATTACTGTGTAATCATCTTTTGGCATAGTGAAGAATCCGTGTTGGGGGGTGTAACCAACACGGCAAGGAGTAGGTCTTTGTACCGAACCTTGTAAATCTCTGTGCTCTGTGCTCTCATTATTACTGCACCACTAAAAGAGTAGATCTAGGCTTTAACCAGCTACAGAGGTTGAATTGATAATCCAAAGGGAACAATTCATAAAAAGAAAAAGTTATCACTGATTCACCCCTCCCCTCTCAGTGATCACAACCGATCCAGGCATTTCAAGTGGTATCAGAGCCAGGTTGCCTCTATAAGGATCTACTTCTGAGAAGATGGACAATCTGAATTCTGTTAATAGTAGGGGTGTTCCTACATTCGATGGAAAGAATTACCACAGCTGGAAGAATCGGATGTTACCCTACCTTCTATCTCTCGGCTTTGAAGTTAGAAATGCAGCCTTATTTGGATTCCCTCCTCTAGCTAATGAAGCTGCTATGACACTCGATGAGAAAAGAAATATGGAAGTTGATGGTAAAGCTCAAAATGCCATTCTTATGTCACTCTCAGAAAAGGTATACACAAAAGTCATGGGACTCAAGAATGCTAAAGAAATTTGGGACAAATTGGAAAGTAGTTATGAAGGCAACATGAAAGTCAAGGAAGCCAAATTACAGATTTGGAGAAGCAAGTTTGAAGATGTCAAGATGGGAGAAGAAGAAAATATTGATGATTATTTCACAAGAGTCAATGAAATTTTCAGTAACATTCGGGGCTTTGGAGAAAAGTTGGAGGACTCCACTATTGTTAAAAAGCTTATGAGAAATTTTCCTGACAGGTTTGACCCCAAAGTCTCAGCATTAGAAGACAGAGATGATCTCTCTCTTGATGAACTACACAACATTCTCATTGCATATGAAATGAGGAAGATCCCAGCATTCAAGAAGAAGATAAAGGATGAGATGGCTTTTGAGGCCATGAGACAACTCAAGATAAAAGATGACGAAGTCCTAGAATCAAGTGATACTGACAATGAAGAAAAGGATGAAGATCTCAACACGATTATTTCTCTTTTTTCTAAAAAGGTTTGGAAAAACTAAATTCAAGGGAAAAGGGAAATCACCATCGAGATGTTTCAATTGCAATAACATCGGACACTTTGCTGTAAACTGCCCCAAAAAGAGATATAGTGCTCCAGAAGTTGAAGATGAGAAGTCACAAAAGAAGAAATGGAGTAGATACCCAAGAGAAGGAAACAAATCAGGTGTAAGAAAGAAAAGGTTCGTTCCAGGTGAAAGAAGAAGCTATGTAAGCAAAGAGGAAGAATCAGACTCTACTTCAGCCAGTCAATCAGAAGAAGAAACGAATTTTATGGCTCATGTGGAAAAAGGGTTTGATACCTGCAGCAGTGAAGATGATGAAAGTGAACGAACAGAGCTTGAATACATATTGAAAGATGAATTAGAAGCTTGCCTTGAGCAAAACATTAAACTCAAGAAAGAAAAGAAATTGTTACAAAAGGAAACTAAAAGAATGACTGAGGAGTTGGAAGAATGTATGAAGAAAGAGACAATGTACATTGACGAAATCAAGAGACATAAACTGAAGGTAGCTGAGCTGGACAAGATAGCAAAAGATCTTGAGGAGAAACTTCACCTCAAAGAAGAAGAGCAATCAGTGACACATTCCAAGTGGATTGAAGCACAGAATAGCTTGACAAAGATGAGAGAAGACTTCAACAAGGCTGTTGAGGTCAAGGCAGAATCATCTTATGCTGGTGCTCAGAGGCAGGTCAATTTACCACTAAGTAAATCTCTAAATACATCTGTTAATTCTAACAATGCAGGTTCAAAGATAAAATTGAGACAAACATGGCATGAACCAACCTGTGTAAAATCATCTTCAATGGAAGAAAGGAAATCCTCAGGAAGGACTACTCAAATCTTGGACAGAAAATTACAACATGACTCTTATCAACAAAGAAGGTCAAGGTTCAGAGGCTACTGCTGGTGTTGTGGTGTGTTTGGACATAAGGCCTATGCATGCTGGTATAACATGTCTCGTCCAAACATGAGGCATGAGCCAAGGGGGAGACATCCTGAAACCCAGAGTGTTTTGCAGAAAGCATCAAAACCACCAACTCAGAACACATTTGACTGCCTGAGTGAAGCTTGTGGAAGATGTGACCAACAAGGTCATAGAGCTGATAAATGGATGACAACTCTTCCTAAACAAAAAGTCAAATACATGAAAGGGAAAGGCATTCAAGAAACCAATGATGAAATCACATGCTTTGCTGAAGTGGCTCTAAAAGCCAGCAGCAAAACCAAGTCATGGATTCTTGATAGTGGATGCTCATCCCACATGACTGCTGATACAAAAATTCTAAGCAACATTGAAAGTCACGAGGGAGGAACCGTGGTGTTTGGAAATGATCGTTCTCTGGAAATCAAGGGAGTTGGAAAGGCTATGATTGCAACAACAAATCTAAAATCCAATGATGTGTTGTTTGTTGAAGGATTAAAGCACAACCTACTGAGTGTAAGTCAATTATGTGATGATGGACATGAGGTGTTGTTCCAGAAGGACTCATGCATCATCAAGAGCTCAAAGGATGGAAAAATCATCACTCAAGGAAGAAGAACCACTGGAAATCTATTTCAAATTGGTGATCCCATCAATTCTTGTTTTCTTAGCTCTAAAGATGAAAACAACCTCTGGCATAGAAGACTTGGCCATCTTGGTCAAAGGAGTATGAGTAAACTTCTGAAGTACAATGTTGTACGAGATCTACCCAAATTAAAGAGAGAAAGAGATGAAGTCTGCGACACATGTCAAAAGGGAAAACTGACCCATAGGTCACACAAAGGAGTTGATACCATGTCTACTAGGCCTCTTGAACTCATCCATACAGACATATGTGGACCAATGAGACAGAAGTCTACAAGAGGAGATTTCTATTTTATAACCTTCATTGATGATTACACTCGGATGACCAATGTCATGTTCATGAAACACAAGTCAGAGGCAATCACGATGTTCAAGACTTTCAGAAGGCAGGCTGAGAAGGAACTAGAGCTCTGCATCAAGAAAGTAAGATCAGACAACGGAAAAGAATATACCGGTGATGTCTTTGAAAGCTATCTGGTCAAGCATGGAATCAAACATCAATATAGTACACCATATACTCCACAACAGAATGGAGTGGCTGAATGAAAGAATCGAAGCATAGTTGAAATGGGGAGGACTATGTTAGCTGAGCATGATATCTCTAAGTTTTTCTGGAGAGAAGCAGTATGCACTGCTATACACATACAAAACAGATGTGTCCTGAGACTAGAAACACAAACGACAGCCTATGAAATGTGGTTTAACAGAAAACCAACTATTAAATATTTCAAAGTCTTTGGCAGTCCCTGCATCATCAAGATTAAAAACATCAATCTGGGAAAGTTTGAAGAAAAAGTTGAAGAAGGAATCTTTATGGGTTACCTACCTAATGGAAAAGGCTACAGATGCTGGAATAAGAGGTTGAATAAAATGATTGACTGCAGTGATGTCATAATAATTGAAAACAATACCAAACCATACACTGTGGATGATGATGACTCAAAGAATGACACAGCCTTGGAACAGAAGAATGCAGAATTACCTGAGCCAACACCAACTGCTGGTGAGATCAACTCTGAATACACCAGTGATGAAGATGAAGGTAATGAAAATGGAAGAAGAAGATACAACAAATTGAAGAAGCATGTTGACACAGAAAATGTCCTTGGAAACCTACAGTCCTCAGTAAGAACTAGAAGAAGATTGAGATTGGAAGATCAGACTGCACTGGTTTCTCAAGTTGAACCTCACACAGTGGCTGAAGCAGTTGTACATGAGGAATGGATACAAGCTATGCATGAGGAACTCAATCAAATTGAAAAGAACTCCACCTGGGATCTTGTGCCAAGGCCCAAAAATAAAAATGTTATTGGGACAAAGTGGGTGTTTAGAAACAAACTCAATGAAAAGGGAGAAGTTTCCAGAAACAAGGCCAGACTTGTATGCCAAGGATATTCACAAATGGAAGGAATCGAATTTGAGGAAACCTTTGCACCAGTTGCAAGACTGGAAACTATCAGAATGTTCTTAGAAGTTGCAGCACACAAGCAGTACAAGGTCTATCAGATGGATGTGAAATCTGCATTTCTGAATGGAGATCTTGAAGAAGAGGTGTATATTGAACAACCAGAGGGATTTTTGCTGGACAAAGATGGTAGTATGGTGTGCAGATTGAGAAAAGCCTTGTATGGATTGAAGAAGGCCCCTAGAGCCTGGTACTCAAAATTGGATGGTTGTCTTAAAGACATGAAATTTGTCAAAGGAACAGTTGACAGTAACCTCTATGTCAGAGAAATGGCCAATGGTACCCTCATAGTCATTATCTATGTGGATGATATTATTTTTGCTGGTAACAAGGAAGGACTATGTGAAGAATTTGCTGAGCAGATGAAAAGAAATTTTGAAATGTCGATGCTTGGTCAAATGACATATTTTCTAGGATTTCAGGTGGAACAAAGACAAAACTCCATATTTCTTTCACAAGAAAAGTATGCAAGGGACTTAGTGAAAAGGTTTGGAATGGAAAGTTCAAAGGAAGTCTCCACACCCATTTCTGTCTGAACCAAGCTATGCAAGGATGAAGAAGGAAACAATGTTGATCAGAAAGAGTTCAGAAGAATTATTGGCAGTCTACTTTATCTCACGGCTTCAAGGCCAGATATAGCATATGCAGTGACTTTGTGTGCCAGATTCCAAAGTGATCCAAAAGAATCTCATTTAACTGCAGCCAAAAGAATCCTGAGATATGTTAAAGAAACCCTCAACTATGGACTCTTATACAAACATAGTGCAAACATACAGTTATTGGGATTCACAGATGCTGATTGGGCTGGTGATTGCACTGATAGAAGATCCACATCTGGTGGAACCTTCTTTCTGGGAGAAGGATGTGTTAGCTGGTACAACAAGAAACAAAATTCTGTAACATTGAGCACAGCTGAAGCAGAGTATGTGGCCGCTACACATGCATGTACTCAAATGATTTGGATGCAAGTGCAGCTAGCAGATTTGAGGATTAAAGCTGAAAAACCATTGAGGATCTTATGTGATAATCAAAGTGCAATTGGGTTGTCTAAGAATCCTATCCAACACTCCAGATCCAAGCACATTGATATAAAATATCATTTCATCAAAGAAAGGGTCGCCAGTGGAGACATCAAGCTAGACTACATTCCTACTCAAAATCAGGTGGCAGACATTTTCACCAAAGCTATGCCTACGGAAATATTTGTTGAATTGAGGCTGAAACATCATGTTCAGCCTTCTCCTCTCACTTGAAGAAGAAGAAGGTCCCTCCTTATTCCCTAAATTTTTGTATTCTTGTACTTACATGCAGGGAATTGAAGGAGATGAGTGCATCCCCTGAGGGGGAGCATTGGTAGTTGAAGATATGCAGGTTGCAGAAGCTCTATACTCTGAGTATGGCTTTCATTCATCCCTTTGCATTTGTTGGCCAATAAGGGGGAGAAATCATCAGGCACACGACATTCTCTCAGTGTGCTTCGGAGTATTGACAACCAAATACAAAGGGGGAGATTGTTGTGCCCAAGTGAAGTAATTGCATTTGTTGTCAATAACTTGTCAGGGTGTGCCATCTGATTTAGTACATCTTGAAGATTGATGATTACAGAAGCATTACATCAGACGATTGTTGAACTGATCTTTAAGTTCCAAGAACTTGTATCAACTGGATACAATGTCACAACAAGCTTTAGAAGACCATGCATTGTATTGACAATGCATGAGGAGTTGAAGTGATCCATCCACAATCACTAAGTGGATGAAGTGGTGCTAATGAAGCCCATGTACTAATTCTTAGTGCATGATGAATTGAAGATGAAGACCCTTCGTGAATTCCATTACAAAGTGATGAATAAATGTTGAAGAGGAATGAAGGAATTCTTAAGAAGAAGAAGAATAGAGATGGGAAGAAGATGGCTTGAATGGCACTTGGTTTGGCAATTTTTATATGGAGTACTTTGTTTTTATACAAAGGATTCATTCATGCCTTTGCCAAAAAATTGGCCAGCCAAGGCACCTTGGGGGTTCAACCCCAAGGCATGGGCACTAGGGCACCACGCCCGGGGGAACCTGTGGGGCGAGCCAGGGCGGCAGGGTGCACCCAAGACACCACATGGGTGCCTGGGGCACGCCCGGAGGAGCGCGGCAGGGGCGTAGGAGCGCGCCCGAGTGTCAGAGCATGCATAGGGTGGGCGCATAGCGCGCCCGCAGGAGCAGAGGTGGGCGCAAGAGCGCGCCCGCTAAAGAACTCGGTGCGGGGCGGCACCAAGAGGGGAGAAGATTCAACTGGCCATCTAAGGGAGTGCCAGGGTGATAAACCGCGAGAAAACCGCGCCCCATTTCGATGTGGGACGCGGAAAATTCCCGGGAGCGAATCTGAGCCGCTCGATTGATCGCGCGGACGATCTAAGCCGCACATCTGATCCCGCGCGAGATCTTCAGATCCAGGCCGCCCGATGTATCTCAAACGCCTGATCCGACGGCCGAGAGCTCGTCTCCTTCCTCGAGCTCGAGCCGAGGACACCCCGTGCCAACCGACGTCCTCCGCTGAACCAGTGGCTCCCCGAGCATGGTTTTTGAGATTCCGGCCATCTCTCTCGAAGCTGAAGACACCCTCATGCTCGTCTGGACCTACCGAACATGATCATGCTTAAAATATACTTGAATGCAATGAGATGATGAATTCGATGAAGGCCGAAGCAAACCGAAGGTGCGAGGCCATTCGGTGTTGATGTTCTGCATGGTTTGGATCGAAGGAAGGTCGTGCATGCGTTCTAAGTCGCATGCACGTGAAGGAAACCGAAAAATGGAAAACCCGCATTAAAACAGAGAAGAAGAACGAGATACGCGGAAGATATTTAACGCGTTTGAAGTTTTCAAAGACCCCACAGATTACGGGCATTCAAAGCGTATTTCCCCGCGGATCATCCATGCACCTCCACTGCCTATATAAAGAGGAGTCCGAGGCCGAGTGATTGCTGCTGTTCATTGCTGAAGACCCGCGACGCTCTCTGCCTCGCGAAGTAAAATCCTACGCATCACTTGCGCGACAGGAGGCTTAAAGTTTTGTTCCGCACATCACTTGTGCGGAGAAGCCCCGTGCAATCTATTTGCACGGCTGAAGTCCTCGGTGCCATCCTTGGCCCGAAGGTGTTCCCTGCGCGCTAATCCTTTGCGCGACATGAAGGAGAGGAGCTTGCGCGACCTTGCGCGCTCCCTCTGTGCACCACACCCCCAGCGCGGTAGGCACTTGCGCGCCCAAGGTGTCCTTGCACCCTTGTGGCTTGTGCACCTCGTGGTGTTGCATCCTGTGCACCCCGCGGCTCAAGACAACTGAGCGGCAGTGTTGAAGAAGAGGAGGCCGCGGCTCAAGCATTCCCTTGCGCGCCTCCTTTGAGATCAAGTGAAGAAGACCACCCTCGGACAGTGGGTGTGTGCCAAGTGAAGAAAGAGCACCTCGGGCAGTGGGTGTGCAAAGTTGAGGAGAAGGCCGAGGACCTTTGTGCTTTGGGTGCAAAAGGAAGACCACACTTTGTGTGTTTATAAATTGAAGAAGAAGGACAAGTCAAGTGTGTGCACTAAAAGAATGAGTAGTGTATGTGTGCACATGTGAAGAAGATCAACTTTGAGAAGAAGAGGAGTACACACTTATGTGTGTGAATACAAAAGAACTAATCATTTTATGTGATTGGGTTTTTGGTGAGCAAGACCAACAAGATCTTTTGAAGACTGTTGAACCTACTTGAAGTTTTGAAAAACACCTTTGAAGAAGTGAAGTGGAGCCATGATGAAGATGATGCTGTGGAGTTGGGGGGTTTAACCAACTGGTAATTGGGGGGGGGGGGTAACCAATTACTGTGTAATCATCTTTTGGCATAGTGAAGAATCCGTGTTGGGGGGTGTAACCAACACGGCAAGGAGTAGGTCTTTGTACCGAACCTTGTAAATCTCTGTGTTCTGTGCTCTCATTATTACTGCACCACTAAAAGAGTAGATCTATCCTTTAACCAGCTGCAGAGGTTGAATTGATAATC
The DNA here is from genome assembly GCA_963277665.1 of Viscum album. Taxonomy (NCBI): domain Eukaryota; kingdom Viridiplantae; phylum Streptophyta; class Magnoliopsida; order Santalales; family Viscaceae; genus Viscum; species Viscum album. Next base: position 1,737,443,613 of record OY728133.1, read on the forward strand.
CAAAGGGAACAATTCATAAAAAGAAAAAGTTATCACTGATTCACCCCTCCCCTCTCAGTGATCACAACCGATCCAGGCATTTCAACCAGTTTATGCACCCATTTCATTTCATGGGTTACAATATGTTTTTTATGATTTTTTTCACATTTATTTTTGATTTAATTATTATATGGGTTGGACCTATATCTCCCTCCAATTCATTTGTTAAATATTTATATCTAATGAGAAAGAATAAAATGGTCTTGGAAGTGAACCATGATTACTAACATGACCATGGGAGTTAAACGCCACTACCAAGATGTTCTGAGAAGTGAACTCATGCTACTAAAATGCCCACGAGAGTGAACCATGACTACAAATATTGTATGTGGAGTTAACCCATACTAATATGATTGTCTTGTTAGTGATTCATTGTCTACTATGGAAATAATATTATATGATTATATGTTTTCAATAGTTCAATGTTTATTCCAATGTTATGATATCATGTCTTATGTCCATCATTTCTTTATGATTCATGTATTAAGAATTAAACATATTTATGAAATGATTAATTTTATGATATTATATATATAGGTCATGATATTCAAATGTTATGTTCTTGTTATCATATCCCAAGTCACATGTGTATGCTTACATGTCTCCCTTGTTTACCCTTACTGAGCATCCGAGCTCACCGCTTTTTATATTTCTTTTCCCCCAAGTTATGAACATATGCATTATGTTTGAGGTGTCTTAGAAAGATTATATTTAATAATAACATACTGGGAGATAATATATCTCACTTATGTATCAAAATTTATGATTCCATGTTTAAAAAGGCACTATACCAATAACAGTATGTGGGTGTCTTTTTTGGTAATGTTGTAAGTATTCTAAAAAAGTGGAGTAACGTTTATGTATATCAAGACTGATTAGTTATACATAAAACCATTATAATAGGCAAATAAGATTTTATTGTACATTTGATTTGTTATATAATGTTTTTTAAAATATATATATGAACCTGATGTTAAATAAAGTTATATAAGATCCTAATGTTTATAAAACCAACCAAAATAAATAAAATCATTTTACTTAATGTTAAATTTAAAAAATAATCCTCACACCATATAACCAAATGATATATAGAAAAAATCACACACTTTTATGTTCATTATTAATATATAAATTCAATCCTGAAGTATCATTATCACTATACATACAGATTCATACTTATAAACAAGTTACCTGGTCATGAAAACCAAGAAAATTAACACTCCTAAATGATGAAAATAAAAATTATAACTCATAATAAGTCAAAAATTTATCCTAATAAACTAAAAAAATCTATTTCATTAATAAAAGGTTTTTGTTTTATTAATTAATGAATCTAATTTTATTATCATGGACATTAAGGTGACTAAATCATAAAAAGAAGGTAATGTAATTCTAGAACCATATTTCATTTCTTTTGGTTATTATTATTTCATTCCAAACATAGTAATGAATGTTTTTTCTAATATTAATAAAATAAAAATTCAGTTTCTTTACCTTTTCATTTATAAGATATACAATCTTCCCGCCAGAGTTTATGAAAAATAAAAAAAATCAGATTAACTCTTTATTCAAAAAACAAATGTTTAACTTATCTTGAGATTTATTATTCTTCACTAAAGATTGATGATTCTTATACCAATTATGTTATTACCTATTTCTTTTGGGAAACACAATGTTTATTAATTAATATATTCATTAATAAATGAACCACATTCCTTTTCAAGGGTAATTTTATGTCCAATATGATATATATTCAACACGGAATACATAATTATGAAAATGTTATGATGTGATGGGTGTTACCATAATTATATAATTCATGTAAATGAAATTATGAGAATTTGTACCCAAAATTATATATAGCAAAAATGCATTGGGTAATGTGATGTATCTTGTGAGATAAAGTGAAATATGTGTGAACATGGTGCTAGCTTTGTTAAATATTATGTGTGTTAGTTTACAACTAAGATAGAGAGTTTCATTATTATGAATTTCCACATTCCATACAATTATATAACTCTTCCACTAATGAATATTATTACTATGTTTTGATTATTATTATTCTTAAGCCATGTTTTATGGATCCAGGTTCTTATCTATCATTTAACAGGGATTTTAGCTCAACCCTTTTTCTATTGTTTATTTATAGGTGATTACTTGTACTTATCAGAACATGAGTGTTAGTAAGATTCTAGAGAAGAAGTAATTAAATAATGTTTGATGTTTTATTATTTAAAAGTGATTTATGGTCTTTATTTTCACAAGACACGGATCCTTCATTCTTGGTTTTGTAACGCTTTTATGTTTTTTGTCTTGAAAATTATGTAACAGTTATACAAGAAAAAGTAGGGTTTCTATAGACCTAATATTAATCATCATGCTAATTTCCTTCTCCACTAATATTTTATTCATCATCTATAATACCCAGTTATTTGGGTTCATAGTATAATATTCTCAAACTATATCTATTTTCACCAATAAAATCATTTTAATAATTTGCTTCTATACTCCCAACTCCTATTATAATATAATTTTTTTGATTTATCTCTAGTATCCCTTTACACAAGGGTCCTATGTCAAATATCATTTAAAGAACATAATAAATGTTCATGATAAAGAACACCCACTCCTCACGTGTCACATTTTTTTATGAAGGTAATATAATATGTATCACCCTTGTGTGAATAGACCAATGTAGGAACCCAAGATATCCATATAAATCAACATTAACATATGATCCATTGGAAAATTTACTTTATTTGATAATGAAACCATTATCTTAATTATGAGGTTGTGTTCTCAAAATAAATTCTTTAGGATTCTTATCATATTCATTTCCTCTATGGATAGTAATTTCATCCCATTATCACTTAAATGTGAAATACATTTATTGAAAAACATTTCAAAACGAGATGCTTTTTTTCATATACGAACCACTCTTTCTAAAATTGAAATAAAGTTCAATTCTCTATCTTTAACTCTTTTAGAGACAAATATAGAACCACATGTGAATTTACACTATCATGCAAAAATTAGTTCATATATAAACACAATCTATATATCTTCAAAAAATAAAATTACTATTATACATCAGTTTCCAACACACCCCTTGTAATTCTACCATGCTCCAATTATGCGTTATTATTAAATAATCTCCCATGGACATTATTTCAAGTGTTCCAACATCCACCATAGATAAAATCATAAACATTTTTGGAAATATAAGTTCCCATATGTCTTATCTTCTATATATAGTGAATCGAATCCCCAATGTATAAAATTCAATAATCCGACACACATAGGACACTCAATAATAAATTAATATATTTCAAAATGGGAGTTTTGGATATTCTTATAGATGTATATATTTAAGAATTGACTATAGTAAAACAATAATTTTATTCCTAAATACCTTATTCCCACAATGCTAATAAATGGTAACTTTTTAAGAATAACTAATATATCTTCTATTTTTTCCTAAATTCCATTTCTTGTGAAACTCACATGTTGTGGAACATCTCATTCATTCAAGATTATCGGAATATTGAGTAGGTGATGAGATATCATTACGTAGATTCTCCTCATTTGGAATTAGTACCTGAATATTTGAAACACTAAGTGTGTCTTACCTCTTGATTTTCTCACAATGTTAACAATCTAACCCTATGATTCCCAGAGTGATTCAAGTAATGATAATAACCACATTGGATCTATGAACATTACATTTTCCAATTCAAACTAACTCTGAATCTTATTTAAGACATTAAAATGATCATCTATCACTTTTCCCTATGAAATACGCATGTCAAATAGCCTTTATAATAGACAAACTTTGTTTATTGTATTTTGATTTCAATAAAAATATGAAAAAGTATTTGTTACACCTTGATATTTTATCAGTTAAATTTTTAATTAAATTAAAATTTTTTGATGGCTTGTGATGCATGCAACACCAAGTTTCAATTTATCATGTTATAATATAAAAATATTTTTAATGAATATTATATTTATCGCTTATCCATTAGAATAGAGTGTATAATTAATATTACAAAAATTAAGAAAATAAATTATTTACCTAGGTATATAAAATTAATTCTTTGGTGACCAAATGATTATATATAAAAATAAGAACAATTTCAAAATAAAGAAAATGTTTTTTTAAGAAAACAACTTCTCTATAATAAAATGTGTTTTTCCCAATAAATTAGAAAAAAAATTGATTAATTTTAATGAAATTATTATATTATATATTCAATAAAAATTTTCACAATGATCTTTTGTGTTCTATAGACATGTGATAAGATTAAATCCAATTTTATTCTTAAAACTATATTTTACCAAAAAGTAGTTTTTTCGTATTTTGTGAATAATTATCCAAACTATGTTAAATACCCTTAGAGGGATGAGAGTGAATCTGGGTATGATAGGTTAAACCAACTTCTGCTTTATATTTTGTTTCATCATTAAACGAAACAGTTTTATCTCCATCTCCCATAGCAATGTACGAAGATAAATTAAATCATGCATGAGACACATCAATTTTATTTGGTTCACCCTCACAAGGCCATGTCCATAGAGTTTACAAAAATTATGTGATGATATAAAAAATCCAATAAGGCTCACTACCAAAATTAATGTTTTGATCTATACCGCATATATGCCTAGGCTCATTGGCTTAACATGGTTTAGGGATAGCTAATTACTTTCCTAAGGGTCACTCCCTATGTCCCATTCATTGTCTCAATTATGATGGAAATGATCAAATTATTCCACTTGCTTTTCTCAATTATATCTGAGGGTATGTAGCCATGGTTTATGGAGAGGTAGTTACCTTAATTATCACCAATGAATATATTCTCAATTATAGGTAGATGCTAAATTGAAGTCCCAATTTCATCAAATTATGAATACCATATTACCAAATATTTACTAGGAAATCGCATTTGAATAATTTCACTTTCTCTTGATAACATCATGATACTAACCTATTTCCAAAAGCTCACTTATCCAAAATAAAGAACCTTACATTCATGATTTTCACTTCCTTCATGATGCTCACCTATTTTTTGAATCTCACAGAGCCTTCATGAAGATACCGACATTGGGTCATCTTTTTATAGCCTTAGAAAACTCTAATACAAACTTGATGATTACATTTTTTGATTGGATTTTATTAACTTATAAAATTCCTTAATTTTAAAAAATTTCTGGAAAACCACTTGAGAACCACCTTCATGAATCCGGATCCTCAAGATCTTAGTTAAGTCTCTTTAATTTTTTGAAGGGGGTGGATGGAAATTTATAGATCATTCAACTCATTCTAGAAGCTTCTATCCACTTCATCCCTATTTTTTGGTTCTCCCTCCTTTAATTTATGATTCTCCCTATGTATTAATCCACAATGTGGATTTCCCGTTATCAATGCTTTGATGCAGTCATAGATATCAGCATCAACTTTTTTGAACCTTTATGAAACCACCTTCACGAAATGATGTTAACTTGTGTATAATGTTTTCTTTACCTACTTTATGGTATCCATTCCATTATATTGGATATTTTTTCAAAAAAACTAGACATCAATATCTTTATAACTCCACAACTAGTCATGGAACACTTGTTTGTTAACAAACACAATCCATAAAAAAATAATGAAAATTTACCTTTGAGGATTTTTTCCTAACACAAACATAATGTTTAATTAATTTATGACAGTTTTTAATAAATTATTAAAAAAAAATAAATTTATTTTTGAATTCATAATGTACAATATATATAGGATCTATTTTTTGATATTTTTCAAAAAAATATAATATTTTCAGTGAATTGTGAAAAATACCTCTTTACTAAAAAAATTACATTTAGATTCAAGGAATTTACAAGTTAAATTTTATTTTGATGTGTTTTTATAAGGGAAATTTGGTTATATATAAATATATTAATTTAATTTTGTTCATTTTAAGCAACTTCATATTGAGTATTGATATAAAAGACTTTCAAACTATTAAAAAGTTTTTATTTGAAAAATTATATTTTCATCGCATCTGCAAGTTTGATTTTAAATTAAATTCTACAAATTCCTTGATTGAATTTTTTTTAAGAAAATAAATATTTGTAATATTATTAATTTATATTATATAATATGTTGAATTTAAATTTTTTTAGAAATTAATTGTTAAAATAAATTGAATTACTAATGTCATTATGGTCAAAATGGCTTTCTAGTGGTTTAAAATAAAAATATAGTGGGTACAATGACCTATAAACATTTTAAGAAACTAATTTTATGGAAATAAATCCAAATTATAAGATATAATCTTTTATAATGATCCATTTTGAAACATTTTTAATCTAAAAAACTAGGGTACACATTATTATTCTCAAAAGTTCTATGTGTGTCCTCTCCTTCACGTAAAAATTCAACCCACACTCATCTTCTGTTAACTATTACAGAACATATTGGTTCAACTAATACCTAAAAATTTAACTATTAATTACATAAACACATCCTATAGGCCTCATTATGATTATTAATCCTTCTTAATAATTTATTTTTTATAAATCCAAAGAGGTTCTCTCCAGAAGATGTATTGTCCTTGAAATTTAATTTTCATTTTATTTTTTTCCCTAACTCATATAAATATTCATAAGATATTATGATATAATTAAAAAATTATCTTCCATATACTTAGACGTTTTTAGGTTAATTTTATAAACTATAGCCATCTCTTATACAACAAAATGAGGAATTCAGTCTTTAATTGTGTGTCGGTGGACTACCGCCACCTGAACAAATGTAAGCTGTTTTTCCGTTCTATTTTACATATATTGTATAAAGGAAATATTAAATGTTTATATATGATATATTTTATTAATTTTTAATTATATACATATCATGTAACTTTTATGTTCTTAAAATATATTTCATATACATGAAATCATAATGAATATTTAATGATGAATTAGTATTTACATATCTATCATCCATCCGTTAAATAAATGGAAATAGCATTCATGCATATGTGTGACCAACTCTCTCCATGAAAATTGTATTTTGTTTTATATATCCATCTCTTATGGACTACTATGAATACATATATATTAAATATATAATTTATTTATATAATATATAAAATAATTTATATGATTTAACCAAGATAAAACTAAAACCATTTAAAATTAAAAGAATCAATACATACATAAGACACTGAGTAGTTATTACCAGAGAAGTGATTTTAACATTGAATTGATAATAAAAGGGTAATAAAAGGTCATAGGTAAATAATATATTTTATGATATTTATAATTATGGTTTCAATATAGAAATATATGAAACCTATATTTATTATACATTAGGATAAAATTTTTACACCAGAATTCCTGACATAAGGTAAATGATTTTTCTTTTAATTTACTTTATTTGATACATTTTCTTCGTTATGAACATATATTATTTAATGATAGGTATATAAAAACAATTTTAACTACTATATAATTATTAAACTCTTATTACTAATATTTTATGTTTCATTTGATGTTATTATTTAATGGGTATTATGATTCAAATGTTTCCAAATTTGTAAGAGTCTAATGTTACAGTCTTAGTGTTAATCATGATTGTTTATGATTATGTTTTCGATGATGAGATATTATGATATATTTATAAATAAATTAGTGTTATAATTATCTTATATCTTGTTGATAATTCATGTTTTTTAATTCATTTTAATCATTTTTATGAATTCATGATTCGAAAAAATATATTTTAAAGAAAACTGAAATTATTTATTTGGTCGGAAAAAAACCCTTTTTGTTCCAGGTCCATGTTTTCTTAAAAATGTTTAAAATACTATTTTCACTATTATATAATTATTTTTGAAATTCATTTCTACTCAGGATTTCATTTTTATAAAATTCTATAAAATGGATCTTTAGGGATTTTTTAAAAAGAGGTCATATTAGGCATTTAATAAATATTCGAAAGAAATATTTGTATTAACTTGTTTGATATGAAAAAAATTTTCCACCATCACGACCAACAAATGTTTTAAAGATTAATTTATTAGTTTCAGAGGTTATTTTTAATTAAAATTATTTTCTAAATGTTCTCGTATGTTTTAGTATTGAAAGGTTAATTTTTATGGTGAAAATTCAATTTTCTTCATGAAATGTTTTAAATGCACGCGAAATCTTATTTTATAAGTTACCAAGGTTATGTTCCAAGAAAAGGATTTTTAATAATATCTTATTTTTGAAAAAAAACTTTTAATAAACATAATGTCATGTATATATATATATATATATATATATATATTGGTAGAACCAAAATAGAGAAAAAAATCTTTGGGGCCTAATTTGATGATTCCCTAGAGAATCAACATTTATAATATTTATACATTTAGGAGGAAGTGATTCCAGAATAGAAAAGTAAGTATCATTATTATCAAAATAGTCACTAATATCGAAATAATATAAATCATCGCTCACTTATATCCACATTTGAAGTAAGGTAGTGCATTCGTTGATTAAATATTTTCATCTACGTATGAGTTAGTTAATAGTCCAAGGGATTGTGATCAGTCCTTATAGTGAGTGATTTATGATCAAAGAGTCAGTTTCCACTATAGACATATCGATATTTTCCTATCCTCACATTTCCAGACCATCACACACGGCACATGACTCAACTGTAAGAGAGTTTCTGAAACTGTATGAAGTGCTAGAGAATATAATTGTAGAAGTACACAGGTCATTAAAAATACCGTTAACTCTCACAAAAATATAATATAATGACCCGTCATTATTAATCTTGAAACTGTTAGAGAGAGGGACCCAATGGATTTAGTGTCCCTAGATAGTCAAATGTTTTTTTGTAGATAGGAGGTTCAAAAATATGTCTGATGCTATTTAGAGATGGATAATTCTCCCACTTCTTAATAAGAGGTTCCACATCAACCACCATACATTTATATATAGACATAAGGAAACCAATTAATCCATAAACACCTCCAAAATTATTCCTTGTTATATTGCAATTTTTTTTCAAATTTAGATGAAAACATTTCATGTTAGATATGGTTTAAATGGGATATGATCTAATGAGAGGAAATTTAATCTTTCATTTGATGAATAGTATTTTTCTTATAAATATATTATTATGATTCCATTTTCATTTCTTTGGGTTATCATATGATTATGTTTTTATGAAACCCATTTATATTCATGGGTTTTGATATTATAAATGTGTTATGAAGCCCATTTTTTCATGAGTTATGATATGATGAATGTTTTATGATCTTTTGTCACACATATATACAGTTTTATTTTATGTGATAGGTGTTAAGATATAACATAGTATAGTGGTTGTTTTATAACCAAGGACAATGGTTATGTTATATCCAAGGAAAGGAGGGACCTATATCTCCTTCTAATTAATTAGGTAAAGATTGATATCTCAGGTGATAAATAATACTGAAATAGGGAGTTAACCTAGCATATTAAGGGCCTTTATTCACTGTAATTATATTGGGAGTGATCCTTGAAAACTATTATGGTATTTATAGTGAACCCATTTCACTCGGATAGCCTTATAAGTTGTCCTCGAATACTGTGGAAATCATTTTCTATGATTTTGTGTATAATAAAATTCATTGTTTTATGGTAATGATTTATCTCATGTATCATTTTATTTGATATCCTTATGATTAAAGTCTTGTGAAATTCCAATATTTATGATGTGAATCAGATTTCCAGCTTTTATATATAGGGTATGGTTTTCATATGTTTTTCCCAAGTTCTGATACACTTTTTCTCACATTATATTTACATATTATACTTGCTTACACTTACTGAGAAACTAATATCACCATTTTTCATTTCATTTACACATGTTATGATTTTAGGTTTTATGTTTGATATTTCTAATAGGGGTTTTAATTATAAGGAATAATGCCGGAGTGATAAAAAAAATTTATGAATTAGTTGTTTATGTATCCATGTATCCAAAGGTATTATACCTTTAATATCCTTAGGCATGATATAAATTAATGTAATTAAAATTCATAAAAAATGATGTAATATCTATGTTTGAAAATACTGGGTCACTATAGTGGGCATTAGATGATTAGTATAGTTAACCCGTAAAAACTATGATGATAAAACCTTAGTGAGATCCCTAGGGTCATGTCTAAGAGTAAATATATGGATAGTTCTTAGTGTAGGTGTATATCCAAAAATATTAATGATTGATAGATTGAATGTTTTCCTAGAATTAAATACCTGTTTAGAAACTACAAGTGGGAATTTTTCAAGGATAGATGAACCTAGGGGTATTAATTCTAGGGATGGAAAACCAGGATTAACTTGATGTTACCTGGTACATGATAATGTTCCATACATCACACCTGGATTAAAAATTTAGGGTATATTCTTGGTAAATTTAAAAATTATTTATAATCCTTTATAAATATTTTCAATAATGACCATGAATGACATAGGTTAATCTTAATGTGATATATATTATAATGAATGTGTCATTATTTTGGAATACTATAAGTTTTTCTTCATGATTATGTAGTTTCCCACTATGATTATTGTTAATCACACTATAATTTTGTTGTTATTCCAAGTTCTGAAGCTGAAGGAATCATGTTCATATAGATTTTAATGGACAATGAAATGATTTTACTCTGGAGAAGATAAATGTTATGGGGGCTAGAATAAATATCTCATTTCTAGTCAAATGCAACATTCTCTATTCATAGATAATTATGATATTCCAATGAGAAGATAAGGGAACTACATTCTATTGAGTCCTCAGGGAGATAACACAAACCATCTTTTAGTGGTTATGTTGATCCTCTATTTTCTGTTCAAGGAAACAACACAACAGAGAATATATTTTTTTCTCAATAAATCTCGTAACATGAAAACATCATTTCATATATCTATAATTTTCAAGGTGGAGAAAATCAATGGAAGACTCTCATCAATAATGTGAGGAAACAATATTAAATTGACTCCATGGGGTGGGATGTATTTATGATCTTTTTTTATATAATTAATTCCTTCACATTCTTTATATGGAAATATGGATGGAATTACCATAGAAAAAAATAGATGGATGATGAATATATTCATTCCTATAAGATGAGTTATATAATTCTTCCAAGGTATACTTCTAGTTTTATCATCCTACCTAAAATTAATGTTGATCTATTCTTTAGTTGAATACAAACAAATCTATAAAGGATATTTACCATAATTGACTTAAATAACTAAAAATATTTATTCAGATTCATATCATGTTAGAAATTTATATTTAAGTTACCCATTAATCATATTGTTTTTATTATAAAATAAAGACACGGTTTTAGGGAAACACTAGAATCCATGTAGAGAATATTATGATCTAACCTTGATATTTGAAGCGATGAATGAAAAATGGATGAAATTGTCTTAAGGGAAGTAAAAAATGATTTAAATGTATAAAAGAAGGTCAAAAGGTAGTAAAATTTTAAAATAATGGGAAGATGTTATCTAATAAGTAAAATAGAGATAAATATTTGTAGCATAAGCCACTAACACTCTGGAACATCATGTTCAGATATATTGGTAATTAAGAGAATCGATGTCCCAATCCGGGGGATAATGAAAATGATAAGAAAAAAAACTATGATGGAAAATAAAAAATGGGCATCTTATAAAATTATAGTACTTGATTCCAGTCTTGATAATTAGGGTACTTTTTTATATCTATCCTAATTTGGAAATTTCATATTTTATTTTTTAGGAATGATACTTATAAAAATATTATTGTTCAACATTTAGTGAAATTTTTCCAGATTATGAGAATTTATTATCTCCCTCTATATATATTCAAGAGTAATGAATCACATTTGATATTATATTGGTGAAATAATGAACTTAAGTATCGAATAGAAATGATTTTGTATAAGGTGGGAGTTTATTTTGGTAACAAAATATTGAAGAATTAATGTATTTATATCCAATAATTAAATTGTATAAGTATTTTCCAAATGGTATTTTGGCTAAAAGAATCATGAAACATCAAAGGATCATGTTAATTATGGAATCAAATATGTATCCGTGTATAATAAACATAAGATTTATGGTTACCGTCACAGGTTTTTGATTTTATGGTCAATCATAAGTTCAAATTCATAGAAACCCCTTCTGAGGTTTTGTGTGATTATTTTTTATCACGATTAAGGATATTTTAGGAGTGATTTATGGAAATATAACCCTTTGGTATTGTTTATGTTTTAGTTAAAAGGTTATTTGAGGAAGAAGGCGTTTACATTTTGGGGATAGGATTAAATTTATTTATATATTTTTGGGTTATATATAATCACTAATGTTGAGGTAAATATGTGTTATTCTAATTGTATAATTATATTAAAATGGTTCTTGAAAAAATAGAACCCTCAATATTGGAGAAAACACGTCACATTTGAACATACCATGGTGCTTAAACCTACAACAGTGGAATAATAAGGATATAACACCTACCACTAGACCTTGAGAAATAATATTTCTTGTGGGAAAAATTAAGAGGGATATTTCTGATTATGTATCTCTATTCTTGGAATGTTAGGTAGTTATGGTAGGAGACAAAATTATACAGGTATTCTGCAACAATTTTCATTATAATAATTGAAATAGGAAAACATTGACGTGTTTTTGTTCCATTTACCATCCCAAAAATATATATAGCAAAAAATTATTTTGGGGTTATATTTGATTACCATAGAAAGTGGTCACACATCATCACTGTCATAATAAATTTCTATCTAAATCATCTTTCTATGATATACATTAGGGAATTTTTTTGGTTGACTGGAGTATCAAATTCCTTTATGTCTGATTGGGATATGTCGTTTATCTCAAATCTCTAGTGATGGTTTTAATGAGCTATTTTTATAGAGTTGAGTCTCATAATTTCATATCAAACATAGATAGATGGTCAGTATGAGTGAAATATTAACACCCTGTAGTATATATTGAGATCATGTTCTCTAGTTTTTAAAGGTTGTTGAGATTAACACCTTTCTCATTTTGAGTTTTCTTACAAAAAAAGATTTCACAGGAGTATTCATATGGCACCTTATGAATCCCTATATAGAAATATGTGTAGAGATATAATGTATCAGGATGAATTTTTTTTAAATAACTAAAATGATAATTTATATAGATAGATAAATTATAAATAAGGTTAAAGACATTTAGAAGCACATAATGGAAACATGAAGTTGATTGTAAAGTTATTCAAATAATCATAGATGAGATCTAGTATTTTTATTTGGGGACAATGTGTTTCTATACATTTATTCATGGATGACATAAGGGAGAACTAATCCCTTGGTATATATATCCATATGAAATTATTGATCATATCTGGATGGTGGATTATAATTTGAAACTCACACTGAACCTCTCTCAGGATCACAATTTATTACTTTTAAATATCCTAAGAAAATAAATACAAAATCAATAACATGTAATGAAATCAAAAGTACAATCGGTGGAGAGAGAACATTATTACCGGAATGTACTAAGGTAGATTCTAGATCATAGAGATAAATTTCTCTGAAAACATACAACTCACTTTGTTAATTTTTAGTAGCAAAACAACCAACTTGAGCAAGCTATGTGGAAATATGAGAAAATAATAAGGGAGAAGTATTTTTTTTATTCCTATATGAAATTACAATATTTTTAAGGGAAAATTCATTTAATCGGAAGCTAAATGTAACACGTAAAAATTTTATGAACATATTTTTTTCTACTAAATTTAATTTCTTCAATATTATGTTGTATGCACAACATTGAGTTTTAACAAAGCACGACATAATATTAAAATTCTATTATTTAATATGATTATTACTGACTAGAAATTAAAATAATGGGTTTGAATATGAAAAAATATGTTAGTAAAATACATTTTTTACACATGTTTATAAAAATAATTCTTTTAAAACTAATTAGTTAGAATTAAATATAATAACAGCCGGAAAACAAAATAAATCTTTTTCAAAAAAACTATTTTTCTTTGAAAAAATTGGTTTACCTCAATAAATAAAAAATAACTTTTTTGAATTATTTAAATAAATTTTTATATAATATATTCAATAAAATATATAATAATCATCCCATCTGTTTTCTAGACATGAGATAAAAATAAATCCTATTTTATACATAAAAACAATATTTTTTGGAAAGAATTTTTGTAGCATTCTATAAAATTATTTAAAAAATAATAATTGAATATTTTCGAAATTTTATTTTAAAAAATGATGTTTATTTTTTAAATCATAATGTATAAATTATATTTGTGTAAATTTTTTAGAATAATCTGAAAAGATAATATTTCTTAGTGAATGATGAAAAATAATGATTTTTATTAAAAACTCCGATTTCAGTCTAGAAAATTTCAAGATAAATATTATTTTTAAATGGTTTTAAAAGTAAAAATTGTTCAATTATATATTTATTAATCCAAATTAGGTCATTTTAATCAATTTTAAATTTTACTTTTATATACATCCTTTTCAAACTTTTCAAAATGTTAACTTTTTGAAAATAGTTTTTTGTCATGTCTACGAGTTTTATTATTTTTATATTATAACATATATTTTAATGGTATTTAAAAAAATTATTTCCTTATTTTAAATCATAATAATTTATGTTATATACTATGTTCAATATAATTTTTTGTTAAAATGAATTGTAAAAAAATTAAAAAAAATTATTATCATGGTAAAGGTTAGAACATTTTTAATGAGAGGATAAAATAAATAACCTATAAAATTTTCCAACCCCTATTTTTTCTATTTTATACCATATCAACAATATTTTTTGATAATAACCTAATTTGGATCCTTGTGGCATCTAAAAATATTGGGTGCACTTTATTATTTTCAAAAACTCTATGTGTGTCCTCTCTCATATATATATAAAAGTATACCCTATATCATATCTCCTTCAAAAGTCCATAACCATTTTTTCCAACCAATACCAAATTAAATATCATCCTTACTTGGATCCCCACATTATATAGGTATTATCTTTATTAGGACACCGTCTTATGATGTATTTATGTTTAAACCTAAATAGGTTCTATGGAGAAGAGGTTCCATCCTTAAACATGCATTTTCATTTTACTTCTTCCACTAAATAATTCTTATATTTATTAACTATTACAATAAAATAAAAAATTAACCTCTTATATACTAATATGTTATTGTTTTAATTTAACAACATGTATGTATCTCTTCTTCAATTAAACGGGAAATGAAACTTTCCATCATTTATATAGAGGACTACCAGCTCATGAAACAATGTAATTTGTTTTTCGTTGTTACTTTTCTTGGATGATAATTGAGATATACTAAATTAATATTTATGATATTTGTTACATAATTAAATTATAACATCCCATATACCTTATTTCGTTCCATTCTGTGGGGGATACAATAATGTCACCCGTGTGTACATCAGACTACATCCCCACGAATTTATGTGATTTATTTTTACATAGTATTTTCATAGAAGGTAATAAGATTAATATTAATAAATTTTTGTTATATTCAAGACATATGAATGATTTGTAAAATTTTAATTATTAATTACTATTATTTTTTTTATACGTAAAAAATAGGAAATTGTATTACTATAAATACATATATACTGAATATATATGATATTTAAATCTTGGTAAAAATTATAGATTTTTTGGAAGCATGATGAAAGTAAAATGATAAAAAAATATGAAAATAAAACACACATGAAAAAGAAATTCGTTATTTCCTGAATCATTATTTTAACAACTAATTGTTAATAAACAGTCTCTAAAAGTATATAAGTAAATCATATATCCTATGAAATTTATAAGTGAGGCAATGGAATAAATTTATAATAAATATATATTTATAATATTGGATTTTTAAAAATTTTATGATGGAATTTTATTCCTAAGGTAGTAGATTTTTGTATCAATTTTCCAACTTTAAGACATATGTTATGTTATGTGGGTACCATATTTTATGAGGTTCATATGATGCCAATGTGATATGTTATATAATTTATCACCATATATTCAAGGTTTTTTATATATCATTTCATTTTATTCTGTAATTGTGATGGAAATTCAAAAGTTACTATAGAGCTCAATGTTTTATGTTTTAATCTCATTGTTTATCCAGATTATTTATTATTATGTAATCAATGATAAAATATTTTATTATATTTCTCAAGAAGATCAATATTTTCTTCTCTTATTGTTAATTCTTATGAATAAATTTTATTCCTTAATTTTTCTTTATTTTTGTACTCAATATTCCAAATTATGTTTTTAAATAAATGAAACCTTATTTCTTACATCAGTCAAAAACCCCTTTTCATCCAAGTCAATGGTTTATAAAAATATTTTCAGTAAGGTTTTTATTAATATCAAAATATTTTTTAATTTAAATTTTATCAATATTTTACATTTTAAAAAATGGTTTAGATGGAATCTTTTGGTCATTTTCAAAAACAAGGTCTCTTTTTATTTTAATGAAACTTTGAAAGGATCTTTTGTTTTTAATACTACTATATGGAAAAATTTCCTTGAATCTTGAGAATTAATTTTTATGTTTCAAATTTTATTTTTAAAGAAAAAGTTTCTCAAATTGTTTAATGCAATGTTTTTTTAAAAGGTGCATTTTTAATGTAGAAAGGTTATTTTCCTCAGTTTTTTTTAAAATTATATTTAAATTTTCCGTTACATGATTCCAAGGTTATTTTAAAAGAAATTTGTATTGATGTTTTTTTATATTTTTAAATGATTTTTGAAAGTGGAAAGTATATTTTTCCCAAGAAATGTTCCACGTGTTATTTCAAAATAATTTTCCATATATAATGTCATCTTTTGATGTTACTTAATATGTATTAGGTATATGATTCATTGATATAATACGTATTCTTTATGAGGATCGTTAATATTTATGATGACAAAATATTTATGAAACCCTTTTCTATTCTACGAGTTATGTTATAATGAAGTGTTTAGGAATCCCATTTCTTATTATTGGATCTAAAACAATAAATTCGTTATTAATCTTGTTTATTTTCATTGGTTCCCATATGTTGAATTTTTTTATGAAATTATAGAACAATTATTTATTTTTTTATTATGGGAGTGTCGTTATGTTTTAACCAAGGAAGATGGTGACCCTATAAACAAAGATGGATGTAATGTTACAACCAAGGATGGGTGGGGCTTATATCCCCCTCCAATGCCCTGTGTAATGATTAATATCTCTAGAGATAAACAATCATATAATTTGTAGTAAAACCATATTATAAAGGGATTGTGTCCACTACTATAGTCTTCATAGTGAACCTTGACAAATATGATGTTTTTGGCAGTCAACCCATTCCACTACGATAACCTTTTAAATTAGTCTCCACTACTACAAAAATTATTTTCTTTACTTATGTGTATTCTAAAATTTCATGTCTTATATTAATGTTAGGATCTCATGAATCATGTTCTTTGATTTCCTTATGATTCATGTATTAGTAACTGCCAATATGTATTCCATGACTAAATAGTTTTATATTTTATATACATGGTATGGTTATCATTTGTTTTTCTCGTGATATCATACCATTATGATCACATTATGTAAAAATATTTTACTTCTTTACTCTTACTCATAATTAAAGCTCACCGATTCTTCTTTTTATTTTCAACAGGTTATGATTATAAGTATTATGTTTTGTATGTCTATGATGTATGATAACTATTAATAACTAATTGGGATATGATTTAGAACTCTTATGATCCTTTTTTATGTGTCCATGTTTCTATTGGAACTATACCTTTATGATCCTCACGCATGTGTAAGTGTAATTTATTAAAAATTCATCTAAAAAATGTAATATATATTTATGATAATTCTTGTTCATTATAGTGTTTTTAAATGATGAATTCATATTTAGTTCATAGATATTATTTTCCATGTTCTATGAATTTAAAATATAGATTAACCCCAATGATTTCTTATCTACCCTATCACATTCTTCCCTCTTCATCGCATTTTTTATTACTTCTAATGAATGGTGAAGGTTCTTTGGGAATAGAAAATATTCTATTTTTGTATGTGATAACCTAGGTAATGCTAGAAGAAAATCATTGTTATTATTTATAAGTTCTATTTTTGAAGATATATATTTCATCATTGATTTATATATAAATTTTAAAAAGTATTTATTCAGAAAATGATTTGATTAATTTAACGTAACTTTTCTCCCATTAATTTCATTATTTCATTATAATGAAAAATCTATCTATTTTTGTAATTTAATTTTTTACAAAATTTCTTCATATTTGGAATCAATATATCTAATACAACTCCATATGAATATTTGATATTTTTTCAAAACCATTGATTTTTTTGTTAATTGTTAAAAATAACATTTTTGGTATAGGGTAGGTTAAGAAAACCTCCTGTATAATTACATATAAAAAAACCTTGGATAATGATGATATCATATATGATCTTTGTAATTTTCCTTGGGTAATGATAATTACGTACAAAAAACCTTGGATAATGAAGATATTGTAGAATTAACCCTTACTTTGTAATTTTCCTCGGTATATGGTAGGTTAAACTACTATATAATGGTGAAATAGTTTTTGTTAAATTATACAAGAATCATATACATTAATATGATATCATATATGATCTTTTAACATTTCTTTGTTAATAATATATTAGTATTATCTTCATTTTGATTGTTAACGGATTCACTTTCCATTATATTATTTGTTATATGAGTCATATTTGTTATGGATGGGATGTATATTATTCATATCCAGAATGATATCAAGACTTTAAGCATTAATTTTAATCATATAATGAATGTTAGTTTTGAATGAATACGACGGGGAATTAATCTCATCACGATGTGGAGAAGGTAATTCGTACGTACGCATGAGAGACAGTATCATTCTTTTGATATTAAAATAATCTATAATTGGATGGTATATCAAATTTAAAGAATCATTATCATGGTATATTTATTATTTATAAGAATTACACATCATTATCATACCCATCCAAATAATAATGTATTGAATAACAATTACACCATGACATGGAGATGGTAATCCGTACGTACGCATGTATGGTGACATGTCATTCAAAGGATGGATATAATAATGAATATGGATGTACCATATTTATAATAACATCAAAGTGTATAGAAGATACTGAAGTTGTTATTTTATAATGGAAATAACTAATAAAGAAGAATTTCAAGAAGAAATAAACGTGAAATAGTGTGGTTAAATTATTACCTCTTCTTCAGGTTCTTCCTTTTGATTTGATCAAATGGGCTCTTTAAGTTGGATTTCAAGCTAATGTAAGGACTCTAGGATGAAGTGGGGAAAGTTGAGAGGATATTTGGGCATGGGTGTGCCGATCCAAAAGGTTTTGAAGATTTGAATTAGAGATAAGGAGGTGTGCCTTTTTATAAGAGGGGTGAGGGGCACCTTAGGAAAAGCTAGAATTATTATTTTATAATAAACTAATTTTCCATTTCTAATGTCTACAAAGTGCATTATATAGAGGATAAGGTGGTAATGGGTCGAAAACCACCAAGCAAATAGGTTTTATATAGGTTTGGGTCCCTATATTAACTTTATCTTTTAGATTTAACTCTTAGTTGAATCGTTTGACATTTACCATCTCTCTTTTTTTTATATTATATGGTTAATAATCATACTATATACTTCCAAGAGAACCCCAAGTGGTTCATTAATAAAACAAATATCATTATATAAGTCTTTTGGTCGATCTGTAGATTTTTAAGAATAGAATATCAATTAATTATATAATATTTGTTTTAAAAACACTTTTATGTCAATTTTGACACTATTTGGTATTTTGTTTTTGCTAAATTCATAAAATAATTATTGATTCGAAAAAAATTAATATAACCAACCCTAATGTGTCATATAAATCTAAATGTTTTTTGGAATTCATAAAAAGACACAAATTACATTTATTTGGATATTTATAATATAAATTATTTTAATATTTCATTAATTAAGTAATTACTGTATCACCATTGTGTCATAAATAAATTAAATTATTTAATGTATATAAATTATTAATAAAATACCATTATGTATAAAATCATTTTATCTTTTTAATTAATATTTATAATCTAATTGATCTAATTAATAACCCTATATTAAAAATGTTCTAGTTTTTAATCTTTGATTTTAACTCTTTTATCTCTTTTATAAATTAAATAATAGAAGATGTCCTCATATAATCCATGTAGACCAAAGAGGTTCATATTTTATTTCTAAGTTTTTTTCGGTCGAATTATACTTAACCAATAGAATTAGGACATGTGTTTGGGTAATAATAATATCATTTTTACACTTAATTACCCTATTTACTTTTAACTGTGGTAAATAAAAGTAAAAATTTACGATTCCCAAAAAATTATTTTCATCTTATTGAACCACATTTTACTCCTTGATATTAACTTTGTCTCTAGGATTTTCAAATTTTCACTCACAAAAGCGTTAAAATTATGTTTTATATAAATTTGAAAATTCTCCTATGAGGTGGGAAAAAGATGGTTAAAAGTTCAATAAAGTTTTTATATATCTAAAATTATTATAAACTGACTATAATGAATTACATTGAACTTATATAGGTATTATATATCTATTTTGACCTAAAATATATTTAAATAAAATAAATAATTATTTAAACCAATGTTCGGTTATAAACCATAACTTAGTGCCTTTCACTATTCATCAAAAATTGAATGTTTTCAGAAAACTACCAAAAATTCACCCAAAGATAATTTCGATATTCCGAATCCAAAAATGAATTTTATTTCACAATATAAAATTTATAAAATTTTAAAAAGTGGCTATTACTATTCATAATGGCTAGTTTTATTGGTTGTGGTGTGTTAGAACTTGAAGTTGCGTACAACACACGCTACTGTTTAATTTAAAGAGAAGGTACCATGGATTCAGGGGGTGTTATATTCTCCTCATCTTAAATAAATTACATATTTGCAAATTTAAATTCTTATTTAAATATAAATGGTTGAAAATAAAAAATACCTTTGTGGAAACCCCACATTAGAAATAGGGTTAATAAAATTTATTTTTAATAAGAGGGAAAGGGAAATGAGAAAGTCACCACCAAATTAGGGTTTTGAATAAGAGATCATTGGGGGAAATTATAGACACGTAATTAGAAGAAAAAAGTAAATATTTATCTGGAGTGATTAAGGTCATCAATCACAAACATGTGTTAAATTTTAGGGCCTCAAAGCCATCATTCTATGATGATTTAAAATATCACCAGTTCAACAAAATAAGTATTAGGATATCAAATTTTTGGATTTAATATCCCTTCTCTATGGTTTGAGAATTAATTGATTCATATAATAAGAGATATATATATATATATATATATATATATATATATATACTTGACATGTAGAGTTTCATCCTTCAACTTATTCCTATCAGAAACTCATCTTTCACTCTAAAAGTTAATAAACCCCCCCAAAGAATATTACAGTTATCCTAATCGTATATGGTTCCAAATATTAACACATACAATTTAATTGATGAAAAATATTTTTTAAAAACCAGGGACTACCTGAAGGATAAGGGTAGGTAAGAAAGGCATGTAACACTTTGTTTGTGGGTTCGATTGCTACATCTTTGTCCGATGTGATGGGTTATCACACGACCTGTATGTTGTCCTTTTTTAAAAACAATCATAAGAAATGTTTTAAACTTAAAAAATAATATCCAATGTTCATCTTAATCCATTCCAACCTTAATAGTTATCCAAAATACCTTTTTCCAGGCTCTCTGTAAAAGGTATCTAAATTCAAAAATCAATTTTAACATCAGATTCCCCAAACAAAGTATTGTTTCTCTTATTATGACATAATGTAAATATGAATACCTTTTTCATATTAAATCCTTATTGAAAAAAAAACAAGTACTGAAGTAAAATCCTTATTTATATAACATTATTCGTATAACCAAAATATAATCATTGAGTCTAAAAAAACACAATTACATTAATTATTCCACTTAAATTGTAGTAAGATCATAAGATTGGCGTTGATTGCTTGGCCTTTTCTGAGGTAAGTTTCCTTAGAGCTTAGGGAATTAATTTTCACAATTCCCCATTTCAATAAAATTGTAGCATTCCACATTGATATCCACTTATTTACACTTTCTATCATGAGCTTGTTGGCCTTTTTCACCATATATATAAAAAACTCTCATTCCTTTTAGGCAAGTACCAGGGTGTTTCTTCCAACAATTATCACATAATGGAAAATCCTTCTTTCCCATTTTCTATTTATCTATCTCTTTCTCCACTCTTCTCTTCGTCACTTGATTTGCTTTATTTTCATAATATTTAGAGAATTCCTTTTCTGTCTTGATAGCTTATGAGACTATATCTTCATATGGTGAGGAGGATTGTGATAGTAATTCTTGACAGAGAAATGGTTTTAACGCCTCAAAGAAACGGTCAATATTTCTTCTTGGATTACGTATATAATCTACAGCATGCCTCGCTAATCGTGTAATGTTAGCCTCATAATTTGCGACATTCGTATTCTCCTTTTTCCTCAGACTCAGAAATTGCCTTTCCATATCTACTCGATGGTCATGAGGAAAGTATTTTTCTATGATAAGATCTTTAAACTCCCTCCATTATATATTTGATACTTAATCATCTTCTTTTGTGTTTTGAATCAATTACCACCATTGATCAGCATCTCCAGTGAGGCGGTAAATTGCCATGATAACTTTTTCACTTTCACTACCCCCAAGGCATAAAATATTTTCTCTATGTAATTCATCCATTGCTCAGAAACTAGGGGATTTGTACTCCCATTTAATTTTGGTGGTTTTTGCCTCATTATGTAATCTAACATTGATTCTCTATGCTATGGATCAGGGCGCTCTATACGGGTAAGGTTATTATTCATAACCTGAGTGAGTTTTCCCAATATGGTGATAAGCTGATCAGCACCAGTTGTATCACTAGCTCCAATATAATTATCTTGAGCAGGAGGGAAATCCCAACAGTGAGTGCATGCATTGATATGGATTCCATTCCTTCCACTAGGCTCCATTTCTAAACAATGGAACACACTAGATTATTTTATGGATCACAATACATAAATCCAAACATGTAAAACACCTATCATAAATTTACCAGTTTATGGATATAATCCATAATCATATAAATGTTTTCTTTGAGGAATTATATACAAATAAACCATTCATAAAGGTTTGTAAAGAAAATGAGAATTATCCTAAGCATATCCATCGGTATTGTCGTAACCAAGAGAACAGCAAGGCACATTATCGTGCACCAGTTCCCGCTCGAGTCTAGCATAAAGAAGTGTTTTTGGGTTTTAACCCTAGGTACATCTGTGCCAGAGCCGCCTCTACCTGATCATATCCAGACAGGGTAGTATTTCTTGGAAAACTCACAAAATCTCTACAATAACAAAATTCTAGGAAGTTCTTATATACTAATCCTCAAAGTCCATCTTAGGTCTATGTACTCTAATCAGAGTTTATCTAAATATAGATTCCAAGGTTTTTACTAAACTTACACTGATACCAACTATAACACCCCGACCCTAGTTACACAGATTCAATGCATAATTACATTACATTGGCATATTCACAAAAGATCAAGTCTCGAATGACCGATTAGTTTTGTAGCCTTGGAAACACTAGATACATTAATAAGTCTTACATTACATAATAAAATGAAAAACTACTACAACATAGTCTCCATATTCCACACTCATATCATCTCAGACTATCCCTTCAAGTCAGTGATAAAATACTTCTTCATATCCTGGGAAAAATGAAACATAGAAAGGGGTGAGCTCAGATGCTCAGTAAGGATAACAATATAGTGGAAACATTCATAAATAAGTATAATCATTTAATACAATGTATAACTAAAACAAAATCCTTTTAAACTTTAACATCAGAATAATATGGAAAAAATAAAATGAAAAAATTCCGTTTACTTATTTACATGGATATTCTACTAGTCGAATAATCACATGCATTATCAATAACCACTTTCATGGTGATAGAATGAATAATTCCAGACAATCATAACCACATAGTCAATTCCTTATGCCAAGAATACATATAATATTTTATCAAGGCCTTGTGCTAAGCCACTTGTTTTTCTAATGAGACCTACCGATGCATCGAGGTGCTATAGTGGGCTCCACCTGTCACTTACTATGTCCAATTCATTACTCATATGAACAGGTTTAAACATAACATAAACATTCGTATTAAAAATTGTATATGAAATGTCAATATATTATCCATAAACCATGAATGGTATAAAAATATCACATCCAGAGTCGAGCATATCACAAAACTGTCAATAAAATATGGAAGTATTGTATCATCATAAATCATCTTAAAAAAAGCATAAAATCCAAAAGAGGATATTGACATAGATGAAATAAAAACTCTTTGATAGAAATATCCCTATTTTTTAAATCATATAAAAGTCACATAATTATTAAAAAAACATTTACTTTCAAAATATTCTTATAACTTTTAAGGGAAGCTTCTACGATTTTATAACAGCGAAAAATAGCCACACCTGCCGTATAGCTTGTTTGGAAAATGATGGAAAGATTCTGTTATAAACATATTATAAAAAGTCAAACAATGGTAAATAACTTTAACTCATAGGCTATAAAATAGTATGATTGTTTTGAAATACATTTTTATTAAACATAGATGTGGATGATAAAGAGGTCCTAGTATATAATTACGTATAAACAACCTCGGATAATAAAGTGATTGTAGAATTATCCCTTACCATGTACATTTACTTGGTGAGGGTATGTTAACCTCATTTATAAAGGTTAAATAATTGTTATTAAACTATACAAGAATCATATACATTAATATGATATCATATATGATATTTTAACATTGCATTGTTAATAATATCTGAGTATTATCGTCATTTCCGTTGTTAATAGATTCATTTTACTTTATATTATTTTTTATGTGAGTCCTATTTGTTATGGATATGATTTATCCTTTTCATATCCAGAATGATATCAAGACTTTAAACATTACTTTTAATTAGATAATGAATGTTATCCTTGAATGGATATGATGGGCCATGACGTGGAGACGGTAATCCGTATGTACGCACGTACGGTGACATGTTATTCAAAGGATAGATAGAATAATGAATATGGAATTACCATATTTATAATAATGTCATAGTATATAGATGATACTGGAGTTATTATTTTATAATAGAAATAACAAATAAAGAAGAAGTGGAAGAAGAAATGAACTTGAAAGAGGGTGGTGAAATTATTACCTCTTCTTTGGGTTCTTCCTTTTGATTTGATCAAAAGGGCTCATTATGTTGTCTTCCGTACTAAATTAATGCCTCTATAATAAAGCAGATGAAGTTGAGAGGATATTTGGGTAGGGGTTGGCCGATCCAAAAGGCTTTTACGGTGTGAATTATAGAGAAGGGTGAGTTCCCTTTTATAAGAGGGGTGAGGGGCACCTTAGGAAAAGCTAAAAATATTATTTTGTATTAAAATAAGTTTCAGTTTCTAGGTGCTCCAAAGTGGATTATTTAATATATAAGGTGGGTATGGGTCCAAAGCCACTCAACCAATAGGTTTTAGACATGTGTGGTTCACTATATTAACATTATCTTTTAGATTCAACTCTTAGTTAAATAGATTGATATTTACCATGTCTCTTTGCATTTTTATATTATATGGTTAATAACCTTACAATATACTACTAATCGAACCCCAAGTTGTTCATTAATGATAAAACTATCATTATATAAGTCTTTTGGCCGAACCATAAATTATTATGAATATAATATCAATTAATAATATAATTTTTTTAACAACTATTTTATGTCAATTTTGACACTATTTGTTATTTTGTTATTTCTAAATTCATAACAGCATTAGTGCTTCAAAAAAAATTAATCTAAACAACCATAATATTTCATATTAACCAAGAAAATTTGTGGAATTCATAAAAAGTCTCAAATTACATTTATTTGGATATTTATAACTTCAATTATTTTAATATTTCATTAATTTGGTAATTTCTGCATCACCATTGTGTCATAAATATATTACATTATTTAATGTCTACAAATAATAAATAAACTACAATTATGTAGTAAATAATTTTATCTTTCTGATGAATATTTATAATTGAATTTATCTTATGTATAACCCTATATTAAAAATGTTCTACTTATTAAACTTTGATTTTAACTATTTTAACTCTTTTTTGAATTAAATAATAATACATGTCGTAATCTAATCCAAGTGGACCAAGTAGGTTCATATTTTATTCATAAGTTTTTTTTTCTATTTATACTTAGCCAATAGAACTAGGACATGTGTTAAGATAGTAATAATATCATGTTTACCCTCAAGTACCCTATTTACTTTTAACCGTGGTAAATAAAAGAAAAAAGTTACTATTCACCAAAAATTATTTTCATCTTATTGAACCACATTTTATTCCTTGATATTAACCATTTTTCTCGGATTTTCTAAATTACACTCACATAAGCGGTAAAATAAAGTTTTATATGAATTTGAAAATTCTCCTTAGAGGTGGGTAAAAGATAGTGAAAAGTTCAATAAAGTTTTTATATTTCTAAAATAATTATAAAATGACTCTAATGAATTACATTGTACTTATATAGGTATAATATATCTATTTTGTCCTAAAATAAATTTAAATAAAATAAATATTTGGTTTTAAACTATAAATCAATGTTTTCACTATTCATAAAAAATTGAAAGTTTTTAGAAAAATATCAAAAATTCACCCTAAGCTAATTTCTATTTTCCAAATCCAAAAATAAAGTCCTTTTCAAAAGATAAAATTTATAAAATTTTAAAAATTGGGTATTACTATTCATAATGGTTATTTTGATTGGTTGTGGTGTGTTAGAACTCTAAGTTGCGTACAACACCAACTACTGTTTTATTCAAAGAGAAGGTACCATGGATTCATGGGCTGTTACAATGTGGGAATCCATGACATATTCCGCAAGACTATAATGAATAGAGTAATGGATATGGTCATGTCGATAATGAAAAGCAAGCAGTGAAATTATTAAATTGGAATGAGTTGTGTCATTATTCTAATTCATGACAAAATTTAATTTCTCTAGGTGGGAATCATTATGATTGAAAAAATAAGGGTACAAAAATATTTTTATACCACTACAATAGATTTTTTACACAAAAATAAAATGGTGACTAGTACATCATATGTTTTTTCAGACTATCCTAATATCTTGTTTAACCTAGAATATATAAATTAATTTAAATCCAGTAAATTTTCTATTAAAATGGAAATAAAATATCATGAAATTAATTTATAGAAATATCAAAATAACTTGGGGGGAATTATAAAAACAACAAAATTTATAAAAATATTCATGTTTCCATTAATAGAATGGTTTTTTAATTAATGTCTCCTTTATATTTTTCATGTTTGGTGTTATTCTTAGTATATATTGGATTTTAGTTGACCATGATAATATAGATTAAATTTATAATTAATACATATTATATTTTCATATTATATTTTATCTTTTACAAATTAATGAGTTCATACCATGGATAAAAAATCAATAACCCGAGAAACTGGTGAATGAAAGTAGTAAATGTTATCGTCCACAAACTATTGAAAAACATGACTTTTCAAAATTATTGATGTTCATGTACTGAGTGAATATATGGATACATTTAGGAATAATTTTCATAATATTAATATATATTGGGAGGTTGGTTTTATTATTGATGTATTACATAATGCTAAGACAATTTTTAAACCCCTTAATCAAATGGATTCATTTTGTTTATTAAAACCTAAAAAATAGTTATAGGAGTATATTGATATGGTTTATATAAACCCAACACTTTTATTTGGATTGGTCTTCCTGTATTTTTCAAAAATAATTAGATAACTAGGAGACTTTTCATTTATTATAGAGAACTCAATAAAGCTATTATTTGGAACAATTGTCCAATTCATCATATCAATGTCTTCATTTATCATATCTAGTTTGCACAATATTTTTAATGATTTATCTCAAAATTTATAATTTCTTATTGATGTTTAAGGATTATTACATTTTTAGGAAAAAATTACATAATAGGTATGGTCAATATGATTTTTTATACCTTTTATGTTAAGAAAATTCCCCACTATATTTTTGGATCTAATGAATATAGTGATTCATGTGTGTATGGGTGTATTTTTTGGTTGTTATTTTCATTCATTTTACACTCTAATATAAAATATATGTTGATGGTGAGAAGAAACACTGTTTAAATTTCAATAAACCGAAGGAAAATAAGTTGTAAGAAAGATTAAATATATATGAAGTTTGTTTATAATATATTTATTTTTCTTGTTAAAATTGTTTTAAATATGGAATGATTATTAATACTTTTAAAACTAAAGTGGTTTCAGAGTTTCCAAGGACTGAATATGTTATTAATATTTTATATTTTATAATATCAGTGATTTACTACTAATGGTTAATTAAAAATATTGAACAATTATCTATCCCACTAACTAAGTTAACATGAGAATTTAAATTCATATGGACAATGAAATGTGATGAATGATTTTCGTAATTCATAGTAATATTAGTTAATTCATTAGATTCGTCCTTTCTGACAAGAGATTTTGGATTTTTAATTTATTGTGATGGTTCATTAAAGGGACCTAGTCGTGTTTTCATATAGAATGATTATCTTATAATAAATGCATGTCATCCACAAAAATCTAACTGCCAACGAGCCTGTACCCTTGTGGTACATGCTCCTTCTTGGCATCCAAAAGACTGAGGATCAAATCCGGTCAGGGGAAAATTTCCCAGGTACTGTAGTAGCGGTAACACTATAGTGGCGGAGGGAATGTAGAAGATACTGTATCAGTGGTGGTAATGTAGCAGGTACTGTAGTAGCACGAGTACTGTAGAAGTACTATTCACCGAGGGGTCCTTTGGGCCATCCAAATGGGATTTCAAGCCTTGTATTCAGGCCACATGGCCTTGGGCCTAAGATCTATGTAATGGGTCTCCCTCTACCCAGTCTAAAGAGGTCATTTCTTACAAATAATAAATTGAGGCTTCGGCCCCAACCTTTAAAAAAAATCCACTAAAATCTAATGATAAGAATTATAATTATAATTAACATGATATGTATGTACTAGTTTTTTCTATAAATATATAGAGGCATTATTTATTGGGATATAAATGTGAAATATATACTAATTATAAAACGTTAATGTATATATTCACTCAAAAATGATGAAAACAAGGTATAGAGTGTGGAAAGAATAAATTGATGATTGTGATTATATAATTCACTATTAACCCCATAATTCAAAGAAGGTTTTTAATTCCATGAGTTGAAAGGATATGTAAATATAATCATTGATATGATTGCAACATAATTCATTGGTTAATGATTTATTGAATATTGACCCGAAATTTTTTCACACAGAATCTTATTCATCCAATGTAGAGATATTTGGGAAATAATATTTATCATAATGAATAATGGAGGTTTGGAAGGAAGAACATGGATTGAAATAAAAATTATTATATGATAAAATTGCTTTGTTTTCTATGTTTAATGTAAATAAATAAGGTGTTATCATATTTTGAAAGCTGTTGTGTGTACAAAGTGATTCCCAATTTATGATGGAATTGTTATGTTAGGATCACAAGTCTATATTTCATTCTCATCCTTGTAGTACTAATAGGTACAAAGACCCTAAAAAATAATTATCGTGAGAATGTATAAAGAAAGAATCTAATGATTTATTAATGAAATATTTGACTTGTTAGTAGGATAAATATGGGAGAAAAATAAAACACGTGACACTTATAGATTTTCTAGTTCCTAAATAGAAATTGGAAAATATATCCATGCATTTTTCTAGGTATTACTAAATAAATATCATTATAATTATTCAATTTGGGTTATTGTTGATCATTTTTCTAAATATGGGATTTTTTATGCTATACTTGATATTATAGATTTGGATCCCATTTTAAGAATTTATCTTAAGGAGATAATCATGTAAAATGGAATTCCCCTTTCCATTATATCTTTTCACAACCATATATTTATCTCTTATTCTATGAAAAAACATTAACAATTGTTTGGTTCTAAATTGAATTTTAGTATTGCATTTCACCCACTTTTTGATGGGAAATAAAAATAAATAATTTTCAATTTTAAATTTATTATATATTATTAATATTAGGATTATCAATGAATTTGGGATCAATTTCTATCATTGTTGGATTTTTCTTATTAAAACTATTTTGATTCCAATATACAGACTGTACTTTTTTATGGATTATATGTAAATTGGTTTTGGGATCTATCAAGATTGGAGGTAGTATGTGGGAGGAAATATATAGGATTATATTTGGATGACATGACGGTATAAAGGGTAATATTGATTCAACTCATAAGATAATAACTCAAAGCTATAAGAAGACTTATTAAAATCATCAGAGGAAAGATCTCTCATTTGAGGTAGGTGGTCATTTTTCTTTTACAACATCTTAATGGAAAATTTGTATAATTTTTTAAATAAATGTAATTTATTATATACATTTATATTCTTATCCCATATAAAATTCTAGAAAAGTTAGGATCATTTTCTTATGTAGTATATTTACCACATAGTTTAACTTAGGTTCCTGATGTGTGTTTTTTTCTAAGAAAGTATATACCTAATGCATGTCATGTTTTCAACCCTGAACTGGTACTGTTAAAGTGGGAAATCTATTATGAAGATAACATATTCCATATTTTGTATTTCATATAGATGGTAGAGTGAAATAATTTTATTCCCTCTGTTAATTTTTTTGGAATAAATATCATTATTGAGGAAGAAACATGGGAATCAGAAAATCCTATGAGGGAAAATACCCTCACTTGTTTGATTAATGAATCAAATAATTGGGTAAAACCTACCTAAGGGGAGAGGAATATGGAAAATTAGGAAAAACTAGAAATAATTAATTATTATGATTTATAACTATTAATTTTATATATTTATATTCATCATAGTTTTATAATTTATTTTCTAAATTTTTTTACAAAAAAAGAATAATTTTATTAAATAAAATTTTTTCCCTTGAATTACATGATTTTATATAAAAGATAAATTTCATATCATTGGAAATTTAATTTTATAATGAGAAATTTTTCTTAACCATACTATATAATATAACATAGGGTAATTTTTTTTTTATTTTTTTTGAAAAGATTTATTTTTGGGTGAATACTGAAAAATGTAAATTTTTAGTAAAACTATAATTTATTTTAGTTAAATATGGAAATAATGAATTCCCATTAAATTATATATTTTTATTTAAATTAAAATATTATAATTCTGATCAATCATAATCTAAATAATTTAAAAATAATGAAAATTATATTTGATTCAGGTATAATTACATTTTTATGCTTAAAAACACAATTTTATAAAAACTATTTTCTATTGCATTTTGTGAACATATATTAAACATAATTTTAAAAATCATAACAATTTAATATTAAAAATAAATTACATATTATTAGTTAGGATTTTTAATTTAACAATAATGTCAATTTAATTTGTCATCATTATGAATAGTAAACATGGAAAAAATATGTCACCACTGTATATGGTAAATCAGGTTAATTACATTAATGACTATGTGATATGGTTGAAATATTGTGTATTATTTATTATTGGTTAATGATATTTTTACACTTATCACATTACATTATATATTTTAGTGTTTTTTAGCCACTTTCTAATGATTTATAATTTATAATATTTTAACGTTCAAAAAAACTATAAGTGTGCCACTCCCCATACATTTAATAGGGAACCTCCTATCCTTCATTCCTAACAACTTTTGAGCACTAATTTTCTAAAAATAATTCCCAAAAATATAAAAAAAATCCCTAATTGTGAATTATATATCCTTTTCTTCTTAGAATACATATCAAATAATGATTAAGGTGTTATCCAGAGAGAGATATCCATAAAGAAGGTATAAGCCCTAACTGACATATTTCAAATTTATTTCTTATAATACCTCCATAAATTATTTTTTATCCATGATGAAATAATAAAATAATTATATTAAATTCAAAATAAATATTCGTATTCTGGTGAAACTATCTTATATCAATTCTTCCATGTTATTATATATTGAAACATAATTAGTGGGTATGTTCGATCTTCCACCTCCACAAAGTAATGTGATACATTTTTAATCACAAAATCATATGGATGTATAATATCATTGAAAAAAATTAATTTATATATAATTTTTAAATTATTTACGATTCATTAAAGATAATATATTACTTATATTCTCACACTTTACATTAATTATAAATTGATATTGTCGCTCTTGTTCACATGGGGGATACCCTCTTCATGAAGGGATGTGATTAATTTTCAATTTTAAAATTATAATGACTCTCACAATAATGAATCTGATGAATAAATATGAAATTTAGAACATATTAATTACTATTAAAAATTAAATAATTATTTAATTTATTTCAATTCAACCATTTATAATAATGAAATTATCATTCTTGTGTACGTACAAACTACCATCTCCATGAAACAATTTGGTACATTTTTCAATAATTCCTAACTTGGTTGTTTTTTAAATTGAATATAATTTATCAATGATATAAATATAATTTTTTTATATTATTTATTTAATTTTATAATAACCCCTTCGACAACAATCAATACACAGATGTGGTTTAAGGTTATAAATGAAATGATCCCAAAACATACAACATAAACAAAACCATTTTAGTAATTAAATTTAACGTGGTAATAAATTTAATTGTGGGAATTAATAAATTAATGGAATATTAAAACGTTTATTAATAATTTCAAGACAAAAATAATTTTATTATTATGGATTTAGAGAATGTATGATTCCATAAGAGAATTATGGAAAAGGAGTTACTTCAAAACATTTTTTAAATATTTTTACCATGGTTTATTTCTTTTACATGTTATTTTAATTGATTCCATGAATATTTTTATATACGAATAAATGGATTATAAATCATATTATCAACCACATATTTATTTATATACTATATTTTTAAAATTTATTCTTTTTAATGTTTCCCATATGGGTTAATTTCTAATTTTTTTTTACAAAATGTACAAACAGAATGTTCTTTCAAAAAATATATATTGGCTACCATTTCCCACCATTATTACCGATATTAATTATCAATATTACTATAATGTTGAATATGATTATTCCCATTGAATATATTTCCATCAATATTCTATGAATGTTTCGTTTTAAAATGTTTTTATATGGAAACAGATACTTTTTCTGATAATTATGATATTACTAAATGTTTTATTTCTTATGGACTTAAATAAAAATAAAATCGGTTTTATGATAAAAGTGATAGATATATGTATTCTTCTCATTATATAGTTCTTTCAAAATTTATATGGTTGATTTGTGGGTCTAAAATATCTATGATGATGGGTGAGCATGATATATCTCTCTAAAAAATGGGTAAAGTAAAAGTGTTTACCCAAGATAAGATACTCTAAAGAGATTTTGGAATTACCTAGTTAGGTTATTAAATTGTATATTTATTTTAAGGAGGAATTTAATCATAATATCCCTTGATTCCTACATAATAAAATTTCAATTTTTTATAAACTAAATATTTTAATTTTAATAGAAAAGAAAGTGAGTTTATGTATTCATGGAACTTTTATATATGATATGGTATTTCATAAACAGAATGGTATTCATGAGATTTATTGTTTTCGAAGAAATGCTAATGATTATTATTTTTATATTATGATTTTATATTAATTATTTTATGAATTATTTATAGAAAAGAGGTTGTTTTTATGAAAATGTAAATGGATTTTTGAGGAAACATTTTATTATGAAAAGAAAAAAAATCTCTCATGGATTTATTTGGATTATAAATTGAATAACATATTATTTATTTAATGTCCCATATCGGGAATTTTTTTCTCATTTCATGTTTTCAGAATATTTGTCACATGTTGTAAAGATGTTTTGAGAAGTTAATAAATTTATAGTTTTAGATATAGGAATTACATTTAATAAATAATTTCTATCATTATAAAGAAATTATTTTGCGGAAAAAATCCATCATATGTGGAAATGTAAACATTGTTTTGTAATGTTTTACCTAATTATCTAAAAATATAAACTAAAATATCTTATCAATTTAAGAATATGTTACCCTTATTATAAATAATGTAATTATAGCCTGTTTATATAATGCGGTGTTATAGTATATTAAAAAAATCTAAAATAAATCCTTTATAATATCCCATAATGGAACTTAACATTATATATTTCCATAATTATAGAATAAAATAACTCCCACTAAATAAAAACTTGTGAAGGATTATGATACACTTACTAAAAATCCTAAAAAAGGGATCTGGAGTAATATTGTTGTATAATTGAGCATTGAAACAACCTAGATATGGTTTTGTTATACCAAATATTAAAACCATGATCTCAAATCACATGTTGGGTCTAAATATTCCAAAATCAAAAGCAACCCAAAAAAACTAGAAGAACAAATTATGTCTAAAACTACTGAATTAGAATTAAAGAATATATATGATGTTTCAAAAATTGATAATACATCAAACCCCCAAATAACACCTTAAATAAATATATTACATACAATATCATTTAAAATAGATATATATAATGAATAAAGAAAAAAACAACAGACAAAATTTTTTTGCTCTTAAATAAGCCCCACATAGTGAGGGAAATACTACCCTATATTTATTGAAAAAAAGACTAAAAAATGAAATTTCAATGTCACAATGTTACTTGTGCCTATTTATTTATAGAATATGTACATAAAAAACATCCATTTAGAATATTTCCTCCTCTCATTCAATAAAAAAACTATGCACTTTGGAAATAATATTCACTGCCATCTTATCACTTAGTCAAAGGTATCCACTAAATTTATTAATTCTTTAGGGGAATTGGAATATATTCTAGGTTATCATTATTGAACCATAGTCTGATGGACATATAATGACATAGATTATAAATAAACCATAAAACACAAATTGAAAATCTAGTGGTTTAGTGTGTTTTGGAGTTTATATACATAAAAAATATTTTAAAATTAAACTAATATATCTATATTTAAATCCCTATAATGTCATTATGAGTGCCTTTAATCATATATTACTATATATGATACCCTAGGTACATACATTGATAAATGGTGGTGCTATAAATCTCAATAAGGGAACAAATATGATAAAGAAGTAAAATTTAAGCTAAGGTTCATGACATGATATCATTAAATCGGAGTATCAAATGTAGATAAATTGAATCATGGAATAAAAATATCATATCATGAGATTTTGGAATCATATTAATGTGGTAAAAATATATAAATGACTACATAAGAAGAATTTAAGGCTCACTTTAGTGACAACGTATCATAGTGTCCTAAGATTGTTGCTCGTGCACCATACAAGGTATCTCATTAGATAAAATATAACCATATGTATTTAGGGATATATTATTATGATACCACCCATAAATTCATAATATGTACATGAATTTCATTAAAATATAATTAAATCATTACTAAGGAATAATAAAGAAGAAAACCCCTTGAGAAGAAAATGGGTTTTGTAATAATTTCATAAATTATAATTATAAAATATCACATTATGATTCCCAATAAAAGAAGGAATTAAATATTTCATGTTTGATGTGAAATAATTAATCATATGTGGTGAATATGTATTTATAATGTAAAGGAATCCTTACAAATAAGTGGACAAGTGGGATAAAAAATTAACCTCTAATTTTCATTTATGAAATGAGTAAAGAACATCTGTCGAAAATAGGATCATAGAGTTTTACATTGAACAATTAATAAACTAAATAAATTTTTTAAATTTTTTATAATTTTTTTAAATCAATTAAATTTTTTAATATTAAAATATTCATACATAAAAACAGACAATAAATTAAAAATTCAACTTTAATTGAGTTTTCATTAATTAAAGGTATAGAGAAAATAATATCAAAGGCTTGTATATCCCCAACCAATTAAGGGTAAATAAACACGATATATATGTATGAATTATATATAGAGAATATGGAATAATTAAATGTAAAAATTATGTAGGTAAATATAGTTGAGGAAATATAAGGGAGAAATTTGAAGAAAATATAGTGGTTTGAAGCTTCCCTAACCCCAGATCTTATCTCAGTTGGTTCACATGTCTATCCTCTAAAATAATGAAATTAAATTTAATCAATAATTTATTCTAAATTTTTTCCATTTATATTAGAATTTTGTAATTCTATTTATAATCATATAATATTCATTTATTGTTTATTTTTATCCCTCATAAGAAACTTGGGGTTATTCAATCAAATTCTCCAAAACTGCCTGAGTATTAGATTCTTTGCAATATAATCCATATAAGTAGTTAAAGATGTTATAATTGGATAAGTGTTACCAAAAATTATAAAAAGGAACTGTATGATTTAAGTAAATATATTATTTTCAAAAGAGTATAATTAAATTATTAATTATGTGAGTAATTTCAATTTGCTAATAATTAGAAATAGTAACATAGGGGAATAAGGAAATGAAATTGGATTGTTTAAGAATTAGAAAATTTACTTTATCAAATTGATTTTTCTCCCTTATACTATAATATAATACTTTTTATATTGGTCTTTTTTTGGAAAACAAAATATCTAAGACATGAATATGAGAGTTTATGAGGTATATTAGCATAGTTTTGGAAAGGAATGTGAATTTTATTTAAAGACAAATGAGTGGAGGGGTGTTATTTATAATTATGTGGTGTGTAATTTATTGGGATAAAATATTCATATTTTTATTTTTATATTATCTTACACTCCCAAAAACTACTCACACAAAAAATTCATTTTTATTAAAGGAGAATAACAACCTAATCAAACAGGACTTTAGGAAAGATACACAAAAATTTAAGGCAGTCTAAAATAGTGGATACCAAGTTGATCTCCCCAATTTAGCCCCAACCTTCTGGTTGAATTTAATGAATACTATGAAAACAAACAATATTATTACCTTGATCCTCCATCATCAATAATGAAAAGTAGTCTTCAACTTTATTACCCTCATTCCATGTATGAGAAAGATGAATCTTATTATTGTCAATCCACCTCCAGTATTTTTTGATAAGATAAGCAATCTACCAGGGTGTATAAATCATTCCCTACATCGAATTGAGAATAATCATTGGATAAATTTCTATATAAGAAATAGATATGTCTCTCTAAGAACACAACATGACCCTCATATTCATTACATCAGCTTCTACTTGATGGAATTACCACTCCCATGAAACACAGAAAAGGCAAGAAAAATGATTCCACTCCAATCACGTAAAACACCGCCTCCCTGAATATAGCCTCCAACACAAGAGACATAAATTATCATCTTAAGACCCATGTCAGGAGGACAGCATCTCACCCAGTTTCCTTTCCTCATAAGATCTTGATGATGCAATACTAGACAGATATACCTCAAGAAATGAGAATCACTTGAAATTTCAGAATACCGAACCAAGTCTAGTATAAGAATTCTAGTCGTGATAACAACCAATTTTTTTTGTGAAATTAATATCCTCAAAAATAGATTTATTCCTTGCTTGACAAAGGCACCACCACCTTACACTAAGTATCATAGGACTAGCTATTTTTCAGGGGCCAAAATATTCATACCATGGTACCACCAATATAGAAAAGAGGTTCCAACATGGAATGAATCAGAAACCTTAGTGAGTTCAAAAAAAAAAATTCAAAACAGCCAAGCCCCAATCACTCTGAAAAAACAGGTGGTTGGAATCTTCCTCACTATGAGTACTACAACAGTGACATTTAGATTACAGGTAAATTACCCTCCTTTTCATATTCTCATTTGTAGAAATATCTAGATTTCTAATTATCTATAAAATGAAATTGAATTTAGTGGGAATTCTCTTACATTATACCATATCATTCCAAGAATCATGCTGAGCCTGAGAAACATAAATATTCCGAAACTCATTAGTAGGAAATATACTATTCATTGGAGCATTAAAAACACATATATCTAGATCCATGGTTTCCCCCAACTAAATATTTACCAATATAAAATATTTATTTACCAATATCTAATAAATGTGCTTCATATGGGATGTTCCAAATAGTTGATTCCATGCTTTCCGCCTTCTAAATCAATTATATCTATCCATTACCCTATATATTCACAAATTCTATCATTCACTTTATAATGATTCTATCATCAATTTTCATAATACCCAATATTAATAATTCCCAATGACCATGTAATTTTTATAATTCCTATTGACACAACCCATTTACTTCATTATCCATTCCCTTGATTTTTATTCTAGGTTATATACTTCATTTTTTTTAAAAAATGTACATTACTAATTTTTCCATTATTTTTTACATTCATGTTCATGAGTGTGATTATTTTAGGAGATCCAAATGATCCAAATTTTCATTTTATTAAAAGTTTATTTTTTATATGTATATTATTTTTATTCAATTACTATAAATTTTATTGGGTATATTTATCCTCTAAATATAACTCTCTAAAATAATATAATATAATATAGTTTCTTTTAATTATGTGGTGGATGTTTATTATATTCCTGAATCTAACACACATGTTTATTTATAAGTATATTCCATAAAATTATAGGTTCTTATATTCTTTTTCCAGTGATAAAATTTTAATATTGAAATTTCATTTCACAATCTAAAATGTGAACATGTATGTGTCCCTCAATTTCATTTCATCCTCTGGATTCCTAGTTTCTTCTTACACTTATGTTTTCCCTAAAGTACATTAACAAAGTGTGTTTTTTTATTATGTAGAACTTTGGAAATATAGTCTATGATTATAAAAAGCTACTACTAATAAGAAATATATTACTTAAACTTTACCACCTCTAATTTTTGTACATGTGATTTATTTCTATATACTAATTTAAATTTGAATAATATAACACATGTGGATTTTGATATAGGTTTCTTTAGTTTTATAGTCGATGATCCAAAACTCTAATGTGATAAAGAATAATAAATATAACAATGTATGTGTTACTCCACATTTAATTCTTCAAAAAACCACAAGACACTATTCTATGTATATATGTGAAGTAAATCATTATTTATAACTTTAAACTCTAGGTTTCATCAATGATTATACTCATATATTTTCTATTAAATATTTAATACTCTTCTGTGTTGATAAATTACTTTAACCTTCTATGTCATCTCCTTAACTATTTTAGGTACATAATTTCATAGGTTATCTAAATTATTTATAATATTTGGGAGTCATTTATTTAGTCCCCAATATTAACTCATAATGAGAACTTGAATGCTTGAGAAAAAACTATTTATGTTACATAACAAGATTTCAATATATATTTTACATTAAATTAATATTTTATTAAATAATTTATTTCAAACGAAACACTAAACTAAATGAATCCATGATATATTTATTTATTAAAAAAGATACGTATTAAATATGATTGTAATAACACAAATATTAAATTTTTAGGTATAAATAGGAGAAATCATATTAGTAAATATTTAGAAAAATGAGTAGAAATTTCATGATGAAGTATAATTACTATTTATATATATCATTTATTGAGCTTGTAAAGGAGGTATAATTACTGGTATTTGACCTTTACCAAGCCTAATATGATCTTCAGTAATAACTTCTTGAGAGAAATTTCTTGTGGGGGAAGTTCAAGATTATATAAATCACCAAACGGTCCATTATAGTTAAATCAGCACCCTTGACTTCCACTATTACATACATTACATTTAGTTCTTGTTCAATGTTATTGAGGTGTTTTGGAAGATTAATCATTAATGATATAATATTTAACTATTTATTTAATAGATTTTTATGTATTTATATAAATTAATTTGATTTTAAAATATACTTTTAATGATGTAATTTAATAAAATAGTAAAGGGTGTAATTAATTAATAAATGTCTATAAAATTATATTAATGTTTTATAATTAAATAATCTTTTATTAATAAAATCCTTTAATGTTCAACGTAACCATTAATCTATTAAATCTCATTTCTAAGTGTAATATTTCTTATAATAAATAAATAATTCAATTATAAAAGAAAATTACAATGAAAATTTTCAATTTATAAAAAATGTTAAGAATTTTTATTTGGAAATGGATATGAAATAATATAAAAAATACTTATGTTTTAAATCCATTTTTTTAAACAATGTTTTTTCTTCATTGTATAAAAATTTTCATTTAAAGGATAAATTAAAAAATACTTGTAATTTGATGTGATTGACTGAATTTTTGTATTCAACATGTCAAAATTATCTTTGTGTGGATTTTAGGTAATTTTATAAAACGTTTTATGTTTAGGAGAATTGTAAAAAAAATAGTATTTATAAATTGCATAAATTTTATTAAATCTTCATGATATAACCCTTACATAAAAGTATTAAAAACCCTTTTCCCTATCAAATTTTTATATATTGTGTAAAATAACGAATTTAAAAGTAATATGTTGAATTCCGAAGCCTATGATTGAATTATTAGAATATATGTTATCTTTTATTCTAATAGAGTAATATTTATAGTCCAAAAAATTTAATTAACTCTTCTAAAGATGATGTTATATTTTTTATTGTTCTTGTTGTTAAATAACTCGTTTTTTAATTATAAACAATTAAATATCACAGTTGTAAACACCGTTAATTTTTGTTGGCCTCAATTAGTATATTTATGATTGGAAATGTTTTTATGATGATTTCTTTTTTTTAGTAATATGTGTATTGAAGTTAATATTCATCAACATTTTAAATTTAATAAAATATATTTAATATTTGGAATTATAATATTTAATGTTATTTATGATTTTGAATTAAATTTTTTGGCATAAAAAAGTCAACACCCGTCCCCCGGGTGCCCGTATTATAACTACCACAAGCCCGCCATCTATAGGCCAGAGGCTGGGGACTTGAACCAAAAAGGTATATCCTGAAAAGGAAAGGCATTGAATTTATACCTATTCACAGACATATAGCACATACTGTGAATAGTAAAGCTGAAATTGGGAAATGAACAACATGAATGTCACACAAAGAAGAAACCACACAAGTAAAGGTGAAACTGAAGGAAAAAGTGTTCCAAAAATAAAAATCCAACTGAAATAAAAAGTACAGTAAATGGAAGTACAAGATACAGTGGTTTTATTCTAGTGAACATACCTAAAGGGTAGGTGTAGCTCACTATCAGATGTCGTTGAAGCATATATTTTCTGTAGATGTAGCTCCATGAACCACCTGTCCCTATCTCTCTAAGATCCCAGTCAAAGATGTCCATCATCTGCATCAGACCAAATAGGTGTGGTTGAGGCCCGTGTCGGGGTGCGTATAATAATACTCAACAGGGAAACTAAAACCAACATGGGTCTTACATAATTCCAAAAGGGAAATCAAATAATAATTCACAATGAATAGTTTCTCTAGAGTCAGTAGAGCCAGCTGGACACAGTTATAACATAAAGTGTTGATAGAGAAACCAACAATTGCAACCAATGAACATCAATCAATACAATGGAACTCATCTCTTATGAGTCCTTTAGGCTAGCTAAGCTTATTATACCTATTCAGTAGTTGAGTCACTATGTCAGGATGGGTAGCTGAGTCATGCAGCCTCACTGATAGTTGTATCAGGAAGCCTTGCATGGTAACTGAGTCATGAAGCCTCGCTTGGTATCTAAGTCACAAAGACTCACTGGGTAGCTGAGTCACGAACCCTCCCTAATTGTTGTGCCATAGTGATATCCTGGGTAGTAGAGTCACATAGCCTTATTGATTGCAGAGTCACAGAGCCTCGTTGGGTAGCTGAGTCACGTAGCCTCACTGATAGCTGACTAATGGATCTTTTCTAGGTAACTGAATCATGAAACCATGATAGATATACTTCCATGATATCTTACATAGAGGATTTAATAAGGACCACTATGTCATGTAAGTTCCAATTCCTCAGATGATGCATCAATCAGACGCACGGTTTGACAGATACGTCCCATATTTTAATAATTGGTTTGTTGAATCTATGCCCAGCCCGATTGGTTCAGACATACCCAATGAACCTGGCCTGGGGTACCGTAGGACCTGATCCTATCCATTCGACCAATTTTCCTAGCCCATTGGGCCTTACTGGACTAGGACGAGGATGTTCGTGGGTCCAGTCTACCCGGTAACCCAGTGACCCGAATTCATCTGGCTCAGCCATCACTGCTAGGACAGTATCTTTTCCCAGCTCGGGCCTCCCCGCGACCTAGATTTACCCCATAGGACCTATCTAATAAAGTGAACCAGCTCGAAAAAATTAGTCATGCTCCTCTAGCGGCCCGACAAGCTGGTCTGGCCAAACCTGGTGGGCTAGCCGATTCAGACCGGACAAGCTCGACTAGTTCAATTCATCCTAGAGTTTCTTGGACGGTCAGGTTGGGGCATACACGGTGGGTTGGCTAGCTGACCACCTGGGTCAACATGTGGCCCATGTGAAGTGGGTCACTACATCTATGCGGTGAAACAATCATGTTGCATCCAGAAATCCATCGTGACCCTCCTCTACCATCGCGTATTCCAGGGAAGCCGTCTATGTCAGTACAACATGCGAGGGTCGACCTCCAGGTCACATATGCAGCGCTCGGGTGGCACTGCCATACTGGCGACACCTTCTATGGTCCACCAGGTCCACACTAGTGTTCCGATCATAGATCCTTATGCTCATGTGGGCCTCTCGGGTTGCCACCGTCACTGCTACAACCTCAATGCCACTAGTTTGTCGATTACTCCATTCGGTTACAAAGATCAAAAAGTCCGGATGTGGAGGGATCCGGGCCATGTTTGTGTCAGCCCGATCCCTTCGCGTTAGAATTTACAAAAAAACACAATGGGGTTTTTAGAATTATATCATGGATTTCAAACCACAAAACTCCTCGCAATATCATTTCCCTACCCGCATGAATGACCAAAACGTGGGTCAACATGTTTGTGGGTTGATTGGGGTTTTTCATTTAAAAAGAATAACGAGAATAATAAATCATAGAAAAGGCAGATAAGCCTACCTGGGTTGAATCATTTTTTGTTGATGAACAGTGTCGATGTGTTCATCATTTTATGATCCTCTATTTACAACTGTTGGTCGATGGGGATGATTTGTTCAAAAGGG
Organism: Viscum album; assembly: GCA_963277665.1. NCBI lineage: Eukaryota > Viridiplantae > Streptophyta > Magnoliopsida > Santalales > Viscaceae > Viscum > Viscum album. Next base: position 1,737,487,186 of record OY728133.1, read on the forward strand.
GGTTTGCGTTCGTTGTTATCTCCCACCAGAGCTTCGGAGTAGAACCAGGATTGTGCCAACAATCCTGTACTGTCTACTTAGCTGTTAAAGGAGAAAAAGTGAATTAGTGTTTTTGTTACATTTTTGTTATGAAGTCATTACGTTGTGTCATTTAATGAAACTGAGTATTCAGAGTTACATGGTTGGAAAACCATTAAGCTACAAGAATTTAAAAATTTAGAAAAATAAAATAAAAATATTTATTTTATTTTTAACTTTTTTATTAAAAATTTCAGAAAATATCTTTTTCCCTTAACCCGTTAGGGTCATGGTTAAGCCCATTATATGAGAATTTTACCATTCCGAGTTCAATGGTGCCCTCATATTTTTGATCTGATCATTGGTTCAAAATATTAAAAAACATACCCACACATTTATTTAAATAAACCATAAAAATTGTTCAAAAAATAACTTTCACTGTCTACCCACACCAGTCGAGGTTAAGATCCTACAAAGTGGAATATTCCCCAATTTGTTTAACGGTACTCTCAGATTTCCAATCCATGTTACCTTTTAGGAGTTATAAGGATTTGATAATAAAATAATTGTTACTGAATTGTTTTATCTATGACCACAAACTAACTTCCTCTATTGGCCTACATAAGAAAATGTAAGGATATTACTAAAGAAAGAATACCCTAATGAGCTAAAAAATAGTCTCATATTTTATATCCAAGTCATCGTTCCAGAGTTATACGAATTTGAAAAATAACATAATTTTATTTAAATATTTTATTTATGGTTATTCCATTTTTAGTTTTTTCACTAGAGGCATGTGATGACTAAACTTATGCCATGCCTAGGGTAAGACCATCATTCTAAAAACAATGGTTACCTCTTATTTATGATCCATTCACCAGTTTAAGTTTTATTTCACTTTTTCAAGGAAACCACCCAAACACACTATTTAAATATTATTATTTTTCAATGGATAATTAGGGGAACTCTGGGCCTCTGAGTCGCTCATCATCTCAGCCATTGGTATTGAAATAAATCCATATAATAAATAAAAATTACATGTAATTTCAAATACATTACATTACTCCCCCTTTTGGGTTTGACATCTTCGTAAGACAAAACAAGTCTAAACCATCATATGGTGGTACTAACCATAGATATGATCCTCCTGCTGCCATGTGTTCTCCTGGATATTCTCATGATGTCATCAAACACACCCCAGAAGAATAAACCATCCAAAAATGACCCACTCTTTTCAATCCTCTATCTCGACTGGGAATTCCAAAAATTTCGTCGCATCATCAAAATCGAGCTCGCCCTAGTCGATGGCGTGTGATGGATCATGCACATACCTCATCAGCTATGAGTCATGAAAAACACCATGCACCAGTTTCATCTATGTTGGAAAGCTATATGGTACACCACCTTTCCATCTCTACTCAAAATCTGAAAAGGCCCGATGAACCTCTAGGAAAACTTGTCGCCCTGGGAAAATGAATGCAATCTGCATTGGGGTGAGACCTGAAGGAAAATATGGTGTCCCTCCTCAAGGGCCTAGGGCCTCCATATTCTATGTGCTTACTATTTTTAACTTCATTTTTTCTGTAACCATCTATTTCTGGATGATATTAACCTTCTTAGTGGTAGCTCATACCAACTTTGGATTGTCCAACATAGAGGTGATCTATAATGGTGTCTATACACATCCAAGAATGGTGTAATGAAAATGGTTGAGTGATATCTGTTGTTGTAGGAAAACTCCACCAGTTAAATATGGGTATCCCTACTATGACCAAAATTAAGGACGCCATCACAAAGCATTTCCTCCAAAGTCTATAAGATACGCTCCTTGGGACCATCAGTCTGTGGGTGAAAGGCTGTGCTCAAGCATAGTTGAGTCCCAAATGCCTCCTCCAATCCCTTCCATTACCAGGATGTAATTCATGAATCATGATATGACACTATCATAGATGGAACTCCATGGAGTCAAACTATATTCAACACATAGAAGAATCCCAATACCTCTACTAAACTCTACTCCAAAATGGGTAAGAAGTTGGCTGAATTGGTTAGTCAGTCTATGATCAACCATATCATATCGTGAAATGAACCTAGAAAATAATTTATTTATCCCAGGAAACAAGTACTAATATCGGAGATACTATTACATCTTCGCCACTCTAGGGTGTACCACCAAGTTGGAGTTATGGAACTCCATCAAAATCACCTCCCCTAATGCCATTGGCACTACTATGTGCACTTTGGAAAGGGTGATGTTCTCTCCACCTAAAAAAACCAATCAAGTGCATGTTCTAAGGATTATTGAGGACATTAGGCCTCACATCATGAATATTTGAGTTACACATCCGTTACTCAATGTCTGAGAGGAGGGGAAACAACCCATGATTGATGAAAAGTTTTCTCATCTCTATCCACAATGGATATTTGAAGTAAAGAAAACTGAATCGAAGCCCCATTTAGTTGTTGTGAACTGAGTCTTCTGCTGAGAGAATCCTCTACCACATTTCCTTTTCCAAGAGTATGGACTACCTTGATGTCATACTACTAGTGAAACTTTATCCGTCATCCCTATCTCAACTGTTGAAAATCCAATAGACACCTTTCCATCCATGTAATAGATACCCCTTTTAACTGATTAATGTTCCCATTGACCCTTTGGTAGTGGTTTCTCTTCATCCACGACCACATAGTTAATGTTCCTGTAATCCACACATAACCACTAACATTGGTTCTTACTAATCCCTTCCTCTGAAAGTCCCCCACATACACCACCTACTCATGAAGCTCTAAAAAATCCTTCTGATATACGGATGTTGATATTGGTGTTATCTTGAAGTGTAGAATGATATATACGTCCCCCTCCTTATAGGTAGGTAATCCTAGAAACATCTTTTGAAAGGGTGTTCCTACACTCCACCACTACTGTTGTGAAATGAAAACTCAAAACATCCACTTCCACAAGGGTAAGGCATGTTGACTCAACACTAATCATTTGCACCCTCCTATTCTTGAGTTCATCTCATGCTCCATGGGTTTCCCTTTTCTCTATCCAAGGAAAAAACCCATTTCAATTATGTGGATATACCACTTCCTATTTCCTAATACAGTCAATTTGAGCATTAACTGTGGATGACCAGTCCATACCCAAACTATCATCATAAGACATCGAAGCTTCCACTACGAGGTTCCAACTGATACTCTCATCTCAAGGGTTAGATAACACTGTCAGCATATGTGTGATTATAAAGTATCCTCTCATAGGTTTCTATATAAATAAGGATCATGTTAATTGATTTAACTGGAAAATCTTGAGGTTTAACTAGATTTGTGATAATAAGGCCATATTAGCACATATTTCTATTAATAAAACAGCTTCAAGAAGACACAAACCGTACCCCAAATCATTCTTGGATCCCTCGGGTCATACTCCTTGACTGAAGGTAGAAACACCCATCACCTATCCTCATACCCCTTGTGCCTTGTGTGGAACACATTGGGTGTTGTTTGTAACATGTCGAAATGTATTTTACCTCTTGCCAGTCTCCAATATCCTCTTCCAGGTCAACCACCCTGAAGATTCATCTATTTCTTTCACTTCCTTTGCCCCGGTTGACCATCCACCATTTCACTATTATCACGATGGGCTGGAAAATATCTATAGAAATGTCCACTACCTTAATTTGAAAAGAATTACCTCTTCATATTCTGACTGGACTCACCCTATGATCCTTGAGTTGTAGACCCGCTACCTTGGGACCTATTCTCGGAAAGTCTCACATATATAAGTATCTAAGACTGACATCATTTTCTTTCTTACCCACTACTGAAGTCCACTGGCACTATCTACTCAACCAAAGGAATTTCAACCACAAAAGTTTATCTCTATCACCCTTGCACGGTTGGGAATTCATAGAGGAATAACACTGGCTCGAATGTCCCTAAACACACCTTACTCGAAGGTCCATTCCCTGAAGCACTGGTTTTATCGTATTCATTTGGTACCTAAAAATGTCTGTATGCCTCGATTAATACTCAATTAGTGACATGTTGTCCTGTACAAGATTTGGGCGCAAATATCCCATATGATTTATGGAAATATCCCTTTCTCCGAGAAAGGTTCATAAGCTCTGTCCATGGAAAAGTCACCTCATCATAAGATCATTTAATCAAACCCCACCATCACCCTTCTGAGCCTTGTATAATTATAACTACCAGGATCACCATCTAAACTAATGCTGCCTTGGCTAGATGAAAACATGGTCACCTCCCCAATCCATCCCTTAGCTGCCAGTGAGTCATGCTAGCCTTTGAACCTGAGGGGTATCTATCTCATAAACTATTGTAAGGCACTAAGCCTACATGTTCCCACTACCGGTAGAAAAAGTAGTAACTTGTGACCAATAGGTAATGGTATCTCTTGGAAACCTTCCAATGGTACAATATCAGGCAATAGTCTCTGTACTGAAGCCTCATAATTCTGTGGACCATCCGCGTGGTCACATCCTAGAATCGTAGATGGATGTATGTGTGGTGAATTCATGAAAGATAATCATGATGAACCCTGATCATTTTATTATACCTGGTGAGATTACTTAAACTAAAAACTAATGGTAAAAACAATCAATGATGCATGAAAAAAGTGTTTTCATGTACCAAGTGAGAAAATAGAATTCATGGTACCGGTGTATTAATACGTCAGATGCCGCACCAACACTGGACCAGTGTCCTGAATGATAAACTCAAAAAACTTAAAATTGTTTCCCAAACCAAAATTATAGACTCTTAGTTCTTTTGGTAGAATATACCACCTCTGAAACCACTTTGTCATGATGCATCGCCTGGGGATTGTGCTGTGATAACCCCAAGCCCACCTTCTATATGACAAGGGCAGGTGAATAACACCCAAAACGAATATCCTGAAAAGTGGCATACCAACAACAAGTATGTCACCCAAGGAAGAAACCACAAAAGTAAAGATGAAAATAAATGGAATAAAGGGGGATAGAATATAAACCCAACATAAAAACGAAAAGTACATTAAAATGATGTATAGCCTATAGAGGTCATCTGCCAAGGATATTACCTAAATGGTAGGTGTATCCCACAATCAGATATCATTGAAGCATAATATGTATGTATATCAACATTCGATGACCACCTAGGCCTCCCTCTACAAATCACTGTCAAAACTATCCTTTCTCTGCACAAGACACAACATGTGGAGGTAAAACTCATTAAGGAGGAGAATAATAATAATCTGTAGGGACCCCAAAACATACTCAGGTCTAACATAAATAAACAATGGAAATCACAAAATAATGCCCAAATATTACAGTCACTAGAGTTACTTGGTATAGCACGACATAGGTATTACTTGATGTGTTGATAGCGAAACCAAAAGTTGCAAGAAATGAACATAAATCACTACAAAGGAACTCATACATGATGATTCATTTGGCTACCTAGGTATCCTAGATATATCATGTAGCTGAGTCATGAATCCTCACTCAGTATCTCAATCAAAATGCTTCGCTGATAGTTGAATCATGCAGCCTCACTCAGTAACTGAGTCACAAAGCCTTTATGGGTATTTGGGTCATAAACCCGTGCTGGGTAGCTGAGTTATGAAGCCTCACTAATAGCTGAGTCATGAAGCCTCACTGATAGTTGTGTCATAGAGCCTCGATGTGTATCTGAGTTACACAGCCTCAATTTTTTTCTAATTCATAGAGCCTCATTGGGTTGCAGAGTGCCACAGCCTCACTGATAGCTAAGTCACAGAGCCTCACTGGGTATGTTAGTCATGAAGCCTCATTGGATCAACTTCCATGAGTTTTTATTAGATGGATTTCCTAAGAACCGCCATGTCACATGTTCCGCAATACCGTAGATGACGCGTCAATTAGATGCACAGTTTGACAGATACGTCCCATTTTTTAATCAAAGGTCGGTTGTGTCCTGGCCCAGTCCAACTGGTTTAGACTGACCCAACAAACATTGAATGGGGTCCCGCATGACCTGATCTACTCAGTCTAACCCATTTGTACTCACTGGAACCATGTAGGGTTGGTCGAGGTTCATGTCTGCTCGGTAGCCTAGCGACCAGAATTCATCTGGCATGACCCACACTGGCGGTCTGGTCTCTTTTCCCAGCCAGGGCCTCCCCATGACACATAATTATCCTATTTCCCTTGTCCACTATAGCATACAAGCTCGAAAAATTTATCTGGGCCACTCAGGAGGGCCAACCCTGTGGGTAGGCTAGTTCGGAATTGTTGGTATGAATCAGCCTGGAACAACTTGGGCAATCCAGTTTGGTTTCACGTGGTCAATCAGCCCCCCCCCCCCCAAAATCAACATGAGGCACACATAGAGCATGCTAATCCACATATGCGGTACCACACTGGCTCCATGTGTAGAAATCCCCCACCACTGATGGGTCGTGACCGTCCTTCATCGCGACACATGTTGGGCATGCTGCCTTTGCCATCGTTACTGGTGAGGGCCAACCGCCATGTACCACAAGCGATGACGAGGGGAACTTCCACATGCCACCATCGTTGGTCTCCACGCCGGTGCTGTCATGCCGGATGCACCCTCTACTAGCCACCGGGATCGCTCAAGTGGCCGATCATAGATCCATGTATGCCCTCTTGCCTATCAGGTCACTGTCGTCACTGCCACAACCTTTGGGCCTCTGGTTTGCAGATTCATTCATTCGATCTAGAAGAACACAAATTCTCTCTTCAGAAGGATCAGATCCTTGTCAGTGTCAGCTTGATACCTCCACATTAGAATTTTATGACAATTATCAATGAGTTTTTCAGAATTATAACATAGATTTCAAATCCTGTGACTCCCTACAATATCATATCTTTATCTGAAAGAACGAATGAATCATGGGTCAACCTGTTCGTGTGTTGATCTGCATTCATCATTTGAAAATAAGAACAAGAAGAAGAAATAAAGAAGAATGTACATAACCCAAACATTGGTTGGATCATTTGTTGTTGAAGAACGGTGTAGCTATGTTCATCTTTCTGTAATCCTCTATTAACAATTTTTGGTCAGTCGTTGTTAGTGATGATCTGTTTGAATGTGGGTTGGGGTTTATTGTCGTCACAGAATAGAAATTCAGATCAAAACAAGGATTTTTCCAACAACCCCGCATTGTCTTCTTGGCCATTAAAGGATGAAACATGAATTATAAATTCTATTATAAAGTCATTATGCTACCTCATTTAATGAAACATCGTATTAATTTTAACTTTGTGTGAAATCTATTGAGCTGCAACAATTTAAAAAAATAAGAAAAATAAAAGAAAACAAGTTTATATTATTTTAAAATTTTACATTAAAAAGTCTAAAAAATAGCATTTCCCCCCGACCCATGTCGGTTGAGGATTAGTCCATTCCAGGTGAATCCCTCCATTTTGAGTTCGATGGTTCCCTCATATTTTTAATCCTAGCTCCGGTTTAAAAGATAGAAAAACCCACTCACATATTTTTCTAAATGGAGATTACAAATAGTTCAAAAATTATCTTCCTCCCTCGACACACACAAGTTGAGGTTTATCTCCACCTAATGGGATCACACCCTCAAAAGTCCAACAATACACTCCTATTTCCAATACAAGTTACTATTTATGATTTTTAAGGATTTCAAAATAAAATAATTGTTAATTGATTATTTTATTTACAGCCAAAAACTAACGTACACTATTGGCCTATATCGGACAATGTTAGGATCCTCCTAAAGAGAGAATTCCCTCATGATCTCATCAGTGGTATGATATTTTAAATCCAATCACCTTTCATGATTTATAAGAGTATAAAAAACAAAATAATTTAATTTTATGGACTCCTTATGTTTTTAATGATCATAAATCTTGTAAATCCTGTTAAATGTATCTCAAATCAGGTGCATAGATGGTTTGTTTATTTATGTTCTACATAAACTTCCATTAAATCATGTTTGATTATTCTATACTATATTTTAATTTGTTCAATAATTATTTCTTATAAGAATGATGAAGTCTAATTCATTATATGAATATTATGACAAAATATTGTTTAGAGATATTTGGCTAGGTTTGAGAACCTATGATTCTTCCACCGGTTCTAGATTTCTTTAAAAGGACCCAGAAATAATGACCAAGACACTTTAACTCAGACATTGTGGCCCGAATACTGATACCCAAACACCATAACCATTTTCAGATCTCACGAAGTCTTTGACATCGGTTCCTTGCTACCATTATTAAGACACCATTTGAAATTTGAAAAAGCACCATAAACCATGATTCTAACACTGCATATGTGCTACCAGTTCCTGATCACAATACAACTATGATATCATGAAAATTTCACTACTCAATGGTAAAGAAGAAGACATTGATTCATGGTGACACCATTTCCAAGTGACACCATTTCTACAATGAATGATACACCTTTCTTTAATCTATTTTTTATTTAAAATTTAAAATTTAATGGTCATATTTGTGTCATTTAAATGCTGTAAATAAAATAATATTTCTTTTTAGACATGTAACATGAATGAGTGAGGTATGAGGTTCAGAATACATGCATAATGTCAACTAAAAAACATGCACTTAGAAAAAAATGAATAGCGTGGTATTGGAAAAGAGCAGAAGAGAAGACGTGAAATAATTTTGAAGAGTAAATAGATACATGAATAAAGAAGAAAATAAGAACACATGATGTACCCTTGATTCCAAAGGCTGGACTACAATAGATCAGAACCAAGAACATCTTCATAATACGACCTTCAAGAAGAACACAAGCTAGATGGCCTGCACCATCAAACTAACAGACTTGCAATACTATGTTTTTTACAAGAGGACTTGATACTTTCATCTACCACATCCTACAAGTCCAGATGAACATTAAATAACACTCAAAGCACTTAAAACCATATATCACCATTATTTCTCTATTTTGTATAGTTTTTATCTTTCACGAAATTTCTGTATGTTAGTATTAAAAACTACACCATATCCTGTACTAAATTGAAGGATACAAAATATACTTCCACTCATATATTTTTACATATTTTTACCCCCACAGATACGTGCGGTAGAGGTCCTTGTGTGACCTGTTAGTTTATACACATGAAGAAATATGGAAGAGGTCATTTTAACTTTACAGATATGTCCAATATTGTTTATCCCGTTCCAGGGTGTGTGTCAAGTTTATTAATATAAGCTTCTTGGTGGTAGGTGATCATTAATTGGATTGGATTTGGTCTCAGCGTGAGGTTGAACTAATTACTTTATCAGCTATTTCTTTTAATTTAGTTGTTATCTGCTTAACTGTATAATTCAGAAAATAGTAGATTTTACTTTGATAGTTAGTCTTGGATATAAGTTATAATTGTTTTTCCATATTACAACAACTTCAAAAGTAGTATCAATAATTCATATTAGTATTAATGGGATTAAATCTATCTTCAAAGAGGTTATTTGAATAGTAAAGCTTTTATAATCATATTACCCTAATTAAATGGTATGTAATAATTTTTATTTTATAACCATCTATGAAAACTTTTTAACAAAAATTTTAACTCATAATCAATAAACCCCCCCCTTCTTCAGTACACTACTCCGACCATTGTTTGGTATCAAAGGAGTTTATTCCTATTAAGAATTTTTTTAATATATTAAACAATGATTTTAGTTGTATTTAATGATCTATAAATTTATTTTAATTTTAATTTCTATATCATTAAAGGTATTTTTCATATTATGAATAATATACTAGAAGTTGATGAAATAATTAGACCGGCATTCATTAATTGATCTAATTATGCCCAATGGAAAATTAAAATGAAAATGCATTTGGAAATTATGGGATTTGAAATTTGGTCTTCAATTATAGATGAGTATAAGATTCCTGCTACAAATAGAATTACCTGGGATGAAAAAACCATTACTACTTACCAAAATAATTTCAATTCCATGAATGATTTATATTTCTCTTCAGAAGAAGAGGAATTTAATAGAATTTATTCATGTAAATCCACCCATGAAACTTGTGATACTTTTATCTATTTCACATGACAGAACTTAAAGTGCGAATGAATTGAGACTCAATTCATATACCATTAAATATGATAACAATAAAATGAATCCTGATGAGCCTATTTATGACATGTATTTTTGGTTCAATGAAATTGTGAACACAATGATTTCTCTTGGAAGAGAAGTCACTACCAAAAAACAAATTATGAAGATTATCATATGCCTACCTGATAGATGGAGAGAAACCTCTATATCTATTAGGGAGTCATGCGACATCAACAAATTTCCTATAAATGAACTCATTGGGAATCTAATTATGCAAGAAGAAGAGATGACATCCAACAAAGAAGATGAGGATAAAACCAACAGAAAAGATGTGTCATTCAATACCACCACCTCTAAACATAATGAAAAGGAGAAAACACATGGCTCTGTAAAAAGTTCCAACATTGAACAATCATCACCTAAAAATGATGAATATATGGCTCAATTAGCAATAAGGATTAACAATTTTTTCAAAAGAATTAAATTTTTCAGAAATTCAAAAGTAAATGGAAGACACGATCAAAACGAAAGTTGGAAGAAATATTGGAAAATAAATGAAAATTCTGATGAGATAATATATGATGAATATAAGAGAAAGGGACATGTAAAAGCTGATGTCCCAAACTCATGTTTAAAAAGAAATATGATCATAATGATTAGATGCATAGAAATGAATTGAATGAAACATCGAGTAATTTTCAATACATTTAAAGTGAATGAGATTATTCAGTTGATGAACAGGCTAACAAGTCCAATATGTGTTTTATAAAAAACAGATATTAGGTAACCTTGGAATCTCCTATACAAAATTCTTTTATTCGTGAGATGAATGTGATTATGAAAACATGACTAAAAAAGAAATTTTTTAGTATTGAAATAGTATTGAATAGACATGTAATGATATAAAAGATAAATACATGTATTTAAAGGAACATTATGCTCTTATGTCAACTGTAAAATCTAAAATTATCGTAGAAAGGGAAGAAATGGTAAATTAATTAGAGAAAATAACGATCTAAATATATCTAATGATAAATTGAAAAGAAATATTGAAATGTTCTCTAATGGAAAAGATACAATGTTTAAAAAATCTTGGTAAATATATTAACCCTAAATACAGTACTGGTATTGGCTATCAAACAATTAAATTTAATTTTCAGAAAACTAATTTTGTTTCAAAATCTATAACTTGCAACATTACTTCTAGTTATCGAAAACATTCTACTAGTTCGAATCATGATACAGTCTCTACTGTTTCAAGATTATCAGGACCAAATAAAGTTGATTTATATAATAATTTAGATAATTCTTAAAGGAAACCTATGGGAAATACGTGGGTTATAAAAACAATAGTTAGTATCATTTTTGGACCCAAACAAATATGGGAACCAAAGTCTATTTTTATTTGACTATTTTTAGGAAAATTGTTTTAAGAGATCCTATAATGGATTATAATACATGGATAGTGGATGTTCAAGACACATGACAAGATGATATTCTTGCTTCAATAACATAATAAAAATTGAGGGTGGAAATGTCACTTTTGGTGACAATGCCAATGGAAAATCATTGGCATTAGACAAATCAGTAACTCTAACTCAGTCTTAATTTCCAAAGTTCATTTTGTTGATGGACTGAAATAAAATCTTTTTAGTGTTTCACAATTATGTGATGATGTATTTCATGATAAATTTAAATATGATGCTTGAAATGTTACTAATTCTAAAAATGAAATAGTATTTTCTGCATTAAGATGTAAAAATGTATACTCTGTTAACATAGATTCTTTAGTTTGTAAAAATGATTATTGTTTAAGTGTATTTCACATAGATTTGTTTATTTAGAATAAAATATTATGACATTTCAATATTCACTCCCTTTTAATGCTTACTAGAAAAATAATAGTCAAATATATACCCAAACATGAGTTTCCAAATGAAAAACTTTGTAATCCTTGTCAAAAGAGAAATCCACACAAAATTAACTTCAAACCAAAGAAAGAAGTGTCAACTTTTCAACATCAGGAGTTGGTTCATATGAATTTGTTTTTACCATCTAATGTTTCTAGTTTTAATGGGAAGCACTATCTTTATGTTCTTGTAGATGAATTTTCTAGATATTCATGGAATTTATTTTGTCTCACAAATGTGAAGACTACTCTCATTTTACAAAATATTCTAAAATTACAGAAATCCTTAGTGGAAATAGAATTAACTCATTAATAAGTGATCATGGCCATGAGTTTAAAAATCATGAGTTTGAATCCTTTTGATCAAAAAAGGATATAGTCTTAATTTCTCTACCCCTAGAACACCTCAAAAATGGATGTGTATAAAGATGAAACATGACCTTGCAAGAAATTTCTAGAACCATGCAAAGTGAATATGATATACCTATTTATTTTTGGGCTAAAACTGAAAGTAAAACAATATATTTTGTTAATAAAGTGTTTATTATAAATATTATTAAAATAAATACAAATTATTTATGGAACAATAGAAATCCAAAATTAATATTCTCTAATGTCTTTGGTTGAAATGTCTATATCCTTAATACTAATGTTAATATTTAAATGTTTGCATCTAAGAGTAATGATGTAATTTTTCTAGGATATTTATAATCATCTAAATCATATAGAGTGTTTAACAAAAGAACAAATTTTTTGGAGGAATCTATTCATGACATGTTTGATGAGACAGATCCACATGAGCTTGAGACATCTCTAGAGAACCTGTAGGATGATATGATAAATCAGGACATCAATACTAAATCCTCTAACTATCCTGTAAAAGAATCCTTAAAAACATCCAGTTTTGGAAATTCTCCAAATTCAAGTCATAATGAACACGAACCAATTAAAGAACCTGAAATCATAAACCCCTCTTTTTCTAGAGAAGTTAGAACCCTCAAAAACCATACATTAGATGTTGTTTTAGGATATTTAGATAATGGAACTAAATCTAGATATTCTCTTCGAAATCAGGATGAACATCATGTATTATTGTCACAACATGAACCTAAAAGCATTAATGATTCTATTGATGATTAATTTTTGCTGGTTGCTATAAAAGATGAAATTAATCAGTTTGAAAGGAACCATGTTTGGAAACTTGTTCACAGACCCAAGTACATATTTACCATAGGCACAATGCAGGTTTCTAGAAATAAGGTAGATGAATTAGATAATATAGTTATAAATAATGATAGATTTCTTGCACAAGTCTATAGTCAAGAAGAAGTAATTCCCTACGAGGATACATTTCACTTGTTGCTAGACATGATGACATTATAATCCTACTTTCTTTTGATTCCCATTGGAATTTCAAACTATATCAAATGGATGTCAATTGTTCATTTCTAAATTGGTATATAGATGAGGATGTTTTTGTTAAACAACCCCCTGTTTTCACAAATCCTCACTTTCCAAATCATGTTTCCAAATTATCAAAAGATTTATTTGGTTTAAAGAAAACTCTAAGAGATTGGTATGTTAAATTAAGTTCCTTTAATATTTATACACGTTTTAAAAAAGTTATAGTTGATCCTACTCTTTTTATAAAATTAATTTCCAATGATTTTTTAGTAGTTTAAATTTATTTAGATGATATTATTTTTGGATCTTCAAAAATTCATTATTTTTTTAATTTTCTATAGTTTTTAAAAATGAATATGAATGGTGTTTAATGGGTGAACTATGATTATTTCTTGGATATAAAATCATTCAAAATTAATATGGTAATATTTTAAATAAAAGAAATTTTACTAATTTTTTTTTTAAATGTTTTGGCTTGGATAACACTAAAAGTAGTGATACTCTAGTAATTACTACTTGTAAGTTGAATCATGATGAAGATTAAAAATCCGTTGATCAAACCACTTATAGAGTAATGGTTGGAATTTTACTCTACATAACAATTAGATGACCTGATATTATGTTTAGTGTCTGTATTTGTACTCATTTTCAATAAAACCCTAAGGAATATCATTTAAATTCCATTAAATATATTTTCAAATACCTCAAACATACACCATATTTAGGAATATTCTATCCTGGAGGACAATCATTTGTGTTATTTACTAATTGTGATGTTGATTTAGGAGGTTGTAAGTTAGATAGAAAAAAACTTCTTGAACATGTCACCTTTTAAGCAAGTCTCTACTATCATTGTGTAGTAAGGAGAAAAACTCTGTTCCATTATCTATTATAGGGGCATAATACATAGTTATAGGTAGTTTTTGTGCCCGAATTTTGTAGATGAAACACACGTTTCTAGATTATGGATATCAATTCAGGCATGTACCCATATATTGTGACAATACAAGTTCAATTAACATTTAAAATAATCATTTCTCACACTCCAAGAAAAAACATATTATTGTAAGACATACATTTTTGAGAAACAATTATCATAAAGGATATATCACTTTGGAAGTAATTAGAACAAAATATTATCTTGTTGAAATATTCACTAAAACATTAAATATGGAAAAATATATGTTACATCTTACATGAATTAAGAATTATAAATATCATGATAAAAATTCACTATTTCAAAATTTTCTGTCTCACAGCTTTCTGTTTCACAATTTACCATTTCATGATTTACGGGTTCTTTAGTAATTATCTTAAGATAACTGTATAACTCTCATAGTTCTATAGGTTACTATATTTAATTTCCTACATTATGTTTACAGTTTTACATTTACTGTCTCCTAGTTATCATATGGAACTTACTGTCTCAAATAATACGGTCGCACTATGTTGAGACACACTATAATGATGACACTGTGAAAACCTATTCTAGTCTCACCAGGACAAATTGTTTTGGTCACACCATAATGAAACATTTTCATTATATTTTTATTTTATTACCTATATCTATGTTTTGATTATTTTATTATATTCATCTCGCATTTTTTAATTTCCGATGCTTGAAATACCTAAATGACAAAAAACCTAATTTCATTCACTATTTTATTCTTTCGACATCTCTTATCTCAAAATCGAATTCTTTATCTCTCAAACCGTAAGATCTCTTACATCCCTTCATCTCTCTCTCTCTCTCTCATACCACTCATTGAATTCCCAAAATTAGGTTCCCATCTTTATCAACCCCTAATAAGAGAATATATAAGAATAAAGTGAAAAGATTGTCTAAGGTAGCACTTGAATGACCGCTGAACCCAATTCTTTTTTATAGAATAGTGTTACCAGAAAAATAAATCCATCCTATGTGGTTACTAATATGTAATTATTTTGTTTGGAACAAAATAAAAGAGTAGTAATATATATATTGGTTCAAAAAATTGAAAAGGATGATTTATCCATATCTCATTGCTCAGTTAAATCAGTCTGTTCAGTTTTCTTTTAATGTTGAAGACGATTTTTTTGAGGAGCTGGATTAATCTCCAAAGATGCATGTTTTCCTCAGGGTTATGGGGTGCTTTCCATGCAATAACCCTTTATGGAAGTATGGAACACTATTAGAGGGGTCCTCATCCTCTTAGTGACATTTTAGTTTTAGAAAAGGCCTTGGGAAGCTTGACTGGAAATAAAATGAAAAGAATATATTTTTCTAATGAATTACATGGTGAAACCATATTGATGCTTATTTTTACTCAGAATCCGATAAGTCTAAGAAAAGGATATTTTTCTACCCTCAAATATCAATATGTATTTTTGATACATATTATTAAGAATAGACTTGAGATTAACCTATGGAAGTATATTATACATTATATGTGTGAGTTGATTAAGATAACATCAATGTCTACCACTTTGTTCAAATCAAGGTAAATCTTTACTATGAAGTATGCTAAATGAATGGTTGGACCAAATGAAGAAGTCATCCATTACTATGAATTCTATATCTCATGGTTACAATCAAAAGAGTTAAATGTAGTTGGCATCTATGGAAATAGGATTGGGTGGAGGATAATGATAGGTTATATGAAAATTTTATTCTGGTAGAGAATCCTTCAAGACCTAAGAACATATTTGATCATGGTTTAGAACTATATGAAATCTTGTACTATCTTGTATAAGAGGAAGAATAGGTAGTTGTGAAACATATTAAAGAAACTGTATTGGATAATGAAGAAAGTGGACCTGTTCCACAAAATATTGGTCAAAAGGAAACACATGTTACTGAAAGAATTATTGATCTGGAAGAAGAAACATCTTTTAGAAAATAAAATGTTGCTAATGTAAGTGAAAATGATGTTTTGAGGAGCATCTAGAAGAAGAAAATTCTCTTGAGTAAGAAGATACAGATGAAAAACATTTAGAGGAATAAGATAATACTGATGTTATCCTATATGATGAGGACAGAATGGAACAATCATTCTAGTCAGATAGAAATGAAATGGGTGAGAGTATTAGTGATGATATTTTAGAACCAGATGAATGAACTGAGTCTCTTAGTCCTATGAGAGACGCACCTGTTAAGGCGGAGAATCACCCTTGTCTAGAAAGAGTTGTTGTTCTTAAGCCAATTTATCAACGAACTTTGGATACCAGGTATAAGTTCCCTATATACATTGATGTGGATGATACAAATGAAGAATTGGTTAAAGGCATTGGCTTGTCTACTATGATTCAATTGAAATTAGTCTCTGTTCTAGAGGTAATTTCTTCCACGGAACCTAATAATATCTTAGCTATGGTTCCTAAAGCTTCTCTAGAACCACATACTTTCATGAGAAAGAGTTATTTTAACGCCTTTGGAGTTACTTCATTGGATAGGGATGAAAATCTCATGAACACCCATCCTTATCTTATAAAAAATCTAAGTGAAATATATTTTTCCTTGCTATTAGAGAAGATAATATAAGATATTCAACAAAGAATGATTCATGGAATATAAGAGGTTAGAATTGGGAACAACCAATTGAGTGATGAGTTGAAGTATCTACGTGCTAGGGTTAAAGATATGAAAAATGTGTTGCAATCAAGACAATCTCAAGTTGCTCATTTTATTGAGGATGTTAGTAGTAAGATTCCACAATAAATTTCCTCTATGATTCAACCAAACTAGACTTAAATATTGGAAAAAGTGGATGTGAGAAACATCCGAATAGTCCATGAGATGAGAAGGATTGTTGTTGGTCTTAAAAAACTAACAGATGAGTAATCGGGATTACAACAAATGTTTCTTAATCAGCTCAAGTCCCATATTTTAGTTGTTACAGATTCTAATGGCTATGGACATTCATCTCAACCCATTGATGGTGATCTGTTAAGAAATGTGGTGAAGGAGGAACTTCATTCAGTGTTTTTTGGAGTTTACAAAGAGTGTCTATCTACAGTTTTCATGAATAATGGAAGTGTACACAATTTGGTGAGGATTCATTCAAATATTGGAAATTATGATCAGGAAGAAATTACTAAAAAAGTGGATGTCTAATTTAATAGTATCTTCTCTAATTATGATATGACAAATCATTTCAAATATCTTTTAGAGTATTTAAAAATTCCCCCTAATACTCAACATTAAAGACTCATGTTCAAAAGATGAATGATTTCACTCCTTTTTTGGACATGTTCATTGAGAACAATGATGATTTTGAGAAGGTAATGTAGTATGGTGGTAATGTTATTACTAAATTCATTCTGTTGTTGAAGACTTATTCTTATGTGCATAGAACTTCAATTTTGGATCCTATAGCTTTAACCTTGTAGCCTGGTTTCCATTCTCCCTTATCCACTATCTTTGCCTCAACCTCTATGTCTATATCTTTGGATATAAGCCATATCAGTCATGTTATCCTTGTAAAAAAATGTCCTTTGTCTTCCACCAAAACCACTTTGATACCTTCTATTTTTAAAGGACTTACTCTTCCTTCTCTGATAGTTGGTTCACTCCCTTCTTCTACTTCTACTCATGTGGCTCCTTCTAATGATACTACTAAGGAAAAAAAGAATACAACAAGTGCTGATGAAAAGTGAAAACTATATATTTATAGGGATTTTTTGTATTTTTGTTTCCTACTACTTTTAATAACACATCTTTTACCCTCTAATGCAATGTGAACTATTTTTGTATATTCTCTTCTTTACCTTCATTCATTTTTTCTCCTGTACTCTTTTTGATAATCCCAAAATAGGGAGAACATCACACTGAGTCCCTAAGGGAGAGAAAGAACACTAATCATGTATATCTAATTCATGTGATTTTTTATCATAAAAAAGGTAGAGATTGTTGGAATCCATATGTTTTAATCACGACTTAATGATCGCAAAACTTGTAAATCTTGTTTAATCTATCTCAAATAATGTGCATAAACGGTTGGTTTCTTTATGCTTGAAATAAAATTCCACTTCATCCTCTTTGATTACAACAAACTATATTTACCATTTTGCTATAATAATTTCTTATATGAATTATTATGTTTAATTCATTCTATGAATATTAATGATTTAAAATGTTTATAGATATTTGTCTATATCTAAGTAACCATGAGTCTGCCACCAATTCTGATTTCTATAAGAGGACCCAGACACCGTGACCTAGACACCATAACTAGTTTTAGATATCATGACGTCTGTGACACCAGTTCATTTCTACTATAAGTAAAATATTGTTCGATGTTTGGAAAAGAACCAGACAGAGTGATTCTAACACTTCGTCTATGATACCAGTTCCTGATCTCAATACAAATATGACATCCTGACTGTCTCATCGCTCAATGACAAAGAATTAGATACCATTTTTTAGTGACACCGTTTCCAAGTGACACTGTTTCTACAGAGACGATGACATCATCCATTAAGTTGTTTTGTCATTTTCAATTTAAATTTTTATGGTCATATTTGAGTCATTTAAATGCACTGATATAATTAATATTTCTTTATAGACATGTCACCAAGAAGTATGTGGTATTAGGTGTATAATACATGCATATTATCATCTCTAACACATACATTGGGTAATAAAAAGGAAAGAGTGGGACAAGAAAAAATAAGAAGAGTAGACGTGCGGGAATTTTGAGAAATAAATTGATAGATGCAACAAGAACCAATTAAAGAAAACACGAAGAACTCTAAATTACAATGTATAGACAACCATATTTCATAGCTAAAAACATATTCCCCCTATAACTTTCAGGAATAACATGATCTAGACAGTCAAAACCTTTGAATTGGGGGACTTTTGATACTCTTTTTCACAAGAGGACTCGATATTTTCTTCTCCATTATTCTTTATGTCTAGAGTTGCATATATTAATTCTCAAATCAACTTTATCTTTATCTCATAATCATTGCAATGTTGTGTAATATTTTTAGTATTTGAGAAATTTTTAATATATATATTAAAACATGCACTATGTCTTTTACAAATCTAAATGTTACATGATAAACATCCTATCAAATAATTTTACATATTTTTACTCCCACAGATAATAGTGGAGGAGTTCCTTGTGTGACCTGGTAGTTTATACCCATGAAGAATAGTGGAATAGGTCATGTGACCTGGATAGTCATGTGGATAGTTTTTTACCTCGATATAGGGTGTGAATCGAGTTTAGTAATATAAACTACATGGTGGAAGGTGATCACCAAGTGGAGTGCATTATGTCTCATCTTGATACTGAACAACTTGTTTTATCTACATTGTATTTTAATTTATTTGTTCTCTAATTTATTTTATATTTTAGAAAACACTAGATTTTACTTTGATATTTAGTCTTGGATAGAAGTTATAATTGTTTTTCCTTAATAGAATAGCATAAAAAGTAGTATCAGTAAATCATATTTATATTACTGAGGAATAATCAATCTTCAGAGAGGTTATTTGAAAAGTAAAACTTTTATAACTGTATTACCTTGATTAACGAGCTTGTATCCATTTCTGGAGAACCATTCTAATAAAAAAAATTAACAGAAATTTTAATAGATGCTAAATTCACCCCCCCCCCCCCACTTGAGTATTATACTCCGTTCAAAATTATTTAATTATTTTATTTACAGTTATTCCATTTTCGAGTTTTCTCACCGGAGGCATGCACTGACTAAACATACATTATGCCTTGGGTAACATTATATACATGATACAATGATGCCCTCATATTTCTGATATGGGAACTTGTTTAATAGTTATTCCATATTTTTGGAAAACCACTTATGTGTGTTTTTTAAAGCATAACATTTTTTGGCGGATCATTCTAGGAACCCTAGGCCACAGAATCAGTGTCCGTCTCAGAGCCTTGTTTTGAAATAATTTTATATAATAAAAAAATACATGGAATATC
Source organism: Viscum album (assembly GCA_963277665.1). NCBI lineage: Eukaryota > Viridiplantae > Streptophyta > Magnoliopsida > Santalales > Viscaceae > Viscum > Viscum album. The sequence continues at coordinate 1,737,507,540 of OY728133.1, forward strand.
CATGACATTATAATAAATAGGTTATCAATATAATATTTAGTCACCATGTTAAAGGATAAAGTGAGGTAAATGTTTTAAATAAAGTGGTAATGTCACAAAATATCACATAAAAATCACTTATAATTGGGTGAATAGGGGTTTTAATTACCTAAAATTTTCATAACCCTAGTAGTTATTAAATATATATCCACATTCATTTCATTTTACATTACTTTTTATATTAAAATTAAACTTTTATAAGAATCCCACCACACACTCTTATAATAGAACCCATTCACCACCTCACTTATACTCAAACCTTAATTTTCTTAGCTCAATAATGCACTATCAAAATTGTTTCCCAACTCTCTTTCCAAAACCATATAGCTTCTATTCTTAAAAATATACTATAACTAATATTTTTAATCATATTAGAAAATTATTCATCCCATAGAGTAAGGTAATAGATCGAAATCCCTTTTTCATTTATATTTAATTAAATTTTAGACATTAAATATCACAAGTGTACTATACCCATCCTAATATAATAAAACCATTATCAATATTATACTTAAATTTTATTTTGTCAATGGAATAATCATTATATACATTCTTCTAATTGATTTTAAAAATGATAATTATACCCATATTTTGGTTGCTTCACCACCAACATGGATGATGTATATCATTTATTATCATCACTTTACATGAATGGTTATAAATATTCATTCCATAAATAAATATACTACTTGTGAAAGGATTATGATTTTGTAATTATAAATTAACCAGTATTTTAATGATATTAACACTAAATGATCACAGTAATTTTTACCACCCAATGTTAGAATACTAAGAAACTTTTCCAAATCTTAATATATTTACTCAATTAATTGATATTATTAACTTCTATAATAATGTGGCAATATAAAATCAATTACCTTATATCATTTGAGATTATATAACTATTTTATAACACCCTTGATCATGTTCAATATATGAATTTTTTTTTAGAAATTGGTCAAACAACCCCTTATGGCCGATGAGAGAACAAACATTACTATACATGAATGCTATATAATAATAAATAGTCCATAAAAATTTAAATATATTTGAAAATTTTTATTATAAAATTATTTTAAAAACATAATATGAATAATCATGATTTTTAGACATTTTCCAATTGATTCAAGACATGATGTAAGTCTTCTTTTTCATAATTTTAACTTATTAAGGAATTCTTATTATTATGCACCAATTTAATTTTATATAGTTTAAATAAAACACCATTAAATTCATATATATGAAATAATATTTTATTATAGGTATATCAACATTAATTTATGATCTCTCGTTTAGTTTTCCTTTAATTAATACAATACTTATGTCGCAAATATTTTTTTTAACAAAATTTACTTTTATTGACATATAACAATTATTCATGGACCACATAATTCTATATTGTTGGTTTTAAACCAATGATTTTTTAATTATTATTTTACACTATATTATGGGTATTTTCAATTATTTCTCAAAATATACTTATAATGTATTCTTACTTAAAAAATTGGGATTTTTATAAAGGGTTACTTATCTATAATTTTATTATTTGAGGAATGTTTTGTATTATTCTATGATTTTCATTTACAAAGTGTAAATATCACCTCTAGGAAATATTAAACCATAATTATTTATCTATTAATTAATGATATTTACATTTCCATTTCATTTTATCTCTTTAAATGTTTTTTCTTTCAAAACATACCAAAGTCATAATGATTTCATTGACACGATTTACTTTTCATTAAGTCATAAACTTTTATACGAGACTATAAAGATAAAGAATTTATTTTATTCAATGATTTATATATCCAATGATGTAGTTTCTCTTTCTATCTTATTAGATTAAATTTATACATCAAAACTATAATCTTAAATGGATTTTATTCCCATAAAAATAACTTTATTTTAAGAAAAATTCTAATCCTTCAAAAATGAATTTTTTCTTCCATGCCCATATTCAATATATTATTTCACGAATTTTCATTAATATAAAATAATTATTTTTGGATGTTTTTTTTAACTATATTATAGTTTGTTTTTAAAGTATTACAGAAACTATGATTAATGTTTCCTAATCATGATATTTTTTAAATTTTATTTAAAATGTGTTCAACGAATATTTTTTAATATTTTTTCTTGAATTACTTTTACAAATTTTACTTCCATTTTTCATAATGAATCATCAAGTCCATGTTTTTTGTTTTCACTATGTAATTTTTACTCCTTCTTTTTGAATTATCATTTTAAAATAATGGTTAAAGTTTAAATGCATAAATAATGGGATTTAATTAAACTTATGTACATTTTTATCCTCCACATCACATTTCTCATATTTATTTTCATTTCCTTTAGGGATTTAATATTTGTAATTATATTAAAATTATGTTTCTCAATTTTCACTTCTCTCCCCTAGAAATGAATTTTTATATGATATACATGTTTATATTTATAACCATGTCACCAAAGAATGACGAAAATTCCTTTTATAATTTTTCTTTTTTTTTCCAACCAAACACTAAGAGATATATCTCTTATTGTGTTAGTCATGTTTTTCCCTCTAAATTATATTATGTAATTTTTGTTTAGGATATTTCACTTTGTGAATCAAATAATCCAATTCTAGATCTCTAATTATGTGATATAATTTGAATGTGTCAAGTAACCCATATACTTATAAAAAATTCTTAATCCCTATAAACATCGAATAATGTTTCTTACGAATTACTAGGGATAACCCTTAATAATACAATCATTAAGATCCCATAATTTTTTGAGGTACAAATATTTTTATTTAAATTCGAATTGTTGATTTTAACCTAATTTGAATGTCTAATAAGGTCATGAGAGTTTTTTGGGGAATCTGGGGATTTTTTGACCTCTAAGGCTCATTTTTTGGGATATTAAACTAGGCCACTTAGTTAATAAAAATCATGAAACCCAGGATGCATGGTTGGAGTAAACCATGTATTTAATTTTTCAATATTGAAAGGGGTGATCTGCTTTGCCTTCTGATAATTGTAGATTCATACAACTTTGTGTTGAAACCATTAAATTTTTGAAGAGGAAAAATGCATTGTTGGTATATGGTTTGTCTAACCTTGTGCCTAAACTTTGAATGGGTGGTTCTTAGATAGAGAAGGGTGTATGGTTGGCTGATAGTTTGGCTAATTGTGAGACCATGTATTTAGAGGGGAATTTGTTATTTTTACCTTAAATAAATAAAAACTAAACCCCCTATTTTATATTTTCATTCTCCAGTTGGTCCTTATCACATTTTAGGATTTCTTAATACCTACTGCTGGGATTTGGTTTTGATTCTCCAAATGCCATCTGATTTGAGAACCCATCATCTTATGAGACCTTTATTTGTAAGTTCATCATTTTTATTTTAGTCATTTTTCATTTTTCATTTTATCAATGAAGTTATTTAAGTAAATAATAATATTTTCTATATTTAGTATGTTAATCAGTTTTGCCTTTTTTCTTCTAATCTATATCGAATTAGATGTCAATAATATATAATTTTTGTAGCATGGACCAATGAAAGGTGGTATAAACATTTATATTAATGTTTTTTGATATATAAGTTATATTATCATTGTGTTGCTGCAATACTATCTGTTTCTTACACAAAAATTAATTGAATGCTTCAATTGCACTTTAAACTGGTAAATATAACATAGACTGGTCTTATTATAGACATAGTTTGTAGTTTCCTAATCTATGTTATCTCATAACTTGATTAATGATCCATTTGGTACTCAGACATAATTCATGGATTTTGGTAGGGACTAGGGAATGTTCCAACTATTAAATTACTTATTTGATCATAATTTAGGAGCAGGAGAGTACAAGACCAAGCTATGATCGTGTTTCTAGTTGGGGAAATTTCCTTTTGTTATTTTTGGTTTCTTGATATATGTATTTTTACGGTTTCCTATATCCATGTATATTTCTCAATTTTGTATGGATACATGACAAGACCATCATATTGTACATGATACTACTTTCGGATTATTTACTATTATATTATTATGGTTTTTTATCTTCTATCAATGATTAATATTTTTGATCCACTTATGATCAATATGTTCACACTACTCCGTTACACTCCGACATGAGGGCGTAGTCTCTCCATAGTTACACTCTATTCCCTTGATACAAGTCAAAAACCTCTATAAATAAGGGTGGTATGCTTGAGGACGTGTGACCCACCATCTCAGTACACCATTTACTGGAACCCAGGTGGAGATGTTATAATTTTGTATTGAAGTTATTTATTTTTTGTATTTCACTACTACAAATTTATGCTATGGCCATGGTTTTTCAAATTGTGGAACTTATTGGAATTGAAATAGGGTCATAGCTATAATCATGTTTAGAAAATGTGGTTATATTCTTATCACCACAATTATTAACTATGGAAATAGATATTTCCCCTATCAGATTATAGCCACAGTTTGAAATTTTGGCTATAGATTACAAAAAATGGAAATAAATTCTACAAACACAGTACTCCACCCAAAATTGAATCCACAATAAAAGGATTCTAGAGGTATATTACTATGAAATACTAGGAGGTTTCATGTGATATAAATAGTATACAAATGATTGTGGAGATCAAAGAATAGGTTTTGACATTGGTGTATAAGTACCCATATAAGTTATGACATTGGTTTTGATCTGTTTGAATTTTAGTCATGGAATTCACATTTAGTGTTGGGTATGGACATTAGTGTCAGTGTTTGGACGATTTAAGAATTTCATTGAATATTTGAGGCATCATGATCTAAAATTTTAATGGTATGTTAGGGGTGGAATCCCATCATATAATATTGATTAGTTTGATGAGTTTTGGATGTTTTTCTCATATTAAATTTAATGTTTTGGATTAGAAAATGCATCTGGCATGTGGTTTTGGATACAACAAACGTTGTTCAACATTGGATAGGTATTTTCTAGAGATAGCCAGAAAATCCAGGTCCAATTCATGGGGGAATCTTCATTAGTGTCCTCACATATGGTTGGTGTTTTATAATCATTAGATATGGGTGAAAATCAGGTAGGGTGGCCACATGTTTCTATTGTGGAGTAGTTGAGTGATAGTGGAGTCAGTGGGAATTTGAAAATATAAAGTGGCATGAAAACTATAATTTTTAGTTAAGTGTGAGGTATTGTTTTAAGATGTGATTTTGTGTGATAATGTGATGGTTTTGGCTAATGTAATCTTTTTATGACACATGATGTTATTAAATTGAGAAATCAATTATGCCATAGGGATTGGGGAATCAAAATAGAATTGATTGATTCACTTGTTCCATGATACATAGGCCAAAGGGGTTTTATTTTAATAAGTGGAAGTGTTCTGAAATGTATAAATTGTAATGTAAAACCATACCTGATGAATTTGAGGGGGGTTTTCACCATAATACAAATTTAGTCTGGACAATAAATTTACGATTTTCACAGTATTAGTTAAAAAAACATAGAAGTGATTTTGGATTCATTATATGAGAGAAATATTAATATATCAGCACATTGATGTAAGTAATATAAATGGAGGAACATATTATGGTTCACTATTTTTTCTTCCTATGGTTTTAGAACAGATATTTCTAGTAACCGGATCATTCAAATCTATAACTGAAGATATGATTTTATGCTATATGAATGTTCTATTGGGACAAACAAATACATTGAATGCAAGGAACATAAAATTTTAGTATAATAATATAATGGAAAATGAAAAAACAAAATCTATATGGACATGTTTCTTATTCCCATATGGGAAAGCATACAAAAATTAAGCAAAGTTCCTACAATTTTGAAGAGAAAAGGATGTTTTTACATGAAACATGAAGAATGTGTGATATATTGAATTTTTTAATCAATATAAAACCCTTAGTGTTACATGTTTTAGAGTCACACAAAAAATATTGACCAGAATTCTCAAAGAACATGGCTAAAAAGGTGAATTGTTATTGTTCTACAATTTAATTGTTTTTTATAAAACTAACACCAAATGTTCAAATTAGGAAAAAAAATAAAGTCATATATTCGTAAATAATAATAAAAATAGAGAAAGTAATAGATAAACAAACAGGGCATCAACATAAGTATTTTTCTTGGTGCCCCCTATAATTTTCCTCCTCCCCCTACACCCACCCACAACACCTGCAGTATACCCCTCCCCATACACTAGCACCCATTCACCGGACTCCCTCTCCCCCTGCACTATCCTCCCCTCCAACCAACCCCTCCCCCTTGCACTAGGGCCTTCCTACACTATCCTCCCCCCTACACAGGACTCCCCGCCAAACAGCCCCCTCGACCTACATCAACCCCAACCCCAGAACAATCCCCCAATCCCACCCCACACCATCACCTTCACCCCCCCCCCCTTGAGCCACATACATGAGCCCCCTCCCCCATACACACCATCTTCCTCGTACCTACACCAGCATCCTACAAAATTCATTTTCATTTGAGTTATGCACGATCGAATTTGAAATTGTACTACATACATTTATATCGCACCCATAATTTTCATGACTTTTGACATTCTTAATAGATCATGACTTCTCTAAAAATGTTTTTTGAACTCTTAGTGTACAGTAGTAGAATACTCTTCATATAGGGTAAGGAAAAATTCTCGTTTGAGTCTCATTATTATATTTTTTCCATATCACATAAGTACATACTCATGTTTTTCTCGTTCACCTAACTAAATCCATGTAAGATCTAAACCTACACATATTCAGTTCTCTACATAAGAAATTTTACATAACCAGATTCACTACATACATATGTTTTATGTATTAGATTTTCCACACATAATTTCTCCATGTAACAAAATTTATATTGTAGTATAATTCTATATGTATCTAAATATGTTACAAATGAAAATATCCTCACATATCAAAATTCATAAAATCTACACTACTTGAAATCTCAAGATTTAAGGAATATTTAGACCCATTAAAAACGTATTTATTCATATATCCTATTTAATTATATTTATATATCTTGAATACATTTCCAATGGATCAAATAACCCCTCAATATGACATATATATCCGGTGATATCACTAAATAATATAAGAAAAAACAATTTTGAATAGCCGTTGTTGGATATTAAATATTATAGGACATTAGTCCATTCTTAGAGAATCCAAACATCAAATTTAGAATTCATCGTAAATGAAGTAAATTAATTTTATCATATAAACCTATTGTACCCTCCCCTACACTGCAACCTCTTCCACCCCTAGCACACCCCTTGTACCCCAAACTCCCTACAAACCCCTTCCCACTGCAGACCCCTTGAACCCCCCCTGCACAGCCCTAGACACCCCTTGCACCCATTGTACAACCCTGCCTACCCCATCCACCCCCTGCAGACCCCAGGCACCCCATTCCCAATACAAATCCATATACACCCTACACACCCCCATGCACACCCCTTTCACCCCTGCACACACCTCGCACCACATATCCCCTAATTTTTTATGAGAATAGAACATCGTGATTAAAGAAATGAAGATACTCAAATCAGAAAACACTATATGAAATTATATAATGAAAAGAAAATAGTATGAAACAATGGTTAATACATGGATTTATGGTTCTGTATTAATTAATTGAGGTTCAAGTTCTATGTAATCCAATATAATGGGTTCACCTATAAAAGAAATTAATAATATTGACAAATGAGGGTAGAAATAATAGATTAATGAAAAGAATCTGAAAAAATGAAAAATTGTACTACACACTGTATGAGGTGTTCTGGATGAGTTAGGATTTCTGCCTAAGAGTGGTTCATCTTCACCATGCATAATAATATATAAAAAAATCATAAAATATAATACTGATACCTTATTCCTCATTCCAATACAATCCAAAAAGTCAGTACATACCAAATGAAACCCAAAGACACTGAACATTAATACAATGACCCAAAAAATCATTAACCACCACTTTCTTGACCAATTAAACAAACCTAATGTTGTTATAAACCACCTTGATTAATTTTACCCAGAAAAAATAGTTATTTTTATTCCATTTGACATCTGATAGAAGTACCCGAACTAAAAAAATGATACTCTATGAGGTCCCCATTTATTGTTTCATTTTACTTGGACGCATTGATAAATCAATTCATCATCATTATAAAAATATAAACTCCAAATAGAATAAATACTCCCAATGGTTTCACCATGAACTCACACCATCCATAAAACTCTATTCCAATCATTAATGAACCACTAATCTGAATCTCTCTCAGATTATACCAATATCACAAAGGTTTAGATTCCCTCAATTAGAAACTCTTAAATTCCCTATCTAAATCATTAATAAATAATTATTAAAAAAGTGGCTCCAAAAAATTCTTATTCCAAATGTACAAAATCTCGAAAAAGTTTATGAAAAAAATAGAATCCTTTAGTTTCATTTTGTATCACCCCAACAAGATCCATTAGATTCAAACCAGGGTTGTACATGAACTTAATCCCCCATCCCTATACCCCTCCATTCACGCCTTTGCAACATCCCATTGTCCCTTACACTCACTACACAACCCTTACACCCGCAACCCCTTGCACCCTGATTCATCATGAACACCCCCTGCACACCCATTGCACCTCATGCACACCATTGTACACCCCTTTCACCCACCTTCACACCACTTGGTCCCATTTCCCCCTCCACTCCTCCTTCCCCCTATACACCCCCATCTTACCCCTTGCACACTCAACACAACCCTTTACACCCCTTACACCCCGACCACCTGACGATTGCTGATAATAGAACAGAATGGTTCAAACAATGGAGATACTCAAATCAGTAAATACCACTTGAAATTATATAATGAAAAGAAAATGGTATGAAATGTAGGGTCTTATATTGAGTTATGGTTATAGATCAATTAATTGAGGTTCATGATCTCTATCATCCATTTGAATGGGTTCACCTATTGAAGAAGTTAAGAAGATAGAAAAATGTGGGGTATTAAATAATAATAGAAAGAGAAAAAAATCATTAGAAAATGAAAAATCGACTACATACGCTCAGAGGTGAATCATAGGAGGTAGGGGCCTTTCCTGGAGTGACATTAGTGAGGATGTGTAGCGGTCGCATCATAGGAGGGTGAAATTTAATATACTAATAATAAAACATAACTACTACATAAATAACCTTAAATCATAACACAATAATTCAATATATGTAGAAAAAGACAGAAACACTGCAATACAATTCAAAATTACAATTATCAAACTTTAGTTCATAATAAATATCCAGATATTAAGAACCCAAAAAAATAATTTATATCAATTGTTAGTTTAAATATCATTATCATTAGATCCATGATTTCCCTTATCAATGCCTACTATAGAAACATCATCACCAACTCTCACAACACCAACATCATCATCCTTTATTGCATCGGTACCAGCACCGACACTCGCTCTAGTTCCAACTTTAGCTCTGGATCGCAATACAACTCCTGTTCCAACATAGGAATCAATATAAGCAGGATTCCTTGACATAAAACAAGAATCTACCACTATAGTAGCTTCTGGTGGAAGTGTAGAAGAAAGGGAAGACATAACTTTCATCATTTTTATAGTTATCGCCTTTTCAAAATTTTGAGATGCTTTTTTGATTTCAGTATTCAATTGTTCTACTATGTCCAAAATAGAATTGTAACTGAGAGAAAATTTTTCAGAAGACGAATATTGAGATGGTGAAACATTCTACACTATTCAATAATGCACTCTTCCATGATGGTCATCTTCTAATACTAGATGTAGATGATTGTTTGGGCCCAAATTGTAAGGTCATTTTTTCCCAATGACTCAAAATAATTTCATTTATTGATATATAACATAAATAAAAATGATAAAATAATATAAGAATTAAATTATATCAATGTAAAATAAATTTTAATATAATTAAAAGCATCTTCTTAGTGCCATATTTCTTTTTTCTTCTTGTACAAAACAAACATGGGTGAGGAACATGACCCTAGATATTCAATGACTATTTTTTGAAAAAAGAAATAAATCATAATTAGATGTCAATGAAATTACACTAATCCAAGATAAATATTTTAAATGTTAAATTACATATCCTTTCTCATGATCTGAGATTGAAGTGTGTCCACGAATATGAACATGTTTCATCCCACTCTTATTTCTTTTATTTACGTCATTTTTATCCTATTTAAAATAATTATATAATATCATTAACACATATATATAAATTAATTTATAATTTAAATGTCATTTTCAATGAAATAAATGAATACATATAAAAGTTTTACAAATACATTAATCGCGGGACTCTTCCAATAGCTGATCAACTCTTTGTATTGTGATATTGGGAAATCATGAATCACAGGTATTTCTTCATGATCCGTACCAACTCTCACTTTCCAACCAACATATATGTTATAATTTTACGCCCGACACATTTCACCTAATTACATTAACCATGAATCCTTTGTATTTTTTCATCAGGAAAAATTGTATCAGAGCTACACTGGAAAATAAAAATTAAGAAGATAATACAAATTAATATATATATATATATATAAGGTGATTAAAATTACTTACCAAAATCTCTACCCAATGCATTTTTCTATGTTACTTATTCAATATCTCTCAAAATTATTGGTTGAAACCAAATGATATTGATGTTTTTCGAATGTTCTCCCATAAATCTATTATATTCCATTCCATTTTTTTTCATTTATTGAACTGTCTTTATTGTATTGAATGATTATTTGTGTGTATCGATTCAAAACCACTCTCTTTTTTGTGGGTCCTCATTATCTGTATGATTTTGGATCTAATCATGAAAAAATAAATGAAAATAATTTATATGAATTTATCATTAATAACAAAAATTAATGTTTAAACACATACGAGAAGATGGGAGATCTGTTGACCCCTGATCTGTTGCATCTAGTAGAGCGGGAGTAATCTCTGTGCAAGGTGGGATATCAATAGTAGAGTATATTTTTTATAGTAGAAGATGATAAGTGAACTAATAGAGTATAAAATCTCATATATAACCCTTTAGAGATGAATGTTGATATGGATATGGATATGGTGGTGGGATATATGGGGGTGTAGTGATATGTAATGTGGATGGTGTGAATGGAAAATAATGGGGGATGGGAGTCTGTTAACAACCATATGTTGTGGTTGTGAGTAGAAAGGGATATATAAATGGTGGGTGTGGATAATATGGATGTGGTATAATGGTATTATGATGTTATTGTGACACAAGATATATAGTAGTATAATGAACTATAAAATCGGTCGAAGGATTACCCCCACCATACTATCATCCTCAGTGGCATAATCCAACTGTCTCCTCAATGATATAGACTAAAATACCATAGATGATAACATAAAATAAATGATTACAAGATAAATAATATTAAAGAACATAATATTAAAACAAAAATTATACATACAGTTATTCCTATAAGAGACATACATTGTTCATTCCTCTATATTCTTCTACTATTCTAGTCTTTTCTTAATCAAATATTTTGACCTAGAAATTTAAAATGAATAACTCAGATAAATGAAAATAATGTAAAATTTTGAATAATACAGTTTTATCATAAAACAATTAGATACATTTTCATGTGTGATATTTATATTTTTAATAGATCAGGATGTTTTTATGGTCATGAATTACAAGAGATGTACTTATTCCTAAATTGGTTAGGCTTTTAATTTTTTTATACAACAATGGTATAAAATATAATATTTATTTTGATATCATGTATGAATGCTAAAACAAACATACAATATTGAAATAATATCTAGTAAATACATACAAATGTGTCAAGGCTATGTGTGCTCTATTGAAATTTCTGGTTCACAATCTCCTCTAACAATTGAATATTCGGTTTCATCAAACCGAAAATTTGAACAAATACCAACAGGTTCATCCACTACATCATTTTAATCCTTGTATTTTTTAATAATATTTCTAGGAATGAAATAAAAATTCAAACCAAATTGTCTTTTTGTGGGTTAGTTACATAAAACAGATGTATAGATTGTGATGGAAGAATATAAGGTTCATTAGTATGAAGTTGGAAGTTCATAAAAATCACTCCAAATCAACAGTTATCAATATAAATTGATTATCATTTCATTGATTAAAAGAACTATAATTTCATCAAATCGACATAACTATGTGCATAGTAATCTAATAAAATTATTCATTCAACAAAATTATAATATGATATATTTTATGATTGATGTTCTCTATCTGATTCACTTGAAAAACAAATTTTTTTGTGGTGCTTATCATTACACCATCATGATGTGATTAAATTTTTATGTGAATATATCTAAATTGAATTTAAATTCATTAAAATCTATTTCCTTATAATCACATACAATATCATTGGGACCAAAGGAAAACACTATGATTTCATAAGATATTTAATTCATTGGTGGGGTTAAAACCTGAAATATACCATCATAAAATATTTAACAGAGACATGTGATTATGTTATGAGAAGAGAAAAAATCTATTACATAACTTTAATCAAGAAGCGAATTATTTTTTTGTGAAATAATTCCGTCCTCTTAAAATATAGTGTGAGATGTCTCTTTCTTATAATTTCTAAATGTTTTCTATAAATATGAAAGCTTTAAAATATCATATGATATCAAAAACCCACCCAATTAATGAAACAAATATTTATTAATTTACTTTCTTGATATAGTCATCACAAATAGAATAATAGAATAATACTATATGACGAGCCATTTCCCACTCATCCCTGCATAAGGGACACAATGAGTATGATCCAGATGTCCCCTCTGTTTGGAGAAGTGAAGGAAATTTAGGCTCAATGGGATCATATTGATCATCTTCATTACTTAGTATTCAATTATACCTCATAGTGACTGTATCAAAGTATAATAAACCAAAATCCATGCATTCTTGTTCTAAAATGAATTTTACAATAGGGCCTTTGTGATGATATTTTTTACTCACATAAGATACCAATGTAGACAAAATTATATCTATAAGATACAGTCATTGACTCAAAACAGGTCCACCAAAAATAACATATGTTGTAAGATTCACAATAGTATGTAAAATACATATGAAAAATTATGGTAGGAAAATTTTTCTCAAAGTATAAAAGAATAAAAGTTGAATTTCTCTAAAAATTATGAAAAACACTTTTGCCAAGTATTTTGACACAATGTTCCCAATAAATATAACATAACTCTATCATAGAAACTCTAACATTTTGAGAATGTAAATTTCAAATGGTAATGGGAATATACTAATGTAACAAGACATGGTAATCTTGTGATTTATGAGATTTTAGTTTCACATCATGTTTATTCGACCTTTTCAAAATATTACATTAATAACCATTTAGAACCTTCAATCATTACAAGACCTAAAGAAAATTTATCCTCTCCACATTTTTCTTAGAAAAACAAGTAAAAGTGATTTTAAATTTTATTGGAAATTTATCTCAGGATGATGTCTTGCTCCTATAACCTAATCAATAAAATCATGAAATGGCTACAAGATTTAATTTTTTCCTTTTCCATTATAAGTATTAAAAGTAACATCTCATTAATATTTTTTTTGATATGAATTACATCCCATCAATGCTAAAATAAATTTGATGAACAATATGAAAAATCAAATAATATGCTTTTCTTTCTCTAATTTCTATTGGAGTTAAAAATATCATTCATTCAATTTCTGATATTTGATAAAATTTCTACAAGAAAATAATCCAAATCATCTTGTTCTTAAACAATACATGTCCCTAACATTATTTCAGATGTCTCAACTATCTCTACGGCATTATAAAAAAATCTTCAACTTTTCATGTATGGATGATCCATCCGTAGAAATAATTGATTCTCTATGAAGTTTAACATTCAAAGAAACATAAATATTTGGGAATGTGTATTTTTCACACATAGGGGGCAGGATAATTTCCCTTTATTACCACAACTAGACATCATTTTGTAATAATAGAAGTCATTTATCGTCCCTAATAATTCTACATGAAAATTAAATAAATCCTTTAGGAATGTAGCGTACACTTTTTCACCAACATTCCAAAACTCCTTGAATTTATATATTAATGGTTGTAAGTATATATAAATTTCAATTATAGGATCACAAGGTCTAGATATCAACATACTTGTGATAGTAAACATCTTCTTTATAAAACTCAATGAAGGAATGTTATAGATGTGAATGAAATAGGCAACGAATTGTACCTACTATACATTTGGTGAATTGGGTTGGAACCATCATAGGATAATCCCAATATAACATTTCATGTTTCACAATAAAAATGAGGAAGTAACCTAAAATATTTATTTGAAACCAACTTATCTAAATGATTCACTATTTCATCATTATCCTTATTTATTTCTTCTTCATTCCATCTCATATTTTTTTCATTTTTTCTGACATAAATATTTTTTGAATCTTGGTAATTAAAGGTAAGTTCCAAATCACTTTTTTGGTATGTGAGATTGAGTTCTGTATTTATTAGTCTTCGAACTTGATGTGTCTCACTTTTTTCACTAACTCAAATCTTTATTTTCCTTCTAGAATTGATAAAAATATTTATTTCAAGAATGAATCTTAATAGACTAAAATAAAAATATTTCAACTAACATTGATCCATTATAATAATTTTCTATAATTATTTCATCATTGGGAATTAAATACTTAATAATGTAATGAGGTAGTCAACCATTGTATTACTAAATCCATAAATATTTTTCCCATGATATAATCTCATTAAAAACTCACGTTTGATGATTTTTACACATGCCTGATACACTTGGGTATTCACATATTCCATCATATTTATAACACCCTCCACAAAATCATCATAATTCATAGATGGAAAATATGTTCTAGTATTGATTTACTCTTACACTGGTCTATATGAGGATCTATTTTCAGAAAAAAAGGAAACCGATTAGAAATCCTATATTTCATACCAATAATTTCCACTGAATCAGTGTCATTTTCCACATGATATATTTTTCCATTGTGACACCACAAATGATAATTTTTTTAGAATCCATGTATATTGATATGGTAACTCAGGTCCCCACTAATTAACCACGGTCTCCCAACATGATTGAAAAAAGGAAACAATCAATCCGAAATATAAATCATTAGTGAACGCAATGCCTAAAAAATATTTGTAACTCCTTACAAAACTCAATAGTGATTTGATCAATATTGTACATCCATTATCTATCCATTATGTGGAATATAAACATAAATTACATAAATAATATAGAAAATTACTTAATTTGTTATGTATTATTTCATACTATAATAAGTAATCCTCAATAAAATTTTTATAAAAAATAATAACAAATACATTAACATTATGGTTTACCTAATTTATAAATGTTTTATATTAAAAAAATCATTAAAAGTCACACATGGGTTCCAAGAATGATGATTGAAAATACTAAAAAGATTTTATATTACATCAAATAGATAATAATAAAAAATTCCAAAAAGTGTTTGGATAGATTCACAATGATTTTGTGATTTTTTGTATCAATTATACAATTATTTATTAAAATATAGAGATATTTTGAAATTATAAACAATATAATATATTATAGTTTGTTGATGAACAACAATATAACATATTGTGTTGAAGGATTCCATTCAATTGTTTATTTTTAATAATGAATTATAACACTATATCATGGTGAAATGGAAAGGATATTAGATACCATTTATTCAATTTTTCGTGTTTTATTATCTTGTGTTCATCAATTTTCAACACATAAATTTTTAATTTCATAAATAAAATAGAAATGAAAAAATGTTTTGGATTTTTGGTTAATCAATGATGTGTGATTCAATGTGTTTGGATGTTATGTAACATTTGAATCATTATTAATTCAAACTGGTATATGAATTTTATATATGCGTTCGGTGTAAAGGGAGATAATATTTTCATAATATAGATATTAGAAACTATTCTCAACAAGTGAAATACCTCTAAAATTTTCAAATATATATTCCCTTGTATTAATGATCTATAATACCATTTATATAAATTACATTTTACCAATGAATTAATTGATTTTTTCCCTATGGATATCATTAATGTAAAGAACACATTTACTGATTAAATTATAAAAGTAGAAATGTAAATGATACCAAGAATGGTTTTAAGAAAATAATCAATAAAGTAAAACTCTTAAAGGGATATAATTTGATATTAATTTTTTATCCCTCTATAGAGATTTTTAAGAGTCTAGGGTGTGGATGAATAGACTCAAATAAAATTTTAAAAGAAAATTCCCAATTTGATGGATAATAAGAATAAATAATTTTAATATAAAAATAAATTCATTTTTATTTTTAAGAGTGTACGAAAAAATAATGAATATGGGTATACAAAAAAGTTTAAATGAGTTCCCATAAAAATGGTCCCACATCTACAATTCACACCTCTCAACTCATCTACAGAATTGTACATAGTAAATAGACCTCAATTTTGATGAAGATTGACAAGTCTATATAATATTCTTTTATCATAGCCAACAATGAAAACAAACAAAGAAACCTTTTTATCACTTAAATGAACAACCCAACAGACTATAGTTTTCAAGGATATGGTAGAAGCTCTAAACTAAAATTGTATTAGGATAGAATAACCAATAAATTACCTTTTAATAGAGGCCCAATCATGTGTGATTTGAGAAACTACAACTCGATAAAAAAATTATAGCAGAAAGGAAATTCAATATAATGAATGTATAACAGTTAAACCAATCAATGTTGTTTATGAATATTACTAGTGCACTATAAAAATATTTGGACCTTTACAGAATTGATATACAACAATTTATCTTCTGCATTTCTACAAGAGCAATGAGTAAAAAAATGATTTCTATATTTATAAATACATTTATCTCCAAAAAATAATGTGTGTTAATATATATTTGAATTTTTAGTATTTATAATATAATAATATAATAATATAATAATATGGTTCTCCATAAATCTCAAAAAAATCTTATAGTGATTTCCAAAATATCATCACTTGGAAACGATTGATAATCTCCATAATAATTATCATTAAGATCATCAATCATATACTCTATTATTATCAACATTTTAAAACATTAAATAATTTATGTAATAATTTAAGGCAAACCCTTAAAAACTACTAAATATTTAATTTTTTAATTTTTTAAAATATTTTTTCAATCATAACATATGATAGAAAAGAAATCATAAATAATGATCAATATTATTCTGTTCATAAATAAACCATTATCTGTATATTGATAATATTATCATGATATAAATCTTTTCTATATCTTCTCAAGGAGTGTATAATCAAAACATTTACGGATTAATGTTTCCAAATAGCCTTGGAAAACATTTTATTTACCCAACTCAAATCTTCACTGTTTGAATATCATGACATGCATTTTTTCTTATCTTCTATTATATTCAGATCATAACTTCTGATAAAAATATAGGAGTAGTTTCCATAGAAAGAGTAAATATATAAATGTAATATCCAAAATCTAGGATGTATGTCAAGGTAAGAAATAAAATATGTAAAAGTAATTTGCATTAATATGTTTTGGTAATTTTTTGTTACATAATGGAAAACATATATTCTCACGTCATACATAAATATAAACCATAAATATGTATGATTCAATACTAAATATGTTTAATTAATAACTTAATATACATGGGTATTCTATGAATATTTATTATATAAAATGGTATGTACAAGATAAATATGGCACTTTAAATAGTGAAAATCAAAAATTTTGGAATTTATGACTGAAATATCCATCTTATGATTTCAATAAATTTTAGAAATACAAACTCTATTAATATGAGACTAGAAATTTTTCCCTTACAAAAAAATTAGAAAAAAAAATCTCAACACATTACATTACAAACATAATAATTCTAGAATAGTATATATATAACAGATTAATTTTGAGAATGAAATATAAACCATGAATAATAGTGAATAACATATATAATCATATTACATTCATAATAGATAATAGTTGATAGAATGAATACTAAAAACTCCTCCTATGTAAGGATATACCGAAACTAAGAGGCACGAAATTAGATAAAAATATTAAAAGAAGTAAAATTATTCTTCCAAAAAATATAATGGAGGAGGAATGACTAAATAACGGTATGTATGAGATGAGGAACACTTCAGTCAACCCAATGAATGGAAGAGGAATTCCCAAAGAAGGTATGGAGGAAGGGAGAAACACATGAGGGGTTGAGGAACCATGAATGGAGAATCTTATTATGAAAGAAGTAACTTTCAATAGAAAGGCTGTGAATGGAAAATATATGCCACGAATGGATGAACTATTTATGTAGGAAGTATTATTATAGAAACAAATGAGGGGTGGAAGAACCACAAAAGAGATTCCAGTGAGGATCAGACAAGAGACAATTCAGCCTGGTGCCGATCAGATGAAAGTCACGAGGAATAATATAAGGGTTTCTAGGCAAATTGGGTGAGTGAGACAGAAAATCCATGAGGGAGGATGATAACTAATGGAATATTTTTTTTAAACTGGGGATGTTATCCATTGTTATATCTCATTTAATGCAATATATTTTAAATAAACATGGCAATTTCTTTACCTATAGCTACATTCCCAATAAACCATGGCTATAGATCAATGGATATATTTTACGTTTATAGTAGTTCTTAATATTTTTAGATAATATATATGATGTAAGAAAAGAATTTTATTTTGGTAATAAGTTTTTTTTAGGGGTAGCTAACGCATGTATAGGATAAATCCAAATTTCCTAAAAACAAACATATTCTCTATTTTTTTCTTTTATAGTTGATTTCATTTCACCATTGGGTAATCCAATAGGTATAAGATATTATTTTTGATATAATTGGGTATTTTATTTTTCCCTGTAATAATGGGATGAGGTCATTTCATATCAGGCATAATTTTAGTCACCTTTCAGGATTCACATGCCATGAATAATGTCATGCCATATAGGATGCATAGCTTGACTGAAAGATAACTATGATGTGTACCTTTCATGATAAAATTGATAAATGATAAATTATTTGAAAAGGGAACTAAGAAACATAGTCTGTACATAGAGTGACTACCATTCAATTAATAGTGTTTTCATACATAGGCTACAATAAACAGCCTATGAAATCTTCTATGAAATGTTGAGACATGGATAATTTTTCACATGGAATGGAGTGTTATATCGTTTGGATGAAGTATAATACATACATTGACTCATAATGTTTATAGGACAATGTGGATCAAAAGTGGAGAACCATTTAATTATAGAATTAAATTTGAAATGTAATATAAATATTACTTTAAATAAAATTGAAATTTTGAAACAAATTATGAAACAGAGATCTTGACCTGTACTCATATTTGGAGTGGGTGGTAGGCTGTACCTTTGGTGTTCTTTATGGTACTTCAAATTACCCCAGTCCTATATTTAGGTGCATTAAGTGGTGATGACTATTTTATAAGAAGTATGTGACCTATATTATGCTTTTTTATGATCATTTTATTAAAGAATATCTTCACTGAGACATGTTTTTGGATTTGTAGGGACGTGCCTCCACCAAAACATCAATTTTTGTTCTAGGAGTGTAGAGAAAACCATTAATCAAGTGTGGCGAGCCTAGAACTAATGGTATAGACTTCGTTAGTTAAATTTAAGGCACCATTATTAGTACAGAATATGGGTGACAAAGCATAGTTATGTTAGAGCCTCCATGACTTTATACAGACTATATAGGGAGCCCTACAACTTCTCTCAAATATGGAAGAGATGATGCAAGTCTTCTAGTAGTAGAATCACTAAAGTTATTTTAGGTATAGTGGACCATAGGCTAGTAATCATTAGAGTGAGACTATTTTATTAATTTTCTTGCGTCTAGAGATTTATCCTTAGAGGATTTTTTTCCTCATGAAATATATGCTCCAAGGAGAAGATAAGTAATGGTGGGATGTTTTAAACCATGATGATACGCTACAGTGTATGATTTTGATGGATTTCCCATCCCTGGTTTATAAATAATTCTTCCCTGGTACCCTAAGAGAAAAAAGGCATATTCATTATAGGCTTATAGAGTAGGGAATGATCATAGATATGAAGAATTTTACATTTTTTAACATAGATTCATTGTTGTGAACAAATTTATCTTTCACATCAACCATAGAGGGTGAGATTATTTAAGGAAGTTCTCAATCATTTTGTTCAATTATAGTTCAATGTGATTCGATTGAATACAATTATAAAGATAGGGAATTAGGTTCTTGTTACTAAATAGAATCTAAGTGATGATGTGGGAATATGTGATGATATTTTAGCCTCTTGACCTTGTGGTTTAGCTTCCAATAGAATTAAGAAACATTTTGAGTCTTATCATATGGGGAGTACCATCAATGATGTCAGTACTAGAAGTAATATCTCTTAAAATCAATCAGGGAAATGGAGAAAAATGAGGAACCAATATGGCAGAGACCCATTCGAGTGCTGATAATGTAATAAGATGGTCCACGTACATCATTTCTGTAGAACCCTCCCTCCAGTACTTAGTAAAAAATATATCTAATTTGATACCTTGTTCAGGAGAAAGATTCAAAACTCCCCATTAGGTTGTGTGTTGGGGTCGTGTTAGTCATTCAGGCCGAGGTGGTGGTCAAGGATGAGGTAATATGGTTCCATTTGTACCTAGACAGTAGAGTGATCCTACTTTGGGTATTGAGGTTATTTCAGAAGGTTACAGTTTAGACTAGATATACTCTTCATAGCATACACATGAGGACTAGGGAATCGGTACATATACAGTGAAATTTATGATCTTATTATGCTATAAATTAGTATCATCTATTTTTAATACATGTTATTCTCATAGTTTAATATTTGTACAGATTTTGGAGAGCTGTGGTCCCATTTTTTTGTAGATGGTGTTATGACCTGGGATACTTAA
Source organism: Viscum album (assembly GCA_963277665.1). Lineage (NCBI taxonomy): Eukaryota > Viridiplantae > Streptophyta > Magnoliopsida > Santalales > Viscaceae > Viscum > Viscum album. The sequence continues at coordinate 1,737,528,646 of OY728133.1, forward strand.
TTTGGTATTATAATAGAGGCTATATGGTAGTGAAGGGAGTATCCCCTTGATATTGGTGGGTGTGATTATTTATGGGGTTCTTTAGTCTTTTATATTATAGGGTTTGACCTCATACTCAAGAGAGAATGGCTGGTAAAATATTGGGACCATATTGATTTTTATCACTGGACGGTGACCATCATATCACAAGAGGGTAGAGTTTTTATTTAAAAGGGTGAATGGGTGTACCTAAATTTTTAGATGGACCCAATAATCATAGGATATGTGAGCTGATACCCATAAATCTAGTTTTTATTTGGATGATCATCAAATTCATCAAGAATAGTTTCCTCATATGGTTGAACATTTCAGGGATGTTTTTCAATAAAATCATTCTAGTTTACCCCCAGATAGAGACAGGGTTATCTCCCTATCGAGACATGTTTTCAGCTTCACTAATATACTTTCCACCTTATACAATATATACTATTGATTTTACTGATTTCAAGAGGTAAATAGAGAACATAGAAGAAAAGGAGTTTATACGACCACGTACTTATCCATTGGGATTTCTGGTATTACTTGAAAAAATCGTGGATTTTATCGTTAGGTTATGTTTGTATTTCATGAAATTTAACCAGTTAAGGTTTAAAAACTAATATCCCAAAAATGAAATAGATGGCCTCTTCGACTAGATAATAGGAGGCAGTTTTTCTCAAAGATATATTCAAGGTAGAGATATCACTTGATACTTTTTTCGATATGAATACATACTTAAAAAATATTTTCGTAAAATGTATGGTCTATAAGAGTATTAGGTTATGTAATTCGGTCACATGGATGTGAAATATTTTTTTCATTTCCCAGATTAACTGAGTTTTCAACCATTTCCTGGATTGATTTTTTGTATTCCTGGATTGTATCTTTGTCTGCTATGAAACTCGACCTGACCATGAATTAAGTCTTAGATCATTTTCAATATAGTGACAGGGTTTCAGTTATAATCTAAGATAAAAATGTTCCACTTTCTAATGTATAAGATTCTCATCCTAGGTCATATTATCTGAGAGGTAGGAGTTTCAGTTGACCCATAAACTGTGAGAGCTATTGTTTCCTAGGAGAATGTGAAGAACATATTTGATATATGGAGTTTTTTATATTTAGATATTTATTATAGGTATTTCAAACATTACTTCTCCCACATAGTATCATCTCTTGTAGTATTTTCTAAAAATGGAGTCATTTTTTATAGACAGATACTGGTGACATAGCCTTTTGTGAGCTAAAAGAGTGACTTTCTTCAACACAAGTCTAGATTCTTCCTTTGACAGGCATGAACTATATTATATATTATGATGGATAAGGTATTTGTCTATGATTAGTTATTATGTAAGAGTAGTGAGTCATGTCGTATGGGTCTCAACATTTTTTTCCACATGAGTGGAAATATATGATATATAAACTCAATAAATACACTATTGTATATACCTTGTGCTATTAGAGGCATTATTTACTTAGATTACATTTTTTGGTGTATAGGTACCAAAAAATCCTCTTGTATATATTAACATAGCATGATTTGAGTATGTAGAAATGATGGTGAGTTGAATTACTATAGTCGTTTGACATAGATATTTTCTATAAACCTTGTAAATTTTATGAAATTTCTAGGGAACTGAAAAGGAGGCCATAGATATAAGATTTTTATGAGGACTGTAATGAGTGGAAGATTATATTTTTTCCTAAAGACACAAATGGAGAAGAAGGATTGTTATGGATAGACCTTTCCCTCATCGATATAAGTTACATCCACTCTTCTGTATTGAGTGTGGGTGATGATGTTATCTAAGGATGAGGTCCTATTCCTATGGGATAGTGTGGCGGGTGAGAAATCACCTCCTAGTTAGACTGTGGGTGAGAATGAAATTCTACATATACATAGTTGTGTTAGGGTTCTAGGAGACATATGTGATGTGATGATGAAGGAGTTTCTTAGTTATGCTTGGGTAGTATATCCTGGATACACAAAGATATATCATGACTTGTATCACCAATACTGGGGGCCAATGGTGAATCATGAGGTAGCTAGTATTGATATTTGGTGTTCCATCTATCAGTAGGTGAAGGTAGAACACCAATGACCAATTGGGATTTTATATTAGTTACATATTCCTATATGGAAATGAGATTATGTTGCGATGGACTTAATGACTTGGGACATGAGGTCTTATTGAGCAATTACAGTTATATGGGTTGTTGTTCACATGGTAACTAATGTCTCTCATTTCCTTCCATTCGAGGAGGAATTTTGTAAAGATTATATTTGGAGATTGTATATCTAAAAGATTATGCACTGTTATAGGGTTCCACATATCATTTATCAGACATGTGTTCTAGGTTAAAATTTATATTCTAAGAGGGTTTTCTGAGGTTTTGGGTATATATATTATTTTATTCCCCCAATACCACCCTAATAGTGATTCTCAGTCAATGTTTATGATTCATGTTCTTGAGTACATTCTTAGATCATGCGTCCTTGATTTATGAGGTTCATGGGAGACGCATATACACTTGGATGAGTTCAAGTATAATAATATACATTAAGAAACAATATAGATGGAACTCTATGAGGATTTGTATGCTAGGATATTCCAATCACCCTTGTGTTTGTTTGAGGTAGGATTAGTACCAGTGCTCAGACTAGGTATCATGGAGGGTACATCAAATCATGTAAAACTAATTAGAAAGAACATGTCTATAGCATGATAAAAAAATCCAACATTGATCAAAGTCAATGAACATTATAGTTTGAGGTTAGGGATCATGTCTTTTTACGTATTTCATTGAGGATCAGATATAAATGTATTAGGAGAAAAATATTATTTCAAAGCGATATATATGATTGATCATGAATTTTGATAGAGTCAGACCGATATCCTACTGATTGAAGTTAACTTAAGGGTTTCAGTTGATGAATGATGTATTCTACATAACTTTTCGACACCATTATCACTCATACACATATGATACTCTTCACGTTGATGTGGTTGAGCTACAAGTTAATGTTTCTTTTAAGGATCATTGTATTCGTATTTGTGATAGGAATATGAATGTTCTCCTAGTCTTTCCAGTTACTCTGGTACGAGAGATATGGTATTATTAACAATTCTAGGATGAGACTGGGGTGTGGGAGGCTGGAATCCTATAGAGACCATAGCCTTTTAAACATAACTATAAATGAATTTAAGCATAATAAAACACCATGTGACTAGCCTTGTATTCTAAATCCTACAGTATTTGGAATATTAGGTACATAAAGCTGAAAACATGGTACTAAATAAAAGATTTTAATATTTATTATTCATAAACAGCTCATAAAACTCGTTGTTCTCACACGTAATCATAGTATAACCTAGGGATAACGTGAACCAAAGGATGAGATAAAATCCGAGAAATGAAATAAACATAAGAATAATGATTTAGCGCATGGGTTTGATGGCATGACATAATAATATAAAAAGGAATGGAACATATGGAATCATAACGTATAAACATGGGATCATAAAAACATGGAGTCATAGTAATGTGAAAGTGACCAAAAACAGGACATTATCATGAGTCAAGGAAAATTTCATGCAGAGTATCGCAATTCGAGGTTAACTACCAAGTCTATTTCACATGGTAGCATGGATCAAGGATAACAGCTATGACCATTGCACATAACATATCTTGAGAGTCAAATTTAGCCAATGTATTGGATCACTATCTAGGATAACCCATCCAAACATGTTAATGAAAATACTTTCAACCTATAGAGTAATACATAATCAATCATACAAAAACATAAGGGTACCCATGCCAAAAATGGGTATCATAATCATGTCATAAAGCATAATAGTTGGGCATATCATATATGTGTCAATGAAATAATAGTATTTAAACATTAAATGACATTTTTAAGTGAAAAGTGGTATATTTGATGATATGTTATGTCATATATAAGTTACAACATGTTAGAAGAGTATTTACGAAATTGTAGTAATAAAACATTTTAGTGCGATTTTATAGAAAATAAAAAAGAGACTTTAAAATATAAAAGAGCATAATAATTTATATAAAAATAGATGTAAACCAAGAATTAATTTATAATAAAAATACTTATTTTACAAAAATAATACTGTCTTAAAACAGCAGATATAGTGCACTTGAAATTGGGTAATAATTTAGGATGTTCCCTTAAAACTGGTTTGCTTATCGGGAAGTATCGAGGTGGGAACCACTTAAAAATACATATATCTATAAAATATAATAATGAATTTGTCTTTATACATGATTTTTAATCATTTAAAAATCATCAAAAAATATATATAAAAATAAAAAATAACTTAATTTAGGTAAGAAATAATAACAGAGTATCCTGAAGGAGTAATAGAGGTTTGTGTAGAGTCCCTTACATTAAATATAAAAGTATTCTTCCCTGGATCATAATTTCTTGGATAATAAAATGAAATTCATAAATATTTCTTAAAAAAACTGTAATATATTTATTTGACCTTATTATATTATTTCATGACCATTTTCATGTGTTAAGATCTTTGATTTAATTGTTTGTTTCATTGTTTTTCATGATTGGGTTACTTATATACATGAAAGAATAAAAATTTCATATGAGAATTGTTTTTCTGAATTGGAGTTATATGTTATTAGTGATCATCTAGTATATTTTTTTAAAAAAATTATTTGAATATTTGGAGTGAAGATGAATCATTATATAAAAAATTAATGATAACTATTTTGGTTAATTTACTCTTTTTGATGACATCAAAAACATTTCTCATTATAAATTAATATCATATGTTAAAAATATTATAGAACATTATATTAATCATTATACATATATTATAGTCTAGTTAAACTATAAAAATGGTTTCATGACCAAAATTAATGATTTTAATAGATATTTAAAACATGTTGTCCTTGAATGTAAGAAATCAACACATTTCTAATGGTGTTTTCATTCCTAATATATAAAGAGGTTAAATGAGAGATGATGATGAATTATTACATTATAATAACAATATGATTGTATATATAAGATACTTGGGTTTTCATAACATTGAAATGAAAGGAGGTGAGAAAAGAAAAATAAAATAATAGAACTTGAAAGAAAAAAAAGAGATGAAAAGTGCAGTTTACCTCTTAAATATATCTTCCATGAGAACCTCTTTATGGAAGAGGATTTGTCCTTTTAAAGAAACCAGATGATGATATATTTGGGAGAGGGTATTAGGGAGAGATTTGATAAGAATTTGGTCTAGGCACAAGTCTTGAGAGGATTGAAGAGGAGAGGTAAATAGAGGTGTTATTTATAGGGGTGGACGGGGGGGGGGGTCGAGTTATTTTAATCATTAGTTTAATATTTATTCTCAAGACTATGAATAATATTGAATCTTGGGACCAAATAAAATAAATATAGAATGCGTTTACTAACTAATTTCCATTTACATCATCCATTTCTGATTCACGATATTTTTTTTGGTTTTATCATTTATACAAAATTAATGAATTTTATTATTCGTCAGAAATTCATGTATTTTAGAAAAATTTCAAAACAACACCCATACTGACTGAAAAATTATTTTTTATTATTATGAAAGAAAGTAACCCCAGGGGAACAAATTACGCGGGGCGAAAATAGTGGAGACCAAGTGAATCCTTTCGGATCATGTTAACACACTCGTACGGGAGGGAATTAAGACTATCAAACACTATCAAGGTCTCCTCCAGCCTGCCCCCGCGAGCTAACACATCTGCCGCAAAGTTGGTTTCCCTTACACTGTGATGGATCAGCTTGCCCTGGTTGGTCTCTGCATTGCATCTTCTAAAAACATACATCAAGCTCCATGTCACATCGCATTTACCCTTAAGGGACCGAACTAGAATCTCTGAATTGGATTCAACCTCGGCCACTTGAAGACCTCTTCTTCTGCATAAAATGATACCTGAGAGGAGAGATCTGAACTCCGCACCTAATGAAGTGCTCGGTCCGTAATAAGAGTTGAAAGAAATGTGAACTGAACCCCAGCTATCCCGAAGGACGCCACCACCTCTCATAATCCCCCCCGAACACGAGCCGTCCACATTCAATTTTAATCCGCTGGTTGGGGGCTGCCACCGAAACCATCTCCCTTGTTGTGGAACCTGAGCCCACTGTCCCTCTGTATGGTTCCCCAGAATACCCGTATGCATGCCATTCTTGAAGATACTGGCCAGCTCTACTATGAGCAGTTTCATACGGACCTGTAGAGCCAGCAACGAACGTTTTCCTCCTAATCTTACCTGGTTACGTGCTTCCCACAGAGTCCAGCAAATGGAAATCAAAATGATCAAACCTGCTGCCCGGTCCTCAACCCTGTTGCCAAATCCCGACAGCCATACCACAAGAAAATCACGTACCGAAGGACTCTCCTCCTCCAGAAATCTGTATTGAGCGAACCGAGACCATAAGAACACTGCCCACTGCCCCTGAAAGAACAGGTGTATAGTTGTTTCCGACGTTGGGTTCTCACAGCAGTAGCAACGCGAATCCATGCTGACCCCTCTTTTCTTAATGTTCTCCTATGTGGATACTGCTCGATTTTGAACTCGCCACAGCAGGAAGTTCATTCTCGTCGAGATTGCCTTACACCACGTCAAACCATGCTCTTCTTCCCCGGTTGATGTCCTCTGATCAATTCTCCTGAAGCCGTTCAAGCTGAACCGGCCCGACCTAGTAATGGAAAAATAGCACCTGTCAGGCATGTCACTCATAACCACACTATTGAAGGAGATAAGCTGCGAAGGGCTAATATTTTCATGAATAAACTCATAACACTCGCACGCCTCCCTGAAATAGATATTAGAAGAGGGACAACCCTCATACCCGAGCCTTTCTTCCAACCATGCATCATCCGAGAAACTGATATCCCCGCACCCAATCACCCATCTGGCGCAACCATGCAAAACCTCCAAGTGAGAATCAATGCACCTGGTGAGTGCAGTCTCACCGCACCTGCTACGATCACCTTGCGCTCCATACCTTGCTCTGTAAAATTTGGCCTAGAGGGACTTGCCCACTATCACTTCCCAAGAGAGTTTGGCTTGCAGACCCTGGATCGTTCCATTAATGTCAAGAAGACCAACCCCACCCTCCTCCACAGGTTGGGCCATCCTATTCCAAGAAGCCCAGTGGCATCTCCCCTCCCTTTTCGCATCCCAAAGAAACTTCGTGAGAATGCGTACAATCCTCTCCACCGTTCCCTTCGGCGGTTTGATGACAGTGAAGACATGGATGGGGATCGAGAGTAGAACATTGTTGATCAGAGTGATCCTACCCCCATAGGAGAGTAATATGTTCTTCCAGTTGAAAATCCTTCCCAGGATACAATCAACGATGTCGTTGAAGTGTGTCTTCAATATCCTCCCGCACGATAGAGGAACTCCTAAATACACAATGGGAAGTTGCCTCTGTCCGCAACCCATGGCATCTTGGATACGTTTGCACCTCAGGTCTGAGCACCTATTGGAAATGAACAAATGGCTCTTCGACCGGTTGATAGCTTTCCCACTTAGTTCCCCATACTCCGACATAATTCCCTTGAGGATATTCAATGATCTCCTCCCTCCGTTCGTGAATATTAAAATGTCATCCGCAAACATGAGGTGTGATGCATTGAGGGAGTTCCTTCTTCCACGAAACGACTTGAGCCTCCCCTGTGTTGATTCTTCTTTCAGGTTTCTGGATAGGGAATCCTGAGCAAGTAAAAAAAAAGGGCGAGAGTGGGTCTCCTTGCCGGACCCCCCTCACTGATTTAAAGAAACCGAAACACCTGCCGAGCAGTGAAATAGTAATCCATGGTGAGGCAAAGCACCTGAAGCACAAATCACAAAAATACTCTTGAAAGCTGAAACCTCTCAGCACCCGCAGTATGAAACTCCATTCTAGATTTTCATAAGCTTTGCATATATCCACCTGCCAAACAATATTAGAACCCACAGACCGTTTGTTCAGGTCGTGAACCAATTCACTTGCAATAGCCACCGCTCCCTGAATACTCCTCTCCTGTATGAAGCCATGCTGTTCTTCAGATACTAGCCTCGGAATCACATTGGCTAATCACCTGCTTATATTCGTTGCCAGAATCTTATAAGAGACGTTACAAAGGCAAATCGGCCTGAAATGATTAATCGGTATTTGTTTTTCAACATCTAGAGATAGCTTTTATTTTACTCATTATTTATTTATAAGGGGTGTATTGTGTTATATATGTAATCTTATATGATTATACTATAAGGAATAATTATAATAATGTAAACTCATTGATAAAATATTAGGTCATTACATTCTTCCACCTTATGAAATTTCTCTCTCTAAATTTAGTTTTTAATTATATGATATGAAAATGTGTGGGTACATCTTCTTCATTGCTTCCACCAATTTCCATGTTACCTCTTCATACTTATGGTTCTTCCTTATTAATATGACTAGGTGAATTGTCTTGTTTTATTGAACTTTATCACTATAATCCAAGATCTTCCCTAGTTGCTCCTCCAATGAAACAACATTACCTAGAAGATCAAACTCTAAATAGAGTACATGTGAAGTGTCTAGTATGTAATTCTATAAGAGGGATATTTGGAATACATCGTTTCATTTAGATATCGTAGGTGGATGTTCTACTAAATATGTCACCGCTCCAACCCGATCAAGAATCTCGGAGGGGATGATGTACATTGGGATATAACATTCCGTTCATAGAAAATATCACGAACCTTTACCATATATAAATATAGAGGAATAAAATGTCTCCAACATTGAACTCAAGGTCTCGTCAATGATTGTTTTCATGTCCCGTCTATCGATATTGGGCTACCTGATATTTTACTGAATGATTATCACCATCTCTGTCATTTCATCAACCATTTTTGGTCTTATCATCTTAAACTCTCCATCTTCATCCTAGTATGAAAGTTTTGTTCAGCTTTTCCTATTAAGCGATTCATATTGTTTTATCTGGATGCTAGGGTGGAAGCTATTTTTGAAGTAGAATTCAACCAGTTGATGGTTTTTGTCCCATATTCCTTTTAAGTACATCGAATATTCTCTCAATATTTCTTCTAGTGTCAGAATATTTTACTCATATCAGCCATCAGTTTAAGGATGATAGGACTTACTGAAAATCAGTTTAGTTCTTAGAGGATACTGGATACTTTTCTAGATCATCGAGCTGAATCTTGGATCTATATCACATATAAGAGATAGTGGTACACCATGTCGCCTTACCACATCATTGATATATATCCGTTTATGTTTATACAATGAGAGGTTTTCACAAAATGTGGTAAAGTGATCTGTATTTGTATGATGATCCACAATGACCCAAATAGAATTGTTTCTTCTGGATGTCCTTGTAATTCTAGTGACAACGTCCACAGTGAGGTTCTCTCACTTCCATGTTGGTATGGATACCAGTTGCATCATCCCCCAAGACATCTATAGTTTAGACTTCAATTGTTGACATACCAGAAACATTGATGTATATTCAGCAAACATCTTCTCTATAATGTCCCACCAAAATTTCTCTCTGATAATTTGATATATCTTTGGGCTTCCTAGGATAATAGAGAGGGTCAAGCTTTGTGAAACATTCAAAATATCCTTTTTTATATTTTTATCGGATGGTATATATAATAATGACCCAACTCTTACAAAGCCTTCCTCATCAATCATGAACATGATGGATTTCCCATTTCTAATACCTTCCTCCATTTTCAAAATTTCCACATATTGTCTCTAAGCATCCTTTATTTTCTCCCTAAGGGATGGTTGGGAAATATTTTTAGAAAGTATTGATGATGTTCCTTCCTTAATGATTCCAATGTCTATATTCGGTAAATCTATGAAGATTTTATCATTTTAAATTCCCATCATTGAAAATGATGAAGGATCCTTTTTTCTTAGAGTATTTTCCTCCTTATTTTCCTTTCATGGATGGTAGTGGATTATGCAGTCATAATCCTTGATGAACTCAAAACATCTTCAAGAGAACTTATTATGCTTTTTCAATGAGAATATATATTTTAGGATCAGGAGATTGGTATATATCTCACACTTCTCCCTATAAAGATAATGCCTCCAGATTTTCAATGCAAAGATCACAACTGCTAACTCCAGATCATGTGTGGGATAGTTTGGGTCATGGATTTTTAGCTTCCTTAACGCATAATCTATCACATTATATTTTTTCATCCTCACATAGCCTAATCCATTCTTTGAAGCATCAAAATACACCACAATAATATCAACACTTATTGATATTGTCAGTATTGGTGGAGTGGTAAGACTCTTTTTGAGATCCTTATATCCTTCCTCGCATTTTGGATTCTATAAAAACTTCTCCCCCTATCAATTCATCTTTGTCATTGGGTTTGAATATCATGATATATTCTTCAAAAATCATTGATAATACCTATATAGACCTATAAAGATATGGATATCCATTATAGATGTTGTCTTTGGCTAGTCAAGAATTACATTTTGTCATAGAAGGTTCCATAAATATCCCTTTTCTGGTGAGAACATTCCCCATGAATGATAATTCCTCTATCCATGACTCACATTAAACATTCTTTCTATATTGTTTCTCTCTTTACAATGTCTTTATCAAAATTTTAGAATGCTTCTCATGTTCCTTCTTCCCTTGGAGTATATCTGAATATTAACGATAAAGACTACCACAAAATTGATGATGTAATCTTTAAAGACTCTATTAAAAAAATCCATGAATATTTTGGAATCATTAATGAGTCCTAAGTGCATCACTATGAACTCATCATGTCCATACATGATTCAAATGGTAATCTTATGAGTATCTTTATTTCTCACCATTAATTGGTGATACCCAGATTGAAGGTCCACCTTAGTGAAATTACAGGACCCATGAAGATGATAGAAAAAATCATCAATCTATATAAGGATATAACTATTCATTATAGTTATTTTATTGAGCTCACGATAATCAATAGATATGAGAATTGATCCATCATTCTTCAAGATGACGTGGATTGGTTCACCCCATGATGAAGCATTGAGGTGTATAGAACCCTTCTCTAGATTCCCCAATAACTTCTTCATTTTATCTTCCTACTCAATGGTGGATATTCTATAAGGTGTCTATGAAATATATAGGGTTATAGGAATATGTTTAGTTGCTAAATCAACCTATCGATTAGGATGATGATCTGGAAATTCATTATATAATACATCTATGTAGTCCCTCACCATGGAAATGTCTTCAAGAATGATTCGCTTCTTTGTCTCAACCATTTAAGCTAGATATTATTTCTCATAAGTCAATAATATCCCAACTTGAGACAATGATTCTAAATGAGATTCATCATCCTTCTTAGTCTTCTAAATAATTGGAGGATAGTTCAGGATGTGAAAATTGATATCCTTTTTCTGATAGATGACGTTGGATTTGTAGAATGGTAGGAAATCCATGCCCAAGATAACATTGAACTCTACTAAAGGAAGTATGGAAAGATTTTTTGGGAGGTTCAGTACACAAACATTTATTATTGAGGAGTTATAAATATTGTATGCAGTAATTTTTACATTCTTTATTCTCACAAATATCTTATCATATACTTTTTGAGGTGGTGTTTGAATAATTCTACTAAAATTGAAAGATATAAAATAATGCATAGAAATAGAAAAAATAGCATGTTCTCTATTCATGAGTGAATAACTAGCGTACCTATTACTAGATAATTTTCTACCTCCACCTTAGTAGTGGTGATAGAATAATCCCTTACATGTGGCCTTCGATGTTGTTGTTGATTTTATATGAAAACCCTTGGATTAGGAAGTTTATTTGCATAATTTACATTATAATTGAAGTTGTAACAGTGGACTACAGGCTAAGTGTTGACCTAAATATTCATTTATTATTGTAAATTATTAGGATTCATCTTATCACTCTAGAAGTTCTTATCCATATGTACCATTCTTCCACATTTGACACAATTACTGGTTCACTTAAAATACTTACTTGGATGATTGTTAAGACAATTTTGGCACATGTGATGATCGATATTCTTTCCATAATGGGATTTTTCTATGAACCACACATATTAGAATCCATTTCCTCTTATTTTCACTAGGACTATTAGACCATTGAGAGTCTCTGATTTCCATTTCAACATTTAGGGCATAATGTACATGCTCCTCATAACTGTCAAATTATTGAATCACCAAAACATTTCATAGACATGGATTTAATCTTCTAAATAAATCAACCACCTTTCTTTCAGTGTTCATGAAAAATATCGAGGTGTATCTTGAAAACCTTATAATGTTTGATTCATATGCCCCGATGGAATCATATACCTTATGCTTATGTATGAGGAACTCTCTTTCCGTCTTGAGGAGGAGGGTTTTGGGAAAGTATTAATTGGAAAACAACTTATTAAATTCCTCAAAATCCATGGAATCAATTTATTTTTGGGAATTTGTATTCGTGATTAGTTTCCACCACTGACCAGCTTCCCTATCTAAACGATTGACTACGAGTACAACTTTCTCTTCTTCTAAGCATTTGAGGATAGAGAATATATTTTCAATGGAGTTAATCCAATATTCTATGAGGTGGGGATTGGAAGATTCTCTAAACATGGGAGGCCTTTTCCACATTAAGGATTCAACACCAACTTTCTCTTTCCTTGGAGGAGGATGGAATTCCACATGATTGAAGTTATTTTTCATAACATGAGCTAACTAAGCCAATATTTTCTTAATTTTTCGAGAACCCATTACCATTATACCAGGCATATCATTAGGGAAGTCATAAAATTTCTGATCACATTAATTATTGGCACATGTTATTCTACTTCCCATAATTAACTAAGAAAAAGAATATAAAATTAAAGGGCTTAAATACATAGCTATTAAGCATAAAAAAGTATCATTAAACATAACTGGGTAAAATGTAAATGGAAAAGAATATCCTAACTTATAATTCCAAAGGTTTCAAAGTAGGTTATCCTTGATCTGTTACATAACATATATTCTTATGGGATTATTTTTTTTTGTTCCCTTAATATTGTTTCGTACAAAGGTTATGAATTTTCAAAGACATATCCCATGTGTGTGTCAAATCAAGAGTGAAGGAATTCCCGTTGTTGAGCACATGTTCTTGTTAGAGTCTAGATCGAAGCAGTGTTTTTTTGTTCTACCCATAGATACATATTTTGAATATCCATATACACTTGTCCATATCCATATAGGGATGTATTTTATTGATAATCAACTTACTCAATACATACCAAAATTTAGGTATGTTTTCTTATATGTATTCTTATCCCTAAGGTTCTCACTAAAGTCCTCTATTGATAATCTAATCAAAATAACTAGAGCATCCAATGATACCAAATATTAAAACCCCAACATTTTACATATAAAATTACATGATTTTAAGCATAATAGAACATCATATTATAGGATAAGGATCATAAAGTATAGTGTCTTGAAAAACTAGGTACATAAAACTGAACACATGGGACAAAATAAAACACTTCATTATTTATTCATCATAAATATATCCAAACTCCAATAGTTCTCATACTCATTAATAGGACAATTATGGGATAACATGAAAAAAGGGATGAGTTAAAAGCTATGCAAGGGAATAAACATAAGAATAAAGTGTTAACACATGAGTTAGAAGGCATAACATAATGATAAAAAATGCATGGAACATACATAATCATAACATATAAACATGGGATCATAGTAATGTGGAATCAACATAAAACATGAATTTAGCACGATTCGATGACTTTTTCTTTTATATGAGCATAATTCATGTTCATCCACCATGATCATTGCACATGGTAGCACAAGTCAAGGCTAATATCCTTGACCATTGCACAAAACATCTCATGAGACTCACATTTACCCAATGAATTGGAGTAAAATTTGGGTTCACCCATCATAACAAGTTAATTAATATTCCTACCACATATAGAATTATAAATAATCAATCATACAGAAAGATAATGTTTCCCATGCAATGAAATGGGTATCATAATCATGTCATAATGAATAATAGATTGGTCTATCATAAAATATTCCATGAAAGAAAGGAATTAAAACATACATGGAAATTCATAACCGAAATAGACATATATCATTGAATATTATTTTAAATAGAATTTAGAACTTGTAATAAAATTATTTAATAAATTTTAGCATTAAACCATTTTAGTGTGGTTTTAAGGAAAAAAATAAAGGGCCTTTAAAAAAGAAAAGGGGGAAATATGTTATATAAAACCAAATTTAAACCAGTAAGGATTTCATAATAAAAATAGTTATTTTATAAAATCAATGTTGTCCTAAAATATTTGATATAGTGCATATGAAATAGGGCAATAATTCGTGATGTTCCATTAAAACGGGTATGCTTATCGAGGAGTATCGAAGGGGAACCCCTTAAAAACTTGTATATACCAAAAAGAGAATAATGAATGGATACTGATACATGATGTTGTATAATGTGATAATTATTTATAATATTTAAATAAAAATAACATATAACTTAATTTGGTTAAAAATAAAGATAGGGAAATCGGAGGGAATAATGGAGGTTTAGGTAGAATCCCTTACCTTATGTCTGACGGTGTTCATCCCTTGATCTTAATTCCTTGGATAACCAAATAAAATTAATTAATATTTCTATAACCTTATATTTATTTAATTGATTTAGTAAAACCTTATTATATTATATCATGACCTTTTAATAGGTTAAGAGGCTCAATTTCCTTGTTTTTTTCATTTGTTTTTAGGTTAGGTTTAATTATATAAATGTATGGATAAACATATAAGATGAGAATGGTTTTCCAAAAATTGAATTATATGTTATTAGTGATCATCAATTAGATTTATTGGTTATAAAATTCATTTATTTAATTTGAGAGAAGATGAAACATTATATAAAACATTAATGATAGTAGTTTTGGTTAATTGGCAGTTTTTTTATCACATTGAACACATTTTTCTTTATAAATAAATTTCATGAGTAAAAAGAGATTAAGAAAATCATAAATTATACATAATAAATGTATTAAAATATGTTTAAACTATAAAAAGGGTTTTATGAAATGAATATAATATGTTTATATAAATTGAAAACCCGTCAACCCTGAATGTGGGAAATTAACACATCTTAGATTTTGTTTTCATTGCTAGTATAAATGGAGGAGAAAAGAGAGATGATGATGAATTATTCCATTATAATAAAAATTTATATTACATTTATATTTCTGATGTTATCATAACATTTGGATGAAACGATGTTGGTAAAGAAAAAGAAAATAATTTAACTTAAAATAAAATAAAACATATGAAAAGAGGAATTTAACTCTTGAATATATATTCCTTGAGAACATCTTTAGGGGAGGGGATTTGGTATTTTGAGGTGACTGAAAACTTCTAGAAATAATATAGGAGAATCGGGAGATAGATTATCAGAATTTGGTCTAAGATTATGGCTTTAGAAGAGTGATGAGAAAATGTAATGAGAGGTGGTATTTATAGTAGACGAGAGGCGAGGTTTCCCATTATTTAAATCATCAATTTAATATTTTTCTCAAGACTATGAATAGTATTGATTCATGTGATTGAAAACTATAAAGAGATTATGTGGTTTTGAACCAATTTCAATTTTCATCATCCATGGATAAGCATGATCCCAAAATTTATGTTTTAGCATTATTCATAAATTATCTTATTTTCCAATTCATCAAAAATTCCGGTATTTTAAAAAAATACAAAATATTATCCCCATCCATTTTTCAATGTTTATAACTAAAAAATGATCTCCATTTTATGAACATAAATTTTGAAATATTATAAATTTAATTTTTAATTAAAATCATAATTTACATCAAAAACATAAATTTTAATATTAAAACTACTCTTCTAAAACTCTACAAAATTATCTAAGGTCTCTTAAATTTATCTTATAATCATAATTCCTAAAAATATATATTTATAAAAAAAATTTATTTTAAATTATTAAATTAACCATAAAAAAGTAATTAAATATACATGAATTATAAAAAATCCAACAATTAATTAATAATTTTTAGAATATTTTCTTACTTATACTATGATATATTTAAAACATAATTTCACATAAAAGATGAGAAATTTTTATTTACTATTTCAATAGTGATGTTAATATTCAATTTTCTTGTTTACTATTCATAAGTTTCATATTACTTTTCCTATGGTCAAGTTACTATTTTATTGGTATTTATTTCTTAACAAATATAGATACCTTTTTATTATACTCATTATTCATTAATAGGGATTGTATTTATATATATATGTTATATTGTATGATTATACTATAAGATATAATTATAAGAAGGGAATTTCAATGATAAAACATTGGGTCATTACTTGTACTTTATTAGTGTCGTTAGTTATTATCAGTATAAGGCCCCGACCTTAAACCTTACATAATATTGAATTAAATGAATATTTCACATTGAGGATATTTTCAGGTTTAGTGTTTTAAAGAATTAGGACATAACTATTACATATCAAAAGATTAAAATGTAGTCACTTCTACTAAATTTCCATAAAATAAAAACTATTAAAAATAAACATGTCTAGTTCCATGTATTAGATAGCATGACTTTCACTTGATCCCATCCTTGCACTATTCCACATTAAGTCCTGTGAAAAACATTTCAAAAAAACATGGGGTGAGCATAAAAAGCTCAGTAAGGGATACACAAAGAATGAAAACTATTAGTTTTTCAAAACAACAAGTAAATCATGTATACTTTATCAAAGTAATACCTTTCACCTTTAGGATGTAGTAAAAACTCTTCACTGAATAAAATATAATTACTTAACCTTTTGTAACCAAAAGATTACCATAAAACCCATATAAACAACACAAAACATATAAAGGTAACTTGGGACATAAACATACTTAAATGGAATAACCATACGGTCGACTTCCACACATATCACTTAATGGAATAGACATAGGGCCGACTTCCATACCCAATGCATTGGAGGTTATAACGTAACCACCCGTCCTGGTATTCACGACACCACCCGTCATATGGTTTATCACGTAACCAGCCGTAAAATGTCCAAGTACCATCATTACACATAAAATATTGAAAATATAAACATTTAAATAAAAAAATTTCATTTGCAATCACAATATGTAATTCCAAGATATTGAATTAATCAATCCATTTTCAAAAACCATTTAAAAGAGATTTTTGAATCAAAGTGTCCCATACCACTTTGAAGATTTTAATGGAATTACAATTTTAAAACATTAATGTCCATATATATAAATACTGAAAAGAATTTTGAAAACATGTACATTAAAGATAATGATTTAGAATAATAAATCTTTAAAAAATTTAAAATGATATTTTTTATTAAAGAGTTTTTAAGAAAATGAGAGACTCTTGAATACAAATAATTGCAGAATAACATTTAATCCGAACATTATAATATCATGAGAATAAAGGGATTCATGATATAATATTTCAAAGGTCAGTGTACACACCATATAAGAGTGAATTGGTGCATAACAACAATGAAGTCTCAATGGAAATGTAAACTGAGATGGAATACATTATAAAGATGGTATCCTTAAATTAAGGATAAATCTATCACATAATTATGTGTGAGAAATTAAAATACACCCAATATAAGTGGATATTAATTGTGAAAAAATCAGAGGTCATTCACACATATTTATAGGATAACATGTTCAAGAAGTACAAGATGAACCCAAAGAAATCGAAATTGGGTTAAGATGTTTCCTTGTAAAAATTCGACAGCCTTACGACGTCATATCAAAATTCCGAAAATTAGTCGATGAGAGATTGAATGGTATATAATAACTTGGACATAAAATTTACATCAATAAGGATATATAAGAACATATCTCAACATAATAAGATGTAAATTAAAAGACAAACAAAAGATGTTTTTTAAAAAGAGGAGGGTGGAAGGTTCCCTTACCGAATTGGGTAACTTCCGAAACGTACACCCCATGAAAGAAGGACTATACAAAAATGATGTAAATACCCATAAACGAAATTATATTACACCAAGAGTAGAATAATGGGCAGTATATACACCACTCAAGGTAAAATGGTGTAAAATGTAGCATAAATCTCACAGCAATAAAAGTGAGATGAAAATCCCTTACGAAAACTCGGCAGCCTAACAGTGCCACATAAAACTTCCAAAAATGTATTTATGAGATCAAATAGGGTCTCTCATAATATGAAAAAAATAACATTATGATGAATATAAAATAGCATCCCCAAACATAATAATGGTGAGCTTATAAGAAATGACATAAAAGAGATTACTTAAAAAGAAAGAGAGAGGTTGGATCCCTTACCTCAGGTCTGACTTGACTCGATCATTATTTAACGTCCTGAATAATAAACTAGAGTAAATTCCTACTTGCTTAAGAACCTTTTACAAGTTAATTATTCCTATTATATCACTTATTGCCATGTTATAAACATTATGTAATCATTTAAGTTAATAATGTTTGTTTTGTCGATATTTGGTTCTTAAGTCGAAAGTGGACTTCTTACAATTACATGTTGTTCGTGTGGTCAAAGGTTAATTATATCCCGAATTATATTAATGATTTGGATATCATATATATAATATATATCCAGAATATACTTGTATTTATAATATTACATAACCATTTAGAGTTAATAAATGAAATGCACCGTTCATGGAGATGGTAAGCCGTACGTATGCATGAACGCTACTTTAATTTCTATGTCATATTAATGGAATTAAAACTAAATGAGAGGTATGTGTATTTTAATTCCATACTTATATTCATCATTTATATTTAACATACATCATATATAATAAATTTAAATCGATCCTTTATACATCCCACATATGGCATTAACGAATCAAATCACTTTGAGGGGGCAGTAGTCTGCACTTCCTAAAATGAAATTATCATGTTACCCACAATGGAAACCATAAAGGTATGCCGCAAAAGAAAAATGAAAAAGCATAAGTAAAACATAAAAATATTATATATCATATATAAATATAGTGACATCTTAATGGCCACCATTGAGGGTGTTATATGAGTGTTAAACAATATTCGTTTCGTGAGGCAGAAATTCGCCATCGACAGAAATAGTATGTTCCTTAACCATTAGATGTATGTGTGTGTAAGTGTAGCTCGAATGCTTCTTATAAAAACATACTAGTATATTTAAGATACTGGATTTGTTACAAAAGAAATGAATAAAAAGAGTTTAGGGGGTTGGAGAAGCAAGTTAATTCAAATGAACACAAGTGAAGACATTACCTTAAAATCGGGTAACTCTTTTTGATTTGAGCTAAAAGGATTTCTTAGGAAGACTTCTGCCCAATGTGAGGCTTCTAGGAGTAATAGAGGGATGTGCAGATACAAAATGGGCAGGGGTTGGCCGAGCCAAAGGCTTGAGAGGTGTTGTTATGGTGGTAGAGGTGGGGGCCTTTTATAAGTGGAGAGGAGGGGCACTCTTGGAATGTTAAGAAATGATACTTTATTATAAATTGATTTACTGATAAAAAGGGTCCCACAATTATATATTTAAAGGATAATGTGATAAGGGTTAGAAATCCACCCATCAAATTGGTTTTTGACAAGTGTAGGTCTTATATTTTACATTATATTTTCGTTTTATTTAAATTGTTAAATAATGAGGTAATCTTTACATCATCATGGTGTCATAAATAATTTAATTTATTTAATGTCTAAAAATTATAAAACAAATATCACGATGTAGGAAATCTTTTTATATTTCTAATCAATATTTATAGTCAAAAATATGACTTCTATAACACCATTTAAAAATTGTTTTAGTAAAACATCTCATGTTTGTGACATTTTTATTTTAACATTAAATAAAAAGTTATTAATGTCATTTTCCTACCAAAAGTGGCTAAATGGGGTCCCCAAGTTGACCCATGGATTTTCCTGGTCGCCCATGACACATCCAATAAGGGTAGTACATGTGTCTAGGTCATTTCATATTATTAAAACATTATTTTTTCCTTAAACTAAATTAATTACCTCTAATCGCGATTAAGAACCTAAAAGTTACTATTCCCCCAAAAATTATTTTAATCCCATTGAACCAAATTTTACTTCCTAATGACAATCATGTATGTCGGATTTTTGAAATTGAAAACACAGAGTTGGCAAAGTTTCATTTAAAGGAAAAATCGGTTTCTTTAACTACCACTTAGTGGTTTCACTATTCATAAAAAATTGATGTTTTTCATAAAAATACCAAAAATTCACCCTAAGCTATATTTGATATTCCGAACTCAAAAATGATGTCTAGTTTACAGTATTAAGAACATATAAGTTGCATTCATTAATTTAATAATTAATTCCCGCTATCAAAACAAATAGAGTGTTTTTAAGAAACAATACTATTAAAATATTGACAGTAGTTTAAGTCCAATTTCAATGTGAAATTAATTCCAATGACCGCTATTGGATTAAATGGTAAAAATATATTCTAATTTTACTTTAAAAACAATTCAAAATATAATATAATAATATAAATAAATTAGATTAAAAAGACGTTTTGAATTAAAATACAACATTTTTCACTATTCATAAAAATGATCTTTATCGGAAAGATACCATAAATTTACACAAAGTAAATTTTGATGTCTCGATTCTAAAGAAAATTTTTATTTTGTCATATATAACATATAAAATTGTCAGAAAGTTGATTTAAAAGAGGTTTCCTATCGAAAGGCGGTTAATCGACCTTCTAAAGAATATTAGAATGTTTACGCTTAAAATTGAATTCACTCACATTTTTAATCCTCTAACATTTATTGTAAAAAGTAAAAAAATTTGACAAACATATATAATGATTTTGTAGTTATTTCTGTTCATTCCTTCCATTACAACGGCTCGGCGTTAACTACCATTTAAAATAATATTATTTTATTATTATCGTGCAACGTAAGATTTCAAAGGAACTCGTTGTTGCGTATTAGGTAAGCCATCAAGCATAGCGTTCCATTTAAATTAATATTAACATTTTAATCAATAATAGGGATAAATATAAAAATTTCATATTCTTTATTTACATGGGGTGTTACATCCTTCCCCCCTTTTGGGAACTGCGTCCTCAAAATTTTAAAATTGGGTTTAAAAACATCCTTGAAAGTCGCACATCGGAACAAGAGTCGGTAATACAATCACTTCAAAATAAAGAAAGAGAAGTGCAGAGGTCACCCGAGTTAAACCATACTAGGATTCCGTGTAAGAAAACATGGACATGGAGGAGAAAACATATGGTCATGTTCTGATGGAGAGTGATAGAAAACATGTTTAGGAGAAAGTTAACCACAAGAAAATCATAAACTTGTGATGGGTTAAATGGTATTCGATTCCCCAGTAGGAAAATTTAATAGACAACATTTTTGTTTTATGTTAATTTTTATTGAGGAATTTATTCATAAGGAAACATAATTACTTATCATGTTGACTTTCATCTTTTATTAGATTTCTTACAAAAAATCATATTTTCTCAGAAAGACGAGTATTTAGGAAGACTTGTTCACATTAAGAGTACTATAATAAACTTCTAGAGAATCACCTAATCCACAAAAGGTAACTATATACTTCCCATGTCTTTAGAGTTTAACCAAAACCAAAACCAAAAAGGTTAGTACAAGATCAGATAATCCAGAGAAGGATAACCCTTTATAAAAAGAAAATCTATTCTTAATCTCCAAAATTTGTCCAAAAAATCACATAGTTCATCGAGGACTATTCGATAAAATATTTGTCCATAAAATTCTTCAAATTAAACCAAACTAAGATTGAAACCCAAATATTTGAAGGATTTAGTCACATAGTCTTCCAAGTTAAATCGTAACATTTATCTCCAAACAACATCAGTTGCTCTTATAGTCTCATATTGAAAAGTAATTAACCTAATCACATATCCTCCATGATAGGTTAATATATTTTCATAGATAACCCAAAATTAACTTACTATTAATTCATAAAATCATCTAACTAAAAATAATTAGTCAAACTAACCAGGGACTTCACGTAGTCCAGTGGTAGGCGATAAATACAAGATGCACTTGGGTTGTGGGTTCGATTCTCGCAGGTTTGTCCGACGCGACGGGTTGTCACACGGTCTGCGTGTTGTCCTTTTTCCTAAACTATATAACTCTTAAAACATTCCCCAACAAAGAGATAAAATCCTCAAAAAGAAGAATAACATAATTTAACCTCAATTTTATCTCATGCCTTTCACTTTCCATCATAACGTATAGCAACCCATAATTACCTCAAAAGTAAGGATCATATAAACCCAAATGGTTCTTTATAACTATGTCCACAAAAGAACAGATAATTATTCTTTGAATAAAATTTTCATATATCAAACATCAGGGTTACACATACTAAAAAAAGTCTTCTAATGTAACCCCATCCACAAAAGAGAATTAATACTCTTAAGAATTTCACCATAACTCTTAAATCCCTAATACGTTGACTTCTTACTCATTCAACTTTCTTCATGATCCATTAACCATTCCTTTCTAACTTGTTCTGAAATACTTATTTCCTACAAACAAAATCATGAATCATATCCTATGATTCCAAAATAGGCAAACAAAATTTATGAAATAATCCATACCTTTGACTGGTTATTGTCAGTTTCTTCATCCTCAATCGGAATGGCATTAGGTAATGGTAAACGTATATTTGTACGATCATGGTGATCCCATTCCCTAATCTTCTTCATAGGACATGTGTTTGCATAATGACCATGCACACCACATTTAAAACATTCAATTGATCCCTCAAAAAGAACTTCATTCCCCTTCCACGAATCAACTGGATGCTTCCTTTTTCCGTGGCAGGTTCTTTCTTTATGACCTCCATTTCCACATCTATAGCATATTTCTGTCCCTTTGAAACATTTTCCTAGGTGTTTATTTCCACATATTTTATACATAGGTTTTTTAACACACTTACCTTTATGATTATTACCTATAGTTCCGTAGGGATTTGTTTCTCGCATATATGATGCCTTATAGAAATAACCAAGGTTTAGGTGGTCAATCATGACTCCAGATAGTTGGTTGAGGATAAAAACAAGAGTTCTCATTATAGCTCCCATATCATTCAGTTGCTCGCTTAGAAAACTATCACAGTTTCCTTCACTTCCACTGTTACTTTGGTGCCTGCTAGATCCATCCATTTACTAAAACCAACAAGGTCAGTGCGAGCATATCAACAAAAACATCATGTACTAAAGAGGATGATAAACACTAAGATATACTTACTCATTCACTTTATCTAAAACTATGACTCTTTCTGAAATCATAACCATTATGGTAATGTCACTTATGCTTAGAGAATACCCTAACCTCTAAAGTTATCTAAACCGACCTATGATACCAACTATATGGCCCCGGCCTTAAACCTTACTTAATATTGAATTAAATGAATAATTCACATTGAGGATATTTTCAGGTTTAGAGTTTTAGAGAATTAGGACATAACTATTACATCTCAAAAGATTACAAAGTAGTCACTTCTACTAAATTTCCATAAAATAAAAACTATTAAAAAGAAACATGTCTAGTTCCATGTATTTGATAGCATGACTTTCCCTTGATCCCATCCTTGCCCTATTCCACATTAATTCCAGTGAAAAACATTTCAAAAAAACTTGGGGTGAGTAGAAAAATCTCAGCAAGGGATACACAAAGAATGAATACTGTTAGTTTTTCAAAACAACAAGTAAACCATGTATACTATATCAAATTAACACCTTTCACCTTTAGGAAGTAGTAAAAACTCATCACTGAATAATATATCATGACTTACCCTTTTGTAACCAAAATATTACCATAAAACCCATATAAAGAACACATTACATATAGAGGTAACTTTGGACATAAATATACTTAAATGGAATAAACATACGGTCGACTTCCACACATATCACTTAATGGAATAGCCATACGGCCAACTTCCATACCCAATGCATTGGAGGTTATAACGTAACCACCTATCCTGTTATTCAAGGCACCACCCGTCATATGGTTTATCACATAACCACCCGTAAAATGTCCAATTACCATCATTACACAAAAATTTTTGAAAATATAAACATTTCAATAACAAAATTTCATTTGCAATCACAATAACTAATTCCATGATATTGAATTAATCAATCCATTTTCAAAAACAATTTAAAAGAGATTTGTGAATCAAAGTGTCCAATACCACTTTGAAGATTTTAATGGAATTAAAATTTTAAAACATTAATGTCCATATAAATAAATACTGAAACCCATTTAGAAAACATGTACATTAAAGATAAAGATTTAGAATAATAAATCTTTAAAACATTTAAAACGATATTTTTTGTTAAAGATTTTTTAACAAAATGAGAGACTCTTGAATACAAATAATTTCGGAATAACATTTAATGCAAAAATTATAATACCATGAGAATAAATGGATTCATGATATAATATGTCAAAGGTCAGTATACACACCATATAAGAGTGAATTGGTGCATAACAACAATGACGTCTCAATGGAAATGTAAATTGAGATGGAATTCATTATAAAGATGGTATCCTTAAATTAAGGATAAATATATCACGTAATTATGTGTGAGAAATAAAAATACACCCAATATATGTGGATATTAAGTGTGAAACAATCAGAGGACATTCACACATATTAATAGGATGACATGTTCAAGAAGTACAAGTTGAACCCAAATAAATCTAAATTGGGTTAAGATGTTCCCTTATAAAAATTCGACAGCCTTACGGCGTCACTTCAAAATTCAGAAAATTAGTCGATGAGAGAGTGAATGGTTTCTCATCACTTGGACATAAACATTACATAAATAAGGATATAGAAGAACATATCCCAACATAATAATATTTAAATTAAAAGACATAACAAAAGAAGTCTTTTAAAAAGAGGAGGGTGGAAGGTTCCCTTACCGAATTGGGTAACATACGAAAAATACACCACATTAAAGAAGGACTATACAACAATGATGTAAATACCCATAAACGAAATTATATTACACCAAGAGTAGAATAATGGGAAGTACATACATCACTGAAAGGAAAATGGTGGAAAATTTACCATAAATCTCACAGGAATAAAAGTGAGATGAAAATCCCATACGAAAACTCAGCATCCTAACGACGCCACATAAAACTTCCAAAAATGGATTTATGAGAAAAAACAGGGTCTCTCATAATATGAATAAAAAAATTACAGTATGATAAATATAAAATAACATCCCCAAACATAATAATGATGATCTTATAAGAAATGACATAAAAGAGAGTACTTAAAAAGAAATAGAGAGGTTGGATCCCTTACCTCAGGTCTGACTTGACTCGATCGTTCTTTAACATCCTGAATAATAAACTTCAATTAATTTCTAATTTCTTAAGAACCCTTTTCAATTTAATTATTCATTTTATATCACTTATTTACATGTTATAATCATTATGAAATCATTTAAGTTAATAATGTTTGTTTTTTGATATTTGGTTCTTAAGTCGAAAGTGGACTTCTTACAATTACATGTTGTTCACGTGGTCAAAGGGTCATTATATCTGGAATGATATTCATGATTTGGATATCATATATATCATATATATCCAGAATATAAATGTATTTATAATATTAAAAAATAATTTAGAAGTAATAAATGAAATGCACCGTTCATGGAGACGGTAAGCCATACGTACGCATGAACGCTACTGTCATTTCTATGTCATACTAATGGAATTAATACTAAATGAGTGGTATGTATATTTTAATTACAGAATTATATTCATAATTTATATGTAACATAAATCATATATAATAACCTTAAATCCATCCTTTATACATACCACATATGGCATTAACGAATCTAATCACTTTGAGGAGGCGGTAGTCTGCACTTCCTAAAATGAAATTATCGTGTTTACCCACAATGCAAACAAATAAGGTATGCCACTGAAGAAAAATACAGAAGATTAAGTAAAACATAAACATATTATATATCATATATAAATATAGTGACATCTTAATGGCCACCTTTGAAGGTGTTATATTAGTGTTGAACAATCATAGTTTCGTGAGGCAGAAATTCACCATCCACAGAAACAGTATGTTCTTTAACCATTAGATGTAGGTGTGTGTAATTTTAGCTCGAATTATTTTTATAAAAACATCCTAGTATATTGAAGATACATGAGTTGTTACAAAAGAAACGAATAAAAAGAGTTTAGGGGGTTGGAGAAGCAAAATAAAACAAAAGAACACAAGTGAAGACATTACCTTAAAATCGGGTAACTCTTTTTGATTTGAGCTCAAAGGATTCCTTGGGAAGACTTCTGCCCAAAGTGAGGCTTCTAGGAATAATAGAAGGATTTGGAGAGACAGAATGGTCATGGGTTGGCCGAGCCAAAGGCTTGAGAGGTGTGGGTAAGGTGGTAGAGGTGGGGTCCTTTTATAAGAGGAGAGGAGGGGCACTCTTGGAAAGTTAAGAAAAGATACTTTATTATAAAATGATTTTCGGATAAAAAGGGTCCCACAATTATATATTTAGAGGATAATGTGATAAGGGTTCTAAATACACCCATCCAATATGTTTTTAAAAAGTGTTGGTCTTAGATTTTACATTATCTTTTCATTTTATTTAAATCGTTAAATAATGAGGTAATCACTGCATCATCATGGTGTCATAAATAATTTAATTTATCTAATGTCTAAAAATTATAAAAAAACTATCATTATGTAGTAAATCTTTTTATCTTTATAATGAATAATTATAGTCAAAATTATGACTTGTATAACCCCATTTAAAAATTGTTTTAGTAAAACATCTCATGTTTGTGACATTTTTATTTTAACATTAAATAAAAAGTTATTAATGTCATTTTCCTACCAAAGTAGCTCCATGGGGTCCCACAGTTGACCCATGTATTTTCAGGGTCGGCCATGACACATCCAATAAGGGTAGGACATGTGTCTAGGTCATTTAATATTATTAAAACATTATATTTACCTTAAACTACATTAAGTAACTCTAATCGCGATTAAGAACAGAAAAGTTACTATTCACAAAAAAAATTATTTCAATCCCATTGAACCACATTTTAGTTTTTAATGACAACCATGTATGTCGGATTTTTTGAAATTCAAAACACAGAGGTGGCAAAGTTTCATTTAAACGAAAAATCAGTTTCTTTAACTACCACTTAGTGGTTTCAGTATTCATCAAAAATTGAAGTTTTTCAGAAAAATACCAAAAATTCACCCTAAGCTATATTTGATATTATGAACTAAAAAATTATGTCTATTTTAAAAAATTAAAAACATATAAGTTGCATTAATTAATTTAATAATTAATTCCCGCTGTCAAAACAAATAGCGTGTTTTTAAGAAACAATACTATTAAAAGATTGACAGTAGTTTAAGTCCAATTTCAAAGTGAAATTAATTCCAATGACCCCTATTGGATTAAATGGTAGAAATATATTCTTAATTTTACTTTAGAAACAATTCAAAATACAATCTAATCATTTAAATAAATTAGATTAAAAAGAGGTTTTGAATTAAAATACAACATTTTTCACTATTCATAAAAAATGAACTTTATCTGAAAGATACCAAAAATTTACACAAAGTAAATTTTGATGTCTCGATTCTAATGAATAATTTTATTTTTGTCAAATATAACACATAAAATTGTCACAAAGTGGATTTAAAAGAGGTTCTCCATCAAAAGGCGGTTAATCGCCCTTTTAAAGAATATTAGAATGTTTACGCTTAAAATTGAATTCATTCACATTTTTAATCCTCTAACATTTATTGTAAAATGTAAAAATATTTGACAAAGATATATAATCATTTTGTAGTTAGTTCTTTTGATTCCCTCTATTACAATGGCTTGTCGTTAACTACCATTTAAAATAATATTATTTTATTATTATAATGCAATGTAAGATTTCAAAGGAACTCATTGTTTCGTATTGGGTAAGCCATCAAGAATAGCGTTCCCTTTAAATTAATATTAAAATTTTATTCACAAATATGGATAAATAGAAAAATTTCATATTCTCTATTTACCTGGGGTGTTACAATCAGTCAACTCTTGACCACCTGTAGAAGTTAAATTTGAGGGTAAATTTCTTTAGTGGGGAGGGAGATGGTAGGATCCTACATTTTTTCTTAGAAAATATTTTTATTTAATTTTAAATGATTGGTTTTTTCCAAATTTCATTTATTAATGTGGTCATGAGTGTTTCATGGGGTGTTTGGTGATTTTACAGACCCCGAAGACTGAGTTTTTTGGAAAATGATGTCTGGTTTAATGGTTAGCAGAGACCATGGGACCCATGATGAGATGTTTGAAGAAAATATGTGGGGGAATTCTACAATAAATCTAGGGGAACATTATCTTCCATACACATGCACCCAAGGCCACACAATCATGACATGCCACCTACAATTTTTAACAAAGGCCAAACAAATGGTTGGTGCATGGTTTGTCTAACCATTCAACACCAACGTGTGAGGGTGTTTCTTTGACCAATATGGGTACATGTGTGGAGCATGGTTTAATCAACCATGATACACAGCAGTTAGAGGGAAATTTCATATTTTTACCATACATATATTAAAACACAAACCCCTTATTTATTTTTTCATTCTCAGAAGGATCCTCCTCCAATTTACGGGTGTTTGCAAGCCTAAAGAGATTATTTAATATGGATTTTTGTTACCTCATCTAATTCAAGTGTTTATCATCTCATCATATCAATGCCAATATTTTATTCAATCCTCTTGTGTAATTCTTCATTTTTCCTCGTATCGATGGAGTTATTAATGTGGAATCATATATTGCCTATTTTCAGTATTTTCATTCATTCTTCATTTTTTATCTCATTTATATTTAATTAGATGTCGATACTGGATAAGTGTTCTATCCCGGTTTTTTGTAAGGTGGTATATACCATTACCTTAACGTTTGGGGATTTATAATCCTTATTTTCATTGTTCCACATGTCATACATTCCCTCATTTCCCCTAAATTTAGTTGAACTCTTAAATTTAATGAATTAGAATCTTTTAGGGATTCCCACTTCTAAAAATTTATAGTTGGTGGTCTTTCAATTAAACGCATACTACCCATGGGGTGTGTCTTATCTTCCCCATGTTAAACTACCATATTTGGTGTGTGAAGATTCACAAATTTTAGAGGAATCATAATTGATAATTAAATTATTTTTTAGGGTTGTGAACACCTTGTATTACCTGTTCCATTACAAATGAATGGAAGGATTTGAATTGAAGTGATAGGATATGTTTTTTCCATCCAATGCATGTGATTGAATTCGAATAAATTTTATTTCATATGATTAAAATGGAAAAATGATTGATGTGGAAAATATCGAATGGTTTTGAAGAAGTCATTGGTTGAGAATGACAGTTACCGAAGAATTGATAATGGTATTGGATGCCTTGGATGAGCTAATTGGAGCTAGATTTTATTGTATTTTGCAGTCATTTAAATCCACAGATCAATATGGATTATAGTAGTGGATTCCTTGGAATGTTTTACTCCATGGATTTGGACTCCTTAGGATTCCATGGGCCTTGATACCACTGATATCAATTGTGCTTAGACTCCCATTGTACATGCTCTAATTTAATTTTCCCTGGACTCCACCCAAGTCTTTATAAGGTTTCCATCATGATTCTACTATGTCTCGATGATGATTCCTTGGTCTTCAATACCTTAGATCTGGCCCTTCATGGGATTACACTAAATTACATGGAATTGGTTGTTATTATTTTTATAAAATTTATTACACTTTTTAAATGTTTTGGATATTATTCTACATTTATAGATTGTCATTGTATGGGAATCCAATTTTAGTTGTTACATTGGGTATTATCACAACTATTTATATATGCTCTATAGTTATAACATACTTATGGGTTCTTGATTGTTTTTCATAGGTATCCATGTTTGGATAGATACAAATGCATCTACCTTACACAATATAACTTCTTTTGTTGTCTACCTGTGAAATATTTCACACCAAATATATTTATATTACATATATTGGACTTGATATGAAATTTTTTGGTGGTGGCATGTTGAGTGTTATCTCACACAATGTTCAACCCACCATTGGGTACCTAAATTGACCTCATGGATGGAATTAGGGATCAAGGTAAGTAATAACTATTTGATTATTGACTTCATAATCGTTTAGGTTAAGGGGAGAACAAGACAATGGTATTCTCATGATCTTAGGTTTAGATAACTCATTTTGGGATTTTTTTCTATTATGATTCTTTTTTTGTACTGGTCTCGTAATTCAATTCACTACAACCATTTTGAATAGGGACATGGAATTATCATCATATTATACATGATACTTCTTCTCGATTATTTACTATAACAATACACTAGTTTTTTTATCTTTTGTTAGTTATTTATATTATGCTTCCTCTATAGGTTAATTTGTCCACACAGATGAGTTAAACGATGAAATCGAGGGAATTTTCACCCCACATACACACCCTAGGCCCCCAATGATTTTTAGAAACTTGTAGCATATAGGGAGGCCTTATTGAGGCCATGTGACCCACCATCTCTGAACACTGCTTAGAAGAACCTAGATTCGGATGTTACTCCATCTGTCTTCTTTATCAAGATAGTATTTTACCATGTTGTATGGAAATATTCATGACAATCAACTTCATTCTAACATGTTAAATAAGATATGATGAAATTATGAATTTTCTTATATGTGATAAAATCATTAATTTACATATTATTATGTCGTGGGTGTTAGAAGAAATATATGGACCTCCAATACACTAGTTAATTTTTTCTTCTCATGAGATACCATAAATGATGTACAACCAGTAATCATAGAACACTATATTGTTTTTTTTCAAGGTGGAAATCATATAATTCAATGTTTTATTCTGTAACCAAATTCTTATGATGAAATGATTATATGATAATAATTTTTTAAGGCTCAAAATCCATGTGAATATGTTCTTCTATGATACATGTTATGAATCATGACTCTCATATTATAGTTTATGTTTATTCCATTTATTAGATTTATTGCTCCCACTTTTCACATATATATTTCCACATGGTATCCTATATAGTAATAAATTCTCAATTGGATTTAGGATCATCATATAGATATTGAGATCAGTATGAAATACCTTTTTATGTTTATTTAATATGTATATAATCACAAAAAAAACAGTAAAACTATAGATTTTAGAGTTTTGTATGACTTTATTCTCTATTAAAAAGAATTTAGTATAATTTTTATGGGAAAAGGGTTTCTATTGTTGTTATTAGATACCATTATAGTTATTTTTTGGGATTATCTATAGAATAAATTATTGGAAACCAAAGAGATAAATAAATATATAGGAAAAAGTCATAAATATTTATAATGTAAATATTTTGTGGATTCTGAAGCATGAAATCCCTATTTGGATACTACATGTGGATACCTGTTTGAATCCAATGAAAGTAGGGTTAATTACAGTAAAAAAAGTTTTTTTGGTATTGATACTATTTTCACATAGTGAATAATAAGTGGGAATGATGTCACACTTGTTTAAAAACACATAAGGGATATGATTTGGACGTTTTATATTCTATTTTTGAACCACACATAAGGATCTTAATATATTTTTATGGTATTTTTATAGATAATAATAGGATATATACCATGAATAACATAGATTTAAATGCAGTTATTTATAACTTAGGGAATGAATTTCATTTATGAGTTATTCTTTTTAAACAATATAACCAATTAAAGAGGCATATTTTTTTTTAATCGGTTGTGGGAAATTAAAGTCTCAATATTTACCTATTTCAAAGAAATGGATTATTTTTCTTAAATTCCCCTAGATATGGTGGTTGATTTCAATTTTAAAATTATATTATGAGTCATGATAGTATTAAGAAAATGGTCATCAATTTTCATCAGTGAGACATTAGAATATTTAGGATATAATTTATTTAAAGGGGTAGAATGTAACACACTAATATTTTAGTATGTATTTTCATGTAAATATATATGATTTTTTATAGCTTGTTTCCCACAAAAAATAACTACATTGAACCGTGATACATTTTATTTTGATAATATTATATGTAAAAAAATTGGATGATATAACATAGTAATTTAATTAACTTGTATAAATAGAATTATATGGATTATCAAATATATGCACAAATGAGAATAAATTAAATCAAGAAGAATAATTTTAATTTATGAGGCTCATTTATATAATATTGTAAAAGTGGTAGAATAAGTAACGTTTTACTTGGACAAAACCAAAGATAAACATCAAAAGTTAGGCTTAAGTGAAAAAATCTGTAGTAGAAGTTCAAGATTGTTGAATGAACAGTGAGATCTATGCTAGCTAGATCACCAAATGAAACTAAAAACATTTAATACCTTAACCATAGATCGTATAAAAATATATAGATGTGTTTTTATGTATATGTTAGGATGAGATAAACATGTAATAATTAATGTAATGAATATTTCATATATTTCTATACGTTAAAATTTTTTATAAGATTTAAATTTAATGATTGAATTTAATTAAATAATGAATGGTTATTTTATAAAAATATATAGATAAAATTTAATAAA
This sequence comes from Viscum album, assembly GCA_963277665.1. Classification (NCBI taxonomy): domain Eukaryota; kingdom Viridiplantae; phylum Streptophyta; class Magnoliopsida; order Santalales; family Viscaceae; genus Viscum; species Viscum album. Next base: position 1,737,561,488 of record OY728133.1, read on the forward strand.
TTATTTTTATACAAAAAATCAATTATTAATAAAATCATCACATATTAAAGGACATATTTTCCATAATAATAATAAATTTTATTTTCCAATTCAAATATTTACTTTAATTAAAAAAATTAATCATATTTAAATATTTATTATAATGTAATTTTAAATTTATAAAAGTATATAATAGAAATAATTTAATTTTAAATTTATAATCATTTAGATTAAGAACTATTTTTGTTTAAAAATTATTTTTAAATTATTTTTATATCCACTATTTAAATTTAATGTTAAATTAAAAAAAATTAGAACATTAATTAGATAATATTTACTATGATTTATATTTTTAGTTTTAAAATTATATAAGGTTGAATTTTAGGGAATTTATACAATGGTTTATTTTAGTTGAATAATAAAAAATATAGATTTTTTATATACTATTATTTTTATGGAATAATCGAGACATAAGAATTACATAAAAAAATTATGATTTTTTTTTGTAAAAAAATAATTATATAAGGAGAAATATAATGTATTTAAAAATAATATCTTGAATTTATTAAATTTTTGTTGACATGGTGGAACCTAAGTTATATTTTATTCGAATAAAAATATATTTTTTTCATTTTCATTCAATTAAGTATTCACATGATTCTATTCAATTATTATTGTTTTAAAATAAAATAAATATATTTAATTTAATAATAAACTAATAAATATCATATTTAACCATATTATTCATAATATTTTACATAAATAAATATTTTTATGCCTGAAACTGTTTTTTTCTTAATTTTTTTTCATTATGTTATGCATAATTTTTATTAGGTCAATTTTTTTTCACCATAAAAAAATCAATTAAATAAGTTTTTGCATTTTATTTGGAATTTGAATAATAAAAAAAAAATTTAATATGGTAATAAATTACTTAACTAAAATACTTTACCTTGGTGTAAATTAGTTACCATAGTAAAGTGTAAAATGTGGTAAAAGTGTTGAATCAAGAGGTAATGCCACAAAAAATCAAAAAAAAATTCCTAAATTGATATATGAGAGATTTAATGCCCTTAAAATATCATATAATCAATAATTATTAATTATTTATCTCCTTTATCTGCATATGAAATTTAATATTTATATTATGAATTTAGTTTTTTAATAATTAAAGTAGGCATCCACTAGAATAAGGTTGGAACTACTTATAACATTCTTATTTAAATTTCATTTTATTTTTATATCTACCTTGTATATGTATATTAAACCCATCCTAATAAAATTATAGAATAATTCTTATGATAATATAAGTTTATTATGTTAATGTAATAACCATTATCTATTATCCCTTCACATATTTGAAAAATAAAAATGCATCTCGTATTATTGTCGGTTTAATGCCGCAAAGAATGATGAATTTCAATATTCATCACCGCATTACATTTATGGTCCTGAAAATAAATTTAACTAATATATATTACATTTATAATGTGAGAAAGCATATTGAAAAAATAAATTTAATATTTTATTAATAATATTTATAATAAATGATCATATTGTTTTTAACAGCCCGAAATGACTACATTGAGTCATCTTTTATAATATAAATAGATTTTGGAAAATATTTTCATATATAAAACTAATTTTCTACTAAAATTATAAATAATATATAAATATATAATTTTGGATATCATTGAACTATTTTGTAATATATTTGACCATGTTCAATATTCTGTTAGAGTATTGATGAAATCATCCATACAACCGTATGTTGGTAAAGGGAGAAACAATATACAATAAATAAATTAAAAATTTAAATAAATAAACCTTATATAATTTTATTTACATTAAAAAGGTTCTTATTAAGTATTTTAAGAACACAATTTGACTATTCAAGATATTATACACATGTACCAAGCATGTTGGGGCCTGATGTAATGATACTTTGACTCAATTTCAATTACTTTTGAAAAGATTCTAATTATGACTTTAATTACCTTTAGATATTTTCAATACATCCATATTAAATTTTAATATATTAAATAATATTTTATTATTGATATTTTCACTTTAATTTATGATCTTTGTTTTTCCCTTTAATTAAAACAATATCTAAATCATAAGTGTGTTTGTTAACTTTATTTACATTCATCATGTCATGATCATTATTCTATCGAACTTCATCTTGGTAAGATTGTTTTCCATAAACCGAGGATTAAATTATGTTCAATATCCTTTTTATTTTCATGATGTTTAAATTTATTTTTCGTAAACTATTTTCCATATAAGACTTACTACAAAATGTTTTATGTCTTTATGGGGTTTCACATATCAAATTTACTTCTCCGAGACAAGTTTTTTATTGTATACCAATTTTCTTTTTTAGGATGTATATTATCCATATTTTATATATTATATTATGGTTATATATTTATTCATTACATTTAATGTTCCATTTCAAATTTTGTTTTCATTTTTTTTCAAATGATCCAAAGAAATGAGGGTTTCATCAACTCTGTTTCCTTTGTAGTGGATCATAAATTTCATATTTATTATGATATTATATATGATATATAAATAATGGCTGCTCTTGAGGTCCCTTTGGGTGAAAACCCTAAACTAGACGAGGAGGTTGGGAAATCCACGGGGAAGGAGGCCGGTGAGATTGTTGATAAAGATCGAATCGGGCACTCGGATCTCTTAAGTCACTACACGAAACAAAAATCTGATAAATCAGAACTTAAAGATGCCTCTATTCATGGAAATAGTTTCACAGATGTGGAAAAAAGGATGGAGGCTCCTCATTCATGGGTTTTGAAGTGGGTAGTTCTGGAATAATTATTTGGAAGGGTCGGATTGCGCATGTGTCATCGAATCAAGCCGCTGTTCAAGAAAGGGTAAAATTGTGTATGTTCTCAATCATAGCCCGTGTTGTGATTCCAAAAGGTGTGCAGACATGGAAATTTCATGATCTTATAGGTAGATTTGCAGAAATCTGGGGCTTCAGTGATTAGAAGATGACGACCATGTGGCATGGGTTTTACCATGCCGTTTTCCCCTCTAATGAATGTAAAAGGTGCACATGGAGTGTGGGATCTATATCTTTACATCCTTGTTTTCTCTGGATTCGTGAGTGGGATCATAACTATGATCCAAGTTCAGTCAAGAACACCTTTTCCTAGGTATGGATTCATATTCATAAACAATGTTCACTCTATTGGCACCCTCAAATCATGTTGGAAATTGCATCATCTGTGGGGAATCTGATCAGGATTGATAAGAAAACTGATAATCCTAGTTTTGGACACTACGTGAGGAATTTAGTGGAAGTGGACATGTCAAACACCCTAGTGGAAGAGGTTGTCCTCACCACTAGGGAAGATAGTGTTAATCTGGAGATTTGGTATGATAGGAAACCAAAGTTTTGTCCCAATTGCCATATTTTTGGACACACATTATCTGAATGCAACAAGAATAAGGTCTGCTCTCTCTGCAATATCAAAGGGCATGATGCTGGTTCTTGTCGAAGGAAGAAAATTAATCAGGGCTGTTCAAATCCAGATGCTATTAACAAGGGGCGGGAAAGGAATGACAATATGGAGGCGTAGGGTGTTACCTTAGCATCAAATGCTGATAATGTTTCCTTTGTTGAGAATGTTAATGGATCCAGGAATCCCTTACAGGATCCCTCTTTAGTGGTGACTGTTTATAAGGATGGAGATAATAAGGATGCACAAAATATGCTGGTTGACAATACATATTTTGGGGGTAAGAAGGATATTCATAAAGAGGATATTGAACTTGCTAGTCTCCATGATGCCTGAGATCCTTCTGGGGAGGCATCAGTTGGACCTGAGAACTTTGATTTTCCCAGTAATGAGGGCTCTGGTGACTAGAAGATGCAGGATTCAATAACTCGTGAACCCCCTTTGGGAGAAAATCAACTAGGTTAGGAACCTACAGATGAATTCTCCCAGATACCGTTATCAAAGGTGGAAAAAAGGAAACATCATGCCTCTATAAATATGCCCATCAGTTCTGAGAATAGGTTTATCCCTCTATCTAATTTTGATAGTGAATCTATCAAGGTTGTAGATGTACCCAGTGAATCAATGCATAAGGTTGAATCAGACCCTAGTGAATTCCTAGTTATAAGCAATGCTTGACCCTGCACAAGGAAGATCTATTCCAATAAATTAATATAATGTTTTGGAATTTCTAGGGTCTTGGGAATTATCCCACAGTTGGAACCCTAAAGCATATTATCATGACCAATAAACCCATGTTATTGGGTATTTCTGAGCCATGAATGAAATTTGAAATATGGATGGGCTTTAATTAGAATGCACTAGGTTACTCCCTTACTACAACTAATCAATAGGAGAATGAGAATTAACTTCTATGTGTGTTAAAACACAATAGTGTCACAATGGATTCTCTTCAAAATGATCAACAGTCAGTAGCTCTATTTTGTTGCTTTCAGTCCAACACTTTCGGTGTGACTTATTTGAATGCTTTTAACCAGTACATTAGAAGGAGACCACTATGGAACATATTACTCACCATTTCTGGAAACATGTATTCTATATGGATTATTCCTGGTTGCATTAACACCATTTTGAGGCCGGAGGAGAAAACTGGGATCAATTTTTGCATAGCATAATCCAAAGACTTTTCTTTCTGCATTGATCATTGTAGATTGTATGAAGTTCCCATTTCAGGTGAGGATTTTACATTGACCAGATACACTCTAAATGGGAGGCGGGCATGTAAATTAGATAGGTGAATTATGCATATGGATGACAGGAGTGATAGGATGGAAATATCTAGCATGACACTTCCCAGACATCATTCGGATCATAATACCATATTGATTGATCTCTGTTTTAGTAACCTGAGGTTAGCACCATTACCCATTAAGCTCAATAAAGCTTGGTTGGTTGTTCCTGGGTGTAGGGAAATAATATTGGAGGCTGGGGAATCAAATGTATCAGGTAGCTCTTTACACATTCTGACCTCCAAGTTGAAAATTGTAATATCTAGACTCAAAGAGTGGAGTAAAAAAATCCTTCTCCAATATTGTGAATGATATTAAAGAGTCTGGATCTCATTTAATATTTTGTTATTATGGGAAAATTCAACAGGACACCCCATCTCAAGAAGAGATACGATCTACCTCAAAGCTTGATAATCTCTTGACCCTTAATGAGAATCTGGACCAAAATCAGTTTAATATTAAGTGGATTAAAGATGGGGATAACAATTCAATATTTTTTCACTGCATGCATAGGGATAAAAAGGTTAAGAGAACTCTCAGGGAATTAATGATTGATGATTCAATGCTCAGATTTGAAAATAACATTTCTATTGGAGTGACATGTTATTTTGAAAAATTATATTCTGATTTTGGGGAGAACAACTCAAAAATATTATTAGATGTGTTGAATCTAGTGTGGATGATAACCAGAAAAAAAATCTCACTAAGACACCTTCTCATAAGGAAATTCATTTTGCACTTTTCTCCTTAAATATGGACATTGCAGCTGGTCCTGATGGTTTTACAAACAATTTCTTTATGTTTTACTAGGATTTCATTCACATTGATGTGATCAATGTTGTAAAAGAATTCTTTCATCATACCTTTATACGATTGGGGATGAACTCTAATTTTATTGCATTGATTCCAAAGAAGGATATTGCCTTGGAAATCAATGACTTCAGTCCAATTTCCATTTGGAACTCCATTCTGAAGGTAATCTGTAAAATCATGGCACTCCGACTAGGTGATGTTTCTAGAAATCTTATCTCTATTAACCAGTTCGGATTTTTTCCTGGGAGAAATATTCAGAATTGTCTTTTTACTTCTTTAGAGTGTATTAATATTATGAAAAGTAAATTTCAACATGGTAACATGGCTATGAAGGTAGAAATATCGAAGACCTTTGATATAATAATGTGGGAATTTATATTCTCAATTCTTACGATGCATGGGTTTTTTGAGAAATTCATTTGTTTTATCTTTTCTATATTGAAAAGTGATAGTCTATCCATTCTTGTCAATGGATCCCCCAGGGGTTTCTTTGAATATACTAGAGGAGTCATGAAAGGTGATCCTCTATATGGGATTATGTTCTCAATGTATGAGGATTTTATGAGTGTGTGTCTTCATGACCTTGTTAACAGTGGTATATATCAAATAATGAGGGGAGGAAGGAATTATTTTTCTCCATCAAATTTATTCTATGATGATGAAATACTTCTGTTTTGTAAGGCTAACAGAAATAAAATCTCTTGTATTAAGAACATCTTCTCTCATTATGATGATGTTTCAGGTCAGGTAATCAGCTGGAATAAATCCTTTGTTGTTTTTGGTGAAGGAAATAGAATCTTGAAGAAAAAATTGGTTGCTCTTAGACTTGGTGTCAAAAGATGTACACTTCCCTTTAATTACCTTGGGATTACTTTTATGGGGAAGGGTGAAATGTGCACACTAAGAGAGTATTGCTTTGAAAATTACCAATTAGTTGGAAAGCTGGAAATGGGAGACCATGTCCCAGGCTGGGAGAGTTTGCCTTGTCAACTCTGTTATCACTTCTATGTTTTTCTACTCCATTTCTATTTATAGATGGCATCTAGCTCTTCATAAGTAACCAAGTGTAAGCATACGAAACATCATTTGGACTGGCTCAACTTAATAGAGGAAACTTGTAACTGTTGCCTATAAAAACTGTATCATGCCAGTTAACATGGGAGGAATTGGTTTTAAGGATGTCAGATTATTTAATAATGCTCTCCTTCAAAACATCACTTGTAGGCTTATCTCCAAAACTGATTTCTCTCTGAATTTCCAATTGATATGTTTTTTTATATACTTAAAAACAATAAGTGTGTCTATCTAAAATCCTCTATGTGTGGTTCAATAAGGACTGGATATTCAAATATCATGTCTCAATCGATTTGGTTGGTATACCCTTGTTCTCATCTCAATTGCTGGAGTATTACTTTGTTGTCTTCCCCTATTAAGGATTATGTTAATATCCCACTTTCTCTGAGGAACATGTCTATCTATGAACTGAATGGAAATGTTGATGCTTATGATATCATTCGTAGTATTCTTCGTATGAAAATTACTAACTATGCTTTTATTGATACAAATAGTTTACTCTGGAAGCATGTTCTCAATTGTACCTTTTCTAGTGGGATTGTTATAATCTACAAAGTGTTGTTAATTATAGGATCCCATCATGGATGGGAGGCTTTCATCGACCCTAAATTCTACCAAGTTATTCTCTATTGATCTAGAGAATTTGGCCAAACAGACTGCCTACACAGTGTGTGTTTCAGTGCAAAGGCATCAATTTGGCTTCGATATGTCACTTTTGGATTAACAATGATGAATCTATTTCACATCTGTTTTTACAATGTGTATTTTCTGCTCGCCTTTGGAAGTATGTGCAATAAACATTCCACTTCTGCCTTGATTTCTTCTCATTTGAATCACTAATCAGTTCATCCCTTAATATTGATTCTTGTGATCAAGTGAAATATTTGTTTATTACTGCTATTGTCTCGATTTTCTCTTTTAACTGGAAATGTCGGAACAATATTGTCTTTAACAATTTGTAGCCTTATTTATAGGATGGTGTTCTAGTGGTACATCGAAGCATCATACGTGCTTCGATGATTCAAACTGGTTATATGAACAATGATGTATTTGACTTTTTACTCTTGAGAGCTCTTGGTGTTCGTGGCAGGGAAAGGAAGCCTTGAATGGTCATGTAAATTTGGTGGATTCCACCAATTTTTGAATGGTTGAATGTGAATGTTGATGGGGCAGCCTCCGGTGCACCGGGTCCTGCTAGATCTGGTGGAGTTTTCAGAACTCATCGTCGATTCGTTAAGGTCTATTTCTTTCTTTATGTTGGGTATGTTCATGAAATTGATGTAGAACATTGCGCTATGATCAAGGCTATGAGGTATACGGTGCGTTATGGTTGGTGTATAGTTTGGTTGGAGTCAGATTCCTCTGTTTCTATGAATATTATGAGAGATCGATCTCAGAATGTTCCTTAGAGGATGATGTTTTCTTGGTTGTCTTGCCTTAGTCTTGCTGAGTACTTATGCCTCGATGTCTCTCATGTGTATGGAGAAGCTAATCAGGTTGCTTATGCTCTATCCAAAAGGGTGATCAAGGAGGTTAGTTCTAGTTGGTCGTTTGTTCTGCCTATCTATTGTGACAGTTTGGTTTTCAATGATCAGGAAGGTGCTTTGTATACACGGCTTTGTAAGGCTTCCTGTTTCTGAGTCATATTGTACTGTTTATTCATTTTTATGACAGTTTGTTGGGAGTAGGTTTCTGCCTCTCTCTTGAACCATTTGGCTATGATATTATACGTTTATTATATAATATATTCAATCTATTCGATATGATATTTTATACTTATATATATATGAAAATAAAGTATTCACATCAAATCCATCATCTTTGATAGTCATTATTTTCTAAATAATAAAAAATGTTTATAAAAAGTCATATCCTTTATGAAATCTCTTTTTCTTCCCCCTAAATATTCAATATATTATTTCAATATCATTATTATCTATAATTAAATTATTTTTATATTCATTTTTTAATATATTTTTAATTTCATTTCCAAATTTCTGAAATTGTGTTTCTAATAATTTCACCATGGGTCATTTTTTACTTTCATTACGAAAGTGTGAAAAAATATTCATTATAAAATTTTTACGATGAATCTTATTTCCCAATTTTATTTCAATTTGTCATAATGAGTCTTCCTCTCCATGTTTTCATGCCATTCAAAATTAATTTCTATTACCATTGTTTCATAAATTTTTTAATTTAGAAAAATAGGTTAATACTTTTGAAGAATAAATAATGTGATATCATTCCACTTATGTCCCTTGTTATGTTTCAACTGAAATGTATTCTTAATAAATTAAATTCTATTAAATAATTAAATATTTGGATATTTTTTAAAATAAAGGCTTATTATATCTACTTCTCACAGCCAATAATAATATTTTCAAGAAACTTGTTATTTTTTTTATAAAACCTTGTTACAAAAGATTTATGATTTTTTTATTTCACATCCATTTTTCTCTAAAACCAAAACATTTATCTCCTTTATAGTTATTCATGTTTTTAAATATAATTTATATTAGGTTGTTTTATTTTAAGAGATTGAACTAGTGGTATAAAATGATCAAATTCAGGATCTCTTTATTTTTTGATTCATTTTGAAAGTGTTAGGTGACCCACAAACTAATAAAAGTTTTTTAAAATTATTTGTGAACATATTAATTTTTCTGATACTTGACTATGGATAAAATCTATTAATTCCATACATTTTACTTCTCTACTTTTATTATGATCATTTTTATGGAAATATTCCCAGTAACCCATTACTTTATCATAGGTTAAATATTATAGGGTGAAATTATGATTTTTTTGATATATGTATCATCAATGCATGTATATATTATGATTGAATAGTTTTCCCTAAAATCATATATCCCTACAAATAAATGGGTAGTTTTTTCATCTCATAAGATACTGTGTCTGGTGCATGACAAATAAAATTCAAACATTATGGAAAATTTTGTTGGAAGTGATCCTTAAATTATTTTTAGGATATCATGATTTATTTTGATTCTAAATTCTTAAGATGAAATATTCTAATTAGGTCTACCACATGGTGTCATGGATCCATTTAAATAACCTCTTTTGGGATATCAGGTTACGACTCTTGACTCTTATATTTCATTTTATGTTTATTCCCTTACAGATCATTACATCTTAATGTTTCTCATTATGTATTTCCTAATAGTATATTATGTAGTAATGAATGTATCAATGAGAATTAATATGACGTTATAAATATTAAAATGAATATGTTATAGTTTTTTTTAGGTAATTAAATAATTATTTAATCTCACCATAAGAATATAAATTTCAATTTATGGGTTGTGATTAATTATAATTTATGTTAAAATAATGTAATAATATGTGAATGGGACTAAATAATCTGGATTTACAATGTTAGAACAAAACCAAAGATAGTTTTGGATCCAAGTCTTCTATAAATCCCACAGAGTAGGTTCTGACTATATTTTCTAGTGTTTAAATTGTCTTATCATATTATTCATTGGTTTGAGGATGATATAAGACCATAAAGACAAACTTAGTTTTCAAGGAACATTGAATTATTTTCCAAAACATTGCGGTGAACCTTGGATATTGATCTAATGTAATTGATGGTGGTGTTCCATAAAGGCTCACCACTTCTCTGACTTAAATACATATAATATGATCATCTAAAATGTCCTTGATGAAGTGAGAATTATTATTAAACGATTCATTAAAAATAACTTGGAATTATTTAGTTAAAATATATTCATAATAATCTCAAAAATAAAAGGTGAGGTTCCCCCTTTTCAAACTTCTCATTCGGTATTCATAATTTTGTCCCAAATAACACAACTCCTACTTTATCAATTTTAAACATTGAGCCTTTTCCCTTCCAAATTGAATAAAAATTATTTACTGCCTCTATATCCTTTCTCTAATATTTCTAGACCTTATTCATAATGTATGGTGGAGAAATAATTAATGAAAATTATAATGTGTTTTGTTTTTAAAGATTTCAATCTACATCCATTGCATTTCTAAGAAGATGATCCATATAAATCCTCATCATGGATATGGTCATAGGATCTTTTGTACTTAGATAATTTACCACTTTATCCACCTTCCTAATATTGTAATGTATTGAGTTTTTATAGTCCTTGATCTTCTCTCTATCTTCATTGGTTCTTGATTAACTTTTTCTTTGTGAATATATACATCAATTTATTATTATTTTTATATATTTCACACGTCACTCCATAGAGATAATTCCTTCATATATTTACTAGGAAACCCATTATGATAATTATTCTAGTCATGCATTGGGTAATTTTTCTCATGCACCTTCATCTTTCTTAAAGAATATACTATTAATTAATTATTTTTTCTATGTATACAAAAAAATATTCTTTAATGCATCAAATTACATTACAAAATTTTCACCATATGAGTGTATCACGAGTACATGTGAATTTATTACCCTCTTATCCGACCCCATTAATCTATTTTCACTTACATAAGTCTATAAAAACTTAATCACTTTCATGTTATCTTGTTTTGTGTGTTTTAAATACATGAGAAATTATTTATAAATCATAAATAAAACATAGTTTATTTGAGAAAAATATGGATCTTTTTTAAATTTGATAGCCTAATACATTCCTCATTACCTTTTTACATTAATGGATATAAATATTACTCATCCTTTACATAAAATTCCCCTATAATGTTACTCGATCCATCTAAAAGTCAATTCTTCTACACTACATATAAAATTTCCATTATTAAATTTATTATCTTGTCACTCAGATGCTCCTCATGTTCCTCCTAGATTTTTGATTATATGAGAATTTAATCTATAAGGACCAGAAAATGTTTGTCTGGGTAATATATAATATATATATTCAATAAGTACATGAAAATATAAAGAGAATTTTGGGAACAAAATAGAATACCTATGAACTCATGGTATGAATAACTTATAAAAAAGGATGTCTTGGGAATATCCTTATTTCCTTCCATTATTCAATGATATCCCAACCTTGGATCTAACTTGGGGAAGCACAAATCCCGATGTAAATAAAATAACATGTATTAAATATGTGATAGGGGATACTTATTCATTATTATCATCTTTTTTAGTTCACAATATTCGATGATAACTTACATAGTAAAATCCTAATTTTTGACAGATATGGCCATTGCATCCCATAGAGATGAACTTGGGTATAAAATATTGTTACCATATTCTATTATAATTGAATCTATAGATTTATTTGATTAAAAAAAATTATTTATAGTGACTCTTGGATAAGGGGAGTTCACGTCATATAATTTCAATCGAGAAATCAACTATTGAAATAGACGATGTCGTAGAACCAATTTAAATATTTATTTTTTATCAGCATATCATGCATATAAAGAGTTATCGATAATGTTATCTTATGATAATATTTCTGATACTTCTGCAAACATTATATACATGGTAACTTCCTTACATTAATTATTGTATAAATAGTTTATAATTTATCCTAACTATATTACGAACCTCACTACGTTGTATCTATTTTATTTAATATATTTCACATGTTTTATAAACATCAAAAGGAAGGGACACAAATATTGTATGACTATTGGTTACTGGGATCTCCAAAATATTGTGACTTCTTTATCATGAAGTTACAACTTTGGGATCTTGAGTAGAGGATACCATGAAGAATGACTGTCAACATAAACATGACATGTTATAGGTTATATTAGACTTTCGAATCTAACAAAAACTTTATTTGTCACTCAAATTGAGATAATTGTGAATGTGTGTTATTTGATCACATATTTTGATGAAATAAAAAGAATATATTGTTTATGTTTTGCAGACGTACCTTGATTTAGATGTGTTATTGGAGAATGGAATTGATTGAATGATCTAGAAAAGATATATCACTTCCAAAAGGAAGAAAAATAGTGGGCACAGTCAACCATGATGTTAGTGTCAAAACTATATCAATACCCATGGTATAATAAAGAAAATATATCTAAAAATATATAAAATAGAAAAACAATAATGGTTGATAACATAATTTGTGTGTTTTAATTTATGGGAAATCATGGTACAAAAATATAATATTACACAACACAGATATATATAGGATTTTTTCCTTGATATGAAAATAGGTTATCTCTTTATGGTCCTCAATGGGTTTATAGACTCTACTAAAGGTCTGTCTGTATTACTCACTAGAATAAAGATAATTTCCTATTAAGACACACAAAATTTAGGTCTGTAATATTGTACAATTTAAATGAATTTGAGTTTAGGATATGTAAGGGATATGATATTTCTTGGATTTAATGGTCCCAATAGATAAATAAATTATACATTATTCATATAAAAAAATGAATTTATTTTATTTTCACATGTTACTCGCAAGTGTTTTTTCAATAGTGGGAAAATTTATTTTATGAACAAATAATATATTATAAAGGGTTTTTTAACATATTTATTGGAGAATCATGAATCTTTAATGGATCGTATTTCATCACATGACAAATATTTAATGTTATAACAATGATACAAAATATGTATAAAATTATGACACAGTTACTATGTTATTAATTTATTTTTGTGATTTTTCAAGAGATTAATTAAATTTGGGGTCATAAGTATAATTAATGAGATTTAACCATACCAATATAAGTCCTGATCTTCTCAAAATTGTGATAACTAATCACATATTAAATTCGAGACATTCATCAATTCCAATTTTAATTGAATGTGAGAGAACAAAGTGATTTGAGCACCTTGATCCAAGAAATCGATCCTATATCATAGAATTGGTTCAATATGGATAATTTCAACGTTAAAAGAACACTATTCTATCTATGATGTAAAATGTAGGTAAAACAATTCTTTTAACAAGCTTTTTCAATAACTATGTATGATCTAAAGGGGTTCTAGTTTGGTTCATTCAAGAGGTGATAACAAAAGGACAAAAAAAATATTTCAGATAGAAATCAGTAAGATACTATTTCGATTTATGTTTCAATTTTTAATTAAAATTCACCCCAAATTCTTGGGTTGTGATCACATTTTGGTTATTATTGTGATAACATCACGATGGGAGTCACATCATAAAATTTTTTAATTCTTGCAATTTTGGGCTTTAGATGCATTCCTAGTACCAACTTTAACCACCCAATCTGGTTGAAGATGATTAAAATATTTATGGAAGAAAAAAACATATTACCTTATAGTGGTAATGTTATTAATTATGATCATCTCATTTGTCTTAATCATTTGAGATAGATATTCGTGATCCTAAAAAATTAATATCCATTCCTGAGATGATTTTTCCAAAGGAGATTCATCATTTTCCCTTCACTTAAGTAGAATAAAAATTTGTTTTTGGATATGGAATGATATTATCCTCTACCAAAGGTTGATATTAGATCGTTATAAAAAAAGGTTTTCCATCCATAATTTAATATCGAAGTCAACTAAAGGGAGTATTACAATGTTTTTTAGAATATTATTCCCCCAAATTTAAATTACAAAAGTGTTTTATATTTGAAATGCAACAATTTCACACCGAGGTTTTGTAATAAATATAAAACCATCTATTTATTGTGGTGGTGTTTGAATATTTTTCATAAAAATTCTTTATATAAAAGAATGTGTATATCCAAAATAAAATAATTTACTCACTGGTCTTGAATAAATTTCCAATTTACATATCACTACCTCATTTTCTTGATCTTCCATAGGAGTAACAATAACATATGACCATACCTTACCTCTTGTACATGTATGTAACAATATTTGATTATATTTAATGAACCTTGGAGTAGTGTTCTTACATTCATTATTCCAATGATTCCTGTAATTGAATCATTGGACTGCATGTGGTGGATTGATCATAAATATAATTTATTTGGTTATATTTGTTATATTTTGTATTTATTTTTAGCATTAATAGTTTTGGTTCTCCTACTTTCTATACCATAATAATATCCTTATTTCCATTTATAAGCTTTCTCCAATCCTTCTTCCAACACTTATGAAAGTTGTATTTTCTCCACTATGAGATTTAGCCATTGTCTGTCTATAATTAAACCCCATTATCCCTTTTTTTATCTTCATTCCCACAAGTCCATTGAGAATACCTAATATCCATATCAACATTATTGGAACACCATACCATTTCCCCATAATTTTCAATGTCTCAGATTACTGAATCATTTTAAATATACTACATTATTCAAATAAATAAGTTGTGAACCTTACATTTTCATTTAATGATAATGTTATATATATAATGTGAATTTTACGACACTCTTACACTAATGGAAACCCCTACAGTGTGATAAATGAGGTAAGATAGATAATAACCCTCGAGCCCCATATTTAGTATTCCTTGAGTAAGCGACTAGCACTTAGGGTAAATCAATATCACATATATAATGAATTATCTCAACAATAATATTCTATAGTGGGATTGAATGAATAACAACCATGAAACTCCACAAAAATGTATAAAATAAGACAAATATCAACCAACAATTCATGAAAAATTTAATAAATATAGATAAAATTATCTTAATATAAACCAAAAGACAAGTCTTATGATAGCGACTCAATAATAGATCTAATATCCGAGATATTAAGGACCATCTCAGTCCTATAAATCACCATGAAAACTAAATAAAATTATACATACAAAGGGTGATTATAACATGTATACTTAGAAGGATCCAAACCAATATCTCTCATGTACATGTGAAAATATAATACATATGTAACTATAAAAATATTAATAGAACCAATATGGACTAAAATAGGTTAACTAACAAATACCATACTCACAATAAATCAAAAAACAAATATAACATCCAATAAGTAATCAATGTATCAAAATAATATAAAACAAAGGCGCCCCATAGAATCTTCCATTATGATTTTCCACTCTTACACGCCAAAATCATCCACAATGTTCTCTCATGCCTTATATTTATATATCATCACATATCCATTCATCTACAATGTTCATTGGGACACATCCCTGTATGTACCACTATATTGTAGGGTATACTATCCTATGATAGCATCATTAATTACCATATCACATCCCCATCCACACAACTAGGGTTGTAGGATATCATCAATGTAAAAGAGATCAACATCATTCCCTCCTCTTACCATACATAAACCCCAATATATATCACATACTTGTCATCTCTGGGTAATATCCAACACCAAAATGTCATCTATGTGTGATATAAAACACTAATACATCAATAGAATGTGATCTAAAACACTAAACTAATACATTATACATACTGCTAAAGGAATAGTGTATGAGAGTGGGTAGTGTGCCATCTGATTCACAATCATCCTGGCCGTTTTGGGAAACAACCAGAACCCAAAAAATTAGGATTTTTGTATAGTTATCTAACTCATGTGGGGTTAATATATAAATAGTATTAAAATAAAGCACTAATAGATATCACAAAATACCAAACTTATGGATCAACATCAACTCCACTACAATACACCAAAACACTACTACTTCACCTCACGATATCATTCACAACTGCTACCACCACTAAATGCATCACACTAAAAAACCACCTCAAATCACCACACAATTCCAACTTATAATTATAGATATCTCCTTTTATTGGAATAATGAGAATCCATTAACTCATATTTACTAAGAAATTTTATTTCACATTAAGAAATCATATTCATTTATCATTCATACATTTAATCAATAATTCAAAACCAATGTCATACCATTTTTATATTTAATTATCTTTCAATTATAATTTATTATTAACCATGTCACTGTATGTTAAATTCATTCCCTGGATAAGAAAAAAACAAGCACAAACACACCACATAATGCTTATTCCAACTACAAATAACAAAACCCACTATATATGGGATGTCAATGAAATTTACTATAAAAAAACACATCATAACCACCATAAATAAACTTACAACACATCCCATTCCAACCAATAATAGAATCACTAGCCAATATATTCCACCCCAATCCAGTTCGCACCATGACTACAGAAGACACAGATACTATCATAATAAGAAAATATTCACAATAAGAACACTAACATATAACGGGAAAACCAGAATTGGAAAACCACATTTATTATTCAATGAAAAGTGTTTTCATTACATTAATTCATCACATAGTATGTGAATTTTAAAAAAATATAAAATTTACATGGAAAACCAATTTTTTTCCATATATATAATGTAAACCTTTTATTCTGAGGGATTTCAAACAATTACCAGAATAATGGTTTCAAAAAATTATCAACTAAAACACAGGAGATGCTCCCAACAACCCTGATACTCAGAAATGGAAGCAAGTATATATAATTTCTTTAGCAATATCTTTAATATTTTTAATATCATTTGAATAATCCCATTCAAATTAAATTTCCAATTTATATAAATTTTTTATTTTGTTACTATAGTCCATAATATCCTCCCAAAGGAAAAAATGGAATGAAATACCCAAGAATTTACATAAAGAAGAAGATAATGATAACCCCCTAACTCGATTGAGATTTCTAAATCCATACAAAAGGATGTAATAAGTGTGAAACAACCATTAGCCCCCAAAATTAATTAAAAAAATGGTCATCCTATAAAACCAAAACATTTACAATCACATATATAACACAACCCAAACTATCTATCTCCAAAAGGAAACTCATCTCCATAATAAGGAACTAGGGAAAACTAATAAGGAAAAATGGAATCACATTTTACATTCCAACAATTTATCTCATGATTCCAATAATCAAATCCCACAAGTAGGGTGAGAAATGCCTATGAAAAGTTGATAGAATTCACCGATGAATAGATAGAAAAGTCCATAGGAATATATAGTTTTAAGGGGTTTCGTAACATATAAGAATACTTGAAATTAGAAGAAAACTGAAAAATACCCTACACCATTGAATAGTGGTGTTGGAATAGAAAGGAACTATAGAATAATGTAAGGGACCACACTAATATGGGGATGGTAAAAACAACATCCTAGAAACAGAGTGGGGTCCATTCCACAGATCCGATAAT
Organism: Viscum album; assembly: GCA_963277665.1. Taxonomy (NCBI): domain Eukaryota; kingdom Viridiplantae; phylum Streptophyta; class Magnoliopsida; order Santalales; family Viscaceae; genus Viscum; species Viscum album. Next base: position 1,737,579,220 of record OY728133.1, read on the forward strand.
CTATGATTAGGTCCTTGATGCATGTGAAACCACCACAACAAATAATTAAATTTCCATAATGATTTACATTGCACAGTGTTAATCTATAATGTTTCTTAATTGCAGTGAATTGTACCAAAAAAATAACCCTTTAAAACTCTACACTGCAGATATACTAAAAAGTAAAAAACAACTAAAACACTAAATACAAGTCCCAACATCACAACTAATCACTCTATATTGTAGACACAACATTTATGGGGTTTTATAAGCCTCCATACCACAAAATCAATCTCATCTTTAAATTTCATATATAACTCCACAATCCACTCCTCAACACACTCATAACATACTTAGTAACCATATAACCTAAATTTATTCAAATTAACTGTTTATAATGTATAAAATATTACATTATAAACCAAAGAAACTAATATTATTCTTGATATTCAAAAGAACATAAGATAGGAAATAGAAGGTTTGAAGAAACCATCCCACGAGTTACCTATCATGGATCTCAATGTATCCCACACACAACAACAACACCCCACACAATCCATGAGCTACCTATATTCCACATAATCATAAATACAACCATATAAACCTCAATATAACCACACATTCAAGGATCCACCACACAATCACACTACACTACCATAAGAAAAAAAATCAGGGGAAATCACCCTATACATCAAGATATTATTCACTTTGGGAGGAACATAATCACCCTCAGGGTTTTAAATCTTGTTATAAATATAAAATTTATTTATTTAGATGGGGTATCCACCCATAATATGATTGATTATATAATATAGTCTAATATGATATATTTGTGACTCAAACTAACATTTACTATCCTCCAAGACACCATTATACCACAATATATGATCCACGGATGGTGTTTCTACACAAAACATTCCCTATACGATATTTTATATACACTGACCACTCCACATACACTAGATCACCTTTGATATGAAATTCTCCCCATTCAGTTTACTGGGAGTCATCATAAAGGTACCAATGAAGATGAGACTCATGGAAGGTGTTTTGGAACCAATCTAGCTATTATAGAAGCACTAACCAATATTATACACCTCAAACTTGCTCCAACACCACAAAATGACTCATAAACTTGGTAGAAATCGTAATCCCTAAACTAAACCTGCACTACATAGAATGAGGGGTGACCCTTGTGAACACGTGGTCTCTAACCTAAAATTATTGGGGGCTCTAGTTTGGATCAACATAGTCCTTATAACATTCTTTCTCAACATTAATTTATTCTTGCACTATCTATATCTTCTATTTTGTTCTCTGTACTACATCAACACCAATAACATATAACACCCCAACCTTTTTTCTTGAACAATATAGAAGAAAATGATCTCATGTAAAATAAATCAATTATTTACATTATAATTGTAAAGTAAAAATATATTATTATAGGAAAACACAATCTGAGGCAGGTACTTCATCAAGGATCTATAGATGTCTAAGAAAAAAAATATCTTTTAGTTTTCCCATTTTCTACTCTGTCATCCCATTTGTATGAGGATGAAAAATAGTTCTAATCCATAACTAGGAGTCTATATAAAAGCTTAAATCTCCTCTAAACTGTCAATGTAAAACAATGATCATGATAAAAAAGTATGGACCATGGTTCCCCGTGAAACCTATCCACACCATTGGGAAACATCTTTTCTATGAAATCCCTAAACTACATTCACGGATTTCCAAGAAATGATAATAGTTAATTAACTATTACAATATAATGTGGTGGATCATATAATTGTTATTGTTCAATCCCAGAGATCACGTTTTAATGTATGGCTAGTAGATGCTCACCAATTTATAATATCCAATATCCCCTAACTACAGTCATCCCTATAGTAACCTGATAGTGGATACCAGTTACATAGTGGTGTCAGACCATCTTCACAAAACTAATGTTTAACAAGGTAAAAAAGACAAATATTCTTGGATGTTCTAAGGCCAATGTAGTTATAGACTTCTATAATATTATTAATCCATTTTGATCTTATAAATATATTCTATTGAATCCTTGATTACTAACCTTTTTATCCTTTCATACATCTATGTTCTCTCAAATTCCAATCAGGTGGGAAGCTCTAATATTGTCAATTTCTATCCAGAGCCTTAATTTTTCTAATTTCTTCAAAGGACCTCTAAATAATATCACAATATACCCTCTAACATTATACATATTTCATAAAGGTATTTTTGAGTTTCATTGAAACATATTTCCCAATATAAAACCTCCCTTTTCTCAACCTCATTTAATCAATAATTCAAACCTTGAAAAAGTGTGGAATGGGTCACTTGATTACTCATGAAGCTCAAGAGTGAACTAATGGGAATCAATTCTGGGGGATGGGTTATTTTTCACCAGTGTGGTAATGTGATTTATTCAATTGAACTCCCAAGTCAGGAGGTTGTGATATTGGGGCTCACTTTAGGATTTATCAAAACTGTTATCAATCCTAGCTATATGCTTCTTAATATTTTACATTTCAACATTAATATTCATATCACATACATTTATAATTTGATTTTATTGTTTACATGGTTTTATTTCGTTGATATTATCTTCATAAACATTTATCAATGTTATCAAATATCACGTATTTGATTTGTCTTTTCATTATTTCAAAATCATTTTATTTTCAAATAAATATTTTCTTCCACTTTGAATTTCATTAAATCGCAATTCAGACCCTTATTCCAAAATCTTGGGCCATCAATTGGTATAATAGGGGAATTTTTCACTATCATAAAAACACACGATTTAAAAAATTATTTTTATTTTCAATTTCATTTATAAAATATTTAATATATTTCAAATATATAATTTTATTATAGTATCTAATTCCAATAAACATGATCTTATTTTTTATGGAAATGATAAATTTTATGAGAATAATCATAAATCAACATTATATCATAATATTTCTTATCTTATATGGAAAATCGTAATGCATGATTATGTTTATATCAAATAATCCGGAAACAATGAGCTGATGAAGATATTAAGAACGTTGAAATAAATAAAAAATTTATGGTCATAGTATTTTTTAGCCCTAATATAAATGAGTTGAATCAAGTTTCAATATGTAAAATTAAATAAAAAATCTTTAAATGTGTACATATTACACACAAAATAACCAACATATACAAAGATACAATATTAGATATACTTTTTCAATATTTTGAAATCATTTCTATGCATTCAGATGAATCTAATACAAGAATATTTGTAATATTTATTAGCATATAAAATAGTATAAAGTCCCTCAATGGTGAATGATATAGAGAAACCTTTTTAAAAAAAATCAGGTTGGTGTTTCCTAGATTCTAAGATCCAAGAGTGTTGATTTTTAAAAAATCCAAATACATTATAATGTGGGTGGTAGAAGAACTCATCATCTCATTAATGACATTCCAAATTATGATGAAATTGAAAATGGAGAATTAGTACAAAAAAATATTTCATTAAATAAAATGCCTTAAAATTCACCAATGAATTATTATTTCTATTTTAGGTTATTAAATTTTCTCCTCTTATCAGGAAACTAATCATTCACTTCTAAAAAATTGATCGTCAACAAGTGATCCAAAAATTAGACTCAAATTGAGCAATTGGTGGTGATGTCATATGAATGTAAAATGAATGGTCAATTCAAATAGGAGTTCCATATCTATTAGAGAAATCTCTATGAAAATATTAATGGTTAAAAAGTTTTTAAAGTCTCTATGTTGGGTGCAAGCGATGATTCTAGGGATTCAAATTTTTTATCCATGTCATGTGACTCAAGATTTAAGTGGCTCATGAAGCATGATTATGATTATGTCAATGGTAGTAATAATTCCCTTATTTTCTCTTATTATTAACATTATCCTAATTTTAATTTTCATTCTTATACCTCCACTTATTCATTCTCCACCAATCACCCAAATTATGAAGGATTAAAATATTATCAAAACCAACAACATAATGACACCAAACCTGCCCCCCCCCCCCAAATTAATAATGTTTTTCAACCATTTTTATATTTATTATTATTATTATTGTAGGATATACTAATGGATATATGTATTTTTGGGACTTTTTTGTCTATACATGTCTATACCTACAGTTTTCATTGAAACCACTAATATATAGCATAAAGTATTTATAAAACAAGCGGTTTTGTGTAAACCATTCATATAATACTATAAAAATGGTTCAATAGATCCTATGAAATAATATATTCTCCACCTATAGTGTAAAACCCTAGGATTTTAAATATAACCCTTTCTTGATAGCATATACAACAAGAAACACCAATCCCAAATGCACTATAAAATATCATTAATTAATTGTGATTATTATGACCTAGACTTTAATTTTTTTGGGATGAATATTAATAAAAATTTTATTAAAACTATTTCTAATTATTTTTATATAATTTAAATTTATTTATTAATTAATAATAAATGATCACACATTTTTTAGTATTCATTGTATGCTTTAAAAATATGTTTTCATTAAAAATTATTTCATTGAAATTTTGTGGGAACAATTGTAATACATTTATCAAACATTTATAAATAATATATTTAAATAATTTTATCTTTTATTGAACCATAATATGAAAATTATGATAGTGTAATTTTTTTTTATTTTACCAAAAAGATTTATTTCTTAGTGAATAGTGAAAAATACCATTTTTTGTAAAATTTCAGTTATTTTAACTTAATCAAGAAATTTAAAATTACTATTTGATATTAAAGTAACAAAATTATACTTTAATTATAAACAATTTAATTAATTACAAATTAATTGTCATTATACAATAGTTTGTTATAAGTTTGTTTTGGATTAAAAAACATTTATCTAAAAAATATATTTCATTATGTTTAGTGCTTTTATCATATATTAATTTCTGACACTTCTATACGTTGATACCTGAAATACTAATTCCATATTTTCTACCTGGAAGTCTAATTTTTTAAAGAGGTCCCTTTTATGTTTGGTCATAATGTTTAGTAAATGTGTCAATATGTGTCGCCTCATAAATCGTAAATTTGGTAATGATAGTAAAAAAATGAAGTTATAAGGCTTATAAAATTAGTAAAACTTATATTTATTGTATATTTTAATTTTCTTGACCTTGAATATTCAAAATTCATAAATTTGGAAATATATTTATACTTTAAATTGATAACACATTTATATTATTTTATGTAAATATAGTGTAAATAATATCACTCTCTTTCTTTTAATATCATTAATAATATAGGACATGGATAAGCACCACTTATGTATGGCTAGAAAATTTTATTTGAAAGATAAATTATATTTTTATCATGATAATTTTTTTAATTTCTATTTAACAAATAATTTCCTTAAATTGTTACACCATATTGACATAGTGCTTGTGAAAGCATTGAAAAATAATGTAAATGATTTTAAAAAACTAAAATGTAATTTTTTTATTAATAGAATATTATTAATTTAATATATCAATATATAATATTATATAATGCTTGAATGTTTTTTATTCCGGATATATTAAACTCTTCATTTCTTTAAATCCAAACTAATTTAATAATTGCAAAAATGGCATTAAGAATATTTTATTAAAAATAATATTTTATTAAATTACATAAAATCCATAAATGTTTTAAAATTGGACAATTATGATGATAAATGGAAAAATATTTAATTCCTTCTACATTTATTATCCAATTGTAATGTAAAGAGATGATTTTTCCAGGTAATTTTTCTTAAATTATTTGGAAATATTATGAGTCAGTGGAAATTGATGGTGTGTGATTCCAAGGCCCGGTGTGCACAAATTGAATTTATGATCTTTTTTTCAGGTATGTTCAATAAACGTGTGAGCAGCATATTGTAAATTTTGAATCGGTGTCTAGAATTGAAATCTGGGGACACCGTTGAACTCGAAGAACTGATATTCGCTAAAGGAGACCATCACCTCAGCCGCAATAGGTCGGGGTGGAAGTTGGATTTCCAGTTTTTTTTGGGAGAGTTAAATAAATATTAAAAATATACCAAATAACTTTTATTTATTTATTTTGAAACCTCCCATTATAATTCTTAGTGGTGGGGACCGCCCGAACTCCTCCTTTAATTTGGGGGGGGGTAACTCTTAGGTTTCCACCATTTGATGTGGCAACAATTAATTAATCATGTAATTAATTATTGAACATAATTAAGTGGTTCCTCGCCTCTTGGTTGGGGATTGTTGGAAAGGATAGAACATGGGGGAGAGCCTTTGGAGAAAGATCCTCCAACAAATAATGAACCTCTGATGAGGACGACGCTCGATCTTGGATCGGGAGCGTTTTGTGGGAACAACAAACGCTGACAACATAAATGTTTACATCTCCTTCCCCAAGTCGTCTCCAATGAACAATAAAGGTAGGTTTTTGTTTATGATTTTTCATTGTTAATTTTTTGGTTAATATTTCTCCTCGAGTCGCATGCTATCGGACTAACGTGGAGGGTACAGGTCTAATGTACATGGTTCGATCCCTCCGAATCATTAATGTTCATGCATTATTTGCGGCAGTGGAAGACAGTGAATGATGCCAGCAAGGCAGATGGCGGTGGTCGGCACTCTGTCCAGCTGCGATGGTGGAGGAAGAAAAACCACAACACCCGAGGAGGCCAGGACCCATCAGACCCAACCCATTAGCCACGGCGGGGGATCACAATGTCAGGCACACCGACCGGCCATGTGAACATGGGGCACCGCTAGTCCACACCGTTAGTAGAGGAGAAGGTCGTGACCCCTCATCAGCGGTGGCACACAAAGATGGCTAGAATTAGGCCGGCCTCGGGAGGAGCGACACATGTCCATGCCATTGGAATATGGGTTGACCATTTGGGAAAACTGGAGGGGGGGGGGGCTCTACCCGGGTTTCGGCGTGGGTGGACCCCACCAAAACAAGCCACCCGACCGCGGGCTTCACCCAGTGGGACGTGCAACAGCAGGCTGAGACCAGCGGGCCTTGCCATCATGGGTTGGGCTGCCCTATCATGGGCCGGGCTTCCCCATTGTGGGCTAGGCCAGACATAGGACCAGCCCAGCTAGGATAGACCCATATTGGGTCGGGTTGGGTCGGTCCGACCAAGTCATACCAGACTAGGGCACAAAAACACTTAAAGAGCCTTTTCTTGATAATTAGGCATCCATTTGACAAACTATCTATGGGACTGAAATCCATGGATTGAGACGATCCATCTGTTATATACCACCTGATTTTTGTATAAATTTGGAGTATATCTGGGTTGGATCGATCCCGAATCCATTCAGGCCATTGGAATGAAAACACTAATAACATATAGACCAGACATCTGATTGGCGTGACTTTAGTTGTGTTGGGTCTCTTATGACGTGGCCGACCATTGGTATACTTATTATTGGGACTTTGTGGTAGTTAAAGTATTGGTCAACTGCATGTGGATAGAACTTCTTAGAATCAAGCATGATTAGTGTGGAAACTCTATGGCTATCTATACATGAAGAATCATCAAATCCTATGGGGGTCATCTTCAGATCCTATGTGGGATAGAGCTTAGTGATCATGTGTTGGTTAGTGCGTACCGATACTATATGGATCATCTTGAGATCCTTTGTGGGTCATCTTCGGATCTTGTGTGGGTCATCTTTGATAAAGTGTGGGTCAACAATAGAGTTTCTTGACAAAGTAAAATGATCTATCAATATAGCTAATCGTATATACTATCATACATAAGATATACATTCTGTGAGTTGAGCCATTAGCTTCTGTTACACTTATGTGTGGTGATAACTTCATTGTATTCTTCTGTGTGGTTATACCTTTGAGGTATTCTTCATTGTGGTGATACCTTCATGTTATTCATTAGTGTGGTGTTACGTTTGTGGTACATACCTATGTGGTGTACCTTTGTGGTACATATATCGTCATGTTGTTACCTTTGTGGTACTTGTATCTTATTGGACTTATCTATACGGTACTTCTACCATCGTGGTGTTACCTATTTTTATTCTTTCCTCGTTGGTGATGTTTTTATATATTGATAACTTAGGTATATGTATCGGCATATACCAATGTAGTGTAGATGACTATTTCTCTGTGCTTTGAGATTGCGTTATTTCTTTTTGGATTATCCTTTGTGGATTCTGAGAGACCTTCGGGGTTCTTGGGTCCCTACTGAATATCATTATACTCACCCCTGCACGGGATACACATGCACCTTGTTTTTTCTTGTTTAGATGACGGACAACATTGATCGAGAATGAGGATGCCCGGATTGGAGGCTAGTTAGAGGTAGATCATTTGAAGATATGTACCGCGGAGATGACCATTCATGATTTGTACCTACCCTTTAGGTGGGATCCTTGGTAGGTGTTCAGAGGAGTTGTTACCCGTTTTACTTGTAATTTCATGTTGGGCTTGTATTCTGGACCCTTTACTTACTGTACACACTCTTTTTACTATACAGTTTACTTTGTGTTCGTATCATGTTGTGTGCATGGTTGTGTGATTTTAATGGTTATAAACTCAATCCTTTCATAGATTTAGGGATATGACTTTCTAGTTCTAGTTTCCAGCCCCTGGCCTATGGAAGTTGGGGTTGGGGTAGTCACGACATAGGCCTCGAGGGATGGGTGGTGACAAATGGGTATCAGAGGAGCTAGTTCTACTGAAGAACATAGAATCTGATCTTTTAATCGGCATTAGTGTTAAGTTTTATGAGGGTGGTTATTAGTTTTGGGAATCTAGTGTTGGTAAATTGGCTAACGTATCTATACACTAGGACCTTTAATTCGGATTTTTGGATCAGTTCATGAAGACACTGATTGAGTGTGTTTTTTGGAAAATTTTTCCTTAAGATCACTTTGAGTCAGCTCACCAGGTATAACATAATGACTGTGGAACACCTATTTCATTCAGGATGCCTCCACGTAGACTTCTAGCCATGGTTCCAGGTATAGTACATGATGATAAACCATAGAATGAAGATGCTTTGGTTTAGGGCCCTCTTATGGAAGTTGTACTATCGTGTGGTGTGCCAGTAGAACCACTTCCTATTGGGCTGATGATTTCACCAGCCCCAGTAGTAGAGGGTGTATGCCACTAGAGAGCGTTGCAAGAGTTCCAGTGTCAGATGCCACCATGGTTCTGGGTGGAGACAGATCCATAGGAAACTGAGGATTGGATGGAGGCTGTGGTTAGAGTTTTCCGACTTGTAGGGACACCAACTGATCTAATGGTGATCTTTTACACGAGTTTTCTTCAAGAATAAGTGGGAAGATGGTTGAGCTTGATATTATAGGTTCACGATGAGATTAACCTCATATGGATGGATTTTTAGAGCCTTTTCTAGGATGTGTTCAGCCCAGTGACTTTACACTCAGTGCGTATAGAGGAGCTTCTCCACATACAGCAGGGAAGCATGACTGTGGCTCAGTATTCAGCGAGGTTCAAAGTACTCTCGCGCTACCCCCCACTGACTTTGTGCAAGAACCATGATTTAGGGCCTATACATTAGAGCAGGGGCTCAAATGGGATATTAGAGCTTCTATAATTTCTATCAGCATCCCGATGCAGGTGGGGGTGTTAGAGCGAGCCCTCTTAGTGGAGAGATTCCTTGATAAGCTGTCACCGGCAGCGAGAGCTACCACCAGACATTACGTAGAAGAGACATATATAGCAAGCAATTGGAAGATGACATAGATGTCCAAGAGGAATATACCTATGGGTGGACGACCACATGATATAGGTTTGGTTGTGTGAGGCTCTCGAGAGAGAGTAGGACTGTCAAGGATCATGTAGTGTTACTCCTGCAGCAGGTAGGGTCACATGGCTTAAGATAGCCTGACCCACTGTACGGACGACCAACACACAGTTGAGGGACCACCTAGGTAGTGGTGAAGATTCGTTTAAGGAGGTCCGCAAGCAATAGGTGGATGTGGCGGAGGTGCAGGGCGTGCAGGAGGCAGTGGGTGGCGATTCGAGGTTATACTGCCACCAACTCCAGGATGTCCACCCCAACCACAGGGTGCAGGTAGACATGGATGATCACAGCTCCAGGAAGCTAAGGCCTAAGACCATGGATCTTTGGAGATAATTCGAGGTATAATCTAAGTATACTCCACCATAGCTATAGTACTTATAGACACAGGTTCTAGTTACTCTTTTAATTCCAATTCCCTCGTTTGGAGCTCAAAGATACTGGTGGAGCCATTGGATCTATCCTTATGACTAGAGACTCCAACGGGAGAGGACTCAATGATTACACAATGGTTCTAGTAGTGTGACCTTACTCTAGGAGATGAGGGCATTGACTGTGATCTTTTAGTAGTGGTGTCGAGGCCTTACGATTTAATATTGGTTATGGACTTGTTATCTACGTTCCATGCTCAAATCGACTATATTAGGTGCAAAGTGTAGTGTGCCCACAAGTATGAGGCCATTTTTTCCTTCAATGGAAAAAGGGATACTTTGCCGTGTTAGATGATCTTACCCGGAGGAGGGTGCAGCCGATCACCCATCAGTGGGTTGGCCATACACTCAAAGTGATTGATGTTCAGATTCTGAGCTATCCTGTATTGGTGGACTAGTACGCTGATGTTTTCCCGGATGATGTTCTTGGTCTCCCACCTCATAGAGAGGTGGTCTTTTATATCAAATTATACCACGAGATGGAACTGATATCTATACTATCATATCAAATTTATCATACGGAGCTCCGAGAGCTGTGAGTACTAATAGAGGACCTACAAAGAAAGGGATTAATTAAGACTAGTGTTTCTCCCTGGGCAGCCCAAATTTTCTTTTCCAAGAATGCGGATGGGATTTTTAGACTCTTTGTTGATTATTGGCAACTGAACTAGGTGACCATGAAAAATATTTACCCACATCCATGGATTGAGGATCTCATTGATCACCTAAAGGGATCACGATGGTTTTTAAAGATAGACATCAGATCAAGAAACCACCAGGTTAGGGTACGAGATGAGGATGTGCAGAATACGAACTTCAAATGTCAGTATGGCCATTATGAGTTCTTGGTTATGCCATTCGTCATGACAGATGCCCCATCAGTGTTCATGGGACTCATGAATTGGATATTCCCTCATTTCGTCGACCACATTGTGGTAGTCTTCCTCGATGGCATCCTGATTTTATCAGCTACAGAGGTGGCAAATGTCTATCATCTGCAGATATTTCTGGACACACTCTAAGAGCACTAGATTTATGGTAAGCTCTTGAAGTTCCAGTTCTAAATTAGAGAGGTTCAATTCCAGGGACACGTCATCTCTGAGGCTGGAGTTACATTGGATCCAATGAAAATTGACGTTTTTCTTTCTTAGGATCCACCCAGGAGTGCGATGGAGGTGTAGAGTTTCATTGGCATGGCCAATTACTACCAGAGGATCATGCCTGACTTTTCTTGATTTGTGGAACCCTTATCTGTAATGAAGAAAAAGGGGAAACCCTTCATGTGGTCGGAGATATGACAGAAAAGTTTCCAAGCGCTGAGACAGAGACTAACAAGTGCTCCCATATTCAGGTTACCAGAGGAGGGAATTGGGTATGTAGTCTATTGTGATACATCAAGGACTGTGTTTGGATGTGTCCTGATGTATAAGTGAGTAGTGATCACGTATGTTTCTAAACAGCTCCGACATCATGAGATGCAATACACTACACATGACCTAGAGTTAGCAGTAGTGGTCTTCACCTTGATGATGTGGCAACATTACTTGATGAGTGAATGAATTATAGTCTACTATGATCACAAGAGTCTCATGTATATCTTCTTTCAAAAGGACCCGAACCCAAGATAGCGTCATTAGCTTGAGTTCCTCTAGGACTACGACATCACGATAGTCTATACTATTTTGAAGGGGAAGGTAGTATCAAATTCACCCAGCAAGCGATCTAGTATAGAATTGTTGAGTGAGGAAACAGAGTAGTTAGCTACTTTGTAGATATCCTATGTGGATCGAGATGGAGCAGTTTATCTTCACTCTCTAACAGTCACTCCCCCACTCCTTTAGCAATTCTGGGAGGCGCAACTTCGAAACACTGACTATGAGGCTTGACATGATCAGATATCCATAGGAGATGCACCTGATTGACTTTATAAAGGTGGGGAGAAAGTCATCCTCTTCAGAGGGCGTACTATGGTACCAGTTGCGCTACTGGAGGATGTGTAGATGGAGTTCCATAATTCCCCTAAAGAGGTAAATCCTGGAGTAGAGAAGATGTACCAGGACCTCTGGATTCAACACTGGTGGCTGGGAATGAAGAAAGCATTGGTAGAGTTTGTCTCACAGTTCCTCACTTTTCAGCAAGTGAAGGCAAAGCATCAGGTTCCAAAAGTCTTTTTTCATCCACTAGAGGTGCCAGAGAGGAAGTGGGATGAAATAACCATGGACATCGTGATAGGAAAACCATGCATATCCAAGGGGAATGATTCAATTGGGTTGATCATTGAACGACTCACCATGTCCGTCGACATCCTACCTATTAGAGAGCAGTGACCAATAGAGGGCCTCTAACACCCTTACATGCAAGATATTGTGTGGATTCATGGGGTACCATCTATGATTTTACCCGATCATGACGCATGTTCTACTTCCCATCTATATATTGCGTTTCAAGAGGTATTCGGGACTCGCTTTAATTGAGCACTACCTTCCATCCTCATATGAATGGTCAAACAGAGTGGACTATTCTGACCCTCAAGTAAATGATACATGCTTACGTCCTTGATTTCAGCTGCAGCTGGGAGGATCAAATTCTCTTGGTGGAGTTTGTGTACAAAAACAGCTACAACTCCAACATTGGTATGGCACCATTTGTGGCATTGTACGAGCGACCTTGCAGATCACATATTTGCTGGAGTGACCCCAGGGAGTCAGCACTCATGGGACCAGATATGGTACATGCTATCACAGAGAAGGTGGAGATCATCCAAGAGTGGATGAAGACTTCACAGAGTAGGAATAAGTCATATGCTGACAGGAGATAGAGACCACTCAATTTTGAGGATGGTGACCATGTCTTCCTTTGGGTCTCACCTCGATGAGATGTTAAGAGATTTGGCCAGGATAACAAGTTATCTTTGAGGTACATCAGACCCTTCCGGGTCCTCAGTAGAGTTGATGAGGTGGCGTATGACCTAGCTATTCCCCCTTAGTTTCACTTGGTACATAACATTTTCTATGTATCCCTGATGAGGAGATACAGGAGAGAGTCCTTTATGGGTGATAGATACCTATAGTGTGATTTCGTTGGAAGCATGAGAACTTTATTGAGAGAAAGTGGGAGCGATAGGATCAGATTCATGCTCTGTACTCCCACTTGTTTCCTGAGTTTCTGTTGTGGCTTTCGAGGATGCAAATCTTTGAGGTTGGGAGAATGCAATGACATTGATTTTTTCTTGAAATTTTTTATAAATTATATCAAAATATTATGAGTCTGCTAAAATTGACTACACATGATTCTAAGGCCCAGTGTTCTCAGAATAAATTTCGGTACTTTTTTCAGGTACATTTTGTAAATGCGTGAGCAGTAATTTGAAACATTTGAACCGATGATCAGAATAGAAATATGAGGACAACGTTGAGCACACAACACTGATATTCCTTAAGGAGAACTTCACCTCGACTGCAATAGGTTGGGGTGGAATTTGGTGTTCCAGTTATTCGTTGGAGAGTTAAAAAATAATAAAAATAATAAAAATAACTTTTATTTATTTGTCGTGAAACCTCTAATTTGAATTCATGGTGGTGGGATCAACACGAACTCCTCCTTTAATGGTGTGGTAACACTTGAGTTCCCACCAATTGATGTGAAAACTTTTAATTAATCATGTAATTAATTCTAAAACATAATTAAGTGGATCATCACCTCTTGGTTCAGGATTGTAGGAAAATGGAGAACTTGGGGGAGAGCCATTGAAAAAAGATCCTCCAAAGAAGAACGAACCTCTGAGGAGGATGACGCTCAATCTCGTATCGAGAGTGTGTTGTGGGAACAATGAAAGTCAATATCTTCAGAGTTTACATCTCCTTCCAGGTGCCGTCTGGAACAAACAATCAAGGTAGGGGTTTGTTTAAGATTGTTCATATTTAATTTTTCTTTGGATCTTTATACTCAAGCCGCGTTCTACCGGACTAATGCACAGGGTATGGGCCAAACTAACATAGACCAATCCCTCTGCATCTTCATTGTTGAGATGTTTTTTATAGAGGTGGAGAATAGAGAATAACAACGCCAAGGCACAAGGTGGCGGTCGACACTCCAAACGACTGCGATGTCAGCGGGAGTGAAACTACGCCGATGGAGGAGGTCATGGACCTTCGACCGCGGCAGGGAAGCACAGTGGCCGGCACACCGGTCGGCCGTGAGAAGGAGGGGTGGCACACATCTGCGCCACATGTTGAGGAGAAGGTTGTGTCCTGTCAGCCACAGTGGCGCACGAAGCTGGTTGGAAACCGGCCGGGTGTGGGAGGAGCAGCGCGCGTCTGCTCCTTTGGAAGATGGGTCGGCCATTCCGGTCGTCCATGTCGCGCCGTGGGGGACCGCTCTGGTGGGTCCTGCGCACTTGGACAATGGTCCGCATCACCACTATGGAAAAATGCAGATTTAGCGGTGATTTATTTTTCTGTTCCGCAGTGGTTTAAACCGCCGCTAAATCGATTGGCGGCGGTTTTGACAAATCGCAGCTAAATTGTGTGTCGGGAAACTATTCTCATCGGATTTCAAAACCGTCGTAAAACATTTCTTTGTGGGTTTTTAGCGGCAGTTTTCTATATTTTATTGTACTCTTTTAAAATTATTTTCTTTATTATTTTTTTTTATATTTTTTAAATTATTTTTTTAAATTATTTTTTTATTTTATCTACGTAGTTTATTTAGTTTATTTTATTTATTTAGTTCATATTAATTTTATTTATTTATTTTTTCTTTTATTTATTTATTCATATTTATTTTATTAATTTATTCATATTTATTTTATTTATTTATTTCATATTTTATTTTTTTATTTCGTATTTTATTTATTTATTTCGTATTTTATTTATTTATTTCATATTTTTTATTTATTTCGTATTTATTTTATTTATTTCATTTAATTCGCATTACTTTATTTACTTTATCCTTGCATTCATGCTCATATCCATGCACATGCCCATGCTCATACCCATGCACATGCCCATGTAATATAAAGAAATACTGCGTTTGGTAAGATATGAACCCCAACCACTTGCATATTTTGCAAAGACTTTACCACTCCAGCAAGCACGTCATGTGGTTAATAAACATAATTTAATATACTTATATATACTAATTGAAAAAACAAATAATACATAACTAATATATATAAACTCAGTAATAATTAAACAATAAGCAACAATCAATAATTAATAACCAATAATTAATAATTAATAATTAATGATTTATTATTTATTTATTGAGTTGTTTATTATTATTTACCGTTTATTATAATAAATAACAAAAAAATTAAAATAATATTTACATAAATTATAAAATTATAAAAATAAAATAATAAATTTTCGAAATTACGAAATTAAAAGAATAAATAATAATAAATAATAAATAAAAAATAAATAAAATAATAAATAATAAATAATGAATAATAAATAATAAATAATAAATAAAAAACAATAAATAAAAAACAAAAATCAATAAACAATTAATAATAAATAATAAATAATAATAAATAATAATAAAACAATAATAAATAATGAATAATAAAAAATAAAAAATAAAAAATAAAAAATAATAATAAATAACAAAGAAGAATCAATAAATAATTATAAATAAGAAACAATAAATAATAATAAATAATAATAAATAATAAATAATAAAAAATAAAAAATAATACATAATACATAATACATAATAAATAACAAATAATAAATAATAAATAATAGTAAACAAATAATAAATAATAAACAATAAATAATAAATAATAAATAATAAATAATAATAAATAAAAAATAAAAAATAATAAAGAATAATAATTAATAATTAATAATAATAAATAAGAATAAATAATAATAAATAATAATAAATAATAATAAATAATAAAAATTAATAAATAACAAACTATAAGTATTAAAAAAGTAAATAATAAATGATACTAAATAAAAAATAAAAAATAATAAAAAATAATGCATAATAAATAATACTTATTAATAAATAATAATTAATAAATAATAAATAATAAATAATAAATATTGAAGAATAATAAATAATAAATAATAATAAATAATAAATATTAATAAATATGAAATAATAATAAATAATAAATAATAATAAATAATAATAAATAATAAATAACAATAAATAAAAAAAATAATAAATAATAATAAATAATAAATAATACTAAATAAGAAATAATAATAAATAATAATAAATAATAAATAATAAATAATAAATAATAAATAATAAATAACAAATAACAAATAATAAACAATAAATAATAAATAATAGATAACAAATTATAAATAATAATAAATAATAATAATTAATAATTAATAATAAAAAAATAATAAATAATAATAAATAATAAACAATAATAAATAATAATAAATAAATAATAAATAATAAATAGCAAACAATAAATAATCATAAATAATAATAAATAATAAATAATAAATAATAAATAATAATAAATAATAATTAATAATTAATAATTAAGAAACAATAAACGATAATATATAATAAATAATAAATAATAAACAATAAATAATAATAAATAATAAATAATAAATAATAAACAATAAATAATAATAAATAATAAATAATAAATAATAATAAATAACAAATAATAAATAATAAATAATAAATAATAAATAATAAATAATAAATACTAAATACTAAATAATAAATAATAAATAACAAATAATAAATAATAAATAATAAATAGTAAATAATAAATAGTAAATAGTAAATACGAATAATAATTAATAATACATAATTAAATATTAAAATTAAATATATAATAACTAATAAATAATAACTAATAATAAATAAATAATAATATATAATATATAATAAATAAATTAATAATAATAATAATAATAAATAATAATTAATAAATAATAAATAATGAATAATAATTAATAAATAAATATAAATAATAAATAAATATAAATAGATAATAAATAAATTAATGTATAATATAGATACTAAATAATAAATAATAAATAATGAATGAAAAAAATGAAAAAGTACGAAAAGGCATGATTAGGGATGAAAATTTATTAAAACCCATGAAAACAGATGGAGAAGCATGAAGAAGGAAGCATTAGAAAGCATGAGAACTCATGAAAACTCATGAAAGCTCTGGGAAACACCTTAAGAATTCAACATAATCAACATAATAATCCACAAAAAACCATTGATAAAGATAAAAAGTCATGGAAACCCAAATAAACAGTAATAAATGGAGCAACCGTTAAAACCCGTCAAAAAGGTCATAAATTGACAAAAACATTGGTCTCACATTAACGGAAATAACTTATGCTCTGAGAGTCCATTCGAAATCCGTGACCAGTTAAAATTGAGGATCCTAAAATGATCTTCGAGATGATAGGTGAAAGAGACCAAATGGACCGGCGGATGAGAAGTTGAGACCATTTGAAAAAACTGACGGGGAAAGAGTGATAGAAACGAGGCATCAAAAAACATAACAAACCCGATACCCTCTAAATAGGCCATAACTAATGATCCATGAGTCCATGTGGGTGTCGTGACTAGTAAAACAAGAGCTCATGGAACGAACTACGATCTGGCAGGTGGAGGAGTCTGAACTGACGCGCGGATCGAACGTTAGGTTCGTTTGAAGAAAAGTTCGACGGGACACCGGTGACGAAAATGGGGTTTCTGATGCCTTAGGAGGGGTTTTGGGGTCAAAAAACAAGATAGGAGCTTTCTTGGGTCGAACTGATGTGTAGATCTCTTCGCTGGCATTGATTTGATATGATGTAGTGCACAAACGGACACCCGAATCGAAAGATATGGCCGATCGAAGTTGGAGAACTTTTTTCAACTTTCTTGTAACTCTCATATATTACAAACCTTAGACCATCTCACTATTTTTATTATACTTGCTTCTAGATCTCTTCATGAGCTTCGATTTTACTAGTCGTGGTGCTCCAACGGACACCCGGATCAAAAGTTATGGTCGTTTTAGTGATTTCGGGGTTTCTCGTGTTTTTTTATTTTTTTCCATTCATTTCACGGTGGTTTTACCCAAACCACCAATATTTCACGGTGGTTTATTAAAAATCCACCGCGAAATAGCGGCCTGAAAAACATTTAGTGGTGGTTTTGAAAACCACCACGAAAAAACCATCGCGAAACGACCATTTTCCAGTAGTGCACCATTCGTGAAATGCAGAGGGGCACCTCCCCCAGGAGTCGTCTAGGCCACACCCTGCCACGATGGGCCACCCGACTGCCGGTCGCTCCAAGCGGGTTGAACCACAGTGGGGATCCCCACAGAAAGACACACCACTGTGGGCTGCACCACAGTAGGCCGCACCCAACGGGCTGCGCCGGAGCAGTCCTTACTCAGCTGGCCGCCTCACATCAGGTCGCGCCGAAGCGAGGCTTGCTGTCGCAGGCCGGGTAGCGCCATCGCGGGCCGGGCTACCACATCACGGGCCTGGCTACTCCCTCGCAGGCCTGTCTTCCCCCTCACAGGCTGGGCTACTTCTCAACCTAGCCTAGCCAGGTCAAACCCATATTGGGTCGGTCCGGGTCGGTCCAACCAGGTCGGACTGAACCCAAGCCCAGAAACACTTAAAGACCCTTTTTTGAGAATCAACCATCAGTTTGAGGAATCATCTATGGTGCCGAATTCCTTGGATTCAGACAACCATTTTGGTAGAATCCACTTGATTTTTGGATAAAGATGGAATACGATAGTGTTGGATCGAACACAAATCCAACTGGGCCCTCAGAATGAAAACACTAATAACATATAGACCAAACGTCCAATTGACGCGCCGTCTGTTGTGTTGTGTCCCTTTTGAAGGGATGGACCTTTGGGAAAAACTTTCCTTGGAATTTAGGGACGTTGAATTATAAAATGATGGATTGAGGTGTATAATTTCTCATAATCGAGCAAGATTAGTGTGGGAACTTTGTGGCTAGCTATACTTGAAGAATCATTAGATCATGTTTGGGTCATCTTCAGATCTTGGGCGGGTCAGTGCTCAGGGATCCTATGTGGGTCTGTGCATACCGATCCTATGTGGGTCATCCCCAGATCCTGTGTGGGTCATCTGTAGATCCTGTGTGGGTCATCATTGATCCATTGTGGGAAACAACAGAGCTTATCAAAGAAGTAAAACCATCTCGCAATACACCTAATAATCTATACTACTTTACATATTTTATACTTAGTGTGAGCTGATTCTATAACTTTGTGGTAGACTTCTGTGTGGTGATACCCTCGTTGTATTCTTTTATGTGGTTATACCTTCAATATACTCTTCTATGTGGTCATACATTCATGTTATTCTTTTGTGTGACATTACCTTTGTGGTACTTAACTCTATGGTGTACTTGTGTGGTACTTATATCTCTGTGGTGTTACGTGTGTGGTACATGTATCTTCTTGGTGTCACTAGTGTGGTACTTCTACCATTGTGGTGATACCTATTGGTATTCTTTCTTCATGAGTGAGGTGTGTATATATTGATAACTTCGGTATATGTATGGGTATATTCCTAAGTAATGTTGATGACTATTGCTTCGTGCATTGAGATTGAGGTCTGGATTTATTGTTTATTCTTTGTGGATTCTAAAAGACCTTAGGGAGTCTTAGGATCCCTATATAGTATCATTATACTCACCCCTGCACGGGCTACACCCGTACATTATTTTGTCTTATACAGATGATGGACAACACTGATCGAGGTTGAGGGTACCAGGATTGGAGGCCGCATGGAGGTAGAACATCAGACAAGATGTACCGTTGAGATAACTGTTAATGAGCTATACCTACCATTCAGGTAGGATCCTTGGAAGGTGTTCGGAGGAGCAGTTTCATGTTTTAATTGTAATTCTTGGTTGGGAATGTATTTTGGCCCCTTTTCTTACTGTACACACTATTTTTACTATACAGTTTACGTTGTGCTCGTCTCATACGGTGTGCTTGGTTGTGTGAGTTTACTGGTTATAACGGAAATGCTTTTCCAGATATATAGATATTCCATTCTAGTACTAGTCGCCAGCCCTTGGATTATGGAAGGAAGGCTTGGGGTAGTTACATCATGGGCCCTGGGGGACAGGTCGTGAAATTTAACCTTATAATTAAAATTATAACCCAATAATTCTAAAAAAATCACTAGCATAGCTAAGGTTATAATTTGTCATCCATAGGGATATACTGATTGATAAAGTTTAAAATTAGATATAAACCAATATTAATTTTATTTTCCGATAAAAGTATTACTATATCTAAATTTTATTCTAATAAATATCATTTTGGAACCATTTTAAATGATTCTAAAACCTATTATGTTATAATATTTTGTGAATTTCAAAAAATGGAACTAATGTTTTTTATAATAAAAAATATTTTATTAAATGATTAAAAATTTTAAATGTACTTTCTTGATAAATTTTAATATAATATGTTTTAAACTATCAACCATTCTACATTCATGGGTCACTTTTCCTATTATTGTGAATTTCTTGACTACTAAAGGGTAAAAACATTGTTATTGTGGAAATTTTCAAAAGGGTTAAGAGTTCATAAATCAAAGAGTTAATGATGAAATAATTGTATAAACATGTCCAAATTTAATTTTACATGGGGATTTTTATAAATAATAATCCCATCTTATAATTATATCAATATTGGTCCAGTTTAATGTGATGATTAATTTTTATTAACTTAACAGTATATGAAATTCTAAGAATGCATCTCTCTTAACATATAAAAGGGGCCTCCTCTCATCTCAATCTAACATACTTCTAAAAATATATTCTAGTCAAGGCCTTCCCATTTACCTTAATAACATTCATAAACATGTGATATAGGTCTTATTTTTGGAAAAATACCAACCATATAGTGCTGAAGGTGCAATGAAATGTCGGTTTTCTGTAGAATATGTATATCTTTTAACTAAATTTTTTAGATTTATTTCTTCTTCAACCAAATTAAAATATTTTTAAAAAATTATGAAAAAAATAAAACCAGTATCATCTATACACCGGCATATTTTTATATTAATATAGTAACCTATATGTATCTCATTTATCCATATAATAATAACTAAATGCATCGTTCATTTTTATGGAGGACTACTGCCTCGTGAATTTATTTAATTTATTTTCCATCATCACCTACCACTAAGGGTTGTAATTATGGTTTTAATGTATATATATATATATATATTATTCCTCATATAATAATTATAAATATATAATGTATCATTTATTTTATTACATTTATATCCATTGAAAAATGATAACGTCTTTGGTGCGTATATGTGGATTACCCCTTTATCAAGTGATGTGATTCATTATTCATAACCACATCATATTTTGGTTTAAAAAAGTTCTTAAAAAATAAAATAATATTTATCATATTTTCATAATTACATAAATATAAAATATTAATTTCCTTCTTTTCATCGTGTTTTTTGAAAAATGGAAATGTTACTCATGTGTACATATAACTTACTATCTCCCTGATTGTAACATAGTTAGTTTTTTATAACCATATTTCATGGTTGGTTTTAAAATTATAAATGAGGAATAAAAATGATATTTATGTCATGATTATTATTCTAGAAATGATGATAAAATGACCTCTTGGACCCTAGTCAACTTACCAATTTCATTTTGGGCATATGATTCGAATATCATTAAAACATATGATGTGAACGAAATTGATTATGTAATTGTATATAACATGGTAATAAAAAATTAGTGCATATTTAATTGAAAAAAGGTTCTAAGGAAATTAAATATTCAACATAATTTTAAAATTTGGGATTATTAAAATGTGTGTGAAATGTATAACTCTATGTAAGGGAAACATTACAATAAAAACTCATTTTAAATAGTTTTAATGACTTATTTTAAAAGGATTTTTCTTCCCAGTCCATATTTGTATATTATTTCATGGATGAATATATATTAACATAGATGATTTATAAGGGTTATTATTTATCACTTTTTTTATTATTTCTATGGTTTTTAAAAAGGATTATTTATGAGTATTTCAAACAGAATGTTCATAATTTCATTACAAAATTAAAAAATAAATAATTTATTTTATGGAAAATGAATCAACAAATTTTCACACTACCATAAAAATTATTTTATTTTCATATTCCCTTAAATTCATTCATATATTATTTAATTGAAATCCCTCGTTCCTTCTGTTTTTGTAATTTTAATTTTGAAAATGGTTTTTTAATGAATGGGTATTATTATATCTGAATGTTTTTTTCATATGGGTTCAAATAAATAATTTTAAGACTAAAAGATATATGAATAATTTCTTTATTAATTATATTCTACCGAAAGATTATAGATGATGGTATGTGATACTGACACATCTTATAAAAAATAACTCTCCAATTATTTTGGTAATATTCATTGTCATTAAATGAATGGAGGGGTTTACCAAGGTCATTTCTCTTATGGATTTAACTGGGCTCCTATTATTCCCAACCTGAGTGAGCATTGTTTTTGAATATTAGGATCAGTTTTTTAATGGATTTAATTGAGAAAAAGTTTCTATTTATCATTAAATAAATGAATATTGTTATAAAAGTAAACAATTATGTGTTTTCATGTTATTTTCTCGACAATATATTTATTTATTTTATTTCTATTTTTTTATTTTTTTCCCTCATCCCATGTTTTTAAATGTTTTACAATTAGTTTAATGAGGACTAAGAACAATAACTATTAATGTCTAATGTTAGGAATATTTTTGAAGAAATAATAATTAGTTTCATTTTAAATGTTTCATATGATGGTAAATATTACAAAACGTGGATGTCTCTAATTTATAATGTATGGGTTTATTTTTATATAGTTATGTAATAATTATTTATAACTCTTGAAAAAAAAAATATAAATAAAATAAAGTTATTTTTTTCTAAAGACACTGGATTACATAGTTTTTATGGTCAGGTCCCCAGAGTTAGTTTTAGAATTTTGGTTTAGAAAACACTGGATTTTAGAATTTTTTCAAGTGTGTTTAACTAAAGAGGTATGAATTCCTTAATTTGTTTTAAGTTTATGATTGATCATGAGTTCAAAGGAATCGAAACCCCTTTTAATGTTTTAAGTGATGGGATTTTAATGTGATTAATATTATTTTGGTTGAAATTTATTGTAACCAACCCATTAGGTTTAGTATGAGTTTTTGTCAAATGTTTATTTGAGTCTTAATGATTTTATATTTTAAATTAACCATGAAATATTATTATCATAATGGTTATAATTTCTACATAGACATTATATGTTCATGTATGAATAATAAGAACCATATGATGAAAGATAGTTCTAAATGTTTTTGGGATTAAATTTGTTTGAATAATTAATTATAAATAAGTAGAAACCTTTTAGTAAATTAATCATATGCTACAAAAAAATTCTTAAAAAATTATTTTTCTTAATTTTTGGGAAAAGTATTATAAATAATTTCTTGAACATTTAGAAATTGTTTTTGATATAAAAATTATATCGTTTATTAAATTAACATGTGAAAATTATATTATGGTGAAATTTTATGATTCTTTAAAAATATTGATACTTTAGTGAATTGTGAAAGATAAAAATTTTAATAAGACTGTCCTTTATATTCTCTATATTATGTAATATTAATGTCCCATTTCTCATGAAGTATAATAAACATCCTTAAATTATAAATGTAACGCCCTGACCCCAGTTACCCAGAGTCGGTGCATTATTTTAATACATTGGCATGATTACAAGGAATCAAGTCTCGAAGGACCGGTCGGTTTAGCAGTCCTGGAAAATAGATTACATACATGAATGTTACATTTCACTTCATAAAATAGAAAATAACATAAATAATCATTTATGAATGCCATTATTCCCTTGTCTTAACCCTGCATATCAATCACAATACACTTCTTGGAATCCTGGGGCAAATAAAACATAGAAAGGGGTGATCTTAGAATCTCGGTAAGGAAAATAATATAGCAGAAACTTTCATAAATAAACATAAACATTTAAGACAATGTATAACTAAAACAAAAGCCTTTTAAACTTGAACTTCAGCATAATATGGCAAAGATAAAATGAAATAATATCATATAATTAGTCACATGGATATTTTACTAGTCAAATAATCACATTCAATATCAATAACCACTTTCATAATGACAGAATTCATAATGACAGACTATCATAACCACATACCCAATGCCTCATGCCAAGAATACAAATAAAATTTTGTCATGGCCTTGTGCCAAGACACTATTTTGTCTCATTAGACCTACTGATGCATCGAGGAGCTATAGCGTTCTATACCTGTCACTTACTAAGTCCAATTCATTCCTCATTTGAGCAGGTATAAACATAACAAAAACATTCATATTAAAACTACCATACGAAAAGTCAATACATTACACCTAAACCATGAATGGTATAAAAATAACACATCCAATGTCAAACATATCACAAAACCTTCAACACAATATGGAATATTTTTATAATGATAAATCTAATTCAAAATAAGTTTAAAATCCATTAATATATCTTAATATAGATGAAAATGATTTGAAAAAATCATTGAGAGAAATACCCATTTTTCATGAAAATATTTAAAAGTCACACAATTTAGAAAAGAAGTCATTTAAAGAAATTTTTGAATCAAAATGTCCCATATCACTGTGAATCTTTTGAATGGAATTAACATTTTAAAAACATTCATGTCCATATAAATAAATACTTAAAAACCATTTTGAAGACATGGACATTAATGAGAATGATTTAGAAGTATAAATATTTAAAAAAATTTGAAATGATTTTTTAGTAAAAAAGTCCCTTAAAATAATCCTTTTGAATACTCTTTCATAAAAAAATTTACATGGATAATAAATATGTTCTAGTAGATACTTACGTAAAAACATCCTCGGATAATAAATAGATTATGAAATTAACCCTTACCAATTTGGTAACTTACAAAACATACAAAGCATAAAAGAGGTATCATACAATGAATATTTAAATAAACATAAATTAATGTGTATTACACAGAGAATACAGTTGTGGGAAGTACATACACCACACAAAAGGTAATAGTGGCAATATGGCATGAATCTCACGGGAATAAGGAGTCACATGAAAACCCTTTACCTTGCACTTTCCTTTAGTCGAGCGTACATTTAACCTCTTGTACGAAGATCATAGTATGTTATTAAATTATAACAAAACCATATTAATATTTATGATATCATACCTGATTCATTTTTGACTTTATACTACCCATTTAATAATAATTTCCATGTTAAATTATCATTTTGGGTAATAATCACTTTCTTTATCGTACGTGTTTTAACTTGTTACTATTGTATCACTTAGATCATGATTTAAATACTTCCAGAATATAAAACATGATAAATATATAATATATATTTAGAAAATAAATATTTATAATAGATATATATATGAAATGGAAAACACCATTTTTGGAGACGGTAGTCCGTACCTACGCATAAACGTTGTTTCCTTTTTCATAAAGTATTGAACGGAAGTAAGTGAATAAGATATATGTAAGTACATAAATACATGTATATATATAAATATATATATATATATCCAGTAGCATTATTATTTCATATATTACATACTTATTAGTAATATATATTTTTATAATCGTCGATGAATGGTGAACTTGGAAATGAATCTCATCGCGTCGTGGAGATGGTAATTCGTACGTACGCACGAGCGAAAATATCATTCTTTTGATATTAAAATAAAATATAATTGGATGGTATATCATATATAAAGAATCATTATCATGTTATATTTATTATTTACATGAGTTATAGATCATTATTATACCCATCTAAATTATAATATATTGAATATCAATTACACCACAACGTTGAGATGACATGTCGTACGTACGCACGTATTGTGACATGTCATTATAGGGATGGGTAGAATAATATATTTGTTTGATACATATTTAGAATAAAATCACAGTATATATAAGATACTGGAGTTATTATTTTATAATGGAAATAACTAGGAATGAAGAAGTTGAAGAAGAAAGGAACTTTAATGAGGGTGGTGAAGACGCCACCTCTTCTTTTAGTTCTTCCATTTGATTTGATCAAAAGGGATCCTTAGGGAGGATTTCTGATCAGAATAAGGCCTCTAGGTTGAGGTTAGAGAATTTTGGAGGATATTTGGGCAGATTTTGGCTGAGCCAAATGGCTTTGAAGGTGTGAATTAATGAGAAGGGCGATTTCTTTTTTATAAGAGGGGAGGAGTGGCTCTTTAGAAAAAACGCAATGTATTAATTTATAATAAATTCATATTAGGTTTCTAATGGCTAAAAAGTGTATTATTCATAGTTTAAGGTGGGTATGGGTCGAAATATTTTAAACCAATAGATTTTAGATAGGTTTGGGTCATTATATTAACCTTATCTTTTAGTTTTAACTCTTAGTTAATTAGATTGACATTTACCATGTCACTTTTTATTTTTATATTATATAGTTAATAAACATACTATATACATCCTAGAGACCCCAAAGTGTTCAATTAATGATTCACCAATAATAATATATGTCCTTTGGACAAACCTTAGATTTTTAGGAATAGAATATTAATTAATAATATAATATTTGTTTTAAAAACTCATTTATGTCAATTTTGGCAGTACTCAATAATTGATTTTTATTAAAGTCTTAAAAACTCTATTAATTCAAAACAAACTAATTTTACAATATTTTAACATGGAATATTAACCAATAACATTCTTTTATGTCATAAAAACATTGAAATTATATTTATTTTAACATTTATAATACCAATTATTTGATTCTCTCATTAATAAAGAAAATACTGCATCATTATTGTGTCATATATATTTTTACTTTTTAAATGTATAAAAATTATAAATAAAATAGCATTATATATGAAATATTTTTATATTTCTAATTATTATTTATAATTTAAAATATAACATATATAACCTTATGTAAAAATTGTTTTTCTAAAAGATATAAGCTTATGTCATTTTTGTATTTACTTTAACTTAATTAATATAAAGTTTCCCTATCACCTACAAGTGGCTCCATGGGGTCCCAAATTTGACCCAAAGATGTCCATGGTCGGACAGGAATCCACCAATAAGGTTATGACACTTTTTAGGGTAATTTATTATTTTTATAATATTATTTTTCACCCTTATTTACCGGAGTTACCCTTTAACCATGGTAAAAAAAATATTTACCGAAGTAATTATTCAAAACCTCTAAAAATAAAAGATGCCTATTTACACAATTTTCACATCTTGATTCCAAATATGGAATCCATTTTTACAAATTCAAAACACAGAAGTGGCAGAAATTAAATTAAAATTAATTCCCGCTGTCAAAACAAAAAGGGTGTTTTTAAGATATAATAACTATCAAAAGATTGACATTTGTTTATGTCCGGTTTAATTGTGAAATTATGTAGAAAGTCAAACATTGTATTAAATGGGAAAAATATATTCTAAGTATACTTTAAAACCACTCAAATTCATAATTTATCGCTATTAATTATTTTTATTAAAAAAGTTGTTTTTAATTAAAATTTAGCAATTTTAACTATTCATAAAAATATAAAATTTATCCGAAAAGTACCAAAATTTCACCCTAGGAAAAATTAGATATTCCGAATCCAAAACTGAAGTCCATTTTGATATATAAAATTTATAAAATTTCAAAATGTATGTATTACTATTCATGAGAGCTAGTTTGATTGGTTGTAGTGTGTGTTAGAACTCCAAGATGCGTACAACACATGCTACTGTATTATTCAAAGAGAATTTTACCGTGGAAGCTTGGGGTGTTACATTGTAAATTTTTTATTTCCCCATTCTAAATAATAAATTTATTTAGTCAAATTGAATATATAAAAGTTTAAAATATTGTATTTAAAAAAGGTTCACTATTAAAAGTTGGTAAAAGTGCATTTTTTGAAAAATACTTCTTTTATCTGAAAAATGAATTTGTTCTTACATTATGTCTAAGAAACTCATAATATGGATTATAAAATTATAAGTATTATATGAAGTTCAAGATTTAGTTAATACTATTCATAACCTTTTCTGAACGGCTTGTTTGGTAAGTCATGGTGCGCTTGAACTCGGTGTTGCGTGTAGTGCAAGTTATTGAATTATTTTGAAAAAGTAACACACTATGAAATATTGGGGTGTTACATTCTTCCCTCCTTCAATAAGTTGAGTCCCTCAAAATTTGATATTGTTCTTCAAAAATAATGGTTTAAGATAGAAAATATATTAGTGGGAAAACCCACATCAGAAATTTGGTTATTAAAATTTAGTCTTAATAAGAGGAAAAGAGAAATGAAAGGGACACCACCAAATTATGATCTCGATTATAAGAACATTGGTGGAAATTAGAGACATATAATTGAAATAAAAACATAAATATTTATAGGTAGTGATTGAGGTTATCAATTACAAACAAGTTTAAAATTGAGGTCCTTAAATTTATCAATCTATGATGATTTAAAATACTATCGGTTCAACAAAACATAGTGTATTAGGATAACACATTTTTGGTTTTATGATCCCTTCAATAAAGTATAAGAATTAATTTCTTCATAGAATAAGAGGAGAATAAAAAAATAAACATGACAAGTAGAGTTCCATCCTTTAACTAATTTCTACCACAAACTAATCTTTCACTCTAAAAGATAACAAAACTTAAAAAGAATATTCTATTTATCCTATTCGTTTTGGGTAAAAAAATGAATTTATAATTAAACTACTATAACTTCTTAAAATAAACTACATTATATAATCCATGACATCTCGTGGGCCAGTGGTAGGTGATACACCCTTGTCACCCATCGGTTGCGGGTTCAAGTCTCGCGGCCTTGCTGGTTGCGATGGGTTGCCGCCTGACCTCCAGGTTGTCATTCTATGGAAATCCAAATTTAATCTCAAACCAGAATTATCCAAAATACATATGTCCAAACTCATAGTCCAAAATTTATAAAGAAGTTAAACACAATGAAGTTTCTTTTTGTCGCATAATAACATGTGAACACCTTCATCATGTATTATTTTAAAACACTAAAACATCCTGAATTACCATAAAACCTTATTGATTACATTCCTGATCCCTTATTCCTTATAGAATAATGGATATAATCCTTCTATCCAAAAAATGTTGTAAACTCCAACAATGATGGTAATAGAAATCATTAATCAGTTTCAAGGTAGTCAAGAATATCCAATTTAATTTATTCAAATCAACCATCTCTTATTCCAAAATCACTACCTCATTATCATGAACCATATTATGTTTTATCTTTCTCTCAACCATATATTTTCCAAAAATTTAAACTGCTAATGAGCCACTTTTCTTGGTTCCACACAATCTCAAGTCCTTAATGAAATAGTACTGCAGTACAATCCTTATATACTCCATAATTATTATAACAAGTACATTTTTGATACAACACTCAAATGGCACAATTCTCTAATAACAACATAAGATCTCTAGTCATTCCTCCTCTTCTATGGTAGTATCATAACTTGATTATTTTCCAATTGTATCATTTAGGGTATACTCTGATGATTTGAACATTGGTTCACATAGTGCTCTAACACCTTGCAGATGAAGTATTGTACATTTGAAACCATTTTCTTACCCTTACAGTCATGTACATGGTGTCCTTTTTCTCCACACTTATAACAAACTCCCATTCCTTTCAGGAAAGTTCTAGGTTTTTTCCTCCCACAGTTATCACATATGGGAAAATTCTTCTTTCCCTCTTCCCTTTATCCATATTTCTCTCTTCCATCCTTTTATTCTCTTGCTTCCATTCAAAGACATAGGACTCAGTAACAACTTTCATAATGATGGAATTCATAATGTCACACTATCATAACCACGTAGCCATGGCCTCGTGCCAAGACTACAAATACGATTTTGTCAAGGCCTCGTGCCAAGACACTAATTTGTCTCATGAGACCTACCGATGCATCAAGGAACCATAGCGGGCTCTACCAATCACTTACTAAGTCCAATGCATTCCTCAGATGAATAGGTATAAACATAACATAAACATTCATATTAAAACTAGCATACAAAATGTCAATATTTTACCCATAAACCATGAATGGTATAAAAATAACACGTCCATAGTCAAACATATCACAAAACCTTCAACAAAATATGGAAGATTTTTATCATGATAAATCGACTTCAAAACAAGATTAAAATCCATTAAATGACTTTAACATAGATGAAAATGATTTCTAAAACTCTTTGAGAGAAATAGCCCTTTTTCATGAAAACATTTAAAAGTCACACACTTTAGAAAAAAGTTATTTAAAGAAATTTTTGAATCAAAATGTCCCATATCACTTTGAAACTTTTGAATGGAATTAACATTTTAAAAACATTCATGTCCATATAAATAAATCCTTAAAAACCCTTTTGAAGACGTGGACATTAATGAGAAAGATTAAGAAGAATAAATATTTAAAACATTTGAAATGATGTTTTAGTAAAAAAGTCCATTAAAAGAATCCTTTTGAATAAACTTTCATAAAACATGGACATGGATAATAAGTATGTTCCAGTAGATACTTACGTAAAAACAACCTTGGATAATAAAGAGATTATGAAACTAACCCTTACCAATTTGGTAACTTACAAAACATACATCCCATGAAAGTGGAATCATACAATGAATAAGTAAATAAACATAAAATAAATTGTATTACACAAAGAATACAATTATGGGCAGTACATACACCACACAAAAGGTAATAGTGGCAATATGGCATGAATCTCAGGGGAATAAGAAGTGAGATGAAAACCTCTTACCATGCACTTTACTTTAGTCGAGAGTACGTTTAACCTCTTGTACAAAGATCTTATTATGTTATTAAATTATACCAGAACCATATTAATATTTATGATATCATTCATGATTCATTTATGACTTTATACTATCCATTTAATAATAATTTCCATGTCAAATTAACATTTCGGGTAATAATCGCTTTCTTTATCGTACGTGTTTTAACTTGTTACTCTTGATTGAATCACTTAGATCATGATTTAAATACTTCTAGAATATAAAACATGATAAATATGTACAATAGACATATATATGAAATTGAAAACACCGTTTATGGAGATGGTAGTCCGTACATACGCATAAACGTTGTTTCTGCTTTCATATAGTATTGAACGGAAGTAAGTAAATAAGATATATGTAAGTACATAAATACATATATATATAAATATATATATCTCCAGTATCATTATTATGTCATATATTACATACTTATTAGTAATATATATTTTTATAATCATCGATGAATGGTGAAGTTAGAAATGAATCTCATCGCGTCGTGGAGACGGTAATTCGTATGTACGCATGAGCGAAAATATCATTATTTTGATATTAAAATAATATATAATTGGATGGTATATCATATATAAAGAATCATTATCATGTTATATTTATTATTTACATGAATTATAGATCATTATTATACCCATCTAAATAATAATATATTGAATAACAATTACACCACAACCTGGAGACGACATGTCGTACGTACGTACGTATGGTGAAATGTCATTCAATGGATGGATAGAATAATGAATTTATTTGTTACATATTTATAATAACATCACAGTATATATAAGATACTGGATTTATTATTTTAGAATGGAAATAACAAGGAAAATAGAAGTTGAAGAAGAAAGGAACTTTAAAGAGGGTGGTGAAGACGTTACCTCTTCTTTGGGTTCTTCCTTTTGACTTGATAAAAAGGGCTACTTAGGTTGGCATTCTGATCAAACTAAGGCCTCTAAATTGTTTTTAGGGAAGTTTGGAGGATATTTGGGTAGAGGTGGGCCGATAAAAATGGCTTTGATGATGTGAATTAATGATAAGGGTGACTGCCCTTTTATAAGAGGGGAGGAGGGGCTCTTTAGAAAAAACATAAAGTAATAATTTATAATAAATTTATATTCGGTTTCTAATGGCTAAATAGTAAATTATTTATAGTCTAAGGTGGGGATGGGTCGAAATATTTTCAACCAATATATTTTAGACAGGTTTGGGTCATTATATTAACATTATCTTTTAGTTTTAACACTTAGTTAATTAGATTGACATTTACCATGTCACTTTATATTTTTATATTATATAGTTAATAAACATACTATATACATCCAAGCGACCCCAAAGTGGTCCATTAATTATACACCAATAATTATATTAGTCCTTTGGCCAAACCTTACATATTTAGGAATAGAATATAAATTAATAATATAATATTTGTTTTAAAAACTCATTTATGTCAATTTTGGCACTACTCAATAATTGTTTTCTGTTAAAGTCCTAAACACTTTATTAATTCGGAAAAAATTAATTTAAGAAATTATAACATGGAATATTAACCAATAAAATTCGTGTATGTCATCAAAACATCCAAATTATATTTATTTTAACATTTATAATACCAATTATTTGGTTCTTTCATTAATAAGGAAAATACTGCATCATTATTGTGTCATATATATTATTACGTTTTCAATGTCTAAAAATTATAAATAAAATACCATTATGTGTGAAATTTTTTTAGATTTCTACTGATTATTTTTAATTTAAAATATAACATATATAACCCTATGTAATACTTTTTTTAAGATATAATAACCATCAAAAGATTGACACTTGTTTATGTCCGGTTTAATTGTGAAATTATGTCCAATGAACAACATTGTATTAAATGGTAAAAATATATTCTATTTATACTTTAAAACCACTCAAATTCATAATTTATCACTATTAATTATTTTTAACAAAGAAGTTGTTTTGAATTAAAATTTAGCAATTTTCACTATTCATCAAAATATAAATTTATCCAAAAAGTACCAAAATTTCACCCTAGGATAAATTCGATATTCTGAATTCAAAAATGAAGTCCATTTTGAGAGATAAAATTCATAAAATTTCAAAAAGTAGGTATTACTATTCATGACAGCTAGTTTGATTGGTTGTAGTGTGTGTTAGAACTCGAAGTTGCGTACAACACATGCTACTATATTATTCAAAGAGAAGCGTACCGTGGAAGCTAGGGGTGTTAAATTGTAAATTTTTAATGTCCCCATTCTAAATAATAAATTTATTTAGTCAAATTGAATATATAAAAGTTTAAAATATTGGATTTAAAAAGGGTTCACTATTAAAAGTTGGTAAAAGTGCATTGTTTGAAAAATCCTTCTTTTATCAGAAATAATGAATTTGTTCATACATTATGTCTAAGAAACTCATAATATGGATTCTAAAATTATAAGGATTATATGATGTTCAAGATTTAGTTAATACTATTCATAACCTCTTTTGCACGGCTTGTTTGGCAAGTCATGGTACGCTTGAACTCGGTGTTGCGTGTAGTGCAAGTTATTGAATTATTTTGAAAAAGTAACGCACTATGATATCTTGGGGTGTTACAATAAATAATCAATATATTTACATTTTAATATTCATTATATCTTACTTTGGTATAACTTCATTTTTAGGATTAAAAATGAAATTTTCTAAAGAAACATATTCATCGCATTTTGTGTTTTTATCATAAATTATCTCCTATAACATATATAAATTGAATATTAAAAAATGGATTCCATATGTTTGATATGTACATATAATTTTGGTAATTATTTTACTTTTATTATTTTCATAATTAATAGTGACTGTAAAAAAAATTGTCACCTTGGTAAGGGTCAATCAAGTTATTAAGCATAAAAATTATGTTAGGCCAAAAACTCTTCCTAAAAATATATATTTAATCCATTGGATCGGTGTTCATCGATCTAATTTATACATGATTTCTAAATTTTGATATTTCATGCCACATCTGTTTTATTAAAACTTTTATATTAATTTATTTTAATAAAATGTAAAAAATTTCACTCTCTTTCATTTAATATCTATAAATATTTTTAACAGGGGCGAAAATAATTATGTTCAGTAATTAATTTTTATTTTAAATACTAATTGTTTTTTATTATATTAATATATATTTAATTTTTTTATGACATCGTTACCTTTAAATCTTACTAAATCCCGATATAGTTCCTATGCAAGTAGTAAGAAAATAAAAAAAAATGATTTTAATAATTAAAAATGTAAATTTTTTTACTGAATTATAGTGTCTCTTGAAATTAATAGAACAATATATAATGATTGGGTATATATGTTTAAATTCGAAATCAATTAAAATATTACTATCTTTTATGTCAAACTAAATTAATAATGTCAATAAATATATTATTGATATGTTATGTTAAATAATATTTTATAAAATTATTTTAATGATATGAAAAACGTGAAATTAGAAAATTATGATGCTAAATACCCAAAATTGAACCTCTTTCACATTTATGAAACAATTTTTACCATATATGAATAATTATAAAAATTAAAAAAAAAACTCATTTCCATAGTTAATCTTCATAAATAATCTTCATAACATTCAATATGACTTATTATTTATTATTAAACGTAATTAAACCCTATGAAAAATATTTAAATAATTCTAATGAACATAGAAATTTTCACGAGGGAGAAAAAAGAAATAAATGTTTTTTTGTTGTGAAAAATATGAAAACCTAAAAAAATTAACATTATCAAAATATTCAATTAGATAATGAAAACAATGTCTTTATTCTAAAAGAAAACCATTAAAACCCATACCAAGAAAATTAAAACCATTATAGGAAACTCATAGATTCATATTTATAATTCATGTTCATTAATTTCCTGAATAACTGGAGACTATTTAAACCCAAATTATAAATCATCATGGTTAACCCCAACCTTATTTCGTTTGATGATTAGAAACATTTAAAAATGCATTGGAGAGCCATATTAGTCTCTCATGTTCCGATAACCTGTATCAGGAAAACCCATACATATATGGTCTATCATTATCACCAGAAATCATATAATATATTCAAGTACCATATCATGAAAAGGTGAAAGAATAAAATGGTTTTTTTGATATGGTACTTGAGAGTTATATATTATTTCATTTGATCAAGATACATATTATATTTATGTGTTTTCATAATACATATTATAGGAATGGGTGAGCCCAATATAGCTCTCCAATTCATTTGGAGATGTTTATAACCATCAAAGGAATGTAGGTTAGGGTCAACCATGATGGTTTCTACTTTGAATTTAACTGGTCTACAGTTATTCCTAAAATAAGTGAACATGAATTATGAATATGATTTTCAGAGATTCCTATATGGGTTTATATTTTCATTCTATGGGTTTTAAAGGTCTTATTTTAGTATAAAGTGTTCATTTTTCATTATCATATTGAATATTGTGAAAAAGCTAATAAATATATTGGTTTTCAAGTTTTTTCACTACACATGAAGATTTATTTATTTTATCTCCCTCGTGAGGATTTCTTGGTTCATCCAAATTAACTAAATATTTTTCATATGGTTTATGTATGTCTAAGAATAATTAATAGGTCTTATTTATGGTTTTAAATACTATTCATGAAATTGGAACTTGTTTCATAGTAAAAATTTCATATTACGCTTAAAATGGATAATAAGTCAATGTATCCACTTTTTAATGTATATGTTTGTTACTTAATAGTATGTGTTTTATATGAGGGGTGTATAACTACATTCAGTTAATTATAAAAGACATTTATAATATCATAACTATTAGGTATAGTAAATGTTTCAGTAAAAAAGATATTTGAGGAATAATCCTTTTATATACTGCGGATAATGGTTTATATGTTTTGATAATCTTTAGGGTTATGCTGATCGTTATTGTTATTGGTAAATATATCCAATTAAGATAAATTTGTTATTACATTTTGGAGACATTAGATGATCAAGGTGAATTATGAATATTATAATGGAATAAATATTTTCATTTATTACATAATTTAATTAATATTGTTTTAAAAAAATGACAACCAGTAGGTCGGGCCAAATCCAATCACATCCTGCAAGACTACAAGGCTTGAACCCATAACAAAATAATGAATTGGTTGAAAACCCTACCATATACCTATGCGATATATTTATTTGTGTGATTTTATTTTTCGAACAAGTTGATATATAAACATTAAGTTCATTCTATGAAAAAAAGGAATTATGTGGTAGTCATTTTATTTTAGATTAAAAAATTCATATAGTTAGGGAATATATGATTAAGGTAGAATCATTTTTTTTATGTGCATCATATTAAGGGATAAAATATTTTTGAATATTTTTTATTTTTATGTGATTAATGATATTTTTGGAGACATTTTATTTTCTATGTATATGTAACCCCTTGATATAATGTCGAGTCTTATTTTGGAAGAGTACAATTAAATTTTTGGTGAATTAAGCTTAAAGGTATGAGATATCCTTTAATGTTAAAACATCATTTGATATTTAACTTATTGAGGTTATTTCAGATATAGGATAATTAATTTTGGATTTATTTAATTTATGCATTTTGGGTTTTGTGTTAAGAGAAAGGTTTAGATATTTCTCTTATTATCCTATATTTTTCAACCTATTTTCATTTTAGTTAATATATTAAGATAATATAAATAACTTTTTATAAATTCTTGGTATCTTATGACATATTGGAATGTTATTTTACTGCTCGGGGTATTAAATATTCTGCTTTAATATTAATAATTTGGGAAAAAGATGAGATTGAAGTTGAAATTGAATAAAGGGTGAAATTATTCTTGTAAAATATGTATAATTACTCATAGTAACAATCCATATGGTAAATTAATTCCTCAAATCTGGTAAAATGATCTTAAAAAACAATGTTATAATATTACAATCATTACTGATAAATTGATAGAATTTTCATAGATTATTGGTTTTGGGGTTTTTAGTCATTGAATTTCTCTTGATCCTTCAAATTCTTATGATCATTGATCTTTTTCACTCTCTATAATTATTTCTGTATCATATTTTCATCAGTGTAAATATTTTCACATCCCAATATTGTTCTCATATTTGGAAGCTTGTGTGTTTTATTGCATATAACCATCACATTCCACTTTAGTTATTTTCACGAGAATGTTTTATTAACCCTTTCCAAAGATATGAGATTTCAATATTGTTATTTTCAAATGTCAAACACTTAATTATCGAGATCATGTTTATATTTTTAGGATAATATTTGTAATGTTGGGGGATGTAACACTGTGAGATTTAAAATTTGTCACTTCATTCGATATTTTGAATGGCAGAAAACCCCATGCTTAAATGTACCAAGAAATATTATTATTTAAATATGAATGTTAAAACATAGCCATTAAATGACCAGGGATGATTAGTAACTACCAGTTTATAAAACAAATGTCTAAAGATTCTATTTAGTTATAATTTATTGATTTACACATAAGAAATAAGTTCTCACTTTTCAAAAAGTCATGTTATTCTACAAAAATACATTTTCTTCAAAAATGATTTTTTTCATTTTATGAGAATATACTATAATTAATTTCTTGAATTTATAGAAATTTTATTTGGAAAAAGTGTTATCAATTTTGAAATCATTATATTAAAATTATCTTATGGTGATTTCTTTTGTTTTTCTGAAAAAAATTATTTTCTATTGAATTTTGAAAACACTAATTTTTGTAAAATTATCACTTAATTTCATTATATAAAGTAGTTTAAAATTAATATTTGGAAAATGAATAAAAATAAGTATTATTTCATTATAAATAATTTAATTAATTACATTGGAAATTTCATTATACATTTATTTGTTATAAGTTCATTTTGGGATTAAAAAAAATTTATTTACATGCTGTTATTAATTTCATTTTGATTTTTTATCACAAATTTTTTTTATATACATATATTAATTGAATCACAAATAATTGATTCCATATTTGGAATCAAGATGTCAAATTTTTTTAAATCGTTCCCTTTTACTTTTCATCACTATCAATAGTTACTATTGTAATTGTTAATCACCTTAGTAAGGGTAAATAAAGTATTCGAGGTTTAAAATAATGTAATAAGTCCTAAAACACATTCATAAATTCAAATTTATTTTATTCGATAATTTTTTTTTTATTTTTCATAATATAATATTTTAAAATGTGAAAATATATTTCATGACCCAAACCTGATGGGGCTCGGACTGTTACTATGCCAAGCCCACCTCTAAAGGGGCATGTACTGGTGACCAACAGCATGTATAAATTTTACACACATGGGAGGAATTAGTCTAATGTACATTCACACACATACATATTTGATACCATAATATAAAAAAAATGTAAAATAACTAGAACAAATGCATAAATACATCCAAGATCCCATGATCAGTGTATGGGTGTAAAGTACTAAAAGCGATAAGGAGGAAAAATAAAATCTTAGACAAAACCTACAGAGAGTCCAACATGTTTAGAATGAGAAAACTACTATCCAATGAAACCACCCGAAAAAAATCATAGTTTTTATAAGCCATGTTATGATCCACTAGCTTCTGGTCCTCTCAAGACGTCATCTAATGGGCCAGCGTCTATATAAGGCATTACACATGTACGATGATCTCATGTATGGTTGAATATAACAATACACATTAGGATACCTAGAAAATAATTAATATATAGAATAAATAAAAGTAATATCATGATAAGGATATATAAATCAATGTAAATAATACTTATACATACTCAAGAAGGTCACAACACCTTTATACAGTCACAACCGAACTGCCTACCATAAGATTATTCTCAATGAAATCCTCATTGCAGGATATCACACTCCATGAGCCCTTCAATAAACATATACACTCATCTATGAGGTCATGATCATTAGGCCCCACCAATGAAAATTCACTAGTCTATAAATACCTCGATACTTATATAGGGTATCACACCCAAGATAGATATGAGACACAACACACCTAATATGGATCAACTCACTATGCAGGGGATCATGTACAAATGAAAAAACAAACTTTAATTAAACAACTTGATAGATAGATGTCAAACAAGTTGATCTTATAGATTATGCTGATTCGTTAATCGCTACCTAATGTATACGAATAAATGATTATGGATCACACTATAGTCTCATGAAGAGACACCATATACTCTATTTTAGACTCATCCCATAGAGGGGATAACAATCCAAAGTTGTGGACATAATTTTGAACTCTACCCATTAGGTGATTCACCAAGGGAACAAAATGAAATTATTATTTTGGAAACTAAGGAATCTAAGGGATCCAAACACCCTCAAAGGGGGAGGGGGTGGGGGTACATGGTGTGTACTGGAGGTAATCATCATGTCCATCCGACCCATGGTATTCTTGTGTGGGGATTTACCACAATGCCTGATAACCTCAAACTACAGACCATGTGAGTAGGTATAAACATCTTTTAGAGGTCTACTAGAACCCAACCCATGCCTTATGACTATGTCTGTGTACTCCGCATTGCCTGTGTACTCTGGTGATATTTGTGTATACCGGCTTTCACATGCTTATATATCCTCTGAAGTACATGCCAAGCCCCCAGGGTGGGTCACATGACATATGGAAGGGGTCACACATTATGAGATCAATTTTTCATTGCAGAAACCCTATAACTGCACAAGGGGAACCAAAAAATAATGTAATTCTTGATTACACACTGTGTATCCAATTAATTTCAAAATACTGATTTTTCTTCATCCAAATCATCCTATACACCACCATCACCACCTTTATTTCCAAAAATAATAGATATGGGGTTGTTTTTCTATAATGTCAATAGATATCCAGCTCCAAACATAAAATATTCTCATGAAGTGACAACACACCCCATACATAGTCACGTCATCAAATCTAGGATGAATGAAAACTGATAATCCTTTCTGATCTACCTATAATCTTACTCCATCATCGTCGCACCACAATATCACTGTTTATTTAAAACCACACTGAAGATTTTTTTGTCCTAATGAATGATCATGTATTGGTCAAATATTTTATATTCATCAAATTTTTGAAAAAAATACTAAAAATGAATATATGAGGAAGAAGGGGAGAAATTCGTAAACAATAATATATGAGGAATGAACCTTGGTCTTTGTTCATTATACCTCCATCCTTTTTTAAAGAAATAGACCATAGAAGGGGGAATTAACCAATGAACAATTAAATAAACATAAATAAAATGAACCATAAATGTGAAAATCATTTAATGTTCTTAGGTTTGATCTCTTTTTTACTGTGATATAGAACAAGATTAAATAAAAAAATATAAAAAATCATAACCAGATTTTGGATAATATAGTTTTGAATATCTATCATGTGTTTCCATCATTGATGTGATCCATGAACTCAGGGGTCATCAACCAATATCTCCTCTAATGCTCCCCCTCAATTTTCATGGTTATGCAGGTAAGCCTAACTATTGTTTATTGTAGCTTATATATAATAAAATATTAGTTTGGTAATTTAATTCAATAATTGAGTAAATGTAATTAGATTTAATTAATTATTCACCCATGAGGAACTCAATCCCATGACCATACGATGACAATGATTATGTCACATCTAAGGTAAAACCAATGCTATGAACTCAATAATGTCCTAATATTTCCAATATAAGCATATATTCATTAGTTATTACACTTTTTTGCAAAAACCTCATGCACATGATTTTTATATTTTTTATATTTTTAAAAAATTACTACTCGGTTCTCCATACCTCGATTTCTAATTATTTATTAGTGATAGGCTCTGAAAATAATAAACAAATTATTCTACTACAATACAAGGGAAAATTAGATTCATTATATTCACTACTCCTTAGATATTTTTGTCCTGAAAATTGAAAAACATTCTCTAGAAGATGATGGTACAAGGCTCGGATCAATGTCTCCCACACCCAGGTTTTTTCCTAGAGGTTCATGTGTTATATCCAAACACGCACCTGGGAAAATGATCACCCAAAAAGGATCTAATATCACCCACAATAACTAATGGATAATCGGAAAAGTTAGATATATCCACATTTTCTAGCTGTCTCCATTCAATATCATGTAATGAGTCATGCATGTGCTTCCACTGTTGCAACATGTGTAAGACATCATGTACCCGATCGAAATGTGGTGGTGGAGCTAAGAAGTACATTAACTCCCCAACTCCATGCAGTATATAGAAATTTACAATGGAACTAGACATCATATTTTTACCCTAGAAAGTATCTATAATCAAGATCTAGGTGAGACACTTAAGAACACATTGGATCCATCAAGGAACTCCAGATTCCTCCATCGTGATTCTTCATGGGACTTATGATGGCTATGTGCATTCCTCACACACTCTTGGATGATCTGTAACTTCTATTCTATTGCTCACACCCCTCTGGGACCATAAGTTTTGACTCTCCTGGACCAATCCAAGAAAGTGGTGACCTATAGGTTCTCTCTTACATGGCCTAAAAATATTCCATATAGATATTCTAATGGTAGTTGTTGTTGTATAAAAACTCAACCAAGGTTAGGTGATCCTCCCAATTGTACCAAAATTCTACCATGTAATCCTATAGAATTTAATCCATGACTAAAATTGTCTACTCAGTCAAGTCGTCAGTCTGGGGGTGAAATGTCATGATCAAACACAACTAAGTTCCAAAGTCCTCCAGTAATACTCTTTATAATCATGGAAGGAAGCAAGAATCGTAGTTTGAAACAATAATTTATGGAACTCCATGAAGTTGAACTATCACATGAATGTACAATGTCACGACCCCCTCCCCATAATGTTTACCACTCTTGAGACAGAAAATGGAGAAGAAATGTAGTGACACCAGAGTCCCGCATTTAGTAGTCCCCATATTAGAGACTAGCACCGAGGGTATAATAAACATGCATATGGGAGGAATTACCCTCGTATGGAACACATGTAGAAGAGAGAGATAAGACATACACCAACCAATTATCTCTCAGTTTATGATCTAAAATAAACCCTATGTTTAGATATGTAATGTCATTCAAGTTTTACTACAAATAAAATGAAAAAATACAAGTACCAATAGAAGGTAAATACGAAAGCGACCCTGAATCCCAACAACTCTTTCTAAACCCCAAGATGGTAGAAACAATCTGGATCTCCAATATTCTCCAAATTTCTTGAGATACCCAATTTATATATACATAGTGTTATTATAATAGAATACTGAGTAGGATCTTCCCTGGATCTTATCATAAATAATAATGAAAGAATGATAATGTATTGTGAACCAAAAGTGAAACAAATTCATCACCTAAATAGGTATAGAATGTTCCCATATTCACCATGTCCACTCTCACCAAGTATCACATTCAAGATAATATTATATATAATTAATATCAATGGTATCCCATTATAGCTTTCACACTGATTTCCTTATCTTCCCCACTGTCTCACATCCATTGCATCTCGCTCCAAAAGGCTACCCCGTAGACACCTATGTGAAGCACCACACCACACACCTCATGTCACAACATGAACCTCATGAATCACACTATCACTTCCATGTAAGCTAGGTAACCTTGTAGTTTTTTAGATCCACCACATCCCAAAATATGTGTATCATAAATTGGGAATTAAACCACAAGTCATCATAGTCTATACACCGAGTAATTATCCTAAATCCATTACAACCTATAAATGTTACACCTATAATATCAACCAGGGCGCCATATCTTGAATATATTTGGGTATGAAATAACCAAAATACATTATATCACTATACAAATATATATATGGAAAACTAATCAATGCTCATACCATCATAAGAAACTACCAATAGAGGATAGTAAGGGAAGAGGTTGTAGCCATCCATCCAACCTCCAAACCAGGATATTGGGAAAACACCCCTAGGGATCAGAATCCATAGGGTGTTAGTTTCCCTAACCGAAAAGGTAATGTATATTATAGAAAAAAATGTTGTACATGATATCATGTATATTGAAACCACTATATGGGAACAACCAAGTATCAGACTCAACTAAATCTGACATCACTCGTACTCTATACTATCACTTCCATGACCATATAACTTATAATCACATAAAAATTTAAATAGATAAATTATATTACTTTATCTTCTTTTAACAGTTGAATAATATGTTATATAAATATTTAACCAAAAATTAACCATTAATTTTAAGGACCCTGAACCATGTT
This sequence comes from Viscum album, assembly GCA_963277665.1. Classification (NCBI taxonomy): domain Eukaryota; kingdom Viridiplantae; phylum Streptophyta; class Magnoliopsida; order Santalales; family Viscaceae; genus Viscum; species Viscum album. The sequence continues at coordinate 1,737,622,726 of OY728133.1, forward strand.
TCCCAGATCAAGTTCTTTATTTTATTACTTTGGAATATAAACAAGGAAATCATATCCCAAGGGAATCAATAATTTAGTATCATTGGGAAACAAGAGACATTCATAATACTCTCATTACAACTTCAAATGAACTAAAACATAGTAACTATATTTGAAACCCCAATAAAATTATAGATTATCCACGAAATTTATTCATAATGAACATATTCTAATCCTGAGGGAAAATAAATTAAAATAATGTTGTGAGAAAAGATGCTCAGTCAGGGTATTTAATAAAGTAGATGCAACAATATGATGCCTGGTGAATAACTAAAATTACAAATTCCATTAAAACATAATCTTGAGCATAAAATGGAAGGAATTAATAACTAATAATCCCATAATAAAACAAAAACATGGATATTTTACTAGTAAAATAATAATATGGGATACAATTACTAGATTCATAATGAGGGAATGAAAAATATATGAAATCATAATCATACCATCAATGCATCATCCAAGATTCCATATAGAATTGGTAAAATCCCTGGCTAGTTTGTTTCATAAGACCTACTGATGCATTGAGGGGCTATAACGAGCCGCACCCATCACTTATATTGTCTAATGAATTCCACATATTAATGTGTAGACACCTAATCAACATATTAATTAATATTGAAATGAAGATATGAAATGTAAAAAACATTCCCTAATCAGAAAACAAAAATGCTAACCATTCAGAATAACATGGTGAATGGTATCAAGATAGAACATCCACAATCAAACAAGTCATAAACCATTAAACAAAATATGGTATACTATATCATAAAATATAAATCCCAATAAAATATAATAATAAAAAATTGTTTTTAAATATATGGAAATACACTTATAAAATTATCAAGTATTACTTGAGATAAATACTCTTCTACATTAAAAAGAAGTGTTCTTTTGGAAAAATATTTCAAGAAAACACGAATTGTAAAATTATTGTTTTTTTCATAATAAGATGATTTATTTCAGAAAATTAGTGGTGGATTAAAACATATTATAGAGTGCACTTGAAAATATGTAAGAATTTGAAAAGTTCCCTGAAATTGGGTTTGTTTATGAGGAAGAATTTGTGAAAGACCCATTTAAAAAATACTACTCCCCAAAAAGTAAAGAAGAATTCTAACATGTACATATTTATTGAACACTCTCAAAGAATATATGAGGATTAAATTTGAATAATTAATAATTTCATTAGGGTAAATAAGGAAGAAGAGTAACAAGAAATAAATTGGAGCTTTGGGTAGAAAATGATTACCTTATGTCTGAATGTATTTTACGCTCGACATTAACATCTTTTATAATCAAATTAAATCCAATAATTATTAAATAAATAATTTAGACTATATTTATTTTATCTACAATAATTTTTTTACATTCATTTATGGAATTTTTGATGGGTTATAAAATTAAATCTTATTGCTTGAGAGAATTAGCTTCATTGGTGTTCACGATTGGTATACTTGTATATGAGTAATGAAGTTTGTGTAAAATGGGTATAATTATACAGAATTATAATTTCATGATATTAAAGAAAAAATATATGTTTAATCTGAATTATTTATTTATTTTTCAAATATGAGGTTGAATCCTTATATAACAAGTGATGGATAATATTTAGCTCCATTTTAGTGGTTTTTCGATCACAAAGAACAAGTTTTGTTCTGTTATTTAATATTACGTATATAAAATGGTTATATTAAATTAAATAACATGTAATAAATATTTTATAATCTTTTTGAAACATAAAAGTGGTTTAATTCCCATAATTTAAGGATAAATTTATGAAAAAAATTTCATCGTCTATGATGGTTGTAAATCGGTACATCCCAAACAATGGTTACATTTTTAAAATAAATAGTGGGAGAGAGGGTTCGAAGAATGATAATGGATATTCCATTAATATGATACCATTATAGAATATAAATTATATATGTTCTATCATGATAATTTGGACATAGGAGTTGAGGAGATGATAATAAAAGAAGGTGAATTGAAATAAAATTATAATGAAAAGGAAGAAGATTTACCTCTTGAATTATCCTCCTTGAGAACCTCCCTAGGGAAAGGGGTTTTGGTATTTTGTAAATACAGTGATATCCATGATGTTAGGAGATACTATAGAATAGAATTATAAATTAAATTAGACCAGATTCAAGTCTTAGAGGTGTGAAGATATTGGGTGGTAAGGGGTGGTATTTTTAGTGGAGGAGAGGGTTGATTTCTCATTATTTTATTCATTATTTTAATATTTTTTTGAAGACAAGAAATATTGTGGATTATTGTGAAAAAAATATAGTAACAAGTTTATGTTATTTCGAACTAAGGTTTCTTGGATCATCCATGACTCAAGGAATATTTTATTTTTCTTATAATGTATTTATACAATAAATTATCATATATTTCTATTCCCAAAAGGTTCAATTATTTCAAAAAATATCCCCAAGATTCACCCTAACGATTTTTATATGCGTATAATTAAAAAATTAACTCTATTTTACGAAATTAATTTTCTAAATATGAGATTATTTTTAATTGAAATAATTATTTATTCACAAAATATAGTTTTAATTCTATAACTCATTTTATAACACTATAAAAATTAACAAAACTCTTAACAAATTATCCTAATATAATATGAAAAAATACATTTATTTGAGATTAATTTATATAAAAATGAATTTACATTTAAATAATTTGAATAATTATAATATTCTAATTAAATATATATGACATACCAAAATACCAATATTTATTTATTAATTTCTAAAATATTCATTTAGTTACACAATTATATAATTATATCTTAATGTCATTTAAAAGATGAAAAATTTTATTTATTCTTTTATTGGTGAGGTTAATATTCATAATGTTCATATAAATATTTGTAATGGTAACATTAAAATTTAAAATGGTGAAGTTAATTTTCATGGATAAGTTATAGCTAACTTTTTTAAATAATTATAATTAGAATATTATGTTTTAAAGAGACTCAGTTTTGTGTGCATTAAAATCTATATTAAATTTATTTGTCAATCATTTTGGCGTTTCATTCTCTATTCATTCAAAAATTTCATCCTAAAAATTCTAGAATGTTACCTCATATAAATATTTGGTTTGTTTTTCATCATATGTTCCTCAGGATCCCATGTTACCTATTCAATTTTATGATTTCTCAAAAAGTACCTTTTCCAAACGAGTAATCTGATTCCTCAACAACTATTCTTTAGTGTCCAAAATTATGATATGCTTTTAAGTGTAAGATAATTCAAGTTTAGATCAATTCCTTTAGAATTGAGGACAAGTTTTGGGTATAGAATGTACATTCTTAACAAGTATATGTGGAACATATTATGTACCTTAGAAACGCTAGGTAGAACTTCCAAATGATATGCAACAGCTCTGATTCTCACCAGAATTTCAAAATAACCAATATACCTGGGGCTCAATTTCCATTTCATCCACAATATTTTAACAACCATAGATGGAGACACATTCATGAACATTTGATATCCCATGTGAAATTACAAATCATTCCTTTGACAATCGGTATAGCTCTTCTTCATTCATTGAGATGCTTTGATATGTGTTGGAATAGTCTTTAACTTGGTAGTTGTTTCCACCACAATCATTGGGAATACAAGCTTCTATTCACCAACTTCATCCCAACATGTTGGTCTATGAAATATTTTTCCATACAATACTTCCTATGGTTTCATTGGAATAAATAAATGGAAACTTTTATTCAAGGAAAAATCCCATTAAGGTAAATAATGATCCAACATACCAGGATAGTCATGTGATTATGATCCCATCATGTGTTAAAATATTTGGATAATCCTTTATGACTACCATTATGTTTGAGGGTGATAAAAATACTCAAAAAAGCTCAGTATGAAATGATTTCATATGAATTTTCTAGAATCTATATGTAAATTGTGGATCACTATTAGGAAATATTGAAACCAATGCTCAATGATGTATTATAACATCATTAATGTATATTCGTTCAAGGAACCCCAGTGGAATATCCTCCCTAATAACAAGGAAATGTGTAGATATGGTATGTACATCAATAATAAACCATATCGCATCACTCATTATTTGGGTTTTGGGTATTACAGTCGAAAAATCAAAAGTGATGTCATCCCATTTCCCTGTCGGAATAGGACGGGGTTGCATGTCACCATTAGAAAACATTCATTTAGCCTACACCTATTGGTAGTGTGAACATCAAAATACGTAATTTGGAATTTCACACTTCATATTCTCTCACCAGAAATTATCCTTCATATATCTATTCATCTTTGTGCTACTTGGGTGTATAGAGAAATTTGAGATATGGGAATCATACAATAACATCGTTTTTAGCTCAGGTATAGAGGGAACATAATGTCTCTTCCCGAATTCTATAATTCCATCCTTACACATATTGTATTGAAACATCCCATTTTTCAAATATTTAAATTTATTTTGAAGATTCTCATCATTAGAATGTGAACATTTATTTTATTCTAATTAAGATGTTTGGAAAACCAGTTAAAAATTTAGTGATGTTTCACCTTCCTTGATAACATTCATATCCATATTTTCTAGATCTATGTACACATGATCTTTATCAATCCTCATTTTGTTCACAACACCATGATACTTCCTACTCAAAGCATCTTCAACCTTATTTTCCTTCCCTAGGTGGTCATTAATTGAATAACCACAATCCTCAAGTAGCTTGAGCCATCAAACTTTCCTCAAATTTAGTTCTTTCGGTGAGAAGATATATTTCAAGATCTTGTGATCATTATATGTCTCACATCATTTTCCATAGAGATAGTTTATCCATATCAACAGAGATACAATTATAGCTTCTAAGATATGATTATGAGTTGGATATTTCCTTTAATGAGTATTGAACTTCATTGAGGTATATGCAGTAATTATTTAATTTTGCATAAGGACACAACCAAGTCATTTTTTTGAGGCATCACTATAAGTAACAAACCAACAATTTCCTGATTGTAGAGTCAGGATCAGATTATTCACCAATATCCTCTTTAATTACTCAAAACATTATTCAGATTAGTATTTTTTAAATGAACTTATCCCCTTTACATGTAAGCTTTGTTAACATGTGAGCTAATCATGGGGTATTTTGAATAGAAGACTGATAACAACATGCTAAACCAATAAAACTACTTACCTCAGTCATGTTCTTCGTTGAATGACATTCTGGAATATCCTTTTCCTTCATAAGTTCATATAATAACCCATACAAAGAGACAATATAGTTATATAAATAATTTGTTTGAATCCAGAATTCACACTTTCTAAACATCCCATATAAGACATTTATTCTAAGAGTCATCAGAATAATTCTCAATTTATTTTCATGATCATCATAGATTTAGAAGTATAATGAGACATCTTAAATAAATACCACAAAAAAATTAGTCAACATATTTATTGAAAAATATATTCATTTGATCCATGAAAATAATTGGTGCATTAGTTATACCTAAAGGAATTAGAGTAAACACATAATTCTCAAACCTAGTTTGAAATGTTGTCTCTAGAATATCTTCCATCCTCCCTGGAAACTAAATATATCAAAATTGGTGGTCAATCCTCATTGAATATTTGTATCAATGAAGTTCATCAAATTAAACATCAATGTTAAGAAGATGATACTGGTTCTTTATCGTAATAACATTGATTCCCCTAAAGTCAATACAGAGCATCAATGGCCTATCTTTCTTCATGAAAAAGATCAAAATGTCTCCCCCTAGAGCAACACCAGGGAAAAGAAATCGGTTATTAATCAATTAATATAGTTTTTTTATCTCTAATAATTCCAAAATATCTATTCTATAAGTAGACTTTGATATAATCATTACATCAGGAATTAAATCAATATAAAAAACAATTTGTCAATTTGAAAAATGCTTGTGAAAATCCTCTGGAAATACATCAATGTCTTTCTAAAAATTGGTATATCCTTGATTTGATGATTTCATTCCACTCCCATAGATTTTTTTTCTATTCCTCCCAAATAATTGAATTCAGAAGCTATACTAGTGGTGGATCTTGATAAGAATCATATGGTGAAATTTCTTCCCCAAAGATAATAGACTCTACATTATTCTCATTAAATTTAACTTAATTCTTCTTACAATAGAGTTTTGCATCATACATTGAAATGTATTCCATACCAAGAAATTTATAATATTAAATCATAGTTATGATGATATGTTCAGTAACTAAAGCACATTTATGTATCATAAATAGGATTAATTATCACAGCATTAATATAATGATAATTCCCCTAGGAGTTATAATTGAAAAATACTTTTACAAATCAAATTATAAATGTATAGATTTCATGGAAAACTATTAAGATATAATAGAATGTGAAGACTCAAAATCAAATAATGTATTTTCCATGTTTGAGGAAATTCATAAAGTACCATCCACCACATCGTTAGGAATTTCAACATTAGAAGTACCTCCCATATCTTTTCAATTATAGAATTGAAAATTTTTAGATTCTTTCTTTCTTATGAAATCACGGTCTTGGTGGCCTTTTTATCTACACTTGTAACAAACACCCATACCCTTAAAAAAAGTTCCATGGTGTTTCTTACAACAATTATTATAGGATAGAAAATAAAATCTATCCTTAATTAAAAATTCCTTTTTTATTTTTATAGAGTTATCAACTACCCTCTTATTCTCTTTCATTACATTAAATTCATATGACATAGATAAATATTTTCTGTCTTGATAGAACATGAGACTATATCTTCATATGATGAAAATTTTGGGGATACTTGTTCACTTTGGAGGAATAGTTTAAAACCATGGAATAATTGATTAATCTTTTTTCCTTGGATTATGTATGTAGTCTATGGAATACATTGATAACCTTGCAAATATGGCTTCATACTTTAAATTATTCTCATCCTCAGTTTTCATTAGATTCAATAATTTCGAGTCCATATCCACTAACTGTTCACGGGGAATGTATTTTTCTAGGAAATGTTTCCTAAAATCCCTCAATTCTTTATATATATGTTATGCCTCCTCCTTTGTTTTTTGGATTAGTTACCACCTTGAATCTGAATCACCGAATAGATAATAAAATACCATGAATATCATCTCCATATCGTTACTTCCTAAAGTGAGAAATATATTCTCTATGAAATTATCCACTACTGATTGACAATTGGGTTTGTAATCCCAATGAATGACGGAGGTTTTTTTCACATAAAGAGGTATATAATTTCTCACCCCCCTTATGTATCAAGATACTCTATATGGGAATGGTTATTGTTTATAACCTACATCAGATGTCCTATTATAGTATTAATTTTCTCAGCACTAGTAAAATCTCTAATACCAAAAACATTATCATACAAGGAAGGGTAATCCGTGTATGGAATACTTGTGTTGATATAGTTACCATTCCTTCTACGATGTGAAATTTCTAAATAATGTAATACACTAGATTAAGCAAATAACCATAATGTATAGTTTCAAATTAGAAATACCCATAACATAAATTGATGATTTGTGGATACATAATAGAATAATAATAAATATGGTTTACATAAAGATAGAATTACATTTAAATCCTTAATTATGGTTTGTAAAAAATGTGAATTATCCTAAGAATATCCCCTAGGAGTATTCAACCAGGTGCCCAGTATGGCTCATTATGGTTTACCAGGTTACCCAGAGTTAGCCCCAAAATACTTTATCAATGTTTTTACTCCTAGATACAATTTTTCTAGAACAACATCAATGTGTAGTAGCTAGATAGGTATTTATTATGAGAAAAAACCGAAAAATCTATTCCTGACCAAAATTATAGGATTTTATTCTAACCTTATCCTCAAATTCTATCTTGGGGTTATATTCAGTAATCACTATTTTCTAAATCTAGTTACCAAGAATTCTACAAAAATTTACCTTATGCAAACTGTATGGACCCAGACCCTAGTTTCCTAGAGTTGATTAATTATTTATTTACATTTTATTATAAACAAGGAAGATGTACCCCGAATGAAAAAATTGTTTAGTAGCATTGTAACACTATATTTATACATAATATCTTCATTACAACTTGAAATGAAGTACATCATAGTAATTGTATTGGAAACACCAAAAAACATCTAGATTATCCTTGAAATTCATTCCTTATATCCATATTTACATCATAGGAAAAAATAAAACATAATAATGTGGTGATCTTTGATGCTCATTAAGGGTAAGTGATATAGAAGAAGTAAAAAAACACGATGATTAACAAAAAGAACACATTCCATTAAAACATAATCTTGAGTATTAAAATATAAGGAATTGAAAACTTGGAATCCCATAATAAATCATAAATATGGATATTATAATATTTGAATAATAAAATCAAAAAACAATTACTAGATTTATAATGAGGTAATGCATAATGTCGGACATCATAATCATACCACCAAGGCCTCATCCAAGACACCATACATAAGGATAAAAACCCAGGTTAGTTTGTCTCATGATACATGATGATGCATCAGGGGTTATAGTTTGACCCACCTATCATTTACTATGTCCAATTGATTCCTCATATGAACGGAGTAAACATATTAAACATATAGATTCAAATTAAGACTATTATTTGAAATGTAAATAACATTCCTCAATCCATAAACATAAACACTAACCATTTAGAGTAATATGGTGAATAGTATCAAGATAACACATCCACAAAAAAACTATACATAAACAATTAACTAAATTATGGTAGATGATATCACAAAATATTAAACCCAATTAAAAATAATAATCCACAAGTTTGTTGAAATAGATAGAAATACACTTATAAAACCATTGTGTAATATTGGAGAGAAATACTCATCTACATTGAAAAGAAGAGTTCTTTTGGAAAATTATATGTATAAAACCAAAATTAAACTAATATATATTTTCCAAAATAAAATGTTTGATTTTATAATAATAATAACTGTGGACTAAAATAGAATATAGAGTTCCCTTGAAAATAGGTAATATTGTGAGAAGTTCAATTGAATTAGGCTTATTTATCAAGAATAACATGAGAAATATCCTTTTAAAACATGTCAATATTGATAAAATAAAAAGGTCTTATGATTGTTAAATATATATAAAAAATTAAAACTGCATTTATATAGAGTATATAATTATAATTAATAATTTTATTAGGCTAAATAGAGAAAAGTAGGAACTCGAAATAAATTGGAGGATTAAATAAGAAAACTCGTAGATTATGTCCAAATCTATTATGCACATTACCTTAACATCATGTATAAATAAATTATATCCATTAATTAATTAAATAAGAATATAATATAATTTTATTTGAATTATAATTATTTTATAAAGTTCATTTATGGTATTTTTGATGAGTTATAAGAAATAATTTTATTTCTTGGGGGCGTTTGTTTCCTCGGTTTTCACGATTGGTATACTTGTATAAGAGTAACATAGTTCATGAAATGCGTGTATAATTCAGAAGAACTGTAATTACATGTTATTAATGAAAAAAATGTTTAATTAGTACTATTTGTTATTATTTTTCATATATGAGGATTAATCATTAGGAAAAATATTAATGATACTCATTTAGCTCAAGTTTAACTGTTTTTCAATCATAAAGAACTAGTATTGTTCTATAATATAATAATATGTATATACAATGGTTCTACAATCGTAGATAAGATATAATAAATATTTTACAATCTAGGTCAACTATAATTTTTCCCCATCATCTTTGATGTAGAAATTTAAGAATTAATGGTCATCATCCACAAAGATTGTAAATCGTTACCTCATGGACGATGATTACATTTTTAAAATAGAGAGAGAGTAAGGATATTGATAATGGAAATTACATTAAAATGTATCTTTATAGTAAATAAATGATACTAGAATATATTTATCATTTTTACAGAGTAGGTTAGGAGAATATAATAAAAGACAACAAATTGAAATGAAATTAAAAGATAAAAGAAGAGGTTTTACCTCTTGAATTATCTTCCTTGAGAAGCTCCTTATGTGAAGGGGATTTGGTCTTTAGAAGGACCAAGAGATATGGGATGTGGAGAAAGAATATGTAAGATGAGTTGGGAATATTTTTTACATCCTTCAAGTATTATAGGTGTGACGAGAAGGGATCGTAAGTGGTGGTAGATATAGTGGAAGAGAGTGGTGATTTATCATTATTTTATTCATTATTTTATTATTTTTCACAAGACATGTTGTAGTGTGGATTATTGTAACAAAATATATTAATATGTTTATTTTATTTCTAACTAATGTTTCTTAAATTACTCATTACCCAAATAATAGTGTATTTATCATATAATGTATTTATATTGTAAATTAACGCATTTGACTATTCAATAAAAATTCATGTATTTTAGAGAAATCCCAAAACATCACCCTGACCATTTTTAAACTTGTAGAATTCATAAATTGATCTCCATTTAATGAAAATAATTTTCTTAAAATGATAAATTTAATTTTTAATTAAAGTAATTATTTACTCGAAAAATACATTTTTAAATTTGTAACTAATTTTATAACACATTGAAAATTGAGTAAAATCTCATGAAATTATTCAAAAATCATAAGAGAATAATATACTGATTTAAGAATAATTATAACTAAAATTAATCTTCTTTTAAGTCATTTTACTAATTATAATTTTGAAATTACATATTTATGAATTACAAAAATACCAACACTTAATTTTTAATTTTCAAAATATTAAAATACTTACACAATGATGTAATTATATCATAATATCATTTATAAAATATGGAAATTTTATTTATAATTTCATTGATAAGGTTACTATTCATCAGAGTAATATTCCTATTCATTAAGGTAACATTACTATTCAAAAGGGTTGTGTTATTATTCACCCAGAAATTAATTTAATCTTATCAGACTCTATATTTCTAACAAATTGAAATTTTATGTTTCTTTTTTTTCGAAATTAAAATTTTTTATGTGAAAAAATAAAGCTTCATGGCTAAGTTATAAATTTATTGTTTATATAATTGTAAAAACAATGTGTTGTTTCGTAGAGAATTAATGTTTTGTGCAATAAATATTACAATAAATTTATATTTCAATCCTTGGGGTGTTATAAAAACAATTACCACATTATAGTTCTTTATCATTATAGAAAATATCCATGCCCACCAGGGATAAGAAAACTGGATCCAAAGTTTCTTAGAATTAAAACCTCAGTATTTTAACCTAGGAAACTCCAAACCCATGTGATAAAAATTAATTAATTTTTTAACATCATTACATTCCTTATTAATAGGTATTATAGGTAAACCTCTTGATCTCCCAAACATGGTATATGTTCAATAATATCTATCTACCTCAAATAAAATAGGATTTACCTAGTCCAAGAAAGGGGGATCGACATGGTCGGTAGGTTAACTACACGTCGAAAATTTTACACCCATGGTATGAGAGTGAACTCATCCAACAATGAGAAGCTAAACATAGAAATAAGATGGCATACCCCATGCATCTTTTCCTCTCATTGAAGGAGAGTAACTAGAACCATCTACCTCAGGGTTGTGGGGAAATGAAAAAAGATAAACAACAATATGTTCTTCGGCCAAGAAACAGATTCAGATAAGTATTCAACTTTCATATCAATAGGTAATCCCAGCATCAACCCACTTCATCATCTTTGATGACCTCCATGATAAGCACATGAATATACCTATGCCTATATCCACTCCAGGCATCAACTACATCCAAAACAACTAGGACTCCCCACCCCTCATACCACAACAACCCTCAAGACTCATCTACCAATGACTCACATCACATACGGGCCTCCCTGGCCCATATACCACAACATCCCTCCAAGATCATCCATTCCTAGTTTCTGTCACATCAAAATAAACAAGAACCAATTGTAGAAATAAGTCTCTTCACCCTAAATCACGGAATCCATCCTTCACTCGTAACGTTCTCTAAGAAATCCAAAGCCTAAGGAACATAGAATTTAAAAGGAAGCGAGCAAATAGGCCCTAAAAAGTCATTATCTTTTATCACATAATTATATTTCTATTCCAAATTGAATTAACTAATTTACTAATAAAATGTTCAAACTACAGGAAACCTAATCAATAAGTTATCTCAATCTATCACAAGCTTATTAGGAAATTAATTTTACATAATTTTAATTCCTTTATCAATTAGCATCATCATACTTCAGGTTCGTTAACCAATTAAATTAAACATGAATATTTGGGTCAATTTTATTTATATCAAATTTAAAAAACAACCAAATTCATTAAACATGATTCCTTATTATTTTATCAAATTAATTATCAATGAATTTTGACATTATGTTCATTAAAAATTTCCATAAAGAACAAAATGCCAATTCCAGAAACATATGGATATCACACTCTCTAGAAAATATAAAGGTAGTTGTTTATCATGGTAGAAAGCATGAAAATTACTATACGATTGATACCAATTCTATAATATGGTTAAAATATTTAATTAGGTCAATTTTATTGCAATACATTGCAATAAATCATGCCAACTCTAAAATTTCAACTAAATAAATAGATTAGAAAAAATTATCTACCTTAAAATGGTCGCCAATATTTTTCACATTAGAAAATACCGTGAAATAGTTATTTGATCAGTACTACTACAAGAAAAGATTCAATCAGAGGAATTTGTGACACAACTGCAACAAAAAACCAAGATAAACCTCATTAAAACCAAGGTTAAACAACCTCCCTAGTATGAAAATAATATATAAGAGGAAATGAGATCATACTGAGAGAAACCACTTGAAAACAAATAAAAAAACTCACCTTGGATCAACCCAGGTCACCCAGGATAGAAGATGTTGAAGGGATCCCCAAAAACTCTGAATAGTGGAAAACCACGTCACTTGGGGAGATAGAGAGGGAAGTAACAGCCACGGGGTTTCACAACCAATGTGGCTGAAAATGATTAAAATATTACAGCATCTGGGTATTATACAGTTTTTAATCTCCTTTCACATCTTGTAATCCATCGATGTCAGTTTCCAACAAAAAAGAGGATACCTTTTGATTTTGTTTTTTTTTTCAAACCATGAAATATTACATTGTGTGAAACCCACTTTCACGTCACGAAACTATTCTATATGGAATGAAACCCACATTCATGTCGTGAATGATCCCTTCTCCCTTATCTCATCACACAAACCCCCCCAAACTTCCTCCCCAACTCCTCTGATCATTGACAGACTCAAGAATAAGAAAAGTGTTCATCCTTGTGGATCTGGAATCGTACCTCAGATACCTCTCAAAAAATTATCTTCCACAAGAATCCAAAACTAAACCAGAGTGGAAACAGAAAGGGTTCTTTTGATCTGAAACCCCATGAGATACCTCTCATGTCTCTCATCACCACAGGAGCTCATCCACCACTCTAAAAGAATTATAAAAAACCAAAAAACAATTGCAACTAGTTCCTTAATACTCTCTCACAGGAGATACCTCTCAAAAGAGAGAAATCCAGAATAATAATCAAGATAAAGCCATCACATAAACTGAAAATTTATCCAACCCCAAAATGAATAGAGTTCCAAGAGAAGATCTAACCATCAAAAAACTTAGTGTAATATGAGTGTATCTATGACTCACATTCCCATGTACTCTCCCCCACGCCATCGTTCTACCATAAGACACAAATCAAGGAAGTTTTACACCAATGAAACTCCTTCTCCTAGAATTCTTAGATCTCAACAAACTTCTCCTCAAAGTTTTTATAAACATCAACATCGATCTCACCCTAATCGATGACAGGGGAGTTAACATGAAGATAATGATGGAATACTGACATATATAAAACATCATATACTATACCCATCTATTTCGGAAACACTATCTGATACACCATGACTCCAATAAAAGCCCACACATAAAAAGCCCACCAAACCATGTATAAATCTTACACCCATGACTAAACTATCATTTCACATGAAAATGAGTTACATTTAGATTCACATGATCCCAAACATCAAACTCCATAAGTCTCTTACATTGATCGACATAGTATTTCTAATGATCCCGTACTTCCTTCGTCCTCTCATGAATCACCAAAACAACTCTATCGTGTTTTGTACAAGTTATAGAAAGATAATTGCTGACTCTTCGACACCAATCTAGAATAATGGAGAATAGAAAGGTCATCCATTAAAGTCATAAAATGGAACCATACAGATAGTGGGGTGAAAACTACATTGGAAAGAAAAAATTTCAAAGGGAAGGTGCCTCATCCATAATCCTCCAGAATCCATGATACTTGAGTTCAACATGTCATCAATAGTCTAGACGGTCCCCTTTGTCATACCATCCGAATGTGGATGAAAATATGGTCTAAGGTGTATTTGAAAAAAAACATATAGGAGACCTCCCCCCCCCCCAATGTAGGTAAAATGGGTATCTCAATCAGGGATAATCATTCATGAGACCTCATGGAGTCTCACCATAATATCCAGATAATGCATCAAAAAAACCTCCACTAAGTAGGAATCCTTACATTGGAAGGTAATGAACTAGAGAACTAACCAACTTCTTCATCAAATACTCAAAATATATCCAAAACCGATCAGTCCACTTGAACCCCTGATCACTTGGGTTCAATGTTGTTATAGTATTCATAACCCAAGAGAAGTCGTCTATGAACCTCCTATAATAGACTGAAAGACCATGGAATATTTGAACCTCTAACATTATCATGGGGTTTCCCTAGACAAAAATACTTATATATTTGACGGATCCCTAGCTAATCCTTTATGGGAAACAATACGCCACAAGAAACGGACATCTCAAGCCCAAAACTCACACATCAGAAATATCCCAAAAAACTTTTCATGGGGAATAACTCCCAAAATGGAATGAAGATACTATACACGATCTTCCTTATATGCATAGTACACAAGGATTTAATTATTGAAAACCACCATGGAATTATACAGTATCTGAAGGAACACAGTGTTCATCGACCCCATGAACACAAATGGAGTATTCATTACACAAAACGACATCACAAAAAACTTGTAATTCCCACAATGATAATGGAATGTAGTCTTCTGGATATCCTCATAATTTTCATGCATTTGATGATATACTAACCGAATATTGATCATCTAGAAACAACTATAAATATTTTCTTTACCGAAATAATTAATGATTAGCTGAAGAGGTCACCGATTCTTCACTGTCACTTGGTTTAACATATTATAGTTGATTCAAAACCCCTAACTGCCATCAACCATTCTTATGAAAAAATGGATACACCCCATAGTGTCACACATGGATGAAAAAAACCACACATCAAAAACCCATAAATCTCTATACCCATCTCTCACAACTCAGAAGGCTCTATCCTATATAGATACATCAAGATTGAAGAGACACATAACTATAGTTCATTCCCGAACTCATTCTATCATTAATGGGGTAATGCTAAAACCACTTCTAGAAATACAAAAGGGGACTGTTCTATGATCCTGGGAAACACCGTATGCTGAACCTCTAATGAACTTAGAATCAACATAGCCATCAATTATGAAAAGAAATGAAATAGCCTCGGACCCATTTAAGGGTCTCTCTTACCAACAAATAACCATGGATCCCTATCACCATTGAAGAACACAACATTCCGCCTAAATCAATCCATGTTATATATAATTGAATACAACCAATCTTGACAAGGATTATGTCATGGGGTTGTATACATAAATCTATTAAATATCTCAATGAGTGGTGCATCCCCAGTACAATATTACAATTTATGAACAATTAAAACAAGTGAGATCAACCTCTAAAAGGAATTGTCAATGCCAAAGGAACTGTAATCCTTTCTAACTCATTTTACAAATAATGGATAAGGGAAGGTGATATGAAATACTGTGTCACCCCCAGTTCAAATTGATAATTCAAAAAGATAAAAAATAAGAAAATGATACCTCAAATGATGTATGGCTTTACTAGAGTAGGAAACAGACAATCATGAAGTTGGATAACCTTCTCCATGACCTATATTGTTCTAATGAAGATCAACTCATTGGTTATGCATTTATCTTTGAGGATATGGAGTGTCATGGGGATATCCTTTTCATAACCCATCTTCTCTCAACTAATCCCAAACTAGAGAAACCTGCAACTGTTTCCTTAGCGAGAACTGCCTCATTATAGGAACAAAAGGCGGAAGAATGGGCGCAAGCGAACCACAATGAATTCTTGGGAACTATCACCACTTATAAAATCTTCTTAAATAAGTAAAACATGTTTTGGATTCCTTATAATTGGTCTGAGTGTTTCTACCCTGGTAGAAACATCATTGGCGATGCACTTTTCTATTGCTTAAACACATTCAAGGATTTCAAAAAGACAATTAAATGTTTTAAAATATATTTTAATGTTTATATTATAACCATTTTATTTTTTATAAATAACTTATACTCATAATATTAAATGATAAAATAAAACAAGTTCACTGTATTCAAAAACCCACAAAAAATAACCTAAAATGATCATCTTTAAATTATATATAATGAATCGTCCTCATTGTATATAAAAAACTATTTTGTTGGGAAATTGAAGATTATGTAGAATGACTAATAACATATAATAAAATTTCTATTTGTTCATCCTATTTATATATGAACATCCATTCATGAATACAAATAATTAAATCATGAAAACCATGAAAATGAATGTTCCCGAATGATGAAGTTAAACATTATAACTCATCCAAAGGCCAATAAAAGAACATAATAAAACTATAATGAATAATATAAATTAATAAAGGGTTTTTAATATATAATAAATGAATATATTGTTATTATATAGGATATTAATGTGAAGGAGACTGTCAGACAAAAGGTAAGAAGATTTCATGACCCCAAACTCCCTTTCTTTGGAGTTTCTCTATTTCACCACATATTCTGTATGGTTATTACAAAAAATATTATTTATAATTATTTTAGATTTTCTGGGATATAAATTATTTATAAATGAGTTTTTTAAAATAATAATGTTTTCCAAAATGACTATTCTTTCAAAAAAAGAACACACCTTTTACTTCCCAAGATTATTTCCTACACTCAAAATTGATGATTCTTATATCTAGTATGTTATTCCCTCTATAAATTTGGAACCTAATGTTTATGAAGGTATTATTATGAAATGAAACCCATTCCCCTCCAAGTGTAATTATATTTCTAATATTGTTATACGTTATATTTTTCATGCATAATAATGTAAATATTGTGATGTCACAGGTGCACTAGGAATTATATAGAACAATATAAATGTTTTTAAGTGACTGGTGCATCCAGAATTATTTAGAAATCCAATCTATTTGGTAATTTTATGAACCACATTTGTAAATTTGAATATTTAATAACATGATGCTATCTTTTTTTCACAACTATGTTTGGAAGTTAAAGACATATAGATGATGTTTCATTTTTATGCATTGCCAAATTTCATGCCTTTATTTAATGTTTACTCTCATGATTATTCTCCTTTGTCTATGTTATAATGTTATTGACAAATATCTTTCCATTTTTTATTTTTAATGTTCTTATCTATCCTCATAATAGGATTTCAGCTCACCCCTTTTTAGTGTATATCCATACGTGACTACATGTACTAAAGGGAATTCAATGGAAAATAAGAAGCTAGAGACGATGAAATTAAATAAACACTTAGGTTTTATTTTATAAATTTTATGTGCGTTCCTAATTTCCCCAAGACAATAAACCTTTGAATCTTCATTAGGTAGTTATTTTATTTTGTTTTTCTATAAAATTATTTCATAATATATGAATGTAAAAGGGGTCGCTATAATTTTTATCAAGAATGACATTAATGACATTTTAGCACATATGCATGAAATTAAAATGGAACAATAGAAGAAAATCACCCTTACATTATGGGATAGTAAATTATGAATTTATATTAGAATCAATTCGTTAATAAGATTGGGATAATCCTAGGTATAACTAATTTTTGTTCCAACTCCCTTCTAATGAATCATTTAGATATATTAATTGCATAGAAATATAGAAGATTGATATTCTCTCATACATCCTGAAATGAATTTTTCACTGATGTTGTCTCACATAATAATCATCATGTATATTCCATTTATTTTTGTAAACACCCAGAAGACACAGTTCTAGTCTAATTACTCATTCCAACAAGTCACATCGAGATCGAAATTCATATTTTTTTCTTCCCATTGATATAAGAAGAATTGAATGCATCATTTCAATAAAATTTCCATTTGTATGAATTATTTTTTAAAAAGGAAATTAAAATTTGGTTTCATAATATATCAACTCAAATAATATATATTTTTTCAATTATAAGTGGATTTAGTGATAACATTTTTCCAATATTTATATTTCCTCTAACAATTCCCTAATAAAATACTGACCTCTTGAAATTTATTGATCTCATAAATAATTGACGAATATTGAGGTGAATTTTTGGTTTGAATAGTATTATAAAACCTCCCATTATTCTTCATTTATTGATTATCCCTTCGAATGATTCATTGATAACCCATGAAATAGAAACTCTGACGATATATAAGTCTTCTAGATGTGATTTTTTGATGAAAATATTTAATGATGGTTTTAAATTACTATATATCATTTTAGAATATGGGGAATCATTTATAGTCAATAGATGTACTAAATTAACATAAAATATATTTTTCAAACACGCATCAAATATGTACACAACAATATCCCAAATATGATATAATTTTTTTATTAATGATTTCAATAAGATATATATATCATTGATAGGATAAAAAGGTAAAAATATGAGTATACTAAAGTAAGAGAATTGTTTTCTCATATAAACTCATTGAGGATAATTGTAAAAATAGAAAAATGGGCTGCATTCTGTATGAAGTGATCATCTAGCTAAAAACATTAACACCATCATAGGACATACCGAACATAACATTAGACACATCATATAAAAAATTAGGATATAATATATAAAATTTCACCAATGTTAATCTAAATACAGGATAAACTAATTCACCATTATCATTAATTGTCTTAGCATTATGCCATTAAGTATTTTGTTTTGGCAATTTTAGTTTGAATGAAATTATTTTTAAATATCATAATCAATGGAAAGTGATAAATGAACTTTTATAGAACAAAAGATAGTGTTCCATATACATTTAACATCCATAAATATATATCACATTTTTTATAGTCATTTATGCCTACTGTATCCACCAATAATAAGCTATAATATTTCAAGAAATCATTAATTTTACTAGTAGAAAAATTAATCTAATTAATTAAAATCAATGCCATATAAAAATTGGATTAAATATTGGAAATATAGAAAAGTAACCCATTCAACAAGATAATAATATAATAAATGGCCATATTATATTTTCGATACACGAATTTTCCAAGATATTGTCTAATTAAAAATTTGATTATTTTCTATTTATTACATTATTGATATACAGAAGTCTTATCATCATCCATAATTTTTTTACTCACTTGACAACATCATTCTAATTATGTTCCTCATGTGTATTGATATTATTTTTTTCCTTCATTTGAATACTTGTATTTCTCATGATGATGCCAAAATATAAACCAATAAATTATAATATTCTTCATACTACTCCTTTTATTTTGTTTTGGAAAAGAATTTGATTGTCTCATCTCTCCATTTTGATACTAAACATAATAGTTTATTTGGAATATAACTTTTTAATATGGTAGATAATTTTTTTATTAAAACCATGGTCTTCCAAAATAATTATGTGATGAGAAATTTATAATACCTCCACCTCATGCTTTTTTAATAAACATTTCAAAAAAATTAAAATTAGTATGAAACATGGTTTAGATCTGATCAGTAGGATACATCCAGATCTTATCTATTTTATTAAAAAAAACATGAGTATAGACATCAACATAGTAAAAAATTAAAAAATTAATTAGAACCAAAATTATTTTGAATACATGGGAATGAAAATTTATAATACATATTATCATAAATTCTAGTGGTAGTGAGTGACTATTTAATGAAATTTTATTCATTATAAAAATTAATATTCAACAATTTCACATCGCAAAAATTTCAAATTAATTATTTAGAAAAAATTAATCATTCCATTATTAAAATTTAAAATTGGAATGAATAATTTCATAGAAAATTAATACATTAAAAAACATTGTACTAGAATAATTAATTATAGTTTCAACAAAAAATTTTGACCCAGATTAATATCATTATACTAAACCCAAGAATGTTTGTGACATGTAAGATTTTACCCACTTATCCAACCTATAAATTTTCCCCTCATTGATGAAAAAAAATATATACTGAGAAAGAATTTATTCTTATTAAATTAATAAATAAATAATTTATAAATCATAGAAGACTAAGATTTAAAAATACTTTACCACTTATATACAATGAACTAATAACCAGAAATTTATTCTTAAGTAGAAATTATGTAATTAATGGAAATTATATCACCTCTAATCAAATTTATTTAGAAATACTATAAAAAAATAAAAAGTAACCCTAATTTAATTAATTAGTCAGAATCCCGACCTAACCTAATATATATTACTGTTTTATACCTATATTAAAATTAAAATGATGTGTAGGAGTAGACATTTTGTCATTGGAACTCACTAATTAGCTATTTGAGAAGAAAGAAATTGGAAAACTGGTTGAGTAGAGATATTCTAGGTGGGGAAGAGTATAGTGATTCCTCTTACGGATTATTTGAGATAGGAGTGGGAATGGGGGATAAGAGATAACATGGGTGGCATACATATAGTATCACAGACCACTAGTTCATTAAAATTATCAATTTTGTTACTATATACCAATAATTTATTAGATGTGATGGTATAAAGGTGTGGTCTAGTAGTGAACTGGTAATCATCAACTTGTTTCTATTTATTTCGAACATATAATGAAATATAATCATGTAATTCAAGAGAAAGTTAATAATAAAAAAAAGATATCCACATCTAAGAGAAATATGATATCATTTGAAAAATGAAAAATCAACCAAATGTCAATAATTACAAATCAACCATTAATTAACAAAAAAATTTATTTATAAAATAAACCCAATGTGATGAAAATATAGATAGAATTTTTGGATCTCAAAAATCTAGAAAATATTAGATAATCTTTAGTTATTACAATCATATTAGATCTTATAAATATTTTATTAAAACTTATTTTTTAATTATTTTACTTAAAAAAGTTGTTCAATTATTGAAAAAAGATTTAGTAATTTAATCTAAGAATATGATTATAAAACAATTAATATAGGAGAAAAATGAAAATTAAACTTCCTTCATGTGTTTTGAAAATAAAAACTTATTAAAAAATATGGATTTTGAAATAATTATTAGATAATATAAGAATACCTAATTTTATTTTGTTAAAGAAACCATTAATCTTTTCATTTTATAAGAAATGTCTCTTGCAAAAAATCACAAGGAACAATATGGTACCCAAATAGTGATTGATAGAAAAACATGTGTGCTAAACTCTATGAATTTAATAAAATTAATAATCATCTATGAGGTCACATAATATTCATGTGATAATTCAAGGGGTATGATAATCAGTGAAGGTACTATTGGTTCTTTTAGCCCAACCCTCTTAAGAAATGTTATATTATAGAAAAGGCTTGAAGAATGTTTCTATTTATGATTAAAGTGAACTATGAAAGTTTTAATATATCTTTTGAAAATGATTTATCTAATGTTTTATTTTCAAAATTAAAACTTTTAATTACTACTTCCTATTTTGAAAAATTATAAAATTATCTTAAAATCAATTTCTAGCCAAAATATCATTTTATTTAATGAACATGTTAGTGATTCCTGGCATTGAAACTAACACCTTATCCATCGTAGGACAAAATCTGTCATCAAACAAAACCAATATAAACTAGTGAAATACCTTAAAAAATTTAATTTTGACAATGATATGGTTTTTGAAGCATACGAACATGGTATAAAACAAAAATCTTCTTTTAAATATATTTTTTTTATTTTTTATTAAGAAATATATTAAATCAATTCATGTTGAAATTTATGGTAGTAATAAAATTGATTGTTTAAATGTAAAACCAATACAATCATAATTTTTGATTCCTTTACCCGATTCACATTAGATTACTTCTTATCTCATAAAAGTTAATCTTACAAAAACTTCATCATGTTTTCTAAAAGTGTTGAAAATGGAAAAATGGAATTATTTCAATTATTTTTGATCATGTAAATGAATTAGACAATTGGGTGTTTAATTATTTTGGTTCTTATGAAGGCTATTATAATTTTTTTCTCTTTGAACCCCTCAATATAATGGGGTATTAGAGAGGAAAAATCAAATAATCCATAAAATCCCTCAAAATAATTGAATTGAATTTTATCTTCTAAAATATTATTGTGTTAAATCCCTGAATAATATACCCTTAATAATTATTCATGTTATTATTAGTCCTTTTATTATGGAACCTCAATATGATATTTGGTTTTATAAAATACCTATTGGGGGATTGGTTGGTGTTTTGGTTTTCTATTATTACATTTTAAAAACAAAATAAAATCACAATATATTTTATTATAAATCCAATGAAGTTATATATTATTTGTACTCAACCTAATAAAATATTATAATGTAATTAAAAATGGGACTAAAATTGGGGAATAATTAATCTATGATTATCTTTTGAAATTTTTTGTAATATTTTTTCTGGATGTTTTCCAAAAAAATATTTTGTAAATAAACTTTTTTAATCTAAATAATATTAATAAGAAGAAGATTATACAAATTATATTTAATTTTTTTAAAAATATAAATCTTTAGTCCACATTAAAATTTCATCGGGTATTTATAATAGGGAACTCATACTCATACATCTGTCTCAAATGAGGTTGAAAAACATGCATTTCTCTCTCATTTTTATCCTCAAGACCTGAATAAAGCACTTACAATATTTTTCACAAAATATTTGTTTTCAATAAAGAAAACACTTTTAAGGAAAAGTGGGAAACCATTCAAGTACATAAAAAATCAATCAACATGATAAGTCATGGACGAATCTAGGATTTTCAATTTTAGCCTATTAGATATCATACCTCTATAAAGAATCCATTAAGGAATGATAGTCTTCTTATCTGAATCCTCATTGAGTAGGATTTCCAATTATATGCATTCTTTTCACAGGTAAGAATGATCTCTTCCACAGATATCTTGTTACTGTTGAATCAACAAGCCAGTAATCCATCTAATTTTTGATACCTGTCAGGTTGCTCCTTAGAATGGTTATACTGAAGATGCCTACCAACCAGCCTGTCAAACTCACCTTTTGTAGTGATGAACTGTAAGACTTTGTTGGTGAATTATTCTCTTCCATCGATGTTGGTTTCCCTATCATCACACTCTAACAGTTCCCTCTTGTTCGGGTGGAAATATGATTCAGAAGGCTCCATTCCATTATGTGACGGATCAACGATAGAATATTCCCCTACTGATAGATCAGGCTCCTCAGTAGAACTTTCCTCCACCTATTTTTGACCCTTTGGGAAAAGATTTCCTTTACTTGAGGATATAGATATGGGGGGGACTTGGTAAGGGGGAATAGTCTTTCCTCCTCCACAACCTCTGAGAGTGCATAAGAAACCCATCTGAATCAACTATAGTGTTCTTACCATTCCATAAAGAAGATCTAATATAGTTCTATGCATTGTCCACTTTATTGGACTCAATGATAGAGTCCAAATCAGAATCCTTATCCTTCAAAGAAGCCCCCACATCATTCCCTTCCTCGGGTGCATGACACTCCTCTTAAAACATTATGTATCGATTGTGGGATTGAATATCCATTCCTCTCAACATCAATACCACGGCATAGGATGGTCATTCTAGTAGTTCCAATTCAAACAGATCATAACCTATGGGCTACACAAATCCATATCCCTTGAATTGGGCCTTCTGGTTAGTGTCCTCACAAACCATCCATTGAAGGGAACCAACACCTGGTGCATTGCAGGTTTCATTGCACGCCTCAGCTAAAACAAGTTTCTTGTCCAAAAATTATCCAAGGTGACTACATGGCCATGAACTAAATTTATGGTGGAGGGAAAATTCTAGAACTGACAGACTTGCGTAGTCTTCCCTGCACTACTTGAAAAGGGGGGAACACACAGATCACGCCTCAAACGGGCAAAAACCTCCACAACCATCAGCTCTGGGACCTTAGGCTTTGCTCCCTTCATCGCACATGAAGATATTTCCTACCTCAAACCCAATATTATCTCTATAAAAGGAAGATAATCCTCACCCGAAGACTTAGGTGCCTCATTACACGCCCCAATATTTGAATAAAGAACAAAAACCTCAAATAAGCCTTGGTTGAACGTTCCACTATCAATCAAAGGAAAAGGTTTATGAAGTGATGAATGATATTCCTGATAAAGATGACCCATGTGAAAACATAAATCACAGAAATCATTCTAGTTCTTAGAATCCATTGACTGGAGGTAGTGGAGTTCGTCTTCATCCTCAATACAGACTTCTTTAACACGGGGTTTGGAGAGGTCGACTTCCGCAAAAATCTAAGTTTCAATTGGATGGCACAAAGTCCTCAAATGCATGTTGAAAGTAGAAAAAAATCCGACCATATTTCCTTATAATTGAAGGATAGATGGATTTTTAAAGGGCAGATGATGTACTAAAAAAATACAAAGATTGTCATGGAGGGGGAATCCCACTTCCAATGGAAATCATAGCTCCATCACAGAAGAAATAAGTGGTTACCTTCAAAAGAAATAAGACCTTTGGACTAAACTGGTGTGAGATCACCATCATTAGAGAACTGCATAAGGAAGTGATGATGTTAGAGGATCCAAATGATTACACACTCTTTTAGGGTCCCAGAATCATTGACGAAATGGGAAAACTGTCTAGAGAAGGATATCATTGACCGAACCGAGCTATTATAGATATCCCATAGATAGAAGATGCCGCTGAGAACTCCCAGAGAGATTGGGGAATAGGGGGCCCCATAGTGGAGGGATGTGACTTTAGGGAAAAGTAGGATATGGGGAATGTCAGTGAGAATGTATGGATCAAATAAAGGGAGAGTCATTACTGAAGAAGGAGGGATGGTAGGACAGTCATCACCACCACCAGAAGGGGCGAGCCGCCGGTAGGATTCCACTGTGTTGTGAAGTAATAAAGTTCTTCACATCCAAATTGTATAGATCTTAA
Source organism: Viscum album (assembly GCA_963277665.1). Taxonomy (NCBI): domain Eukaryota; kingdom Viridiplantae; phylum Streptophyta; class Magnoliopsida; order Santalales; family Viscaceae; genus Viscum; species Viscum album. The sequence goes on from OY728133.1 coordinate 1,737,648,138, forward strand.
TCTTGAAGCACTGACACAAAATTTTTGGTTATTTTCATTAGATAACATAATAAATTAACATTAATTAATCTATATATTCTTGTGGAAAGACATAGTGATCAAACATTTATAGATTTAGAATGGATTATTAGAAATAAACTACAAGACTCTAGTAATATAACAATAATAAAATCCCATTTAGTTGGTAATGGATACTAAAATAAGTATGAATCAGTTGTGGTAAAACTACTTCACCAAGCACATAGTTAGAATCTATTCAAATAATATTAGAATTCACATATCATATAAACATTTAACAACTTAAATTTAATTTTAAAATAACTTTTCTAAATGGTTTCACATCCAAGAATATTTTTTTTAACAAGATCATAGTTTTGAAAAACCCTATTTTACAAATTTTAATTCAAAACATACCATAGTTTTTTATCGATAAAAACAAACTTCTCAATCTTAGTATGAGTGTCATTTGAATTATTTTCCTTAAAATTGTTTTGTAATGGGAATTTTTGATTCAAATCTCTTTTTTAAAGACATCTAAAATGATCTTTTACTGATTCAGATTTATTTTAATAACTTTATTTTAAAATGTTCTAATAAAAAATTTAATATTTTGGTTGAATGAAAAGGAAATTTTTGATGATCATATTGGGTGAACCGATGTTCTTTCTTACCTTACAAATTTCTAAACACTGTAATGGAATCCTTTTAAAAAATGGAAATTTAACCAAAAAAATTTGAATATTATGTAGAATTGATTATGCGATAGAAATTTTCACTCCCATGAGTATTAAACTTATTTTTATAGTCTTTGAAGAAGGTAAATTTGTTGACAATATACTTTATAAAAGTATAATTCATAGGATACTTTATATTTATGTGATGTGAATTAATATAAGGTATATTTTCTTTCAATATTCTCATTTTCATTCAATGTTAAATAAATCTCATTTCAAATCAATTAAATAAATTTTTCATTATTTAAATATAGAAAAAATATCAATTTACTTATCTAAATGGAACCTAATTAGAAAAGACATTATTTTTTATGTTGATTTCGGTGAATTCTAACTATATAATAATTGAAATAGTGTATCGTTACCTAAAATATAAAAATACTTTTTCTCAAGGAGTAGTAAGTAGAATAATTTAGTTTATCTGTATACATCAAAATTATATTACATAGCCTCTAGGAGTTGTTGCATTCAAACTATATGGATCTAGAACACACACCTTGAAAATTGGCTAACATAAAAAATAATAATATCATGTTTGATAATATTAATCCAATTAGAATATCCAAAAATCATATCCATCTATCTATCAACAAAAAAATTGAACATCATCACTATTTCCATTCAGATAACTTTAATAAATTGTGATATATTATTTTAATTAGTTACTAAAGAATATTATCCCACTAATATTTTCAAAAAACCACGGGCCATCGATCCCTTAATATTTATTAAATGTGAATTAGGATTAATTCTATTCTGGAATTTTTCATTTGATCTATGTTTTTCTAGAGTAATATCATAAATATATTTATGAAGCCTTTTTTAAAATTTTTTTATAATATTTAATTAATTTCTATATTTTTCTTTCAGATCTCTATTTCTTATGTAACCAATGTTATCATTTTAGTGGGATATATTTATCTCTTTAATTATGAAATTTTTTTTGAGGTGATCTTTTCAGAAAATTAATTTACAATTTTTTTCAAAAAGAATATCTTATATTTGATTTTAAAAATAACGTTTCTAATATAATAAAAACTTTTCACTATAATTATTGTTTAATTACCTTTTATTCTTCATGTTTTATAAATTATTTTTCAAAATTAATATAAATATTTATGTATTTATCCCTTTAAATAAAAAATTAATACTACTCATAAAGAATATTTATTATTAGTAAAAACAGTTTATATATACTTGTCTATAACTATTCTATTTAGTGATATTTTGGTGAAATTATTATTTTTAGAAACATTTTCAATGTATGATTACAAATAAAATGAATAATTTATATAAGATCATTTAAATAAGAAATTTCTTACGAAAGGTTAAATCATTTCAAGATGTTCCATAGAAAATGTATTTCAGAGTTTTAAATTTATTATTTTATTTTCTTATTCATTTCTTTTCTATTATTTTATTATCTTCTCATTTTCATCACATAAATCCCTTTATAATTTTTTTATTATGTGTTTTTCTCTTTGATATATCATTTCTCTTATTTTGTTTATCTGATTCATTTTCCCTCTCTTTAATAATCATTACACATCCCCTCTCATATGATTATATTACTTGGGTAACATCGAATTTATGAAAATTATTCTGAAATTATATATATTTTTTCATTCTCTTCTGTTTTATTTCACTTCACATTCTCTCTCTCTCTCTAAATTAATCCTATTACATAGAGAGTTATGAAAATTAAACTATATTTCTCAATCTTTGGATCCATTTAGATATCTTTTCATCTTGTTTTTATATCATTTTATAATCAAATAGGGTTATAAATGTCTTAAAAATAAAGTGGAGAAGTTTTAATTTTTTATTTTTACAATGAAAAAATAGTTTTATAAATTCATAAAATTATTTTAATATTATTTAGTTATAATTTTATTTCAATGGTGGATATTTTTAAAAAATGTAACATTCATCAAAATATTATTTTTATCTTTTTTTTAAAATTTTTAAAAGCATTATTTATATGTTTCATTCTTGAGATCATTGTATATTATTAAAATATTAAATTATTTATCTATATAATTTACATATATTATTTATTATATTATATATTAAATTTAACTACTTTTTATCATCAAAATTTTTATATTTTTGTACCTCTCTCCATCAAGTAGTTTTTCATGTCTACAAACACCCACCTAACATTCGAATGCTTACAATTTTGGGAGTTTCAGAATTTTTATTGAATTCATAGTGTTGAATTATATAAAATAATAAATTTTTCTTAATTGTTTTATGATGTAATAGTCACATAAATTTCAATACATAATGTATTGGAATTATCATAAAATAAAATAGATGTATTTTTCATGATTTAGAGAAGGTTCCTGCTGAACAGGAAACTATGTAGATTGTACAGACTATCCTGTATAATGCACCAGTTTTCTGATGACAAGTTGGGAATAGAAAATAAGTGTAACAACACTACCAATTTTCGTTAGAATAACTAGAAAGAAGGTTTCTTTTATAGTGGTGTTGATTCTATCTCAAATCCTATTATCCAACCACTGGCCAGTAGCTGTTAACATGGGTTAGATTTCCACCAGCCTCTGGTAACAAAAATCTCTCTGGCTACCCAGTAGAGGATACTGGGTTTTCTATGTTTAGTGTATACAGATAATTTTATATGATTCTAAAGACTTTTAGAGCCTATAAGTAACCTCATTTTTCTCCACGAAGGTTCACGTTGTGATCATTTCTTTCATAAATATTCTCTAAAGTTATAATTGATGTAGATTATATAATATTATTAATTTCCCTCATGATATATAAAATAAAAAACCTTTTAGACCCTATAAGTAACCTCATTTTTCTCCACGAAAGGTTCACATTGTGATCCTTTCTTACATAAATATTCTCTAATGTTATAATTGATGGAGATGCTATAATTTTATTAATTTCCCTCAAGATATATAAAATGAAAAATTAATTGAAAAATACTAAATCGTTTATAACAACCACTAATCTAGTATTGTTCATGTTCCATCAAATAGATTTATGAGATTCTTTGTAAACAGTTTTCCTAAATAAAAAATATATTTCTTAAAACACCTTTAATTAATTGTTTACAACCCAAAATTTTGTTTTGTGGGTCATATGATGAGTTATGAATTCAAATAGGTCTCTCACATGGAGTGATTTTTAGATGAGTTCATAGTTAGTGTTGACAAAAATGGATGTATACAATAGACCTATCTATTCATTGGGTGGATGAGGAGAAAATTACATATAGGTTTAGAAAAAATCCTTATCAATTTGTATTCTACTGTATTTACTTTCCCAAAAAAATCAGTAATCATCATCTCTCAAACTTTCACAGTTTTGTTTAAACATTTACACCCATTATTTTTATTAATATTATCCCTATAAACATGATTCAATGTTATCCTATATAACATAATCTATTTATAAATTTAGTATTTAAAAATAGTTTTATTATAAATTATTCTTCTTTTCAAATTTCAAAAGTATTAAATGGTAAATTTGACCTTATATTTCCATATTCTCTGAAAAGTAGTTTGGTGTATGTGTAAAAGAAATCAACACCAAGGTAAGGGTTTTTAATCAAATACAAATCTTTTAGACATGTTTAGTATTAAAAAGAAAATTTAATGTATTTTGAAATATATATTACCAACATGAGATATTATTTAATTAATAATCATTTAATCCTGTTATTTTAAGATAAATTTAAATCCTTCCCTTTTAATGTTTTTTGATTAATTTGTTACTCAAGATGCATGGTTTTTTCTCTGTTTAATTAACGATTCTTCAAGATAAGATAAATATTGTAAAAACTGATTCCTATTATAATTTTTCAATTGAATTTCTTTATAATGAATTTTGTAAATATTAAATAAACGTAATTCATGTAATGAACTATTCCATATCATGTTTTATGTAAGAACCCGGTTCTTATTTTGAGGTACGTGTTTCTTCTTTTCTCTTTTTATTAAGTTTTTTTGTGAAAATAAGGAAAATGGGGTAGATTCCTAAATTTGGGACTACATGTCGTGTACTTTTTCCACACGTGGTGTACTTTGGCCGCGTGGGATGAGTACACAGGGTGTGTAGCCTTGTTGGTGACTAAGGGTGTAAAAACCGATTACACGCCCTGTGGTGGACCTTTGCACACCGTGTTGTCAGTCGGCAGGAAAACAATAAGGTGGTGGGAGCAGCCGTTAGCTGGGCGACAGTACATGCCATGTAGTCAAAAGTACACGCCGTGTACTTTGTTTTTTCACATAAGATGGGAAGTAGCCAACCATGTTCATAGGATTGGCTTAGAATCAGATGGGAGCTCTGGAGAGGATCGCCAAACCATCGTGGATCTCTATATTGAGCGTTGGGAATCCCTTTCTGCTTTCGTCGATCACGCTGGAACCGCACGAGTAAGCCCTCCCATATCCTTGCAAATTTCTTGCCATTTATTCCTCTAATGGATGTAATTTTAGATTGAATGAGTCTTCATCTACATCATTCTCGGTCGTTTCTGGAAGCGACGTTCGAGTATACTGATCAGGGGTGTTTAGGGTAGGTGGATATGTGTTTAAATTCCAACTATTGTGCGTTTTTGTGTACTGTTGTGCAACGAACCCTTGTTGGGGTGTCGTGTGGCTGAGGCCTTGGCTGTTTAAATACCTAGAACTGTATAGGTAATTAAATGTGATAATAACCTAATGTTTTGGATTGCTTCTTGGATCCGGGACCACCCCAGGTGTGTGTTCCTCTATTTAGCCATTTTTCCAGGATTCTTGAGGGTATTCCATGTTTATATTATGCATTACTTTTTCCTTGAGAGGAATTTTATATAAATTTCATGTTGATATGTTGGGTATGGCCAGGTTACTTTTTTAGCCTAAGGGATGTGATATATTAGCCTGAGGGCATTGTTGATTAGCCTGAGGGTGTAGTTCTATTTTTTCTGAGGGAAATGCCTGAGGGCAAGATTCTGATTACATGAGGGTTTCATTTTAGTTTGGGATGAGGGAAAGATTCTATTTATCCTGAGGGAAATGCCTGAGGGCAAGGTACTGTATATCCTAAGGGCAAGCCTGAGGGCATGGTTTTACTATATTAGCCTGAAGGCAAGATTCTGGTTGGCATGAGGGCTTGGTTCTATTGAGTACAGAATGTTTTTAAATTAAATGGTTAAAATGAATAATCAAATTGAAATATATCTGGTAATTAAGTTACTTTTGAGTACTGCTTAGTTTATTGCATTTTACTACTGCACAATGTTGTTGCATACTTTTCACACGGTTGGGAACGAGCCTTTGGTGGGTGCCTACTTGGATTTATTTCTCACACCCTGTTTGGGTCATGTCTTCGGCCCAAATAGACTATGTTTTTGCAGGTGTGGATAAGGGAAAGGGCCCCTATACAGGTACATGATTGTTGTTGAGGAGTAGAGGAGCATGGGACTGAGATTAGGCTCATGATGATTCCGGCTATTTTTTTTGTTCTGTTGTACATTTACATTCTATTTTATCATGTTGTATTGATGTGTAACATGTTCTGGTTGTTTTATTAGAACTTGAGACATGTTGCATCATTATCTATATAACTGTTGGTTATCTTTTAATGCAGTGGTTTATTTTAAATGTGTATGGTTTATCGATTCCACTTTTGTTATATGTTGTATATTTTAATCCACTGCGCTACACTTTGATAATATAGGGCATAGATTCCCCACTATCAGACATGGGCCCTCTCTGCTAGTCGGCAACCTCTGGCATTTGGGGAAATGTGCTTGAGGTCCTATGACCAATCGGGTTCGGGGCACCCGTTGAGTGGCACCAGGATCCGGGATATTACAATGTGGTATCAAAGGTGTTCTTTTCTTTGAATTACTATTTGGAGCCTTAGTCAGGGATAGAAAGGAATTATATTTGGTAATAAGCTGTGCCCGGGAGTAGCAAACCCGTGTATAGGGAAAAGCCAATTTAACTCGTATTGCAATTTTACTGATTTTTCAATTTACAGATGATTTTTTCTCACCGTTGGGTGACTCACTTTTGATTGGGATGTTTATATTTTATACATGGGTTCTATTTAGTTACAACCCGATGAGATGAGTGTATTCCAACTCATGCATCAATTTGGCACATGCTAGAAATCAAATGACATACATAGTTCCATGAAATGTAGGTGCATTATAAATTTAATGTTGTTGTGATGGTTGTTGTGTTAGAAAAACAACACTATTGTGATAGCTCCTTGATAAATTCATGTTATGTGATAGGGTATCTTGGTATGAGTCTGTTGAAGGAATGGACGCCAAACTTAGGTTTTTGGGGAGTATGGGCCCTCATTTACCAGAATTTGGTGGATCATTAGCTTTTTATTATGTCATAACACAGATAAGATGTCAAACATTGATTCGTGGGGAGTATGGGCCCTCACAGATCGGAATTTGACACTTAGGTGTGTTTTTCGGTATTTTCTGGGTTCCAGGGTTATTTCTGAGGCATAATGTCTGGAAAACCATGTATACACGCCGTGTAGTACCTTAAACACGCCGTGTATGTTCTTCTGTTCGAGAAGAAAAGAAAACATTTTGAGTACATTCCGTTTACCCTAAGTACACACCGTGTAGACTCATCCCATGTCATGGACCGTGTGGGTGGGGACACAGGGAAGGAAAATGATTGGGGAGAACACGCAGTGTACCGGATGTACAAGTTGTGTAGTGTTGACCCGGTGTTCACCCGTGTAACTAACAACACGGACAGAGGAGACCTTAAGACATACATGTTGTGTCCACTATGGAACATACTGTGTAGTCTGACCTTGGGACCCGACCGTGTAACTAACAACATGGGTCAGTGCAATCCTTTCATGTACATGTCGTGTGGAGATATAACACATCATGTAGTGTGAGGCGTGTATTCGGCCGTGTAACAAACAACACGGGGTGGCGGAGCTCATCTAGTACACACCGTGTACCTTTGGGACAGGTCGTGTAGTCTAGACTGATGATAGACAGTGTGGACCTTGCCATGTGGCTTGAGAAATGGGGTGGTGTACATGCCATGTGAGGGTGTAACACACCGTGTAGTGTCAATCCGAGTAGTCATCCGTTTCACAAACGACAAGAGCAGTTGGGAAATTACACCATACATACCATGTAGATTATATACACGCCGTGTATTTTTGTTTAACGGGATCCGTGTGTCTAGGCCATGTAGAAGGACTCGGGCAGGGGACGAGAAGTCAGGTACACACTGTGTAGTCATTATACACGCCGTGCAGTTTTGTTTTGCATATTTTGAATGCCTTCTTCCTCCTTTTCCATTTTTGGTCCCTTCGTTTTCAGTCGTTGATAATCATGATCTACGGTGTGCATTTTACCTTGAAGTGTCATGCCACCGAGACGACCGCACGTTGTTCTCCAGGAGAAAGGCAACGAGTATACTCCAGGGATGGTGGGAATGGTAAAGGTAGTCGGACACTAGGATCTCAGAGGCAGCAGGGCCGGACAACTCAGGGTATCCATGCTTTGTCACAGGACCATGGCACGAGGCAGGCATATGCAGTGCAACAGACCCAGTAGAAGTAGGATCTTGGACCTTTTATAGTCAGATGTACTATTCTAGTATCTTCTGTCTTATCTTCAGTACTTTTTGATATGGGTTCTACACATAGTTTCATATCTGTGCCCGTTGGGGAGAGTCTTGGGCTTTGTGTTTCCTTTTCTTCTTCTTCTTCTGTTCTGATGCTAGCACTATGTTGGAAACTAGAACGGCTAGTGTGCGTCAGTGCAAGGAGTCCCCCATGAGGTTTGTGGGTGTCAATTTCTTTGGGACCTCTATGTCTTGGAGATGACTAGCTATGATATAATTCTCGGGATAGACGAGTTGGTTCCTTTTCTAGCCTTTTTAGACTACTATCGTCGCAGGGTGAGTTTCACGTCACCAGAGGGCAGAGAGATTATATACAAGGGAGAATGGAATGTTCAGGTGAGTCGAGCTGGACCAGAGCATCGTAGGAGAGGTGGAGTCATAGCCCAGATTTTGAGTTTATATCTGGATGATAAGGGGACTTGTCAGACGGATTTCCCTCTAGTGGTTGATCGTTTCAGGGAAGTCGTTCCGAACTACTTTTTAGGACTACCTCCGGAGCGAGAGGTGGATTTCTCTATTGAACTTTTTCCAGGAGTAGCACTAGTGTCCATTATTCCTTATAGGATGGTCACTCCTAAGTTTCAAGCCATCAAGAGGAAGTTAGAGGAGTTACAAGCAAAGGGTTTTATCTGACCCAGTACATCTCCTTGGGGTTCGCCAGTCCTCTTTGCGAAGAAGGCGGATGGTACCCTCAGACTCTGTATAGATTATCAGAAGCTAAACCAGTTGACGGTTAAGAACCAATATCCCTTTCCGAGGATTGATGAACTTTTTTATCAACTTTTTGGAGCACGAGTGTTCTCACAGATTGACTTGAGATCCAGATATCATCATCTACGCGTGAGACCATCAGACATACCGCTTCCATGTTTTCGGAGCAGATGTGGTCTATACGAGTACTTGGTTATGCCATTCGGACTCATGAATGCACCGACAGTTTTCATGGCTCTGATGAATCGCATGTTCCATCCCTATCTGGATTATTTTGTGGTAGTATTTGTGGACGATATCTTTTCACACTCGACACGACCATGCCACCCATCTTGATATCGTATTGAGTACACTGAGAGAGAATCAGCTATATGCTAAGCTCTGAAAGTGCCACTTTTGGATGGACCATATTCACTTCCGGGATAATATCATCTCAGAGGAAGGAGTTTCAGTAGACCCAGAGAAGGTTAGAGCATTATTTTTCTCAAAGCAGACGAAGAACGTGTTTGAGATACAGAGTTTCTTAAGACTGGATGGTTACTACAGACGCTTCATACAAGACTTCTCCAGCTTAGCAGCGCCGTTGACGGGTTTTACTAAGATGGGTGTGAAGTTCTTTTGGTCAGAATCATGCGAGACAACCTATCAGGACCTGAAAGGAAGGTTGACATTAGCACCAGTCCCGATACTTCCAGAACAAGGGAAGATCTATACAGTTTACAATTATGCATCATGTATTGGGCTGGGAGCAATGTTGATGCAGGGCGATCGAGTTATTGCATACGGGTCTCGGAAGTTGGGGCCACATGCAGTTGTTCATTCATTGCGTTGTTGGAGACACTATATCTTGGGAGAGAATATTGTGGTTTTAACCAACCACAAAATTCTCAAATATATCTTTACTCCGCGTGACTTGAATCTGAGGCATAGAAGGTGGGTAGAATACCTTCAATCATTTGATGTTGATATTTCTTATACACCTGGTAACGGTAATATAGTAGCTGATGCACGTAGTAGGTGGACTCAGATACATGCTGCGTAGGAGGCCAGAGATGAGTGGAAGCTTATGGCTTTGTTCTCTGAGATGCATTTGGAGGTGCATGATAGTCATGGGAAAACATATCTTTTATCTTTACTTGTGACTTCTACCCTCCTGGACAGACTGAGGATGAGATAGCTATCTGATCTAGGTGGCCTAGTTCTACAGGAGTCGGTGGCAAGTGAGGACCCTCCTCCTAGTTGGACGATTGGCAACGATGAAGTACTGGGTTTCCATGGATGATTATGGGTTCCATGGGATATACGAGAGGAGCTGATGCGGGAGTTTCATGCTTCATCTTCGACAGTTCATCCTAGAGTTACCAAGACGTACCGTGACTTGAGACGTCAATACTGGATGTCGGTTATGAAAAGAGATGTAGATGGTTTTGTTATATGGTGTTCCACCTGTCAGCGGGTGAAGGTGGAGCATCATAGGCTAGCCGGACTGTAACAGTAGTTACCAATCCTAGAGTTGAAATGGGATGATGTCGCGATGGACTTCGTGACTGGGTTGCCAATGTCACATAGAGGAAATGATGCCATGTGGGTTATTGTATATAGACTCACGAAGGTATCTCACTTCTTTCCGATCAAGGAGACCATTAGTGTCAATGAGCTCAGAAGGTTTTATATTCGAGAGATTGTACGTCTTCATGGGGTTCCTCATTTTATCATTTCAGATAGGGACACCCGTTTTACTTCTTGTTTCTGGAAGAGTTTTCAGAGGGCACTGGGTACACTGGTGATTCTAAGCATAGCTTACCACCCTCATACCGATGGCCAGTCAGAGCATACGATACATGTTCATGAGGACATGCTGCGTGCATGCATCCTAGACTTTGGGGGGATCTTTGGAGAAGCATATACCCCTAATCAAGTTTTCCTAAAATTATAGTTTCTAGGAAACTATTGAGATGGCACCTTACAAGGCTTTATATGGTAGGCCATGCTGATCACCCTTGTGCTGGTTAGAGGCAGGTGCGGCAGCTTTACTGGGACCACGTCTCATGCAGGATACTTCTGAGTTGGTCTAGTCGATTCAGAAGTGGATGGCTACCACACAGTCTCATCAGAAGTCTTATGAAGATCACAGAAGATGACCTTTGTAATTTTTGGTTGGGGATCATGTTTTCCTGTGTGTTTCACAGAGGTGGGCACCTAAACAGATCAAAAGACAGGGTAAACCTTCACCAAGGTATGTGGGGCCATTTGAGATTTTTGAGGGTGTCGGACTGGTTGCCTATCGGTTGCAGTTACCACAGCGGTACCAGGCCATGCACGATGTCTTCCATGTATCTCAGTTGCACTGCTATTATTCAGACCCGTCTCTCGTCTTTCAGCACGAGGAGGTTGAGCTAGAAGTAAATGCATCCTATGAGGAGAATCTGATTCATATTGTTGATAGGAGCATGAAGGTTCTCCGAGTCTATTCATTTCCTCTCATACAGGTTCTATGGCACCATGGCCGAGTGAAGGACGAAACCTAGGAGCAGGAGACCGACGTACGTGAATAGTAGCCAGAGCTGTTCTGAGTATTGTCTTCGCCACCCTTGGAAGGGAAATTCGGGGATGAATTTCTTTAAGGGGGGAAGTTTTTATGAACCCGGTTCTTATTTTGAGGTATGGGTTTCTTCTTTTCTCTTTTCCTTAAGTGTTTTTTAGAAAATAAGGAAAATGGGGGAAAATCCTAAATTTTTGGACTACACACTGTGTAATTTTTCCACACGCTGTGTACTTTGGCTATGTGGGATGAGTACATAGGGTGTGTATCCTTGTTGGTGACTAGGGGTGTAAAACCCGACCACACACCATGTGGTGGAACTTTACATGCCCTGTAGTAAGTCGACAGGCGAAACAGTAAGGCATTGGGAGTAGCTGCCAGCTGGGCGATAGCACACGCCGTGTAGTCGGTAATACGTGTCGTGTACTCATGTCGACGGATGAACAGTTTGGCAGTGCCACCAGAGGAATAGTTAAATGAGGGAGGTACACACCATGTAGTCAAAAGTACATGCACTGTACTTCAATTTTTCGCTTAAAATGGGAAGTAGCCATCCTTGTTCACAGGATTGGCTTCGAACTGGACGGGAGCTCGGGAGAGGATGGCCGAACCTTCATGGATCTCCAGATCAAGCATCGGGAATCTGTTTCTATTTCTGTCGATCACGTTGGAACTGCACGGGTAAGCCCTCTTATCTCCTTGCATAGTTCATGACAATTTTTCCTCTAATGGATGTTATTTGAGATTGAACGAGTTTTCTTCTATGTCAGATCTACGTCGTTCTTGGGAGTTTTTGGAAGTGACGTTCCAATATACTGATCAGGGGCTTTTATGGTAGGTGGATTTGTGTATAAATTCCAACTGTTGTGTGTTTTTGTGTACCTTTGTGCTATGAACCCATGTTGGGGTGTTGTGTGGCTGATGAATTGGATATTTAAATACCTAGAACTATATATTTTTTTAAATGTGATAAAAAATGCTGTTTGGGATTGCTGCTTGTATCCGGGACCACCCTAGGGGTGTGTTCCTATGTTTAGCTATTTGGCTAGGATTCTCGAGGGTATGACATTTTTATATTATGCATTACGTTTTCCATTAGAGGAATTGTATATGAATTCAATATTTATATGTTTGGCATTTCCTAGTTACTTTTTTAGCCCGAGGGAAGTGATATATTAGCCCGAGGGCATTATTGATTAGCCTGAGGGCGTAGTTTTATTTCACCTGAGGGAAATGCCTGAGGGAAAGATTCTAATTAGCTAAGGGTTTCGATTCAGTTTGGTCTGAGGGAAAGATTCTATTTCGCCTGAGGGAAATGCCTGAGGGAATGGTCCTGTATAGCCCGAGGGAAAGCCTTAGGGCGTGGTTTTACTATATTAGCCCGAGGGCAATATTCTGGTTGGACTGAGGGCTTGGTTCCATTGAGCACAAAATTTTATTAAATTAAATGGTTAAAATGAATAATGAAATTGCAATATAACTGGTATGTTAGTTACTTTTGAGTACTGCTTAGTTTATTTCATTTTAAGCATGCACACTTTTGTTGCATACTTTTCACACAGTTGGGCATGAGCCTTTGATGGGTGCCTACTGGGATTTATTTCTCACACATTGTTTGGGTCATGTCTTCGGCCCAAACAGACTATATTGTTGCAGGTGTGGATAAGGGAAAGGGTCCCTATACAGGTAAATGATTTTTGCTGAGGAGAAGGGGAGCATGGGACCGAGCATAGGCTCACGATGCTATCAGTTTTTTTGTTCTGTTGTACCTTTACATTCTATTTTAACATGTTGTATTGTAGTGTAAAATGTTCTGGTTATTTTCTTAGAACTTGAGACATGTTACGTCATTATCTATATAATTGTTGGTTATATTTTACTCCATTTGTTTATTTTAAATGTGTATGGTTTATCACTCCCACTGTTTTTGTATGTTGTATATTTTATTCCGCAACGCTACACTTTGATAAATGAGGGCATAGTTTCCCCACTATCAGACCTGGGCCCTCGATGCTAGTCGGCAGGCTCTGGCATTTGGAGAAATGCGCTTGAGGTAATGTGACTAACCAGGTTCGGGGCACCTATTGAGTGGCACCTGGATCCAGGATGTTACATTTTATTCTTCCAATATCTTTTTAACCAAGTGTTACCTAGGTAATAATATTTTTTTGTTACTAAATTTTCATTGAATGATATGTTAGTATTCATCAAATCTTATTTAATATAATATGATTAAATTCTATTCTTTGACATTATTATTTGTTATTCTATCATTTTATATATTTTTACCATAAAAAAGAATGAATAACCCATAATAAATCCCTAGTCCTTTTTATGGGGTTTTTTGGCAAAAATATGAAAAATGTGAGAATAACATGTCATGTAATGCACTAGATACTATAAAAATATATTCTAACATGTAATGAACTGGACACTATAATTTATGTTTATCAACATCTGTACTAGACCCTGTCTCTACATATAGTATCCACGTATATATAACTTGGGGTATTCATTGTTCATTGTTTTATTCAGTAAGAGGCTCCTAATGGAATGGTATGAAAGGTATTGATGACTCATACGGTGAAAGAAATAGACATAATCAGATGGACGATGAGGTATATAATTATATTTCCTCTCAATGCATTGATATGTATAAAGGGATTTTTTTTAATATTTAGTCTATGATTTCACAGTTTAATAGCACATGTTCACCATGGTCTCAATGAAAAGTAAATGTCTTAGCACAGGGCCTTGACAAAATGTTTTAAATGTTGTACATTATTTATTCCATTAGTTCAATATTAAGATTATCTATTTCAATGTTTTAATTTATTATCAGGGATATAACATTATCCTTGTTTCAAGATGATTATGGATTCATTTTTTTATATTCATGTAATAATATTTATTTCATGTTTATGGAATGATTTTTATAGTTATATTTTTTTCTATTACTGAGTGTTTGAGATGACCCTTATTATAATTTTATGTCCCAAGGTTTTGATGATAATTAGTACATATGAAATATTTAAAAAGATATCAAAATTTTGAACAATATCTGAGAGATATTAAAGACTTATTATGGATTTTGTAGAATATTATATGGAGAAAAAATATTAACTTGATAAAAATAACTGAGGATTTATTATTCTTTATTCTGTATTAATTATTAAAATATTTAACCATGAAAATATCCCTGATATATTATATATATAATTTGATTTATCAGTTTTTTAATTAGGAATGGTTATATCAATGATTTTATAGCCGGTATCAAAGTGAGTGTATAAAATATGTGTTTATGGATGCAAATTTGGTGGTGTGGGATTGGGGTTTCTTGCATTATATAAAGGGAATCGTTTGGGTCAATTTTGATATAGGTATTGTTTTCGAATAATTTAAGGTTTGATATGTTATGGATTATCATAACATAAATGGTATAGATTACCCATTGGTATTATTATATGATTTATTTTTAGAGTAATAATTAACATTTATTTGAGAATTGGGTTGATATAAATTTTTTGAAAACCCTAGATACAATTCGATATGAGTTATATTAATAAAGGAAAAAATTACGATGTTTTGGAAAAGCCTTGATTTTGTGGTTTTTCCGAGCAGTTACATCCCTTTTTAGATACTATATGTGGATATAGGGTCTGGTACAAATGTTGATAAACATAAAATATATATACATTTTTAATAAAAAAATTAAGATTCATTAATGTTATATTCAAAAGTGCATTGGGTTTTTATAGGAAGAATTAATTATAGAGTAAAGGGAATAAGTGAATAAAAATGAAAAAAATTACATGTTCTGTATTTCATACAAAGTCTGTAGTCCTCATACACATCATGCCTACAGGCCAGAGACCAACCCATGACAATAATAAATGATGTGAAGTTATTTCAAATCATGTGTAAGAATTACCCATCTGAGAATTTGATGTTTAAAATCCTTCTAAAAATGAATCAAGTACATGATGTGTATAGGTAACATGATATGAAAGTTTGAAATTTCACATTGTCAAAGATATGAACTAGTTTTCCAGTGGAATATATGGATCTCAAATAAAAAATGTTTAAATGACTGTATGACATGAATATGATTGGATAGAGGCCGCTTCAACTAGTACATGATGTGAATTCTTTACATATTACGTAATTCTCAAAAAAATTAATATTCCAGTGTCAGCCACACAAATAAAGAGACTAGAAGTCTTTCGTTAGCTCCCATAATTTTCTCCTATTTTCTTCTATTTTCTTTCCAAAACCACATTAATTCATTCCTTTGATAATTTTATTATACCCTTTTGTATTTTTTTTTCATTCTACATCCATTCTTCATCAATTATTATTTTTTCCATATTTAACATCTTTTCAACATCACTCTTCACTATTCATCAACATCTGCATGGTATTTCACCATTTTTTCATGCGCAATGAGTTTTGGATTGGCTTTAAATTGATTATAATTTGTTGATCATTATTATTAATTTATTTAATCATGTATTTATAATTTATCAAAAATTTCATGATTATGCATACAATATTTAATATTTCCATACATTTTATCAACACTATCATGCACTTCTAATCCACCAAGGACTACTGGTCAAAAGTATGGGTATTTTTAACCCTAATGAATCAATATATTGAACCTTTGTATACCTATGGCTAGTAATTAGGTTAATAATAATTTTTTATCACATTCTTTTTCACAACCATAACCATTGAATGTGAAATTGAATGAAAATAACAAAATTGGTGTTGAGAAAGACTATAACCATTGGACTATGATTTTTTCTTCATAGAGGCAAAGGATAATGAACTAATATTTCTAGTTATACCTTGACCATGTGATTGGTGTAGAATATGTATATCTAATTGGTTTGACCAAATATTTTTGGTGACCATTGTTATACTTTGATGCCTAAGCCATATGACTATTCAAAGAAATATTTAGGAATATATTCTACCAAAGATCCCTTTAATTGGCCCTTATCCCTTCTAAATTATATTCATTAAATCCAATATATCTGCATTTAGTAAAAACAAAACATGGAGATTATACATGAAGAATCATTCTAAAGGGGGGTTTTTTAATGGTTTCTTTTTTCCAATATTATCTATGGGTTAGACCATGCACTAACGCTTTACTATGCCCGAGTAGTGAGTTTATTTTTGGAATATAAATTTATCATCTAATAAGCGCCCGTATAAAATCAACATCACGTGGAGGTGCACTAAATTTTTTGGTGAATTTTGTAGAGTTATGTCTCTAAGTTTAATCCATCATGTGTTGGCGAGAACCTACGTCGCATCATGAATAGAATACCTGAAAATGAAGCTGGAGGCTTTTGAGTTACCTGATGCACCACCACCATCTTCTACTCTAGTAATGGAAACACAATCCTGGGAGTTGTATGGAGGTATGTACCCATAATAAATCAACATTTAGTGATTAGAGGATCCTCAATTTTATGAATGTAATTTTTTTAATTATATTAAATTTTTTTTAACAATTCCAATAGACTCAACTATACCCACATCAGCAATTCTACCAGGAGAGACCGATTCAACAACCTAGCCCAGTCAATTTTAAATAGAGGATTTATCCAGTACCAAGAAATAATAATAGAAAACCAAGGTACCCATATGACGTCATAGCTTTTTAATAAAATAAAAAACTACTCAATCACACATTCCCCATAGAACCCAACCACAATTCCAAATATCCATATATATACCACCCCAAAATGGATCACTACGATAGTCTAATGTTAAAATATGCTTTAAATATTTTTTCAAAAATAGGATCATAGGATGAATAATTTTGATATATATATGAATAACCAATGATTTTCCCTATGTAACCTCAAGAAAAAAATGGTTCCAATGTAAAAGACCTTATAAGACAAACTATGAGCCATGTTTCATGGTAACACTACCACACACATGAGAGAAGGGTGATAGAAAGTGGTTATTATGAGTGGTAAATATATCGACCTTAATAAACAATCAAAAGAAGAATAAAATTACCATTTTGAACATGAGAAATGGTATAATGTCATTAGTGAGTCTAAAGATGATAGCAGAAAGGGAGTTGTTAATGAAATAAGTTAGGAAATATAGGCAACATAAAAAAGATCTGATAGAAGAGAAACCTAAAATGGAAGAAGTATATTTCAGACCTCAATTATAAAAATCCCCTCTTCCATTCCTATTAATAATTAGGCAAGAAAATATTTTTTTACAATATAATAATTTTTAACGATGTTCAAACAATTACACATTAATATCCATGTCACTAATGAAATTCCTCATATTCCTTACTATGTGAAATTATTTAAGGAATTTAATTCCAACAAAAGAATTATGAAAGAATTAGGTTTAATTTCATCAATTAAATAATTCAATTATATCATTCAGTAGAGGACCCCCAGAAGAGATACCCTAGTAACTTTTTGATTCCATTCTCTGTTAGGGAATCCATCTTTGGAAGAAAATTCCAAGATCTATGAGTGTGCATAAATATTATGTTGATGATAATATAAATAGAGAAAGATATTATAGAATAAAAACCAATAAGATTGGAAATATAATTGGATGACTGAGCATTAAATTACCCTCATGTGCTTCTTGAGGATATCACAGTTAAAGTTGAAAAGTTTATCTTTCCTATATATTTCTTAATTTTTTACATTAAATAAGAAGGATACAATCTGATTATTCTATGATGTTAATTTTTAGCAACTAGGAATTTTTTAATAGATGTAAATCAAGGGTTAATGATATACATATTTGGATATGAATGATTTGTGTTCGAATTAGAAAATGATGCTAAGCATGGTGATGATTAAATTGACTCTCAAGCCATAATTCTTACTGACTAGAGATATAGGTTTAGGGAAATTTAGAAAGGAATAGATGTCATATCCTATAATGAATATGAAGGAAGTGATCATGAGAATAAAAACTACATTGAACCATTTGAAGGAGATAATATCCCATCATTCATAGCCACAGTCATCAAGACACCATAATTGAAGCTAAATCCACTAGAAAGTACATTCAACTACTAATTCCTAGACAGTATGGTGACAATACCAATAATTTTTCATCTCAAATATAAGTCCACAACAAGATGGAAATATTTTTAAAGACCTAAAATGACACAAAAATATATTCATTGTGGATTGGTTGGAATTAAGAGGATTATTCCCTAAATATGTACCGAGAAATATTTTTTGATGAATATTATAAACTTAATTTCAAAATAAAGTAGTGACTCCTCACAAAAATTAAAGAGGTTATTAATTTTTTTTTGAAATATTAAGATGCTAGAAAAAATTTAATATATGGAAATGAATGGGTGAGTCTACTACAAGTCATTACAATGAAGGGAATACTATGTATTGTGAAAAATAATGAAAATGAGCTAATATCTACTCAAAACATCACCGAATGGTGAGTATTCATAAATAATAGGAACCTAAATACAAGAACTTAGAAAGATCATTTTACACCACCCATTATACAATAATGATGGAAATACTAACATGTCACAAATTCTATTATATCGTGGAAGGATATTTGGGATATAATCAAATTGAAGTCAATCCATATAACTACTCAAAAACTACAATCACATGTACCTTTGAAACGTTTTCCTATTAATATATGTCATTAATTATATGTAAAGAACCCGAACCTTCTCAATGGTTCATGATTAATAAATTCTATGATATGGATGAGAAATTCCTAGAGTCATTATAGGATGATTTTTCGGAATATGGAATGTTATTTGAGGTATACCATTATAGTTTGGATCTATTTATTTATTGATTAAATGAAAAAACTTTGGTATTAAGTTGAGAAAAATTCCACGTCATGGTTCAAGGAGGTATAGTCCTCGAACATAAAATATCAAAACAATTCATGTAGGTTGATATATTGAAAGTGAATGTGATAAATGTATTAATTTATCACAAAAACTTAAAGGTGATAGGGATATTTTTTGGCCATGCATGATTCTTCCACAGCTTTTCTAAATACATATCCGACCTATCCTACCCCTCAACACACATATTGTCAAAATTTTCTATTTTTTAGTTCACCAAAGAGTGTTGATGGGAATTTAATACTCTTAAGAATATATTGGAAGCTTCTCCTATTATAATTTCTCTCAATATGGATAATGACTTCTAGATGATGTGAAATTCAAGAGACTTACTTGTCGATATTGTATGATGAAATTCATTGATAAATATATTTTTTCCCATTTACTATGCAAGTCACACACAAAATGATGCTCAAGAAAATTATATGCCTACTGAAAAATTACTTCTAATAGTCTCCTATGTGTTTGAAAATTTTGGTTCATTACTTTTTTGTCTAAAGTAGTAGTCTACAATGATTATGTAACACTTAAATATCAACTAAATAAAAAGGATGCCAAACCATGTCTGATACAGTGGATCCTACACCAATAAGATTTTGACACCCTAATAAAGGACACAAAATTTCATGAAAAAATTCAACAATTCATTAATCGATTAACATGAATGTGAAGCTATTTAAGTTACGAGGGATTAATTTAATGGAATTATTATCTATTTCTGATGGTATTTTTAACATCTAATTTGGTGTTGACTATGACTCCAAAAGGATTGAATGGGAATCCTCTCCTCATGACACAACAAAAGTAGTAATGAACTTTTAAAGAAAAATGTCATTTCTAGATTTATATTTACAAGATTACTTATTTGGGATTGGGGAAATAACATCAAAAATAATGTTTTGAAAGGATTTATTGAAATTTGTAGAATTTTGTTTAACATAGATACTCCCTAACACCCACTAACAAGTAGGTAGGAAAAATTAAAAAATAGAGGAATTAAACAAATCTTGTATAACATGTTGAACAACAGTAGAAATAATTGGAGTGTCAAACATGATGATTCACTTTGGGCATATCACATAGCCTACAAAACACCCATTAACACTTTGTTCTAACTAATTTATAAAAATATATGCCATCTACCAGGGTAATTAGAGCATAGAAAATTTTGGTAAATAAAAAAGTTGAACATAGATGCTTAAAAATCCATAGATGATTGAATTATCTGAATAGATGAGAAAGAATAAATTTTGATGGTCTCTTATGAGAATAATAGAATTTATAAAGTAAAGAGAAATAATGTATTGACTAAAGAATCACTCATCAAATATTCACACTAAATTATGAAGTTATAATATTTAATTATAATTTTAATTTATTCTCTGTAAATTTAATATCGATTAATGGGTCCGTACAAATTCATTAAGGTTTTACCTTACTATGATTTTAACATTAAAATAGGTAGATAATAGCCATTTATAAATAATTAGAAATAGTTATAAATTCACCTACATCCATTCCAGGAAGGGTGATTTTTCACTATCAAATTCACTTGAATAGAAAACACTTCAACTGATGACCGTGTGGTTAGCACATTATTGTAGGAAATCCATATTTTTTATTCTTTTATTTCTTTAGCATTCATAGGATCTTTTCTAATTTGCTTACTATTATTCAGGTTCATTTTCTATCCCTGAACTTTACACCAATAGAATATTCATATGAGATGGATTTATTTACTCTCTAATATGGTCCATTGGCCAATTTACTACTTTAATATGATTGAAACCCTATAGACATAGGTTTTATTTATTGTAGGTTTTTTATTTTTAACAAAAAATTGGTAGGTATCCAAATTTCAAGTCACCATCCAACAATTTTTTCTTATTGAATGATATTCACTTTATGAATATCTTGATTCTGTAGTTTCTATTCCAAATTCCATTAAAAAAATTTCTATTCAGGTATTTATATCTATACCATGACGATCTCTAGAATAGTGTGGAAGATATCTCATTTTTTATTGTGTGTGTGGGGGGGGGGTTATTTATTGAACTATATTATCGATACACAAGGATTATTGAGTTTTGCCCCTCTCTAAGAGACATTATTCCTTAATATCATGATTTAAAACTAAATATAATAATACCATTTTAAATAAAATATGGTGTTTGGTAAAACATAGATAAAACTAAATTTCTATTTCTATTTATCATTTTTTCACAACTGTTGAGTTGAGTAATTTAATTCAACGTCACGATTCTTGAAAATTATTTTGATTTACATGTTAGTGAATTATATAATATGTATGATTTCTAGTTATTTTATATTCCCATAACCAAGATGATTCTATACGTACACCCTCATTTTCTTTTTTTTGACCATATTTCTTGAGAGATAACTGAGACATATTAAACTTTCAAAAGATTCATTGAGATATTACTGATTTTATGATTAAACAAATACACTTTTAAAATTATTGAGGTAGTATTTTTGTTCCAATTTTATGTAAGACACACCGATACATCATCCCTTATTTATCCAATAGTATCCATGAATAAATTTTTTAAGAAGGATATATTTCAATCCAGTTATCACTTCTTACCATACTCATTGTGTGATGAATGATTATCCATTTAAAAAGAATGGGGTGATTTTCTCATTGATGGATGCATGATATTATCATTGAGAATATGTATTTTATCACTTTAACTAGACTGATATATTATGACCCCTGATTTCTTTTGGAATTTTATTCACTTACCTTGTAACTTAAAAATAAAATATAGATAGAAAAAGGTAATAGCGATATTGGGTTGTATATTACAAAGGAAAAAATATCCATTACCATCCATATTTATCATATAATGGATCTTATGTGTTTAGGGTGTGGATGTGAAACTTTTTGTAAGAAGTATTTTGAAAAAATAAATTAAAATAAAAAATGGAATTGGGTATATTTTGGAAACATAGTGGATAAAATCATGAAACCACCTTGAGATGTGGAACATAAACACCCATTTCTAAGAATAGTGACTTAATTTCATTATTAATGACTATCATTGATTATTATTTAGATTTAAACCTCTTTATGAAGTTTTTTATCACTTTCAAACCTTCCCCAATCCATAGATTTACCTGAATCAAATTTCTGAAACCCTCATAATAGATTTTGTATTTTTCATTATGAAGTAGAGATCTTAGAACTAGTCAAATCCTATTGTTAGTAACATGTATTCAAATTATGAGAATATCTCATGTTACATTTTAGCCAGAATTATGATTGAAAATTTAGTTTGAGGTAAATTGAAAAACATGTATAGTTTTTAGGTGAATTTATGAGTTTGTAATTAAATGAAGAAAGAATATTTATAATGTATATAATTATATTGTATTAATAATTTTATATGAAGGATTTATTCATTAATATTGACATTTTTTTGTTTAGACATAGTTTTATTCTCTTGAATGTAATATATATTTTTTATTTTAATTTTTCTTCTTTTGGAACCCCTATTGGAATTATTTTATCTTGAGGAAAATAAATGGTTCATGTTTGGGTGAATTGTATCATCTAGGATTATATATACATATTAGATATCTTTAATTATGGTTTGTTTAGTTTTTATTTGATAATTCTCCTGGTTTTAGTTTTTTTCATCGGAATTTGTAATTTTTTACTTAAAAGAATAAATTCTGAAGAATTGAGAAAACAGGCTTCACATGTCATGTATTATATACATGATGTTTAATAATAATTCATTGTGCTCGGTAAATATCCATACCATCCCGTTTAGACATAAATTACATGAATATATTGCACAAATTGTATATGAATTACACATCATGAGAATCTAAATCTCAATATCTCTCTAAAAGTGAATCAATTACATGACCTTCAGATGTTAAATGATGTGCAAGGCTTGAGGTTCTACCTAGTGAGTCAAATGATCATATTTTATGGAATAATTTAGGATATTAAACACATGACATGTCAAATGTTTACATGATGTATAGATATAGAGATAGAATCAAGTTAAGAAAGAACACGATTTGAATATGTTACCCATCATGTAATTCTTATGCATGTTAATGTTTGAAAATTATCCTCATGAACAAAGAGACCCTAAAACATTCATTTTCTCTCGTTGATTTATCAAAATTTTCATCCTTTTTCATTACAAAACCATTTTAATTCCCTACTTTACTTATTTTATAACATCCTTTTTTGTTTTCATTTATTATACATCCATTCACCATCCATTGAAAATGTGTTCCAAAATTCGTTGTCTGTTTTAACATTTCTCTACATTATTCATCAACGGCTGCATTGTTATCCATTGTTTCATCGTGCATAGTGATTTTTTAATTGTATTTAAAATTATTTCAATTATTTTATCTCGATTATGATTTTCTTAATCCAGGATTTCATATTTACGAACGATTTCATTATTATACGTATCATATTCAGTATTTACCTACCTTTGATAAACATTTCCATGTGTGGATAATCCTCCTAGTTTTATGGGTAGAGATTGTGGGTGTTTCTAAGCTTAATGAAACTATATACTGAACCATAGTAACCCAATGGATAGTAATTTGTTTATTAATAAATTTTCATCATTTTTTTACATCCCTGATTATGGTAATTGAAATTGAATAAAACTAACCTAAATGGTGTTGAGAATAACGATTACAACTAACCTATGACAATTACTTCATAGAAGCAAAGAATCATGCACCTAGGTTTTTTGCAATGCCCGAGCTATGGAATAGTTGCATCATATGTAGATTCATTTGGTTTGACCAAAACCAATTGGTAACCATTTCACCTCTTCATATCAAAATCCATAGGATTAGTCAAAGATAGAATTTAGATTATATTATACTAAAGATCCTTGAAATTAACCCCCACTGTAACACCCTGAGATTTTATGAGAAATAGACTTTTTAATTTCTTTGATGTCTTGTGTTGTACGCTACACCTAAATTAGTTTCCGCTATAAAAAACACCAAGAATAGATTTTGATCAATGTATAAATGAAAAATATTTTTATTATGTTATATGAAACACCAAAGTCATATTGCACTACATGTAACCCTGACTTGGCTTGCATTACACGCAATAGTGACCTTCCTCGAGAGTGTGTGTTGTACATAATATTGTGTTTCACTAAAAAAATGTAATATTGATATAAAATTATTAAGAACTAGAAGTTTTGAATAGTAGTAACTAAATTTTTAATTTTATGACATTATAATTCATCTTACACATTTTATAAAACATGGTATGAAAACAAAATAAATTTTTCAGGTAAAATAATTATTTTAAAAAAAGTGCAGTTTTGCCACCTTTTGATGGAACACCCACATTAAATCTAGTTTTTGAAATGTTTATAAGTTCAATATGTTGAAATAAATGTATTCTATTAAATAACGATATAAAAATTTACTTTGGATACTTTTTTAATATTTTTCTGTTAACATTCATATTTTGATGAATAGTAAAAATTTGCTAAATTTTAATTTAAAAAAACTTTTTTCATCGAGATCATATATATGGTTAAATTATTATATTGATTGGTTTTAAAGTATAAATAGAGTATTTTATTAACATTTAATATAATTTAAGTCATTATCATTAATTTTACATTGATTTCATAGGTAAAAACATTTCAATCTTTTGCAATGTGTTAACTTTTAAAACCCGTTTCCTCAACAGTTGGATTAATTTTAAATTAAATTCTGCAACTTCTATGACTTCAATTTGAAAAAATGGATTCTATATGTGGAATCTGTTGGACCAAACTATGCTAATGAGCTACTTTTATTTTTTAGACATTATGAATAGTAATTACGGTAAATTTTATTTACTACAGTTAAAGGTAAATCAGGTAATTATGTGTAAAAATATGATTATAAAATTACCCTAACACCTTCAAAAATTCTATTGGTTGAATAAAAGTAGAATCATATCACCTAAGGGTTAGAATAGATTCATTTAATAGACTTTTTACACTAAAAATGAAATAATTATTATTAAAACCAAAGAAAGTAACAACATGTCACTCTCTTATATCTTAAAATTGTAATAATTTTAATTTATTGATAAACTTCATAAAACATAGAAAATAATAGTCTCTAGATATCTACTAAAATTAACTACATCCAGTAAATTTATTTAGAATTTTTCGGGATTAAATAATTATCATTAATGATGAAACAATAATAATGTATAATTTATTTTATTGATTCAAATATCAATTAAATGGTTTTAAAAATATTAAAATAAATATTATATGAACTATTTAATGTTCTCCATGAATTTTATAGATAAATATGACATGTTATTAATCTAGTAAATATTTTTTTCTATTATATCCTCTGTGTGGATTATATTTAAATTCAAATAAATGAATAGTGCCCAAATTGACAATATTGTTATTTTATAAAAATAACAAATTATTAAATTGTTTAAAAATAACATAAAATTATAAAACTTATAAATTTAACTTTATATGGTCTAAAATGTCATAAATTATCCAATTATGGAAAATGAAAAACACATAACTAATTGTTTATATCAATTTAAAATTTATAATGTTATAACCACAAATAAAATTAAATAGATTAAATATAGATAAATCAAGTTGATAATGTTTAAAATAAATCCCCAACAGGTCTAAATTTTATATTATTATGAAATTTCACTCCTATATCATATCATATTCTAATTTTAGTCATTTTGGATTTTTATATGTTGGGTTTGAGTTCATTATAAATTAATATTTTAGAGGTTTCCAAAAGTGCACATCTCTTCTCTTATAAAAGGGAACCTCCTACCTCTCCTATTATAAACATTTTGAGCCTTCAATCTTGGCCAAAACCTATCCATTTTTCTTCTCCACTATCCTAGAAACATTCTAGTTGTCCTGGTTTTCTTCAATGACCATATTTAGTGCCCTAAGAGGAGGTTTAGAAGAGGCGCGTCAAAGAAGAGGTAATATCCTTTATCAATTCATTCAAATTTATTTCTTCTTCTACATCCTATTATTTATTTGTTTCATTATAAAGTAATAAAATCAGTATTACTCATATACAGATATGTTATTAGAAATATGAAACAACCCTATTTCACCTTCTATCCATCCTATGAAAAATGAAATCAAAGCGCGTGCATACGTACGAAATACCATCTCCACACTGTGGTGTAATCTTTTTTCCCACCACCACCTTACATGTCTTGGTATAATGGTGAAATAATAACTATATATGATTATTAAAACATGATAATAATTCTTTGATATTATATCATCCACTTAAATTCCATTAAAAAATTATGAGAACGATATCATCTCTCGTGCAAACGTTCTGATTACCGTCGCCACGACGCGATGAGAATCATTCTCTATTTTAACCAAACAATAATGACTATAATGTATATATAATAAATAATAATGAAATTTTTTATATAATAATGATACTGGATTTATATATATGTTATTTACTTACTTCCATTAAATATAATAAGGAAACGAAAATAGCATTTATGCATACGTACAACCTACCGTCTCTAGGAACAGTGTATTTCATTTCATTTATCAATCTATCATATATATTTATATTCTGAATATATATTATATATAAATCATGTTTTACATTATTGAATTATGTAAATATAGTTTTAAGTAATAATATCAATAAAAACAAGTCCAAACAAGTATGATTATTGAAACAATTTTACCCAAAATGTTGCTTTAACATGGAATTGACAAAAATAAAGGGTAATATAAAGTCATAAGGGTATCATATATGATATCATAAATATAATTATGGTCCTATTGAAATTTAATAATATGTTTAATCCCAATATGTAGGAGTCTCAGAAAAATATGGAAGAAATTGGACATACGGTAAGGGATAATTTTGGGATATCATTTTTATCTGAAATTTTTTATACGTAAGTATTTACTGGGGTTATATTTGTAATCCATTTCCATGTTTTTGAGAAATTTTATCATAAAGTATTTAACAACATTCCATGTATGTTTAAAGTCATGTTTAGCTCTTTTTTCTTTTACTATGTACTATCAAAGGAATCCTTCTTTTGTTTACAATACGAGGTACTTTTTGACTTTTCCAGCAAAAGTACAAGAAGAATGTTTTTTTAACTTATACGGCATGAATGGATTTTCGGTTTAATAACGTCTTAATTAAATTAATCATCATAAAGAAAAGTTCATGATTGTTTTCATCAAAATTAGTTTCTTTTAAAATTTCATGTCATTTTGAGAAAAAGAAATGATTTGGAAAAAGAAAAGTTATTTTCCTCAATAATTCAATTCAAGTGTTTTATCAAAACTATATTCCATCTAAGATGAAATTATTTAGTATGTTTACGTTTCAAGTCTAATGAATCTATTATTTAAATGTTTTGATTTTTTGTATTCTGAAATGATTGCCATTTTTTTATATAGATTATTTAATGATGGGATATTGTTTATAAAACCCATTTTATTCTTTGGGTTAGGATGATTGATTTATGTTATGTAACATGAAAGAATGATTTCATTATGAGGTGGGTGGGACATATATCTACTTATAATGCATTGGGTAATGATTTATATCTCATGAGATATACATGGATGGAACAACAAGTAAATTTGGTTCAATAATTCAGGGCTAGAACGACAAGTAAACTCGGTTTAGTAATGGACATTGTCAACTATGATGGTCTTGGAAGCAATGCCAAAGCTACTATGTAAATAATATCACGTGTTTAATGGTTTTCCACAATTACTTGTATTATTCCCATTATATTTTATCATGATTAATGTTTCTTTATGAGCTATGCCTTATATACTACAATGTCTTTTGTCACTGCCCATGATTTTGAATTTTAAATATTATGTTCCTGTTTTCACGTTCAAATGTAAATGGATTGTTATATGTTTTCTATTTTTACCCTTACTAATAATTTGAGGTAACCCTTTATATGTTTTCTTTTCGCCAGGATATAATGAAAGGTTTTAGGTAAGAAAACAAATGGGGAATATCTTTATGTGAGATATTGAAGATATTTCACTATGATTAGAAGATTATGTTCCGAGTTTCCAAAGACAATAAATTATTCCGGTCCATGGATGTCATTTATTGTTATGTATTAAGTATTCCACAATAGTAATGTAATGTCCATGTACGTCAATATTTGCGTCTCTACAGTTGGTATCAGAGGAAAGGTTTAGGTAACCTTTGGAAATGAGGATGTGAAAACATTAGTGGGATCCCTAGACATATTTCAAAGGTAGGTCTAGGGATGTCCCTAAGGGTTAGAATAACAATAGGTTATAGTCCTGGAATTATGTTGATGATCATTAATAACCTAGGGTGAACCTATGGTTTCATGGATTACAGAATTTGAGATAAGTTATACATCCTATTAGTGACATTTTATGATAATGTGGTTCCTCGTTATTTTAACTGTTTCTTACACTATGGTTTTTGGTTTTTGTTAATGGAGGGAACCAGATGCAAATGGGATAACATTGAATCCAATGGGAAAATTGGTGACTATGAGCTACGAAATTTCTTAATGCCTAGAGAAAAAGATATTGTGATTATGTCGAATTAGTCATCACGAAATATGATTAACAAGGTGAACATTAGTGGTATTACTAATTCATCAAATAACAGGAAGATGGGATTTTATACATGTTTGTATGGAAAGGATCATAGGGAAAGGAAGAATGAGATTTCTAAAGAAGGGAAGAATAACCTTGATGAATACATCAAATGGAAGGGAATATGTTATCTGTGTGGGGAGAAGGGTAATAGATTGACAGACTGTTATGGAGTTCAAGGTCTTATCTGTGGAGAACATGGGCATTACCCAACTAAATTCCCAGACCTAAGAGGTTACTTCTAAATCAAGGAAGGACCAATTCCATGCCAATCATCAAATATGATTAATTGAAGGGATTATATATTATAATTCAAGAATAATGTTTTTGAGGTACTTTTATGGTATATTCAAATGTCTATGTACTAGTCTATTGTGGTTCTCAATAATTTTATGGTACAAGTAACCATGAAAAGTGATTGAAATATTTTTGGAAAGCAGATGATATGCACATAATGAAGGGATAAGGTTAAAATATTATGATTGATAGTATTAATGAACTCATGACTGATATAAGGACAAAGTGATATCATGGTTTGAGTATATAGAAATTTTTGGATTTTGGTATGTGGAAAGATTTAACTTTTTATAGCATTCAGGTTTTCACAATGATTATATGGTAAATCATTTTTCAAGAGAATACATGAATAAGGAATTCACATGTTTGGAATGTAACCAACAAGATATATCATATGATATACATGGAATAAATTATTGTATTCACATGCTTGGTTGATGACATTTCTAATAATAATTTACTTTATTATATGATCTTGGATAAAAGTATTTTGGATAAGCCTAAAGATTTGAAATTGATTATGTTGGACAGAAGATAATATTGTTTAAGGATATAAACTTTTTTCGATATTACTTGTGGAATGTTATAGTAGTGTAGTTTTGGAAAAAGGACAACCTAGAGGACAAATGACAACGCATTGCGTCAGAGAAGGTTGCGGGAATCGAACCCACAACCGAAGTGTGAAAGGCCTTTATCGCCTACCACTAGCCTACATGAATTTATTGGTTAAGTAGAAACTAGTTTTATTTTATTAAGTGGTATGATAAATGAAGTATAAGTCCATTTTTGCAACCATATACTATTAATCTCACCATAAGATGGACTTATGTATAAAACTTTTTCTAACCTTATGTTTGAGGCTGATTGAATGACCCATCATTCTATCGCACGATCTGCTAACACTTCACAGAAGACAAATTCAACTTCATTTATTTAAAGATGAAGTGGAAATTGTTCAAGGAATAAATAGTAGTGTGATTGTACCATCATCAAGTAAGTATTTTTTAATTAAATTTTTTTTCAACATCAGGGATTTGATCTTGAAAACAAAAAATGTTTTCCTAGTGCCCTCATATATGATAAAGCAGATGGTACCTTAGATCATCACAAATTTATGGCTTTGTTGTTGTTGGATTTTTCATATCCATGTCCTATAACACTCTTTATCCAAAAATTATGATTATATTTCTCTTCCATATCCATATTTTGACCTATATTCTCTTATGTGGAAACCCAATGTTTAGTTACTTTGGGTGACCGTTATGTTTCTAACATTAATTTTTACAATTATGCTTTAGTATTCCTTTTTATGATGTCGTTTTCTATGAAAGAAACATTCAAGTAGTAAATGATTTATAACCCCGATGAATCTTGAGGGCTAAATTCATTTTAAGGGGGGGGGGGGTGTAGAATGTAACACCACGAGATTTTATGATAAATAATCATTTTAATTTCTTTGATGTCTTGTGTTGTACGCTACACCAGAATTATCTTGTGCTATACACAACACTAAGTATAGATTTTGATCAGTGCATAAATTAACTATAATTTTATTATGTTATATGCAACATAAAAGGAATATTTCACTACACGCAACCCTGACATGGCATCCATTACACGCAATAATGATCTACCAGGATAGCATGTGTTGTATACAATATTGAGTTTCACTAAACAATGATATATTATTATAATATTATTATGAACTAGTCGTTACTTATATTAGTAACTAAATTTTGAATTTTATGACATTATAATTCATCATACACATATTATAAAACATGGTATGAGAACAAAATAATTTTTTTCAAGTAAAATATGTATTTTTCCAAAAACAAATGTTGTTTTGCCGCCTTTTGATGGGGCACACACATTAAATGTAGTTTTTGATGGGGTTATAAGTTAAATTTGAAGAAATAAACTTCTTCATTTTAATAAAGATATAAAAATTAACTTTGGATAATTTTTTAATATTTTTCTGTTAACTTTCATATTTTGATGAATTGTAAAAATACGCTAAATATTAATTTAAAAAAACTTTTTTCATCGAGATAATTTATATGGATAAATTATAATATTGAATAATTTAAAATTATATATTGAATATATTTTTACCATTTAATATTATTTAAGTCATTATCAATAATTTTATAATGAATTCATATGTAACAACATTTCAAACTTTTGCAATGTTTTAACATTTAAAACCAATTTTCTCAACTGCGGGATTAATTTTAAATTAAATACTGCAACTTCTATGTTTTGAATATGGAAAAATGGATTCCTTATTTGGAATCATTATGTCCAAATTAATCAAATATGCTACTTTTATTTTTTAGACATTATGAATAGTAACTACGATAAATTTTATTTACAACAGTTAAAGGTAAATAGAGTAATTAAGTGTAAAAATAAGATTATAAAATTACCCAAACACCTGAAAAAATTTGATTGGATGAATAAAAGATGACCCATATCACCTAAGGGCGGAATAGATTCATTTCATGGACTTTTGACCATGAAAATGATATAATTATTATTAAAACCAATTAATGTGACTACACGTCACTCTCTTATATCTTAAGAGTGTAATAATTTTAATTTAGTGATAAACTTCATAAAACATAGAACATAAAATGTATAAAAAATTATAGTACAATTATATACATCATTTAAATTTATTTATAATTTTTAGGGATTAAATAATTATCATTAATGATGACACAATAGTGATGTATAAATTATTTTATTGATTGAAATATCAAATAGATGGTTTTAAAAATATAAAAATAAATATTATATAAACTATTTATTGTTATCCATGAATTTTATATATAAACATGACATGTTATGAATCTATTAAATATATTTTTTCTGAATATATCCCCTATTTGGATTTTATTTAAATTCAAATACATGAATAGTGTCAAAATTGACACAATTATTATTTCATCAAAAATAACATATTATTGAATTGTTTAAAAATAACAAAAATATTTAAAAATTATAAATTTAAATATATATGGCCTAAAATTTTATAAATCACACAATTATTGATAATTCACAACACAAAATGAATTA
Source organism: Viscum album (assembly GCA_963277665.1). NCBI lineage: Eukaryota > Viridiplantae > Streptophyta > Magnoliopsida > Santalales > Viscaceae > Viscum > Viscum album. Next base: position 1,737,680,732 of record OY728133.1, read on the forward strand.
TTTATTACCATATAAAATTTAGAATATTATTTCCACGAATAAAATTAAATAGATTAAATAAGAATTAATAAAGTTGATAAGGTTTAAAATAAATCCCCAACATGTCTAAATTTTATTAGATGATGAGATTAAAACCCTATATCATCTCATATTATAATTGGAGTCATGTTAGAAGTTTTTTTGTGGTGTTTTAGTTTATTATAAATTAATATTTTAGAGGTTTCCAAAAGTGCCCCTCTCCTCTCTTATAAAAGGGCACCTCCTCCCTCTCATCTTTACAACATTTTGAGCCTTTAAGTTCGGACAACCCTATCCATTTCTATTATAAACTTCACTAGAAACATTCTAGATGTCCTGGTTTTCTTCAAAGACCATATTTAGTTCCCTAAGAGATTTTTTAGAAGAGACGCGTCGAAGAAGCGATCATATCTTTTACTGATTCTTTAAAATTTATTTCTTCTTCTACATCCTATTATTTATTTGTTTCATTATTAAGAAATGAAATATGTATCACTAATATACTTATATGTTATTATAAATATGAAACAACCCTATTTAAAGTTCTATCCATACTAGGGAAAATGAAATCACCGCCCGTGCGTACGTACGAAATACCATCTCTATGCTATGGTGTAATCTTTTTTTCCACAACCACCTTACGTGGATAGGTATTATGGTGTAAAGAATAACTAAATATGATTATTATAACATGATAATAATTCTGATACATTTTAACATCCACTTAAATTCCATTCAATAATTATGAGAACGATATCATCGCTCGTGCATACATACGAATTACTGTCTCCACGACGCGATAAGATTCATTCTCTATGTTAACCATTCAAGAATGAATATAAAGAATATATAATTAATAATCATGAAAAATGTGACATAATAATGATATTGGATTTATGTATATGTTATTTACTTACTTCTATTAAAATTAATAAGGAAACAAAAATAGTGTTCATGCATACGTACGACCTACCGTCTCCATGAACAGTGTATTTCATTCCATTTATCAATCTATAATATATATTTATATGCTGAATATATTATATATATATATATATATCATGTTTTAAATTCTGGAATTATGTAAATCAGGTTATAATTAATAATATCAAGAACAACAAGTCCAAACATGTACGATAAATGAAACGATTTTACCCAAAACACGGCTTTAACAATGAATTGACAAAATTACGGGTAATATAATGTCTTATGTGAATCATATATGATATCATAAAGATTATTATGGTTATATTACAAGTTAATAATATGTTTAAAACCATTATATAAGAGTCTTGGTCACATATGGATGAAATTGGACATAAGGTAAGGAATAAATTTTCAATCTCATTTTTATCTAAGATTGTTTATACGTATGTATTTACTGGGGTTATATTTATCATCCATTTCCGTATTTTTGAGAAATGTTTTCATAAAGTATTTAATATTCTTAAATGTATGTTTAAAGTCATTTTTACCCTTTTTTGACTCTTAATATGTACTATGGAAGGAATCATTCTTTTGTTTACCATACGAGGTACTTTTTGGCATTTCCGAGAAAAGTACAAGCAGAATGTTTTTAACTTATACGGACCGAATGCATTTTTACAGTTTCATAACGACATATTTAAATAAATATTACTCTACAAAATTTCATAATTATTTTCAACAAAATCCCTTTATTTTAAAATTTCCAGGCATTTCGATTAAAGGAAATAAGTTTAAAGATGAATGGATATTTTCCTCAATAATTCATTTCTAGTGTTTTATCAAAACTGTATTCCATCTAAGATGAAATTATTTAGTATGTTTATGTTTCAAGTATAATGTCTCTATTATTTACATGGTTTGATTTTTATTATGATGAAATGATATCCATTTGTTTTATATGGGTTATGTTATGATGGGATGTTGTTTATGAAAACCATTTTATTCTTTTTGTTATGATAAATGATTTATATTATGGCACACGAAAGAATGATTTCATTTTGAGATGGGTGGGACTTATATCTCCATCCAATGCACTGGGTAAAGATTTATATCTCATGAGATAAACATTGCTGGAATGTTAAGTAAATCTTGTTCAGTAATATAGGGCTGGAACGACAAGTAAACACGATTTAGTAATGTAAATTTCCCACTATGATGGTCTTGGCAGCAATGCCTAGGCTACAATGGAAATAATATCAAGTGATTAATGGTTTTCCACAATTAAATGTTATATTCCCATGTTATTTTATCATGAATAATGTTTCTTTATGATATCTTCCTTATGTACTGTAATGTTTTATGTCACTGCTAATGATTTTGATGCTTAAATATTATGTTCATGTTTTCACTTTCAAATGTTTATGGATTGTTTTATGTTTTCCATTTTTACACTCACTGAGCATTTGAGCTCACCCTTTATATGTTTTCATTTCCCCATGATATAAAGATATGTTTTAGGAAATAAAACAAAATGGGAATATCTTTATGGGAGTTATTGATGATCATTCACCATGATTAGAAAATTATGTTTTGAGTTTCCAAGGACACTAAACTATTACGGTCCTTGGGTGTCATTTTTTGATTTGTATTAAACATTCCTAAAAAGTAATTTAATGTCTATGTATGTAATTCTTTGGGTCTCTACACCCATACCATCTTAATTATATGAAATAAACCCAAAATACTTTGATTTTGTAAAAACCAAATATGAAGAATAAACCTGATTAATCCATTTAGAGTGTTTTTTTGGATGTTTTGTTTCCTACCCGCGATATTTGTTGGTTTGACCCCACACTAAAGATTTACTATACCCTTTTAGTGATTTTGGTTTGGGACTATAAATTTGTAATCTAATCAACACTCTTGAGAATTCAATGATGAGTGTGGTAGCATCAGATGTACCTAGGTATAATAACCCCTAAAAGGGAGGATCATGATTTTACATGATTATCATCTAATGGATGAAAATGTCCCTAACTATAAACCTAGTATAACATTCACAAGAGATATATATTGGTTAATTCTTATTCTCTTTATGAACCATTATGAGGGATTTGATTATGTGTGTGTTATATAACATAATAGTAATGTTTCAATTCATATATTATTTTGAATGGTAGGGATTAATTAGTTATGATACATATCAATTGATGCAGTCTTTCCAAAATAAGTGATAAGTTGGATTTCATGAGAATATATGTCAATAATAATTTTGTTTAATTTTATTAAGAATTTTCATATTAATTTGGGATCACTATTATAATATTTTGGTTAATAAATATAAGAGAAACCAACTCAGCGAAACCATGGTTGATCCTAGAATGATATATGATGAGTTATGAATGATATATTTTTAACTAAAGGAACAATTGGCTAAAAGTTTGATAAACATAGGTATCCAATAAGATAAATGAAAAAAGGGAAATATTATAAAATATACAATTCTAGTAGGTGGTCATGAAAATATGTGGATGAAGGCAAACTTATCCCTAAGACAATAGTTAAATATGAATTATTGGATCATCATTCTAGCCACCCTGTTATATCTAGGAATATTTCAAAGAGTATAAAATCAATACCCTAATGAATTTATCATAAAATAAATATTTTTGTATGATGATTATTGTATCCTAAGTTAATTTTTATGAATATACGAATTCTTTCATTATTATTTTAGATTTAATTGACATGATTCTGGTAATGGATTAATTACCCAAACATGGAATCTCTATAAACAGAATCATTTTCAGATTTCCCACAAAAACATTATTGATTATACTTTTTTAAGGTTAGTGACAACTAATAAAATTCACTACTGATATATCAAAAAATCACTGCAAAAATAGAATACAACAAAGAGTCGTCATATTCTTCATCCATCAATGCATCGTAACCTCATACAATCCCTGATATTTCTTGGGATGTTAATTGAACCATTATAATGGTGAAAGTATAACACAATCCATAGACACTATCACATGTGCTATATAACAGACTATTGAGTTAGAAAAGTTGGATTCATCCCACTTTCTCTAAAACTAGTTGTATTTCAAAATTCTTGTACAATTCCATAGAGAACATTTTCCAATGTTTCATGTATGGGGAATATTTAAGGTCTTGGAAATCCCTTTTTGGGTATATGTATTCATCTATCCCCAAAAATAATTTATGCAGGAGGTCTTCAAGAAGTGGGTGGAACATGTAATTGTGAAATAGAAACGTGAATTACATATTTATTATATATTGAGGTTGGTGACCCATGCGAGGGATATTTGGGAAATGGTGCAGGATGGTGTAGTGAAGTACACTACTCTAGTATGTTCTAAAAGGTGTCTAAATGTATATCATAATGATCCTTATAAGGGGGCGGTTAATTCTTTATCATTATCATTTTTTGAGATCAACATATCCCTAGTGACACTATGTTGAATAAGTAGTGGGGATTGCAAATGGAAGCGTGTGGTATTTCTATTTATAGGAATTTTTATTCAAAAAAATTAACAAAATAGGGAATCATATTCCATAACTACCTTTGATGTTTTATCAATACAAGACAGACTTTGAACAGAAGTAGAAATGAAATAGGTCTTAACCCCAAACCATGAGAGGTAGTTAACTCAAATGGTAGGAAAAATGTGATACATATATATATGGACATGGGTGAGTTTCTTAGCCTTTACTAGCTTAATGATGAATTCAACCAATCCATTTCTATCATATGGATAACATTAAATATTTTTTAATAAAAATAACGATGATGCGTTTTTATGGGGTAAGAATGTAGCACCCCAATATTTTATAATATGGTTAACATTAAACAATTCAATGTGTTTGATATCTTTCTCCACATCCAATACCAAACTTGACTGAAACTAGGATAAATTTATATAAATATTATGTATTACTCTTAAAACCTACTAATTGTATTATTCATTTTATTAGCAAGAATAAATAAAAATATACACTTTATTAAATCTTTATAGATTGAAAAACCGGCTAACTAAAACAGCTAGGAAAATAATTTAATGATGAAAAATATAATATTTTAAAATTGACTTTTTATTTTACAAAATTAAGTATATTTTGATATATTGATAATATGAAAAATTAATTACCAATAAAGTATTTATAAATCTATTGGAAATAATAATAAATAATAAATGAAATTTTAAAAATATATTTTACAATATTAAAACTTTCATGTATATTTTTTGACGTAATTGAATTATAAAACTTTATAAATTAAATTAAAAAAATGAATATTATTTTTGGAATCATTATAGTAATATTTGATTAAGATGAATTTTTGGGACAATTTAAAAAAATGGGGTTTATGCATGAAAATGTTAAAATTAAATTTTCATACATAAATTTATATTTTTGTTAAATAGATATTATATTTATAATCATTAGGTAAAAAATATGTAACTGTGAGAATCATATTTTTAGTTAATGAAAATAAATTACTTAGGATGTATATTAATTACCATAATAAAATTAAAAACAGTTTTTTTAATGAGTTAATTGTTTATATTTATAAAACAGATTAATAAATATTAAAATATGTCTTTAATATGATATTATAAATACTTATTAGTTTAATAATTAATGGGAAATAATTATAGAAACAATATAATTTATTTAAATACATTTTTCATTAAAACACTATTTCTTATATATTATGTTTTAATTAAAAGTTAGTTTTATCATAGTTATAAATTTAAATAGGTTAATTATATTCTAAATTTGTATTAATCACATGGGTATTTTGTAATAAGTGTCTTATAATATATTTTAGAAATAAAATAGAAACCATGGATAATTTTTAATCAAGAATAATAATCGTATAATGGGTATGTTAGGCATCTCAAATTTTCAATAACTATAATGTCACATAAACATTAAAAAAAGTATTATTATGTATGATAGTAATATCCATACGTTTAACCAAAAATTTAACAAACATACTCACAAAAACCTCTTTCAATTCTATTTTTATCCCATACATAACATTATTTTTAAAATATTTCCCCCAATTTTTCATTTATAGAAGGATATCACTTCTTCCTACTTCAAACTACAAAAATAGTTTAAAATTAACATATACATTAAATAAATTTCTTCTTATAGAGGCACTATAATTATTTGAAATCCCCTAGGCTCAACCTAGTTCCTCCATTATTTCATTTGTAATGTATACTTCAAGAGAGCATCCAAATTCTAAATGAATTAATTAATTACCCGTTTTCTTTTATTCATTATCCATCCCATCAACACTCATCCAAAACCATTATAACCATTCTTATATAATTATATAAATATAAATAATATAATGAAATTTTATAATATTTATGGTATAACCATGTTCCATTCCCCTCTCTTTCAATTGAAAAAAATCAAAATGTTGCTTATTCGTGTTTGTGGACTACATCCTGCATGAACGATACCATTCTTTTTTCATAAAAAATTTTCATAGATGGTTCTAGAAATGGGATTAGTTAATAGATATGATTCATATATAACTATTTATATTCCTTAAATATAAATTAAGAATCTTAACACTAAAATTATAATTTATCCATCACTATAATTACAACTTTTGTAAACAAGAAAAAATAGAGGAAATTGTTTTATTCATATTAAGAAATTTTCTAATATCAAATAATTATTCTTATAAGATCAAATAATTTTTATATAGAACACTAATAATCACTAAATAACATCATTTATCTTCAAGAATAATCTTGTTACAACTAAAGAACCACATAATCATCCATTAATCATTGTATATTATGTTTAGTTCTATTTAGCCATGTACATGAACTATACTATACACATTTGTTATTGATAACTATAATAAAATGGTATATTATGATATAAATATTTCAATAATATTTTTTATGGTAAGGTTATATCAAAATTTTACTCATTAATTTAGAAAATATCTTTTATTTTTAAGAATAACTAGTACAAGATAGCAAATGACTTCATATTTATGGTTCATACCCAAAACTAACATTAAATTATATATATATATATATATATATATTAAAATATATTATAACATAAATTATAGTAACCAATATTTTCTAAAAATAATTTTTTTTAAATATATTATAAGTTCAAACATCGTTATATTAAACTACTTAAAAATGATAAATAATACATAAACCTAGAGTTGGAAATAGGTAAACAATAACTAATATATATGTAAATAACGAATATAAATAAAGAGTGAAAATGGTTATGGTTATGAAAAATTTTATTATGTTTTTAAAATTAACATAATATAATTCTTTATGATGTTCAATGAAATTGTAGAACAAATCAAGACTATGATAATTGTATTTGTCTCAAATTCATCTCATTCATATATGTATAGTGTTATGCAGAAAATTTAATATATAGTGTTGATATAGTACAAATTTTAGATATTATATTATTAATTATCATTTAATCATGGTATTTATTTTCAACTACAATCCCACTCCTTCAAGGGGGTTTGATTAACGTGTTACTCAATCTAAAAATTATTTTCTTGCTCTCAATTCTATTTATATTACATGTGATTCAGGTTTTTGCAACATGTTTCATTTATATGGAGTTAAAATGATTTAATAAACCATAATTTGTTTTATAAATTATTTCCTTATATGTAATTTAATAATTTATTCAACCATGTTTTATTCTTTAAATGTATTTTGAATAAGGTGTTACCCTAGTCATAAGAGTTTTTAGTAATTCAATATCTTTTTATTGAGATACTATCATTCACTAGAACTTATTTTTTATAAATTGTATAAATTTTTCTATTTTATTTTATTATGTATTATTCAATCATTCCATAAATGTTTACCACATAAACCCCTTTTTAAATGATTCACGATTCATGGAATATGTTTCTTGTAGAGGATACTCATAACTTAGGACTCAATTCCTTAAATTATATTGTTTCATCCGGAAATTTTTGAAAAATATATGGGTTCTCAAAACAAAATATTTCATTATCTGAAATTTCTTTATTATATTTGTGAAAATAATGTTTTAATGAAAATTATTACTCTATTAAAATTATTAAAATGTTATTTTTAAACCAATATATTATTCAAAATAATAAAAAATATTTTTTACAATTCACTTCCACATGTTTTGTCTGTCTCTCATAATTTCTCCAAGATAAAATTTATGTATTTTGTAGGATTCATTATTTTATATTATTTATGAAATTAAAATTTTCCAAATACTTTCACGTCACATTGTGAAGAGTAGCCTTTAAAAGTGACCAATAAATTTTTATTTTATGTCCATAATAAAAACGTTTTCTAAAATATATTTTACGTTTTATAATACTTTTGCTTTATCATTTTCCAAATGAATTTCCCAAATGGTACTATGTTTCATGATATATATATATATATATATATATATATATATTATTTTCGGTACTGAACACTCTATATCTGAGAATTTTTTTATTGTGGTAGCATTCAACGAATTATTTTTTGAGAGTGTTATTATTTTTTTTATAAGTCCACAATGTATCCTTATTTCATTAGGGTTATATTTTCTTGAAACCATCCATCTTTTTACCATGGATATCTTATGATCATTTTACTCAATTATTTTCGTAGTCATATTATCATTCCTCAAGATGGTGTGAACATCACATTTTACATAATTTTTGTTGAATTATGTTTACCTAGAATTTTTGTTATTCTATTAACATGGGGAAATATATTATAATTATATATTTTATTATTTCAATATACATGATTATTAGAGAGTAGACTATGTCTTTTTAACCATCCAAATTACTTTCCTATGTTTTCCACGATCATGTTATACCTTTTATTAACATGGGGAAAATTATTAGCATTTTGTATATTTTTATTCCCATGCGTATGATTGTTGATTAGTTGACAATGTATTGTTTAACATTCCCATGTCTTTTTCTAGGTGGGTTTTGATCATGTTATACCTTTTATTGACATAGGGGGGTAAGTATTATTGTTCTGTATAATTTTATTCCAGTATGGATGATTATTGAAATGTTGGTTGTATACTATTTTAAAAAACGACATCATTCTCTTTTTTGGTTATGATCATTTTATCAATTTGGTTTACACTGGAAAAAATATTGGTATCCTTGATGATTATCAACATAATAAATTTTATTTTTGAGTTTTATTTATATATTTATCATTATACAAATATCTATATTTTTCCATTAAAAGGTTCCAAGGGTAATAGTAAGAATGGTCTTAATTACACTTATAATGAATGCACTAGAAAAAATCAACTGATGTGTGTGGCCTTGTGAACCACTGATTCTTTTAAGATATGGATTACTGGTAGTTACTGTTCAGGAAAAATCATATAATGATTTATTTTTTCTCAATTGGAACTGAATTAGATTTCATTTGGAGTTATTACGAGTAGGATGGTATGACATCACAAGAATTTTAGAGGAGGAATAATGTTGCATAATGATATTATAGATCATAATTTAGGATCATTCAATGAATATACATATATTTTAGAATAAATATTTATTTCTAGTGTTATGTTTGTTAATGGTTTTTTAATAGTTTCATGATATACAGTAAGACTGAAATGTGTTCACCATGTCATAGATGACTCACAGAAGATACACCCATCTTAAAATTTTGATTAATCTCATAATTAAGGATTCTATTAACATCATAGTTAATTTATTAAATCATTACATTATTTATTGAGATTAAAATTTATTACCTTTTTTATTTATAAAAAAAGTTTGAATGATTTAGTTAAAAAGGTATATGCCCTAGTGTAAATAATTTATAATCTCAAATTTTTTCCTGAAAAAGTATTGAGGTCATGTCAGGTTTGAAGATAATATTCCACCATAATTAGACCATGAATATTATTTCCGATCAGTGAAAATTATGTCTCACAGTTTAAAATAATAGACATTGAGACTTTGATGTGATATATACTATCGTGCCACAATTCTTCTATAAGGTATAAGAAAATAATAGATAAACCAATATGTTTCATCCCAATGTGAGATGACATTATGTGTTTGTTAAACTATTTATAATTCAAATATAATGAATGAATTTTTACTCAATAGAATTATTGGTGGTTTTGGGATGATCATTAACTACCCATGTAAACTTTTAAGGTGGATATATACATGGAAAAAATTTAACGCATATACTTGAAGAGGAGAAAATCAAGTCTGTTTATGAAATTAAAATTAAAATTTGAATTTATGATATATAGTTTAAAAAAATTAATAAAACCATTTGAATAAGGGGGTGATAAATAATTAATAGAACACATCAGTAAGATAAAAATAACAGATCGTAGGATACATATGTCATTAAATATCATGAATTGAGATGTGTTTTATCACTGTATTAAACAATATTTAATATCAAACTTAGAGGTGATGAGTTATTATGAATATAAGTGATGTTAAAAAAGTAAGTATTAGAAAATCATGGAAAAAACACATTTTTTATTTTTATTGTATATTCAATTGTTATTATTGTGAGTTCAACCAAAATTATGACATCACATATTCATGAAGCCCTCTCCGAAATAGGTGAGTGAAAGGGTGCAAGATGTTTTTAAACATTAATGGGAAATAATCTTGTCCAAAATATTATAATAATAAACTAGTTCAGTAGTAATTATATGTAATAAGGGACATCATTGATTTTTTTCAAATTGAGTGTATCCAAGTGTAGGTGAACCAGGTAATATCCCAGTGAATGTTCTTGATTATAATTTCTACATTTGGTTTTTATTTTTTGAGATATTAATTTTAAGTCCAAAGATTTATTATAAATAAAGGTGAAATATCATGTTAAACCTAAGATATGATTAAATTTCATAATATCATTATTCACCAATCTTTTAGGGTGTATTGGGGGACCTCATGTTACAACAAGATGTATCTGGACCATTGGTTCTTTATTAGTGAATCTATTAGAGAATTTTTTTTTGTTCATATTAAATGATGAAAAGACAAATGGAGTGACCTTATTTGATGGATATAATTATAGAATGTTGAAGAGTTTATTGAAACATCTATTAATATATATTGGTCTTGATGTTCAGTTAGAATTTGTTCAAGTAATTTAGGTATGTAATATTACCTAAATTTAAAAAAACTAAGTATATATGAAATTACTGAACATTCATCTAAAGGATTATAATACCATGTTTGATGAATTTTATAATTAGATAAACATATAAGGTATGAGTTTTATAGAAGTAAGAGGAATATAGGGAAATATTCCTAATATATATGAAGGTAAAAATAATGTGAAAAGGGGAAAATTTCTTGTTCATCATAATGGATTAGATAATTTGAATATGGGTTTAAGAGAAAATATTTACAATTTATTAAACCATATTATAAATGTTTTTGTAATTATTGTTTTTCTTTTTCATGATTTGAAATTTATTTGAATGGTGAATAAGATCAATCAAATATTAACACTAAATTACAATTCAAATGTGTCAACACATGAATATCTAAATCATGGAAAATTATATCTTATGGTCTATATTGAACACCTGTCACAAATGAAATGTGTGTAAACCCAAAATGTTATTTAGAATAATCATAAAATTAAGCAGTTTTTATGTATATATAGAAACATTATATTTAAGAGAATCAAAATGAATAATATGATATTATTTATTATTTATTTTCTATTATGGAATGTAATTTTATGTGATATGTAGTAAGATTCTAGCATAAGAAACCTTTTTCATTCTCTTATTGAGGAATGATTGGTTACCTTCCTACAAGTGTCCAAAATGATTTAATGGGTTCGATAATTTGATTGAATTAATTTAAAAATGATTTAATATTTTCTCCCATAGAAGGAAAATTAATTTAGTAAAAGAAAGTCGAATGAAGTTATAATGGAAAGTAACGGTACAAAACGTTGAAAATGATGTTGATGAAGATATTTTATAATTTTTTGGAAATTATTGTTGCTCATAAATTATTGATTTTATGATGGATCAAATAGAGAAATACAAATATGAAGTGGACCATGATGTTGTTATAGATGTATTTCTTTATCTAATTTTCTAATTGGAAATGGATGTTGAAACGACTGACCTACAATGGAGAAAGAATTAGATTATTACAAGATTATTGATAGAATCATAAAGTTATATTTAGGATATTAAATAAGAAATCTATAACCTAAAGAATATTGTGGGAAAATAATAAAATTATCAATTGAAACCTAATGAAGCAGTGAATATCAAGTTAAAAATTAATGTTCAATATAGAATTGATAATGAACCACAAATTTGAAGGTTGTTACTTTTTAGGCATAATTTATTTTTGATCCTAGAGCAAGGTTTGTTTCATGAATTGAGCATAAGATAAATAATAGCAGTGTTGTAACATCACTACTATATTTTTATCAATGAAGAATGACACAAGATTAGTTCTTTAGGAACATAAATGTGTGGGTACAATGGAATGGATTCCCTGATAACATTATTATACTATAGTAGGTCATTTTGTGACTTCTATTGTAATTCCATGAATGAATAACCTAGGCAAGTCATGTATATATCACTCTATACCACTCTATGAATTAGGTGGGAGACAATACCTTTTTCCTTCCTCTTATCCCCCAATATAGTAATGCTTCATGATGTAAATCACCTAGTTACATACAGATGATATCGAGGTTATGGGAAAACCTATTTTCCTGGGGAGGATTCACATCATGATCCCTATGGTCACACCACTTAAAATTCCAGGGTGGTTTAAAAAATAAATGGATAGACGTCACTAGGTGTATGACCATCCCTGTTTTTTAGGGGTGTTAATGATATATTTGAATTATCCAACTCTACCCTCCATCTTCATACATCCATTCCTCTATACTGGGGAATAGTTATTAGTGTAATTAAAAGGAAATTTTTCTAATGATTCTCCTATTTAATCCTTATATTTTTTATTTTTTATCCATTGATATTGATGATGATTATTTGTCTTTTTACATTGATTCAACCAAAGCATGTTGTATTCAATTGTTGATAATGATTTATATATAGTGGTAGTAGGAGGTATTTAATGGTGGAATGCATGTATTTGGATTAAGTTTTAGTTAAGAGATGATTCTTTATTATAATTTCAGGTATTATTCCTAAAATTTCAATATATGATTTAATGAGTATTGTAGGGTATTGGATGAGGTGGTGAGGAACATGGAAATAAAAATAATTTTGTTTCAGAGGTAGGTGTCCCCTAGGATTAAAATATAAATTCATGTTTATTTTAAAACATGCATTACTATATAAATACTTAGTTATAGGTATAATTCATATAGACTGAGAGTGCCTTCGGTTTAAGGGAAATGATATAATTTGGTCTCTTATATCCATGTTAAGTGATCTTTTGTACTTGAGTGATTTCGGGTCTCTCGATGACTATACCACCCATGTGTAGGGGTGTTAGTGTATTTTACATGATACTTTTGGTATTCTCAAGATGTTTGGTGTGATGTGGTTATCCTAGGATGGGTTCCATAGGTATAGATGGTTAATAATAATAATATTAAGAAAAAGGGGAATGGTGAGATGGACATTTGTCTCATTCATGGTGAGTGACACATTACTAAGGCTAGAGTTGAGTCTTGATGAGAATATGGGTGAGGTTTTTCCTCCTGGGATAAATGAGTTTTATCATTGAGTGTTTACATCAGAGTTAGGGGCTGAGGGGGATCATTTTATTGATGTAATATAGGTCCCATGTTTAGGTTGAAAGAATTATTTCAAATTTGACATCTTGTCTCCAAGTGGCCTCATGTGAGATAACTCAGGATGATCTTTTGGTAGCAAGACTAAGAGTGGTAAGGGTATTAATGTTGTTATATTCACACATGAATTCTCTGTTAAATTTGTTTTCAATGATGAGTGATAGATTTGATATGTTATCAATGTGTAGAGAAGATGATATGTTTAAGGGACCTAATGGATCCCTTGATGGGAGAGATGATATGTACTTTGAGATGAGTGGATAGGTACCAAGACATATCTCCCTAGGATAATATACGGTCTTGGTTGTTAGGTTTTTGGACCTATATACTAATGTATGTGTTCTTTTTAAATGTGAAAAACCTAGTATGGGAAAGGGGTCCTGAGGATGAGGCCTGTAATGAGTGAGATGATGTTAGTTGAACTATCATGGGTGATATGGGGTCGTTGTGTGTATAAATTGTGTCATTTTCATGAGTATTCACAGGTGGTGATAGTGGACCATGCATTATGTACAATTATTTTCAGGTAGTAGACCTTTCCTTGAGTAAGATAGGATCATGATGGTTGATCGCCTGGAGTGATAAGGATGGTTCATTATGTGACATGAGATTTAGACAGTGGACTATACCTTGAGATATAAGTATGTGGGTTTGTATTTGGATATAGGACCATACAATATCCCTTTCTATGGTGGGACAGGGGTTTGGATGATGCTTACATTGAGACTTTTGGTTATATATTAGGAAATGGGTTTGGTAGCATGAGGATAGGTGATGAAGGATTAAAACATTTCACCGAATAAATGATGGTTAGAAACCACACTGTTCTGGTTGGCACATGGTGGATTGAATGTGTGTGTACCTCATTAGGTGTCATGGTGTACTAGCTAGAAAAATAATGACTCGATGGTAATGATAATTATATATTTATTTTACACTTTCATACAAGCATATATAACAATATATATTAAGGGGTATTAGTGAGAACCTACTTTTTTATATTCATATAACTTACATGAGAATTTATATTCCTTTGAAAACTTTTTTTTGGGTTTAGGTTAGTGTATAGGCCAAGTGAGGGATTTGGATAGAGTAGTTTAATGATATTTTTGGTGAGGTTTGTCATGTTTTTTAGGTATGACAACCTAGAATGTTATGTATTTCTATTTCATTGGATAATTTTTTACATGTGCTTGGATAAGTGGGTGAACGTCTTTGATATGTTTCTATGATTATGTGCATATATGTTACACTCAATTTTTTAAAGCAATGTATTTATTTATTTTTATCTACTCAAATTATGTAACTTGGATTTTTTGGTTTTTTATAATATATTTATGAATATAATTAGAATGAATATTCTCCACAATATATGATTTAGTCAATCACCACTAGTTGACAGCCTCTGGTATATGGGGAGGCATGCCTGAGGTCATGTAACACACTCGGTCAGGGAACATTAGAGTGGCCTCTAGATCAGGGTGTTATAAATTACTATTGGACCCTTTTTTAGTTTAATATTTTGGGATATTTTATAAAAATAGCCTCATAATGTGACATGGACAGTGATAAATAATAAATTAATGTCCAGAGAACAAATTTTGGATGGGATTTCCAGGTTACCTTGGTGACATGAATATTATTCTTTATTTTCATTTTTAACCGCAAGTAATTTACTAATATATAATGTATTTATTATTGGTACGTATTAATGTTTTTTCTCATACACTATTGGAAACATGCATAAGTAAATGAATCATATACAGAACATATAAATCACTTCTCATAAATATGATTGTGCGTGGAAAAGTATAACTATTTGATTTAACATTGTTGTTATAATATCAGTTTTCTATAAAATGATGTCAAAAGTTTTGCAACAAATATTTATCATTGGATTTTAAAGAAACATACGTTAAAATTTCAGGTGTTTTAAATTTAATTTTTTTTATATAATCGACACTAAATATAATACACCGAATATTTTGATGTCGATTTTGTTAAAACCAGACATCAATAATCCAAAAAACTAAATATTCCAACATCAATTTTTTCATACACAAACATTGAAACACAATTTAAAAAAATTAGTTACATTTTTTGTTATAAAATTACATTTAAATACCTTAAAAAACACAGCAAACTCTAACCTTCATTTCAGTTTTTCCTATTTGTGATTTCCTCCTCACCTTCAAAGGAAGCGATGCCATTAACCATTCAACGATCTTGATTTTATTCATTTTTATCATATTTAGTCTTCTTTTTACTGTCATTGATCTTTGATATCACCTCATTTTGAATATTTTCATGATCCACATATTATGTTTTCCCCAAATACCATATTTCTATCAACCATGGAACTGTCAGCCACCTGAAGATTATCTTATCCAATTTTAGTCCATATCAACTTGTTCCATCATTGATAATAAATAATTCATCATTAATAATTTATTCATGATTCAAAAATATATTTATTTCCAAAAAAACTTATTATAGTTGGCCAAAATTCACTATTGAATGTTTTTGTTGTTATTTTTTCAATTTTTTCTCAAATTCTATTACTCAATATGATAGTTCTCACCTTTTCACTAACTTCAAGGGAGCATATATATATTTAGGATCAATTTTTTATTATGTGAAACCAAATTTTAAAATTTTTTTTTCTAAAATTGTGATGATAAATAAGTATTCTATTATTTATAAATATAATTTATCCTATAAATTTTAATTCAATTTTATTATTAATTAATTTTTTATTTAGAGTTAGCATAATTTTATTATTTTTTAATTGATGGAATTTTCATATTTTATTTCCAAAGAAGGTATATATATATATTACCTAAAATAAGGGGTCATGCTCCTTTTCAAAATTAATTATAATGAAATTATATATTTTTTATGTCATAATAAAAAAAATCAAAAATAATATAGAGTCATATATGTCATAATACAATTATTACAATTCAATATAATTTTATGAAATAATAAATTACATTTTTCTCATTCATTTAAAAAATAATAATAATAGATGATATTGATTACCACTCTCATTTTTAATATTTATGTCTTTATGTTATGCTTATGATTTATAAGAATTACCTTACACTAGTTTTTTTATTTAACTAATATGTAATCACCAAATTTATGGATATGAAAAAACATTATGATGTAGGGTTCTTATTTCAATCACATATTAGAATTGGTGCATATTTCTATATGGTAATATTTTTCTTGGATATTTTTATGAAACAAAAATGTTGGATAAATGTATGGGTTTAATATATTAAAAGATTATTTTTTTATAAATTATTTCATATTATATTATGGGTACAATGAATATTAACATTATTTTCGGCCTATATCAACATATTTTGTTTGGGTCTTTCAATCAGTGAGTTCTTTCGATTTTTTTCTTATTCTAGACAATGATTCATTTGGCATGGATTTTTTACCGTATAAAATTTACCTTAGTTTTTTATAATGAATATTTAGAAAAGAAAATTAAATTTTCATTATTATAGTTTAACTAAAGGTGAATATTAATGACTACCTTGAAGGATCTAGGAATAACAAAAGAGGATTCAAGGGATAGATGTTTGAGAAAAGGAATCTATACATGACAAAATTATCCCAAATAATTTACTAAGATCAATAAACATATTTTATAATTGATAAATTAAATAAAATAAATTTATAGAGTAATTTATTTCTAAATTGATTCCTACCAATTGAAAGTATTTTCCACCTTCTCAGTAATAATTTTTATTAAATGTTTTTATGAATAAAATTTATCTGTTTATATATATTTTCAAATACATATATGTTATAATTTATTCATCTTTTATATTTTGATATTAGATATATAATGGATCATAATTGGATAAATTTTTGAACAACCACTAATTAATATTAAAATATAGTTGAGGATTTATTGTAATTTTCTAAAAAAACATTCAGTAAATAGATTTGATCTTCTATTGATCAATGACGCGATTGAATATGAAAATGATAAATTCTATAGATATCAAGGATAGTATCATTTTCTATAATATTATCCACAGTAATATATGTCGGATCTAGAATAATAAAATAATAGGAACTCAACAACTATTTTTCATGAAAAGTTTCATAATGAGATAGAGGATCACATTGAATAATTAATTCATTATGTAGGCATTGAAACAATAAAAAAATAGAAATTTCCAAATGATTAAAGAGAGATTATGAGATTCATTATTCTATGGTTTTACTATATATATTTCTTTATCAGTATCATGGATATTATTTGACATAAAATGAATAAATCAGTGGAATGATAAAATTTTCTATGGGTTGTCTAAACTATTAAATAAGATTCATCAAAAAGGAAACCAAATTCTAGATTCCAATTATGAGGAAAATAAAATATCATTCCCAATGGGATTGGGTAATATAGAGATAAATTCTTTAAAATTTTATTTTGTGTTATATAGTAATGGATATTTATATTTTTCAAAATGACACAAATGTGGGAAATCACTCAATAAGATAGATGATAAATTAAACTTTGATTCATTCTCAGGTAATGGAAAACAACCACCTACTGAATCATTTTGGTACCTTATAATAATTTATTACAATAAAACCTTGCAATAATTTCAATTATTTAACTCCGATTGATTCCTAGTTAACAGAATCAACACTGATTCTAAATCAGTTTAGTACCTTCAAAATGATTCCTCATTTTCTGTGTCTATTTTCAAATTAAATTGATTCCAAAAGGGTTAGTATGTAATACAGATGAACGTATCTCATATAGTAACTTTGGTTACCCTACTACATCACCATACTGGATGACATTTGATAAAAAATTTCTTAATTTTTATAGTGAATTTAGAAATCTCAAAATTGGATTCTGCAGAGATAGAATGATTCTATATCTGATCCCCAATAGCTAACATAGTCCATGGCCTATTTTATTGGTTGTTGAAACCGTTTCCTCATAGATATACATGATGAAAAATATGTTATTTTGAGTTTATTGATTTTTGGTCCAAAACAAGTAGGGATATGATGTTGATCTGTATCACTTACCATTTATTGATGATTAGGAAATTATATGGGAGAAAGATGCAACTTTTTTTATCCATATGAGAAATATTATTTTCAATTTTTATGTTATGATAATGGTAACTATTAATTAATGTAATAAATATGTAAAATAATCTAGACATGGTGTTAAATTACATAAACTAGGTCCAATATTTGAAGAAGATACATAATATTATCAAATATGGAGTAGAATAAATAAAATGTACATGGGAAATCAAATAATTTTTTGAAATGATAATACATATCATATTTTAAAAAACGTATTTAATATTTTAGAGGAATATAAATATCCCCAAGAACCATTTTTAGTTGAATAATATTAAGAAATGGTAAAAAAATATTTATTGATGTTTTGGAAAGGGAATAGTTTTTTTTCATAAACAAATGTTAGTGGAAATGGTCCATCTTTTTTAGCTACCTTATTATAGATTATTAGAGATAAAACATAACATTGACATTTTAAATGTTGGAAAAAACAATCTCATAGTTATATTGTATTTTTTTTGGATAAAAATGAATTAAAAAAAGATAAATTTCATGTTTATTAGATTCCATATCAATGGGGATACATTTAGTGTAAGATTCCACATGAAAGGAAAAAAGAACATAATACCTCTAGCTTATCAAACATTAATAATGATTCAGAATACGAATATATGTCATTCTCAAAATAGTATTAAAGTACTAAGTGGATATTCATAAAATGTAAAATATTTGTTGCTATTGATGGTTTTTAAATTAATAGGTATTAAATCTCATGACTTTCATGTATTGATAAAAAAACTGCTACCAGTCCCATTTTGTGGTATATTGATACACCTATAATTAATAATTTCAATGGGTTAAGTAAATTTTCCAAATATATTCTTAGTAATGTATTATATCGAATCATTTTAGATTCATTATTCAATGAAGATGCTCTTGGTCTTTTTCAACTAAAAATGAATTTCCCACCTATGTTTTTTTTGATATAATGGTTCAACTGGTGATTCATCTTGTGCATGATATAGGAATATATGAGCCTATAAATTTAGGTTCGATGTATCCTTTTAAAATATATATGAAAGTTCTAAATGGGTTATGATAAAAATCATTATCAACAAAAGGAATATATTTTTTTAAAATATTAATCCTAATTATTGATAAAGTTATGTATTTGTTAGTTATATGAATTGTACAATATTGGTCTCCATATATCTCAACATTAGACAATTGACAGTAAAGGTAGACGTGTTTCATGATTAAAGTTAATGATCATACAATGTAATTATTTTATTAAGGTATATTTATACATTTTTAACACCACAAATGAGGTTCATCGAAATATATCATTATATTATACTGAATTAAACATAAAATATCCAAAAATAAATGATAATTTGTTAATTATGGCGTATAAAAATATATTTTTTTCATTTTTTAAATAGAAATCATCATAGATATATATGTGAATTACAAACACTGAAATGGTTGGTAGGGGAATCATCTCTTAATGTGATCACATGTTCTGGTTTGGATATTATTTGGTATACAGTTTCCACAATAAAATCCAAATTACAATTGTATCATTCACAACAGTAGAGTAATTATTTTTCTTAAAGAAATTAATTTTTTGAGTAAAAATTATAGAAACAAAATTTACGCCTCAATAAAATATTTTGCACTTCATGAGGATATATGGGGAATTTATTATACTAAATTTCAAGTCATAATGTTTATTTGTAACTAGGTTGATATTAACAGTGATGTGTAACATGATGATTATGGGTTTACATAGGCTAATTTGAAAATATTTACCTCCAAAGAGGAATTATTTATCATGGAAACCCATGAAAAGATAATATTTTAAGTCATTGATCCATCAAATGATCTGTTGTACATAGTTTTGAAATAGGAAATAATTCATTTGGGTGATGAGGATGAGAATGATGTTATGAATATATATGATTCTCCTTCACATTTAATAGGATTTATGGATGATAATAATTACTATGATATAGATGTAGTCCATGTTTTATGAAATGGTCATACTTAAGGAATATCAAGAAAAACTCAATTACTATCCTAAATATTTAGGTAAATATTTTTAATTTATTTAATTATTGAATTTTCTATGTGTAAAACCTCTATTTTTTAATCATTATATTTTTAGTTATATATATATATATATTGTTTTTAAAAAAATCCAAACTTTTTTTAATAGTTATTGTTAAAAAAGTTGATTACAAAACCTTACATACATCCTTATTCTTTTGTTAAATTTATGCATATAAAAACATATTTTTATATCAATTATATTTAAAATTATAAATTTGTTTATCATTTTATAATTTATGTTTAAATTTAATATTTTGTCATGCATATTTTGTGGCTAAGAATCATAAAATCATTTTTTAAACTTACCCATGTGTGAAACTATTTTTTTCTTAAATATTTCCATATATTTTTTAAAAAATATTCGACATTCTAATAATATTAAGGTATGAAAAATTTTAATTAAATATTTCTACATCAATGATAGACAATAAGGTATAATAATTTATCAATGTGTATTAGTTTTTTTCATATTGTTAAATATTAAATAATATAATTATTTAATTAAACAAAATATCTAATTTACAAAAAATAATTATAATATTACTAATGTGTCTCTTCCATATAAATATTATCCTTCCTCTATAGAGAAATCTATTATTAGTGTTGGTAAACATGATATTACACATTTACCAAAATTTCGACCTTCTCATTGATACCATAGATTAAAAATTATTTTTGATGATAATAACAACCCAACCAGCCCAAATGAAATCCAGTTTGTGAGTTATTTTTCAATGAAAAGTCATTACACGATTACCATTTTATATCTATATTGGAAGTTAGTTAATAATTTATTGAAAAAATAAAAAAAGTGTGATTTGAAGGGGTTATTTTTTCATTTATAAGGGGTTATTGTTTCATTATGAATGGGTTATAAACCCATCTAAATACTTTAGCATTGGTTACTCGTAACCACTCCTAAGGGGCATCCTATTTTATTAGGAGCAGTTGCAGGTAAGCAGAAGTAATATAGTCATGAATTTAGTGTTGGTTATATTAGGGGGTTTTAACCCCTCTAATTTTATCAATTAGTGTCAGTTATAACCACCCATAAATTGATGTTTTAGTTAGGGGTGGTTATATTATAAGTTATTCTAAAATAATCTTATATTTTTCTTCCAAATTACACAGGATTCCATAGAACGCCCCTGAAAACCCCCATGAGCCAAGGGGAACCCCTTGAAACACCCAAAAATGTGGGACCCCCGAACACCCTGAGAGGGGTGGGGTAAATCAGGGTGTCAACTTTTTCTTCTTAATGTTGTGGATCTTGTTCCCATGTTGGTAGGAACTACTTAAACCTGTATGATTTATATGATCAGCAATGAAACATTCACATGCAGAGAGATGACACAACTATTTTTACTTGGTTCACCACTAAGGGCTACGTCCAAGGAGCATACGCCGACAAGTTGTTGGTGGTACCTAAATCCACTATGCCTAACTAACTGTAGATTACAAAGGTTTGGGTACAGTCACTCTGTCCCAGGCTCACTACCTTCACAAAGGTTTAGGGATAGCTGACTGCTTCCCTCGGGTCACTCTCATTGACTCCCCTGGCTCACTACCGTTGGTGAAGTCTCACTCAGTTTATAGACATGAAGGTCTCTTCAAAATATTTGCATTGAAGACTTTGTCTCCTGTTCATCATGAGACTTTGCTTGCATCATAGTGTTGAGTTGATGCTCTTTTTTATTCAACCTTTTACTTTAGTGTAATGACTGAATGCACTAGATCCCCTTGTCTTCGTTTTCCTGAATTACAATCACTTGTGTGATTGCTCAAACATGCCTTTGCGGAGTCCCTGCCTTTTCATGAAGCTAAATCGTGAAGCACTCTCACGATGCTCCAGAATTCACAATGTTGGGCTATCATGGAGATCCTGCCTCTTCGTGAAGCTCACTGATCCAATGCGGGGCGCAAGACATTCATGGAGCTAGAATAGCCGCCGCGAAGCTCCTCTTTCGCGAAGCATACTGCCTTCGCGAGTGACCTTTGCGAACCGAGAGCAAAGGATTTTCGTTGAAAGCTCTCTCTACTTCTCTTGAGGGGGTCAACCTCTATTTATAGGTGATTCCACCGACACTTGACCCTTCCGCGCGAATTCAGCGCCACGTCAGCTCAAATCGGGAAGCTCCAAAGTTCCTGCCGGAATTCTCTCAAAATCGTGAAGCACAACAGAAATTTTCCATTCGCGGAGCTCGTCTTAATCGTGGAGCATCACGTAAATTACTTCACACCATCGCCGTGAAGCTCTCTCGGAAAGCCCTTCATCACCGCGAAGCTCCCTTGCAAAGCACTTCATCGCCGCGAAGCTCTCCAGCCTCTGCCGTTCGCGAAGCTTGACGTAATCGCGAAGACTCACCGCCTCCATTCTTCTGGTCTTTGCGATTTCCAAACCATGCATCCTCTCTTCGCGAAATTCATGCCTTTTCCATATTTAATTATTATCTTCATGGAAATCTAATTTTCGCGATGCTCACCAACCTCCAAATTTTGGACCCGAAACATATGGCAAACACTGGGAAACGACGCCACCTTCTACTGGTTACCATTATGAACTTCCACTGAAGTTATTCCTTTCTCCCCCATTGACAACAATCCCAAAGACTGGTAAAGTGTTCAATGTTCTTCTCAAACCATACTCCCCCTAGATAGTATCTCCCCTATAAACCTGCATCACATCCATAAACAGATTAAAACAATTATAACAAACGGGGAGAGGGGATATCAAATCCTCCATATGCACTAGGAGGCAGCTGAACACCAAGTTTCAACTGATTCTTTACAAACAAAGCCGTTGACAATGGCTTAGATAGGATGTCAGCCACTTTCTCATCAGTTCCTTCATAATTCATTCCTTTTTCGATGTTCTTGAATCAATCATGGATCTTTAATGACAGTCTTTGAACTCAACATGCCACCATGGAATCTCCTTTGTCAACAAAGTTGTATGTCATTTGTTTGCTCTATCAACAAGCACGATCACCTCTATGAATTTCCTTCTGTTGTTGCCTTTCTGCTGTTCTTTCATCACAAACTCCACTATCATGATATGTATCCTTTGATTGATCAGCTTTAGCATCATCCTAGTTTGATACAATGTGAAGTGCATGACCATCGCATAAGTCCACTGTGCATGGCCGTCGCAGAATTCCAATCCCTTGCACATTGTCTTCTTCTTCAACCATCTTCCTCTACTTCATGCAAATCATACGATTATATTCTTCAAGAAGTCTCTTACATGGTTCTCATGAAATCATGAAGATTTGAATGGTCTTCGTCAACCGTCATGTCTTCTTCTTCATCCACAGATGGACTACGCCTCACCATTATTCACTGTTGTAAAAAATGTGTCACCTTTGACACATGTTCTTTGAACTTATGATTAGTACAACAATCATCTGAATTCTCATTCCTCCATTTCATTAGAGTACTTCTTGATCTCCTTCATTTTGATATTCATTGACAACTATTGACAACAAATACAATCTTATACACAAAGTGGTTCCAACAATCCCCCCCTTTGTATTTTGTTGTCAATAACTTATACATCTTCTCAAATGAATTCGTCAATGTCAAAATAAGAATCTTCTCTTCAATGAACTTTTCTTTTCAAACTATCATTTCAGTTTCTATCCCCCTTATTGACAAGAAATACAAAGCGCATGGTAGGGAGGGTATCAATCCATACAGAAGCAATGTTTCATTAATCATTTCACTCTAACTCTACTTGAGCAACGCTCGATGTAGAAAACAAGAGGATTTGATTAAGTCAAAAAGGTTGTCCATTATTCACAGATCATGATACCAACATGAGATGAGAACTCATGTATTTTGTCTTTAAGGGTTTACTACTTTTATTTCAGGCATAAGAAATAAAATGTGATTGGGAAAGATCAGCCTGAAATTCCTTCACTTACATCAGCAAATTGATCAAAAACATTCAAGTGATATCTGCAAGATAAGTGACCTTGGGGCACATCCATTCTTCTTATGTCACTGATCAATTCAGTTACCCCCCCTTTGTAGAATGATCTTTGATCTGAGTAACCAAGGGATAGAGATTGAGAAATGGAATACCATCTCCATTGACATGTTCTTCAAGAAATTCACAGAGTGACTGCTTTTGAGTCCAGTTGGAGTTGATATTGATTGAGACAATGATTATGGAAGATTCTTCATTTTTCTCCCCCTCAAGTGGAACAATCCTCATCATCTTCATCAAGAGTGATCCGTCATCATCATACTCTTTGAATATCAATTGAAGAATCTACTAAGGATGGAAACATCTTTAGCTTGGCTATCAAGATTTGACAGCATTCACTACTTATCAGGTTCTCCCCCTAAGATCATGCTACACCTTCAATTCCTAGAATTATTAGCACAAATACAATACACAAATGATTACAGGAATAAGGTGGTTCCTCCTTGCTTCATCAATATGAGCTACAAGGTTGAGGTGTTTTTCTCAACCAAGTTCCTCTATTCACTCCAGTCTTCATGCTTGAACATTTCAACATATGTTCTGAAATGTGCTGATGTGGCATGGCTCTTTTCACATTCTCTTCTTCTTTGTGTGGAGAATTGTTCTGCTTAAAAGCCATCATGAATGATACATTCTTACTCCTCTTATGGAATGCTTCTTGTTCTAGTATTAAGGTTAGAAAACCTTTTGCAATGTGACCAGATTTCTCGCATCTCTCACACAGAACTTCTTTGACACGTGTTATTCTCTTGGTTTTCAATCTCTCATGAACTCTGTCTTCATCATGTGAAATTTTTCCTTTTTCCTTTGTCGCCAGCCTTGGCCTTTTCATCTTCAAGTTTCCTCATTCTTTTCAAATCTTCTGTCCAAATGACCAATATGTCATTTAGAACTATTTCAGGTGGTTTGGATCTTCCACATGGGTTCATCTGTGTTTCATCCCACTTAGTCCTTCTTTTGGATGAGTGACCCTTCAATTTAATGGATCTAAAATCCTGGGTCTTCTTAGCTTCCCTGATTGAGATCTTCATGGGAAATTGTGTGTTCACAACATTATTCTGATTTCTTCCCAAGGTAGATGCTTCATTTTTTCCAGCATTAGAGGTATTATTTTCTTATCAACAGTGAACGCATATTGATGTGGGCATGTACTTGCCATGTGACCTATTCCATTGCATACATCACAGATGTTATAAAGAATTCGAAATATGTTTGCAGTGAACAGATGCTTCTGGATCTGCAGATGTTGCTCCTTCTTCTATGTATTCCTTCCCTTTGATATAGGCTTTCTCTGTGCTTTTCCATGTAAGGGGTTGTAAAAACAATTCAGTGCACAATGCCCAAATTTGTTGCAGCACCAACATTGGCCCACAAATCTTTTCTTCTTTGTTTCTTCTGTATGAGGTTGTTGGGCCATCTTCTTAATATTTTGTGCTCTATTTAAGGAACCAACTTCCTTCTTTTTCTTCTCATCCACCCTATCCATGGTGGTAGGTTTATTCCTCTCACCTTTCCTCATCCATACTTGCTCAGAAAATTTCTTCCAACCTGCACTGATTGTAGGAACATGTTTAGAAACATGAGTACAAGATGAGTTGGATGGTACCATCACTTTC
Organism: Viscum album; assembly: GCA_963277665.1. Lineage (NCBI taxonomy): Eukaryota > Viridiplantae > Streptophyta > Magnoliopsida > Santalales > Viscaceae > Viscum > Viscum album. The sequence goes on from OY728133.1 coordinate 1,737,707,317, forward strand.
ATAGTTTCTTGTGATAGATCAATGAGTGAATTCATGATCTTCTTATCACATGTTGGGGGTCTTTTGACAATAGAAAGCTCCAGTGATAATTGAGTACTAGCAGCGACTGATTCTTGAGGTGGACACTCAAGAGTTGTCATAATCTTCTTGTCACATGTTGGAGGTTCTTCAGCTTTAGTAGCCTCTAATGAACATTGAGTACCAGCATTTCCTGTTTCATTCTTTTGTGGAGTCTCAATATGTTTCTTCTGAAGATTTTTCAATTGGGCTTCCAATTCTTGACTTTCATTATTGAGGTTGATCTTATGATCTTCAATCATGATCATCTTCTCTTCACAAGTCTTCTTCAATCTTTCAACCTCTTCCTCATGCATCTTAACATTGTTTTGTAATAAAGAGTCAAGTTCCCTGAATTTCATGGAAGTTTCTTCCAAACAAAAACTCTTGACATCATTGCTCTTCTTCATCTCAGCTTCATGTGCATTGATCCTTTCTTTTAGAGTCTTATTGACTTCCTCTTTTTCTTCAAATACTTTCACCTGTTTGGTGAGCTTCATACTTTCCAGAACTTTTCTTTCCAACCCCTTTTCCATATTTTCACCTTCCCTTTCTAATCGAGTGATATCAACATTCATATATAAGAATAGACTACAAATAATTGCAACCCTTTCTTCAGGAATATCATGTAGATATGTTTTGAGTTTTTCCTGAATGCTTGAATTAGGAGTGTCATCCTTTCCTCTGGAAGAATCCTGAGCAACCTAATTGATACTTTCTAAGCCTGATGTTTCTTTATAATTGGAATGTCATGGAGAACAAGACACAGTATCTTCTTTGGTCATGAGGGACTTCTTTATCAGCTTATTCTCTTTCTTTTTCCTATTTGTCAGTGTCTTGCTAGATGTAGACTTCTGATTAGAAATGACTGAATCTTCATCAAGACTGCTCTTCATTTTTGACTTTAGGAAAGAAACTCAAATCCTATTTTGAATAGAATTACTAGAGAATATACCACATACGTCAACCTTTCCCTCTAATACCACATGTAGGACCCTGGGAAACGCTGAGAGGGGAGGGGTGAATCAGGGTGTCAACTGTTTCTTCTTAAAGTTGTGGATCTTGTTCCCACATTGGTATGAACTAATTAAACCTGTATGATGGATATGATCAACAATGAAACATTCACATGCAGAGAGATGACACAGCTATTTTTACTTGGTTCACCACTAAGGGATACATCCAAGGATCATATGTCGACAGGTTGTCAGTCGTACCTAAATCCACTATGCTTCACTAGCTTTAGATTAAAAAGGTTCAGGTACTGTCACTCTGTCCCAGGCTCGTTTCCTTCACAAAGGCTTAGGGATATCTCACTGCATCCCTCGGGTCACTCCCGTTGACTCCCCTGGCTCACTGTCGTTGGTGAAGTATCACTCAGTTTATAGACGTGAAGGTCTCTTCAATATATTTGCATTAAAGTCTTTTTCTCTTGTTCAGCATGAGACTTTGCTTGCATCAGAGTCCTGAGTTGATGCTCATTTGTATTCAACCTTTTACTTTAGTGCAATGACTGAATGCACTAGATCCCCTTGTCTTCATTTGCCTGAATTACAATCACTTTTGTGATTTCTCAATAAATGATTTTCTGTTGAAGTCCAAATTTCATCCACTGATGAATAGAACTTTTTCCCCTATCCACTGGGCAAACAACCATTGGAAAGGGCCTTCACAAAGTACCCTACTTCGCAAGGCTCCCAATTTTGCAAAGCTCAAACAAACCTTCGCGGAGTCCCTACCATTTCATGAAGCTCGATTATGAAGCACTCTCGCGATGCTCCAGGCTTCGCAATGCTAGGCTATCGCGGAGATCCCGCCTCTTCACGATGCTCACTAAGCCAACGCGGGGCGCAAGACTTTCGCGGAGCTAGAATAGCCGCCGCGAAGCTCCTCTTTCGCGAAGCAGACTGCCTTCGCGAGTGACCTTTGCGAACCGAGAGCAAAGGATTTTCGTCGAAAGCTCTCTCCACTTCTCTTGAGGGGGTCGGCCTATTTTTATAGGCGATTCCACTGACCCTCGACCCTTCTGCGTGAATTCAGTTCCACGTCAGCTCAAATCGCGAAGCTCTAAAGTTCCCGCCAGAATTCTCTCAAAATCGCGAAGCACAACGAAAATTTTCCATTCGCGGAGCTCATCGTAATCGCGAATCATCCCATCAATTACTTCGCACCATCACCGCAAAGCTCCCTCGCAAAGCGCTTCATCTCCGTGAAGCTCCCTTGAAAAGAACTTTGTCGCCTCGAAGCTCTCCATCCTCTGCCATTCGCGAAGCTTGACATAATCACGAAGAATCTCCTCCTCCATTCTCCTGGTCTTCGTTATTTCCAAACCATGCATCCTCTCTTCGCGAAATTCATGCCTTTGACATATTTAATTATTATCTTCATGGAAATCCACTTTTCGTGATGCTCAAAAACCTCCAAATTTTGGACCTGAAAAATATGGCAAGCACTGGGAAAGGGCGCCACCTTCTGCAGGTTCACATTATGAACTTCCGCTTAAGTTATTCCTTTCTCCCCCATTGGCAACAATCCCAAAGACCGGTAAAGTGTTCAATGTTCTTCTCAAACCATACTCTCCCTGGATAGTATCTCCCCCATAAACCTACATCACAACCATAAATAGATTAAAAAAGTTATAAAAAATAGGGAGAGGGGATCTTGGATCCTTCTTATGCACTAGGAGGCGGCTGACCACCAAGGTTCAACCGATGCTTTCCAAACACAACTGCTGACAATGGCTTCATCAGGATGTCAGCCACTTTGTCATCATTTCCTTCATAATACATTCTTTTGTTGACGTTCTTGAATGAAACATGGATCCTTAGTGACAGCCTTTGAACTCAACATGCCACCACAGAATCTCATTTTTCAACAATGTTTCATGTCATTTGTTTGCTCTGTCAACAAGCACGATCACCTCTGTGATTTGCCTTCTGATGTTTCCTTCTGCTATTCTTTCAACACAAACTCCACTATCGTGATATATATCCTTTGATAGATCAGCTTTAGCATCATCATGGTTTGATACAATGTGAAGTGCATGACCATCGCATAAGTCCACTGTGCATGGCCATCGCAGAATGCCAATCCCTTGCACATTGTCTTCTTCTTCAACCATCTTCCTCTAATTCATGCAAATCATACGATTCTATTATTCAAGAAGCCTCTTACATGGTTCTAATGAAATCATGAAGAGTTTCATGGTCTTCATCAACCGTCATGTCTTCTTCTTCATCCGCATATGGATTATGCCTCACCATTCTTCACTATTGTAAACAATGTGTCACCTTTGACACATGTTCTTTGAACTTATGATTAGTACAACAATCATCTGAATTCTCATTCCTCCATTTCATTAGAGTACTTCTTGATCTTCTTCATTTTGATCTTTATTGACAACTATTGACAACAAATACAAACTTATACACAAAGTGGCTCGAACAAAAAATCCCACATAAAACATTGGTGATCCCCCTATTAACCCACTAGGGAAACCCATGGCACCCCACTTGACATCTCAGGACAACCCTACAGAGCACTGGCTGGACACCCTTGACAATAGAAATGCACACTTGTAGGACACCGCAAGACAACCCCTAACAACACTTGGAAAAAATGTAACCCCCCCCCCCCAACACCCCCAGGCGGGCCCCAAGACAAATCCTAAAGCCCACAATTGTACGTGTGTCCGATAAATCTTGGCCTCTATGGGGCGACCAGCACGGATGAAGCTCCCATGACTCATGGGATTAAAAATATCCCCTAGATGGAATTGAACACGGGACCAAAGGGACATCAATGAGCGCTTGTACATCTAATGAAAGATGACATTTGGTTATTATATACAATAGTTTATATTTATATAGATAGATTAATATTTTATTATATATATTTAGTTATTAATTTATTTGTGAATATAAAATATATTTCCATATATATAATATATTTTTGTACAATATTTATATATTATATATATATTTTTTCTATAATATTAAAATGTAATTATGTTTACATATATAAAAATACACTTATACAAATATTTATAAATACATTTATATTTTTGTGTGCTACTATATTTATGTATTTATTTAATTTTTATAGATATAATATAATTATAATATATATATATATAATTATAATTATTTTTTATGTAAGTAAATATATATACATATATGGGTGTGAAACAATTATATAGTTGATTTTTATTAATATTAATCCTGTTTTTTTAAACAAATATATGTTGGTTTTGTAAATACTTTAAATGTAAATATTTTAGGATTTATATTATGCATATATATTTTTAAATAGATTTATATTACATACATATGTATGTAATTATATACCTTTTAATTATATCATGTATACACTCATATCTATACACCTGAAATTAAATACATACATTAAATTATAAATACACCATATAATTAATTGATATGTATATATTTACTAAATCAATTTATAAATAATGTGTATATTAAAATATATATAAAATAATTATATAACATATATTAATTAATATATAATTATTATTTTATAATATACTATATAAAATATGAATAGAATAAAATATAAATACATATATATACAGTTTTTTCTATTATATATATATATTTGTATATATATTTTAATATAAATGTATTTATACATAAATATACATTAAAAATGTCTATAATATATATATATAATATAAAACCTTATATAAATTTATATTATTTATAGAACCATGTATAAATTTTATATATTTGAATAAATAAATTTATAATTAAATTTATAACATGTATAAAATTAATTATATATGTATATATTTTTGTTATATGTATAACTATTTTTATAGTATTTAAATAATTAATTTATTTATATATATATATATATGGTTATAGTGCATTTAAATACATATATAAAATTTTTAATGTAATGTATATATACACACATGCACAGAAACACATATAAATTATAGAATTGGAATATATATGAGATTTATTTTATAATATAAATAAATATTTAGATGTTTAAAAACCAATAATAATCAGCAGGTTTAGTGATGGTTCATGAAACCCCTCTAATTTCATGAATTAGAGGGGGTTAAAACCCCAATATAATGTCATAAATTATAGGGGGTTCCAAAACCCACTTTAATATATTAAATTATATGGGGTTCAATACCCCCTCTAATGTCATAAATTTAAGGGGGTTTAAAGACCCGTTTAATGTCATATATTAGAGAATTCTCTAAAACACTTCTAATTTCATATATTAATCGGAATCAAAACACCCTAAAATTCATTAAATTAGTGGGGGATGAAATCCCCCTTTAATATATTACATTAGACGGGGTTTATAACACCCTCTAATCTTATGGATTAAAGGTGGTCTATAAACCCCCGCAATTTTAATAATAAAAAAATAAATTATATATATATATATATATATATCCTCTAATATCCATATGATTATATATATATCAACTCTAAAATAAAAACAAACATATAGTGCCATAAATTATTAAATGAGAAGTTGTTTTGAAATAAATACCGCTAAAATCCAACAAAATATTAAAAAATTATTGCTAAGAATTTTATAATGGGTTTTGAACCCCCTATAAAATCTATGATGAGTGTGGGTTTTTCATGACCCCCTCTAAAATGAATTTAGGGGGGGATATTCATATCCCTCTATAAAAAACCCCACTAATCTGTCGTTTTTCTTTAGTGAATGATAATTTGTGGGAGTCCATAATGGTAATATTTCTCAATTGATTTATTTTTATCTCATTTTAAAAAAATTACATATTTAAAATAACTAATATATAATTTATTCACATACAAATGACATTCAATTTTTAATAAATTTACAAAAGTATGAAAATATTTTAGTTATTTGTTTTGGTTTGATTGATATTTTTGAAAACAAATTGAAAAAAATATTATTTTTTTGGGAAGTTACAAAATGAAAACACGTTCCTCAAGAATGGTTTATTTGATATAGATACATCGAATAAATATTTAACCAACAAACATGATGAAGAATTTATGTTATGATTAATATTTTATATTCGGAAATTTTGTATACATTACCTTGTAACTTATTTTTTTATGTAACATTCCTCCAAGATATCTCATCAAGGGATCCAATTGCAAAACATTTACCCTTGTGGATTATAATGTGGTGGGTATCATTTATTAGATGGTAAAATGATTGCAAAAAATTTTAATGAATTAAGAGCTCATTCTACTAGTGTTTTAGAAGACGTCAAATATGGGAATCCATTCCCCCGCCACCCTGAAAAATGGAAATTATAGAGAATAAAAAAATGTGTCTTATACACAAATCTAAAGAAGTAGTAGAAAAAATTATTATAAATAATTTTTTTGATGAATTTTTGTGTTTTCTAAATTAACAATAATACTAGATTTTAATTTTTCATTTAATGACAACCATTAAGAGAATAAAAAACTTTTGAATTTTATCATTGAGGGTTGGATGTATATTCTAGCTACTAATTTAGGAAATCCAGAACACCCCATCCACATAAGAGGATATTGGCTGGGTATTAGTGTTAAGAAATTTGTTCCCTTATACTATTATATCAAGGTACATAGAAATAGTTTCCATAAAATATGTGATGAAATACATAAAACACTCTGTGGATGATAACATTGAATCATCTTTGTATGCTATATTTGACTAATTGATGACATAACCACACTCTGTGCAGTTTGTGTAGTTTGTGCAGCCTGTGAAACATGAGAAGCATTCACAGCTTGTGAACTCAGTTATTCCACATATTTCTTCATACACAACCATATATTGTAAATTGTATGATTTATATCCCTAGGAAAATATTGTACATTATAGATTCATACATATTTTTCATTTTTTTTTTCAGATAACCAGCCTATGAGGTTGAGTTAGGTAAGAATATCAGTACATGATATTATTAATAGAACTATTATAGTACCATTTCATACCATTGAGGTTACTAGAAATAAGGATTATATGGGTCATTTTTTACTATGACTATCTATCCTTATTCGTTATTTAAAATATGATTTATCTATTTTTTTAATATTATCTTTATTTAATTAAAAATTTCTTATAATGTTTCATGACATTAAATTATATAGGAGTATCTAAAATAAAAAGAATTAGTACAAAATAAACAAAAGTTTTAGGCACTAACAACTTTAGATGCATTTGATTTTTTTGATAGGCTAAAAAATTGTATCCTTGGTTTATTCATCCATGGGTAATATTTATGAGTTTTTAATGACATCTGATATATGTGGAAAAGGCTATCCATTAAGAATATTCATGATATCAATGATGTAGTTTTTTTATGAGCTCAACGTGCCTCTATTGTAGTGTTTTTTGTGTATGTAAATATATATTTCCATTTTTCTTTAATTACTTAATTTTAATTTCAATTGAATTACTATATTACTTATTTAATCATGTATCTTCAAATGATTTTTATTGAAAATGTCAACACTTGGGTTTATCATTTTATAGATCTAGAATTTATTTCAACTGTTTTACAATAATATTAAATTCCAACAATAGTTTCAAATATATATAAGAGATTATCCAATACGAATATTGGGTACTTTTTTTCCATTTCTAGATTTGTAATAAAACTACCATAATTAAGAACTAATATTCATTTTAATTTTATTAATTTTTATATTTTTATATTGTATAGATAAATGGATATACAATGTATTCATCCCAAAAGATTTAAAATTATATTGAATTTTCTCTTTATTTGGATGTGTTTGTAAAAAAATTATAATCTTGTTAGACTATTATGTTTTATTCTATTTTTTAAGTTTTTATTTAATTTATATTTTTTATATATTTTTTTGGTTTATATATATGAAAATTAACGTCATGGGAAATGTTTAACTGGGATCACATGTCAATAATGTAGCCAAATAAAATCCAATATATTGAGGTAATGGTAAATATATTTATATTTCATAATATATAGTGTTATATATATATATATATATATATTAATTTTTAATTTAATTTTTATAACCACAATTTCATCATCAAAAAGGATGAGTGGAATGTTCGTATTTTATTTTAAGATTCATTTATAAGAGAAACACTAGGGAGTGGATGACTAAATTTGATAAATTTAGTTATAATAATTAATTTATGTGGTATATCAAAATATTTTTTTATAATATTATAGCATGCATTGTTATTGTAACCTTTTAATGATACCGAGTCATATACAAATGATCAACATACCCATCTTTATAGGTTTTTTGAATTCTACTGCTTAATTATGATTGCGATTTAAATTATTATGTATATATATTTTAATAGAAGTTATAAATATTACTAAATAAATAATAATAATCTTCTTTAAGTTGGAATATTCATTATATTTTTGTTGGGTATTATTCTACTATATAAACGATTATGGATTTATAAAAAAATAATTACACTACCCAAAGCAATGAATTTACTTGTATTTCTATTTCAGTTAAAGATTAAAAAATGGTTAGTTATACAATCATTTTTTATAGATATTTTATATTTATTTTTTTTGTTTTAAAATGATTCAATTATGTATCTTTAAATTAATGTTAATGAACTGGTATTTAGACAAACTTTTTTCTACTTTTAGTTGGAATATTGTGTTTTATTTTAAAGGGATTTAATTTTCCTTACATTAATGTTTTATGAAATGTATGTAAATATTTTACAATCTTGTAAAATAAGTATGTTTTATTCTTTATTATAAGTTATTTTTTCTAAATTATTATTGTTTACTTGTGATTTGATAATTTATATATATATATATATAGGTCAATGAAATGGTTAAATATAATTATTTTTCGATAAAAAAACTATATTTATTTATGTGAAATTATTGTAAAATATATTTCATATTATATAATATAGGGATTTCTGTATGTTTGTGTTACTATTTTATATTTTATTTTCGAGTTACTTATTCATGAGTACAGTTTCATCGTACAACTCTAATAAAAGTGTAGCTCATCAAATTCAACTATCATCATCCGTATAAATATAAATCACTTCTTTTATGACTTCGATATCATGTTTTAGTGATAATTCTCTTATATTATTGAACCCCTACTTTTTTAACCTCATTTAATTAGACTTCTCTATAGTAAAGTTCTTCCACTTTTATAACACTAATATTGTGTATGTGGTATTATTTTTTTTCTATGTTCATTGGTTCCTCCCTCAATGTTTTTTAGGATTATATAGTAAGGAATCTATGATGATAAATCTCTAAAACAAATTATAATTATTATTCCATTTATCTCCATTAAAGATTAAGTAAAATATCTTTTACCTATTTATTATTCATTGGAATATTCTCTAATAAATGCATTCATAACATTTCATGTTCATTTCTTGAAATCAGGGTATGATGGGTTACAAAGTATACTGACTTCATTTTTTTCATCACTTGGAAAGCATAAAATGTATATCCAGTGAAAAAAAATTAATCAAGTTATTTTATGATTTGATTGGTAACATTTTTGAACTATATTTTCTAATAGTATCAGAGGTGATGTTTGTACACCCAAAACATATATATAGTGATCAATATATATACAACAAATAACAATTTATTTCTACATAAAAAATTCAATTTCATATTTGTTCTGAATTAATATTACTTTCTTAATGTATGAGTTATATATTATAACTGATATGTACTATTAAGAACTGATTTGTATTAAAGTGAACTACATGTATTGATCTGAATATTAGTTGAGAATTAATATTAGTTTGGATCATATCATTATTTTTATTAATAAAAAATATAATTTACTTTAACTATTTTTCTATTAACATATATATTAGTTCAAAACTAATATTTTAATCAATAACATGTTAGATCTTAAAATGTGTATAGCAAATGAAAATTCATATATATATGCAATTTATCAAATAAAATGGTATTTTCAAAAAAATAACAATTTCTAATTTTAATAAAATATATACCTAGGTGATTTTAAATTTGTTTCTAAATACTAACAAGTGATATATGGCTTATAATAAAATTTTGAACATTGTATGCAAATTTTTATTATGTAGAATACATTTATTAAGTGTGTTGTCTAATTTTTTTATTTCAATTAAATTGAAGAATGGATTCATGTATCATTTAAAAATAAATTATATAATGTAGAAAAATATATGGAATGGTTTTCATGATAATGATTTCACTCAAATAGTTATGTATGATTTTTACAATGTGAATGGTTTTTAATAATTACTTTGTTTCCAAGAAGTGACTGAACGTGTACTAAAAAACTCTTTTTATATAATTTTTTATGAAAGAAAAAATTTTCTAATATATATGAGGCATGAAAATAGATACAATTGCAATGACACCATACCTGATGTTTGTTTTTAAATTATGTTTTTTTATATGTATGCACTCTTCAAAATATTCTATTATTATTTGATATATATTTTCTTAAATGTTTGTTTTATTTTGAGGTTTCAATTTTCACTCTTTTCTAAAAATATAAATATTCCATGTAATTTTTTTTAAAAAATGATGTTGAAAGTATATAATGACTATTTTGAAATTTTTTTTACATAAAATTGTCATCAAACATCAAACTTTAAAAGAAAAAATAAAATTATATTCTAGTTTTTTGAAATAACCAACATAAAAAGTCATATTTGATTTTTCAATTTTCACTTTTGACATCATTTTTAAATGAAAAACTGTGTCATAAATATTTTTATAGTTTTTTCCACATTAAATAATAAAAAATTAAATATTCCTTTTACTAAAAATCAATGTGAAAATATCCATCCAATGTATTTCACATCGGTTTTACATTAAAATTGACGTGGAAAGGTATTTTCTATACCAAATTATAAAAAACAAACATTTAAATCCCCCTTTAATTTAAATTTAATAATTTCTATACATTGGTTTTATTAAAAAAATGTTTAAAATATTATTTATATTGTGTCACCTATAAACATCGGTTACAAACTTATGTTAAGATAAAAAACTGACTTTGAAATTTATATTTCCACTTTTGTTGATTGTTTTCTAATAAGAGGTTCACCCATTTAAAGTGATAAAAAAATTATATGAAATTGTCATGTATAATTTCTCAGTATAAATCTACTCATATGGACCATGGTTTTCACTCATGAATAGTTTTATCTTACATTTTATGTGGATTATATAAAGAGATGTTCTCTTGAAATTATTATATATTTATTCATATATGAGACATATAGAGATCCATAGTGGTTAAATGTGAGTGTTAGATTCCAAAATAATGAAACCCAAATGGGTTTTGTGTAGACATTGGTTTCTAGTGATATGATTCCTTGAGGATGTGTTTCATTTACTTAAAGTTTCAAAAATAACATATATGGATCATACCTTATAAAGTATAGGAGGAACCCTACTTACCTAAACTAGAAAGTTAAGGGAGGGCCTGTGAATTACTTGGGTTTGTGATGAGAATTACTCTTTTTTCCTCTATTATTGAGGGTGATATTTAAAAGGGAATGATTAGTTAAATTTCTCCCCTTAAGGTTATGGATATGATTTTGGGTTGCATGGTGAGAATATGGTTCGATGCTTGTTTTTTGGGGTAATGGAAATTGGACATGTGCCCATGTTGTTATACTTTGGCTAAAGGAGATGCATTTTTATATTTAATTAGTTTTGTCTGAAAGGATCATGGTTGGTGGGTTTGGAACATGGGAATCAGTTTTATGGGAAATGAATCATGGGGTTTTCAGTCTAGTTTTGTGATTAGGTTTCCTTGTAGCATGGAAAAAAAATTTTGTGTGAGATTATAGTAGATATATGGAAAGAATATATGAGAGGTTTCTTTATAGGTTCATTATCCCTTTGAAAAAATGATGGTTTTTATTGATAATTTTTAGGTAAAAATAGTTGTGTGAAAGGGTTGGTCCTGGTTGGTCTCATGTATTGCCCATTGAGTTGTAGGTCGGTGGAATGAACCATGTGAGGGTTCATTTAGAACTATTTGTGTTGTGGATGAACCCACTATATTGAATAGTGGTCGTGGGGTGGTTAGAAATTTGTTGAAATGATGGAATATGGATCCAGTTCTTGACAAGTGATGTCAGGGAGCACAGAGCATTCCTTGGGAGGAGTGTCACACATATGATGTTGAGGCTCAGTTGGGTTTTCACCCGAGGAGAGGTGTAAGGGAATCCATGTTGTAAGGAGAGTACAATTTTTTTTTTCTGATGTATTGATCCTCACTATATGTTGATTGTTGAGAGATGAGGATGGTGTTCATGATATTCTAGGAATATGTAGCAATTGTTGTTTCATGTTGGCACTCTTATTATAGTGAGAATGTCACATCTAGTAATTTTATTTTGTAACTGATAGAGAATGGGAATACATAGAAATAGGTTGAATGTTAAGTCTATAATAAAAATAATACTAATGTGGGGAGAATACCATTGATTGAGGAGATACAACCCTCCTATCAGATGTGTCTTGGAAGCTCTGACACAGTTCCGTGGATGGCCAAGGTGACACCAGGATACCAGTGTGTAAGAAAGCATCCTGTGATAAAGTTCTTTAGTAAATAAAATATTTTTTGTTCATGTTTTTATGGTTGCAGTGGATGTATTTGAACAATTATTGGGATGAGGTTAAGGTGTCATAAGAGTTAGTCAGATTGAGGGTACACTAGTTGTAACAGCCCAAGATTTTATAAAAATATTCTTTTTAATTTTATTAATGTCTTGTGTTGTACGCTACACCAAAAGGAGCTTGCACAACACGCATCATTGACTTGCCTTGCATTACACGCAATCGCGACCTTCCTCGATAGCGTGTGTAATACGCAATACCGAGTTTCACTAAACAACGATATGCTATTAAAATATTATTAAAACTAGCCATTATGAATAGTAATAACCACTTTTTAAAATTCTGTAAATCTTATTTTTTCAAAATGAACTTCATTTTTGGATTCGGAGTATCGAATTTAGCCTAAGGTGAAATTTTGGTACTTTTCGGATAACTTTCATATTCTGGTGAATAGTGAAAATTACTAATTTATAATTAAAAACAACTTTTTTAATCGAAATAATTAATAGTGATAAATTATTAATTTGAGTGGTTTTAAAGTATATTTATAATATATTTTTACAATTTAATACAATGTTGGTCATTGGATGTAATTTCACATTTAAACCAGACGTAATCAAGTGTCAATCTTTTGATATATATTGTTTTCTAAAAACACGCTATTTATTTTAACAGCGGGATTTAATTATAAAATTAGTTAATGAAACTTCTATGTTATGAATTTGGTAAAATAGATTTCATTTTTGAATTCGGAATATGAAATATAGCTTAGGATGAAATTTTGGCATTGTTATGAAAAACATCAATTTTTGATGAATAGTGAAACTACTAAGTGGTAGTTAAAAAAACTAAATTTTTCATAAAAAATAATTTTGCCGCTTCTGTGAATGGAATTTCGAAAATCCGAGAGACACGGTTAATATCAAGGACTAAAATGTGGTTCAATGAGATGAAAATAATTTTTTGGTGAATAGTAACTTTTTACTTTTTTTTACCGCGGTTAATAGTAAATAGGGTAACTAAGGGTAAATATGATATTACTATTACCCTAACACATGTCCTAATTCTATTGGACAAGTGTAATTCGACCAAAAACAAACTTATGAATAAAATATGACCATTTAGGCCCACTTGGATTAGATTAGGACATTTATTATTAATTTATTTAAAGAAAGGTTAAAATAGTTAAAATCAAAGTTTAATAAGTAAATCATTTTTAATATGGGGTTATACATAAGATAAATTCGATTGTAAATATTCATTAGAAAGCTAAAAAGATTTCCTACATGATGGTATTTTATTTGTAATTTTTAGACATCAAATAATTTAATTTATTTATGACACAACGATGATGAAGTAATTATCTTATTAATGAAATATTGACATAATTGATGTTATAAACACCAAACTAAATGTAATTTGATATTTTTTATGAATTCCACTAATTTTCTAGGTTACTATGATATATTAATGTTGATTTAATCAACTTGGTTCTAACATTTAATTCTGTTATGACTTTCACAAAAATCATATATCAAATAGTGTCAAAATTGACACAAAATAGTTTTTAAATCAAATATTATATTATTAATTGTTATTTTATTCCTAAAAATCTAAGGTTCGGCCAAATGACTTAGATAAGGATATATATATTAATAATAAACAATTTGGGGTTCTTTTGGCATGTTATAGTAAGTGTATTAACCATATAGTGAAAGAAAACAAAAAGACACGGTAAATGTTAAATTATTTAACTTAGAGTTAAATCTAATTGATAAGGTTAAAATAATATCCTAATCTTGTATAAATTCTATTGGTTGATAGGATTTCGACCCATCCCCACTTTAGCTTCGAAATAAGACCCTTTGGAACCATTATAAACCGATTTTGACTTTAATATAAAATAATATTTTGAGATATTCCTAAGGTGCCCCTCTCCTCCCCTATAAAAGGACACCTCCTCCCCCTTCTCCTCACACCAATTTGAGCACTCAAGCTCGGCCAACCTCTGCCAAAATCCCTTCTCCACTTCCCTAGAATAATCCTAGAGGTTCTGGTCTTCCTCAAAGACCAATTTTAGTGCCCTAAGAGGAGGTCTCAAAGAGGCACTTCAAAGAAGAGGAGGTTCGGACACATACGAAGCAAATTGGACCTAAGGTAAGGGAAATATCGCAATCTCATTTTTATCCGAGATTGTTTGTACTTTGAAATTTACTGGGGTATATTTTATCATCCACATCCATGTTTCCTCAATATGTAATGTTATTTACATCCACCTACAATTGTTTAAATCCAATTTTACCCTTCGGTGAGTTTTTAGTAAAAGATATGAAAGGAATCTTTTGTCGTTTTTCATATGAGGAACTTTTTGACTTTTCCGACAAAAGTACGAAGAATGTTTTTTTTAACTTATACGGCATGAATGGATTTTTAAAACATTATTCCCAAGAAGCTTCCTTTACAAGTTTTTCAAGTTTATTTTTAATCAACTTCTTTTAGTTTATAATTGTATGACAAGAAAAGTGTTTTTGAAGAAGAAAGGATATTTTCCTCAAGAATGAAGTTCAAGTATTTTATCAAAATTATTTTCCATCTAAGATAATAAAAGGGTTCTGTTTTTATCCCTATTATTACATGGATTTGATTATGTTTTGATGGAAACATTTTTATGAATTCATTTATCTTATATGAATTGTTTTATGATGTCATGTTGTTTAAGAATCCCATTTTTATTACATGGGTTATGCGATGATGTATGATTTATGATTATGTGGCACACATAAGAAAGGATTCATTATAAGATGGGTGGGACCTATATCTCCCTCCAATGCATTGGGTAAAGATTTTATATCTCATGAGATAGACATGGCTGAAATGGTAGGTTATACCGGTTCAGTGAAACAGGACTGAAACGAGGGTTACTCGATTCAGAAAGGGACTTTGTCCACTAAGATAGTCTTGGCATTGAGTCTTGACTAACAAGAAATGATTCTCTATGATTATGTGTGTATGCCACAAAGTTTCATGTTTTAAGTTATGATTATTGGGATTACATTTCACTTCTATGATTTATCCCATGTTATGATATTATGAGTTTTTTTTTGCAGGTTAAGATTTCCAAAAGCTATGTTCTTATATATATGATGTGATTGATATTTCTTTTGTTTACCCTTACTGAGCATTTGAGCTCAACCTTTTATGTTTTCTTTTCCCCAGGATATAAAGAAAGGTTTTAGGTAAAAAAAAGGGATGACCTTTATGGGAGATATTGAAGAACTTTCACCACGATTAGAAGATTACGTTCCGAGTTTTCAAAGACACTAAACTATTACGATCCTTTAGTGTGTGTTTTTGTTATGTACTAAGTATTCCGCAAATGTAATGTAATGTCCATGTACGTCAAGATACGGGTCTCTACAGTTGGTATCAGAGGAAAGGTTTAGTCAACCTTTGGAAACTAGGACGCGAAAACGTTAGTGAGATCCCTAGAGATATTTCTAAGGTATGTCTAGGGATGTCCCTAAGGATAAGTATACGTATAGGATATAGTCCTAGAACTATGGTAACGATATTAGATTAAACCAAAGATGTTAGATATTTAAGTTACTCCCCCTTTATTATGATTTTTGCCACTCACACTATTCTTTTTGGGTTTTAGAAAATGGCTGGAAACAAGGTGATTCACGATAATGGAGGATATGATGGACAATGGAATGATATTCTTCATAATGAAATGGGATTTGGAAGTCCAAACATCATTATTATGCCAAATCAGCAATCTCATAATATGATCAATAAAGTAAAATTTGGTAAGTTTCCTGACTCGGCTAATAAGAGAAAGATGGAGTTTCATGATGATCATAGAGGAAAGAAAGTTCAATTTCCCCTATGTAAATCATGTGGGAAGAGGCATCAAGGAGAATGTTTCAAAGGAACTGGAAGATGCTTTGGGTGTGGAAAAGAAGGACACAAAGCAAGTAAGTGCAAAGGAAAAGGTTCCGTTAACACCATGGATGAGGATAATGGTATTGCTACGACATCAACAATGGTTAAATGCTTTAAATGTGGAATGTACGGGCATTATGCAAACCAATGCCCTAAGGGAAAGTCTCATGAAGAGAATCAGTATGGTCGTATGGGAAGTATTTATGTTGATGATGATGAAGAAACTACAAATGATATCTGAGATGAAAGAAATTTTGAAGCTCGGTCAATGGTCTAAGAATGTAGTGGAATGATTACATGTTTATCATGTGTAATGTTGTATAAGTAATCTCGTGGAATAAGGAGACATCTAAGGATTGTTACACTATTGTCTTTCCTTAAGTTTTGAAAGTGTATGATGAATGGTACCAGTAACCATGAAAGGTTATTCAGATACTTTTTTTTAAGGTAGATGATAAGTGCATAATGAAAGGATAAGAAGATAATGAGATGTTTGATTGTATTCATGAGCTCATGATTGATATAAGGACTAAGTGATATCATGGTTTGAGTATATAGAATTTTGAGGATTTTGGTATGTGGAAGGTGTTAACTTTTAACTGCATTCATGTTTTCACTAAGGTATTCAAGAGAATACATGATTAAGGACTCTGAATGTTTGGAATGTGACCAACAAAACATATCTTATGATATATAGGGATCAACGATGGTATTAAATCTCTGGTAATCATTTTCACTATGTTATGAGAGTGGACTGCAGTATTATGGATAAGACTAAAGATTAGAATGGATTATGTTGGACATAAGTTAGTATTTTTCGATATTATTGATGGGATGTTATAGTAATGTAGTTTTAGAAAAAGGACAACCTGCAGGACGGGTGATAGCCCATCACTTCAGACAAGGCTGTAGAAATCGAACCCACAACCGAAGTGCGACTGGCCTTTATCGCCTACCACTGGCCTACAGGAAGTCCCTGTTTAGTAGAAACTAGTTTTATTATATTAAGCAGTATGATATATGAAGTATAAGTCCATTTTAGGAACCATATATGATTAAATGGACTTATGTATATAATTTTTGCTAACCTTTTGTTTGAGATGGATGAAATGACCTGTCATTCTATCACATGATCTGCTAACACATCACGAATAACAAATTCAACTTCATTTATTTAAGATATGAAGTGGAAATTGTTCAAGGAATGAACAATAGTGAGATTGTACCAAAATAAAGAAAGTATTTATTCTAATTCAAATTTTCAACTTTAGGGAAATGATCTTGAAAACCAAAAATGTTGTCCTAGTAATCTTATACCTGATGAATCGGATGGTACCTTAGATCGTCACAAATTTATGGATTTGTGATTACTGGCTTTTCCATAGCCATGTTCTCCACCACTCTCCATCAGAACATGATGGTTAGATTTCTCTTCCATATCCATATTTTCACCTATGTGGAAACCCAATGATTAGTTTATTTGGGTAACCGTTACGTTTCATACTGTTGTTTTTAAAGATTGGTTTTGACATTCCTTTTTACGATGTGGGTTTCTATTAATGAAACTTTCGAATAGTAAACCATTTATAACCCCGACGAATTTTGAGGGCGAAATTCATTTTAAGGGGGGTAGAATGTAACAGCCCAAGATTTTATAAAAATATTCTTTTTAATTTTATTAATGTCTTGTGTTGTACGCTACACCAAAAGGAGCTTGCACAACACGCATCATTGACTTGCCTTGCATTACACGCAATCGCGACCTTCCTCGATAGCGTGTGTAATACGCAATACCGAGTTTCACTAAACAACGATATGCTATTAAAATATTATTAAAACTAGCCGTTATGAATAGTAATAACCACTTTTTAAAATTCTGTAAATCTTATTTTTTCAAAATGAACTTCATTTTTGGATTCGGAGTATCGAATTTAGCCTAAGGTGAAATTTTGGTACTTTTCGGATAACTTTCATATTCTGGTGAATAGTGAAAATTACTAATTTATAATTAAAAACAACTTTTTTAATCGAAATAATTAATAGTGATAAATTATTAATTTGAGTGGTTTTAAAGTATATTTATAATATATTTTTACAATTTAATACAATGTTGGTCATTGGATGTAATTTCACATTTAAACCAGACGTAATCAAGTGTCAATCTTTTGATATATATTGTTTTCTAAAACACGCTATTTATTTTAACAGCGGGATTTAATTATAAAATTAGTTAATGAAACTTCTATGTTATGAATTTGGTAAAATAGATTTCATTTTTGAATTCGGAATATGAAATATAGCTTAGGATGAAATTTTGGCATTGTTATGAAAAACATCAATTTTTGATGAATAGTGAAACTACTAAGTGGTAGTTAAAAAAACTAAATTTTTCATAAAAAATAATTTTGCCGCTTCTGTGAATGGAATTTCGAAAATCCGAGAGACACGGTTAATATCAAGGACTAAAATGTGGTTCAATGAGATGAAAATAATTTTTTGGTGAATAGTAACTTTTTACTTTTTTTTACCGCGGTTAATAGTAAATAGGGTAACTAAGGGTAAATATGATATTACTATTACCCTAACACATGTCCTAATTCTATTGGACAAGTGTAATTCGACCAAAAACAAACTTATGAATAAAATATGACCATTTAGGCCCACTTGGATTAGATTAGGACATTTATTATTAATTTATTTAAAGAAAGGTTAAAATAGTTAAAATCAAAGTTTAATAAGTAAATCATTTTTAATATGGGGTTATACATAAGATAAATTCGATTGTAAATATTCATTAGAAAGCTAAAAAGATTTCCTACATGATGGTATTTTATTTGTAATTTTTAGACATCAAATAATTTAATTTATTTATGACACAACGATGATGAAGTAATTATCTTATTAATGAAATATTGACATAATTGATGTTATAAACACCAAACTAAATGTAATTTGATATTTTTTATGAATTCCACTAATTTTCTAGGTTACTATGATATATTAATGTTGATTTAATCAACTTGGTTCGAACATTTAATTCTGTTATGACTTTCACAAAAATCATATATCAAATAGTGTCAAAATTGACACAAAATAGTTTTTAAATCAAGTATTATATTATTAATTGTTATTTTATTCCTAAAAATCTAAGGTTCGGCCAAATGACTTAGATAAGGATATATATATTAATAATAAACAATTTGGGGTTCTTTTGGCATGTTATAGTAAGTGTATTAACCATATAGTGAAAGAAAACAAAAAGACACGGTAAATGTTAAATTATTTAACTTAGAGTTAAATCTAATTGATAAGGTTAAAATAATATCCTAAACTTGTATAAATTCTATTGGTTGATAGGATTTCGACCCATCCCCACTTTATCTTCGAAATAAGACCCTTTGGAACCATTATAAACCGATTTTGACTTTAATATAAAATAATATTTTGAGATATTCCTAAGGTGCCCCTCTCCTCCCCTATAAAAGGACACCTCCTCCCCCTTCTCCTCACACCAATTTGAGCACTCAAGCTCGGCCAACCTCTGCCAAAATCCCTTCTCCACTTCCCTAGAATAATCCTAGAGGTTCTGGTCTTCCTCAAAGACCAATTTTAGTGCCCTAAGAGGAGGTCTCAAAGAGGCACTTCAAAGAAGAGGAGGTTCGGACACATACGAAGCAAATTGGACCTAAGGTAAGGGAAATATCGCAATCTCATTTTTATCCGAGATTGTTTGTACTTTGAAATTTACTGGGGTATATTTTATCATCCACATCCATGTTTCCCCAATATGTAATGTTATTTACATCCACCTACAATTGTTTAAATCCAATTTTACCCTTCGGTGAGTTTTTAGTAAAAGATATGAAAGGAATCTTTTGTCGTTTTTCATATGAGGAACTTTTTGACTTTTCCGACAAAAGTACGAAGAATGTTTTTTTTAACTTATACGGCATGAATGGATTTTTAAAACATTATTCCCAAGAAGCTTCCTTTACAAGTTTTTCAAGTTTATTTTTAATCAACTTCTTTTAGTTTATAATTGTATGACAAGAAAAGTGTTTTTGAAGAAGAAAGGATATTTTCCTCAAGAATGAAGTTCAAGTATTTTATCAAAATTATTTTCCATCTAAGATAATAAAAGGGTTCTGTTTTTATCCCTATTATTACATGGATTTGATTATGTTTTGATGGAAACATTTTTATGAATTCATTTATCTTATATGAATTGTTTTATGATGTCATGTTGTTTAAGAATCCCATTTTTATTACATGGGTTATGCGATGATGTATGATTTATGATTATGTGGCACACATAAGAAAGGATTCATTATAAGATGGGTGGGACCTATATCTCCCTCCAATGCATTGGGTAAAGATTTTATATCTCATGAGATAGACATGGATGAAATGGTAGGTTATACCGGTTCAGTGAAACAGGACTGAAACGAGGGTTACTCGATTCAGAAAGGGACTTTGTCCACTAAGATAGTCTTGGCATTGAGTCTTGACTAACAAGAAATGATTCTCTATGATTATGTGTGTATGCCACAAAGTTTCATGTTTTAAGTTATGATTATTGGGATTACATTTCACTTCTATGATTTATCCCATGTTATGATATTATGAGTTTTTTTTTCAGGTTAAGATTTCCAAAAGCTATGTTCTTATATATATGATGTGATTGATATTTCTTTTGTTTACCCTTACTGAGCATTTGAGCTCAACCTTTTATGTTTTCTTTTCCCCAGGATATAAAGAAAGGTTTTAGGTAAAAAAAAGGGATGACCTTTATGGGAGATATTGAAGAACTTTCACCACGATTAGAAGATTACGTTCCGAGTTTTCAAAGACACTAAACTATTACGATCCTTTAGTGTGTGTTTTTGTTATGTACTAAGTATTCAGCAAATGTAATGTAATGTCCATGTACGTCAAGATACGGGTCTCTACACTAGTGTTCGTGGTGAGACCACGGTGACTGGACCAAGTGGCTGGTGATCCAACATTGTAATTAAACCAAGTGATGGGTTTGGACTTTTGTGATGGTGTTTTAGTGTCTCATCCATGACTTCTTTTAAAGAAATTTTTCATTTAATTCGCATCCTTTGTTTTTAAGGGGGTTTTCAATGCATTTTGGTGGAAATGGTGGGTTTTAAAAATTTAGGCCAAAATGTGAGCCTATTTCTAGATTACAAAAATTTTTTTTCCTTTTATTACATCATCATTTTTCAACATTTTACACTCATTTTACTACCCAATTATAATAACCCAGTATATTAAAACCACTATATACATTTAGACCACATATGAATCCATAAAAACGATAAATTTCAGTTTTTTATTAAGGTTTTCGGCCAGCCTGAAATCCCATTTCATTATTTAAATTATTTTTTTAATTATGTAATATCTCATTCAATTTTTATTTTTCTTCGTTGATTCTAACTCTATCCTAAGATCTCGTATCCAATGTGCAACCCAATTCTCTCCTCCCCCAATTTGGAGCTCAATTGAATAACGAATTTTGGATAAACTTATCTAGATTTCCCAAATCGCCAAGATTTGAAGAGGTAAATTGATATTTTGATAACTCCATCTATTTTTACTCCTTTTCTCCCATTTCAGTTCCTATATAACCTCCTCATCTTTATTCAAACCTCACATTCATTTATGGTTGTTTTGAAATTCATATACTAGTGTATTTGTGTCTTTTTCTTCAAGATTTATTTGGTTAAGTGTTTATCCTTTCATTTCCTTCCCTCTCTTTAGGGTTTCCTCCCTCTTTCATGAATTAATAGTATCCAGAATTTAGGATTCACACCTAGGGTTTCATTTTGGGTTCTTTTTGTAGAATATTTTTGTTTTGGGTTTGTTTTCACTTCCTTGTGGTGTGGCGATGGTGCAGTTGAAGTTTTACACCAAGATTCAAGGGCATTGACTCAAAAGGTAGGTGGTTCCATGTGTAAGATATATTTTATGAGTTAGCTTGCATGGTTTTCTATTTTTATTGTTCCTAATATTCTTCTTGTGGTAAAAAACCATTTTTGAGGGATTTCCTTAAGCATTTCATTTTATAGTTGCATTATGGCTTGAAATTGGGTGTTTTCATGGGCGACACTTGCAGTAATGCTTGGGTGTATTTTTTGACACATGACAGTAACATTGTGGTGTTTTAAGGTGATGTAAATTCTGGGTTTCTAATGCATTAGTGTCATTTAGGCATTCAAATGGGGTTTTTGAATGGGATCATTGTGTACAACCATGTTGTACTTCTCAAAAGTGATTAATGCAACATGTGTTTTTCATGTGTGTATTTTGTAGTGTTTATTGAGGTATTTTTATAACACATGGGGGTTGTTTAATAAATTTTATTAGGGCTTCCAATTATGTTATGAATAGTTATTGGTATGATTTTGGAATTTAATGAGTGATTAGAAATGAGTTATGCTTGCGAAGCATAGTTACACCCCTTGGTATTGTTTTATTAAAATTGTGAAAGATTGGTTTGGTTAAAAAAGTGGGAAAAGGGTGTATATTTACTATTTGGTATGTTCCTTTAACCTAAACTAGGTTTTTGAAAGGTAAGGTGGTTATTTATGACGTCAAATATGTTTTTTAGAATGTTTTATAAAGTGTTGAAATGTTTTAGAAAATGGAAAGAGAGCTGCAAAACATGGTTGTGGGCTGTTTTGTGTGAATGTGTTGTGAAAAATGAATTTTGTTGATGAAAGAAGTATTAAAGGATATTTGAGTGAGATATTATGTGAGTTAGATAGTCTTATAATGGTTCTATAAAAAAATTAACAGATATGTGGAAGTGTTAATAAAATGTGAAAAGTGTTGTTAGCTATTTTGGGTGTGAGTATGATTTCAAAATGCATTTGAATGAAACAGTGGATTTGGAGACTTTTGTGATGTACATGATGGATTTTTGGTGAACTTGTGATGTGGAAATGGTATTTTCATGTGAAATTTAGATTTATCAACTTGTGTAACTTGTTTGAGGACAAGTGGAAACCCGAGTATCAATGTGGGTGGATGTGTACTAGTATGCTAGTTACTCATTAGGGTTTGGCCTCAATTTCATGTAAAAAAATTAATACTTACAACAATAACTAAACAATGATGAAGTTTATAGGTAACCAATAGGTTATGGTTATGTTATCTACTAGTGTATCTTCCACAATAACTAATATTGTGATGGTTAATCTCACAGAGATACGAGGTCCCTGGGACCCACAATGAGCTAGTGCCTAAGGGTAATTTCTTATTTGTTGTGCTCATTAGTAACATTGTTCATACGATTGGAAAATGGTATGGTTTTATGGAAAATTAATTTGTCTGGAAATTATTTTTAAATCTATTTATTCTTAATGATATCCCACTTGATTTTTTTTGAGTTTTATGTTGAATCTTATAGAAATTGTAACTAGCATTTCCTGTTTATATAAACTTTCAAACTTTTCATCTTTAAATGTTTATCACATGGAATATCTTAGTGTTGTTATGTGATTGGGAATTATATCACACACTTCTTACACCCTTGTGTGTAATTTGATTTGGTTATTTTTTTGGTCATAGGTTTGGTACAGTTTTTTGTGCCAGTGGTTTGGGTTTCTAGCATGTCCTTGGAGGTGATGACATGTGAAGATGGCTTGAGGGCGGTTCCCCTTACCACGACGTTTCATGGGATGTTTCGTTTTCATTTTTTTTTACCTTTTTTATAGTCTCGGTGAGATATTTTAAACAAAGTAATTTTGTTCTGAATTTTTTTGAATGGGTTTTTGGTTTGAAAAATCCTGATTCTTTTTATTGGATTCATTTTTTTTTATGTATATAAACTCAGGTAAATCATTCCCAATTATCATTTAATGATATCCAGGAACATGTTCAAGCCCTTGGGGATTGGGAACACCCTTTAGGCCTTATCAATGGCTGGGTTTGGCACTGGTTTTCTTATTGACTAGATTTGGTTCGTGACAAAATGATATCAAAGGAGGTTTAGGTTAACTTTAGGGTCATGTTATTTGGGGAAGATTCAGGATAGTCTGGAGTTATGATTGTCAAGAGTTAGTATTCCAATTATGGGTAGTGTTCCTAATCACCACACCTCATGATGGGATTCATGTTTCCATGAGATGTTGGTATTTATCAAAGTCCATTGGTTTTCTTGGGTTGATGATGATTAGGGGAAATGAAAAGAGAGTTCTGTTAATGGTCTTAGTGAGATCACAGGGCCTAGAATGCCATTTGGAGCAGGGGATATTCCTTATAAAACTCTATATGATAGTGAATTGATTTGAATATTTCCTCCAAACATATGTCCAAGTCACTCACTAAAACGTGTTTCCCATCGCATTGCCTTGTGTTATTTTGTTTTTAATCATGGAACACTGGTTTTAAAGTGCCATGGTTTTAAGAAGCATAACATTTTTGTGAAATGATTTCAAAATAAAGAGGGAATTTTTTTATTTAAAAAACGGTGGAACTAAATTTTAAGAATTGTTATGAAATATAAAATGATGTGTATACACCTCTTTTGAAAGTAGGAACTATACTTAAATAGGTTTTGAAAATTTTTTTCCAATTGAGTTTTCTAAACAATCAAAGGGTGTTTTAAAGGGGCGAGATGTTTTGAAATTGTTTTGAATAACTTCAAAGGGAGTTTTTATCAAAATAGTTGTGTCATCCAGAAATGTTTTGTAAGAGTGAATTGGTATTTTGATATCATGTTTTTTAGTTTTGAGAAAAAGGATTATTTGGTTGACTGTATTGGTTTTGAAAAGTTGAAATAATTTTTGTTTTAATGTTTGGTGTTTTCATGAGTGACCACATGCATGGGGTTATATGAGATGATGGATGGTTTATGGCATGATTGGATGAGTGTCGGGACAAATATGAGGATGGTGCATGGTGTGGCCCAATAACATGATTGTTTGAGGCCCATGGGGTACCATTGGTAGATATTCTAACCACTTAACAATTTGTTTTCAAAGAAATGATTTTAATGAAAAACATGATGTCTTGAAGAATTTTTTGGGATGGTGTATATTATGTTATTTCTGAAAATTTTGATATTGTGAGAAGTTTTATGTCTAAGATCCCCTCTTTTTTAAACTGTGTTATAGTTTTGTTTTTGGTCGATAAGCTGAGTAGACGGACCGGTTAGTAGTCTCTTCTGAGATACGTTTAGGGATACCTTTATGGTGGTCCACATCAAATTTATGGATCTGGTTTGTTGCACTCTTTGAATAGTGGACCAGCTTCATTGGGTCCTTGGGTTATCTCTTTGTATAAGGTATGCACCCATTAGAGGTTAATACACAACAGAAGTGAAAACCGGATTGTTTCTCCATTGGAAAATCTTTCAATTTATCAATATAAGATAAAATTTATCAATATTTTTTTATTGAGTCTACACCCATTTATTTATTTCTTGATATTCTTATATCCGGAGAGTGCCTGTGGGAGGTTGAATGATACCTTAGTTTCTTATGTAGCTTGATTTTATGAAAGTGGAAGTGGTCTATGGTTATTAAGGTGGATAAGTGTCTTGATGGTGTCAAATAGGGCATCTGGGTTCTTCATAATTTCCTAGAAGATGGAGTTCATGTTAAATGACCAGATTTGGGAATCTGGTCATGATAGGATATTTTGGTCACTTTCTGGACTTGTGTATTGTTAAGTGATTTGTAATAAGGTCTCATTCCATGTATTGTTTCTATCAGTAAAATAGGTCATGTTCAATGACGCCTAGTGATGTCATGTGCTCATTTGACTGTAAATGTGAATGTTTTGAAATCCTCTAAGAGGGTTTGTTATTTTGGGAGTATGTCTCGTTTGGAAAAACATCAAAATCCTATATTTCAGAGGAAGCTGTATATATTACTCCTTTCCTTCTATTTTTTCTCACCTGAAGAAACAAGATGTGATCTGTTTTCATATTATAAGACCTTGTTCTAGTGAAATTTTGGGTTGGGATAAAGTGAGTTTGGAATGTGTTATTTATGGGTAAAAATATCGTGGATTTCAGTGTATTTGTTTGTATCACTAGAGGAATAAGTTATGTTCAAATGGTTTCCAAATCCTAACTATTAGCCCAAATATGCTTCAATCATTTGAGCTCCAGCGATAGGTCTCATAGAGAATCTAGCACATAGTCATGGGAAATTCCAGGTTCATTCAAACCCTAGTACAATGTCATATCCTCTGTATGAATGAAAGGATGATTTTAAACCACTATTATCATCATCTTGTTCCAGTTGTTCCAATTTGGTGGTAGAGGTGAAAGGACCTAATTTACCTATTATAGCTCGAGTTCATACTTTCCCCTTTAGGTTTCGACTAGGTATTTGGATAAAATATTGATGTTTGGATTGAAAGGATGACTGCATGGTTTGCTCATTATTAGTAATGACCATGCACCAGAAAACCATGTAGATAAAAGGATCCCCAGGATTATAGAACGGTTTCCCAAACCATGTGGACTAACCATGTGTCCATTCCAACTATTTGAATTTTGGTGTCTCTCTATACCAGCCTACGATGGTTAGTTTAGATGGATAGTTATTATGGTGGGGAGCCGCACTATGAGTCTTATTTATGTTCTTTTGTAAATGTGTGATGGATGTCTAGCACTTGAACCAGGGAGCCCATTTAGGCCTCCCCCTGTTTGTTTCCTAAATCTATCTTTGGAAAATTTAAGTTGTCTTTTATGGTGTTGATCCAGTTTGTGTCTCCGCATACTAGTAACTCAGATTGGTCCTTGGTGTTGGCCTGGTGGGAGGTAGTCTCATTCGAAGCTATCTAACTACCAATATCTTCTTGGGTAAAACATTGGGATTAGATAATGACCAATGGTTTAGTTAAATCATAATAAGGGTATCATTATTTGTTATTGTTGTTCGTTTGGGTAGATTACTTGACTTTTGTTCATATAGGGAGTTATGAGTTTCTTTTTGGGGATAAATTCTGAATGTTCTCGATCATTTCTAGGAATTGATGCAATTTTTTTTGAGAGTATTCCATTTTTAATTGATCAGTAGAGTTTTTTTGGAATTTTGGGGGGTATACCAGACTTGGTGAAGGAGTACATTTCTTGTTTATCATTTGGGTTTGGTTTTTAATTTTGACCATTTTGTGGCTTTCTCGGGGTGGAAAGTTTTATGGATTGAATAATTGTCACATCCATGACTTCATTTTATGGAATTTTTCATTTAATTTCAATCCTTGTATTGTTATGTTAGTTTTCTATTCATTTTGGTGGAAATGGTGGGCTTTCAAAATGTGGGCCAAATCGTTAGCCCATTTCTAGATTTAAAAATAACTTTTGTTTCTTTTATAACCCCTTTATTTTTAAACATTTTAAACTCATTCAACTTCAAAATTGGAATAACCTGGTATAT
Source organism: Viscum album (assembly GCA_963277665.1). NCBI lineage: Eukaryota > Viridiplantae > Streptophyta > Magnoliopsida > Santalales > Viscaceae > Viscum > Viscum album. Next base: position 1,737,735,334 of record OY728133.1, read on the forward strand.
TAAAACCACCATATCCATTTGGAGCTCATATGAATCCATAATAATGATGGATTTGTTTTTTTAACAAGGATTTGGGCCAGCCTGAAATCCAATTTCTTCCATTAAATACCTTTTTTAATTATTTCATATCTCATTCAATGATAATGTTTTTTTGGTGCTTCAAACTCTCACACGTTCCCACTTACCCAGGGTGCACCCTATTCTCTCCTACCCCAATTTGTAGCTCAATTGAATCTCAAATTTGGGAGAATCTTTTATGAATTTCACAAATATCAAAAATTTGAAGTGGTAACTTGATAGTTTCATAACTCCATATATTTTTACTATATTTCTCCCATTCAAGTTCCTACATGTCCTCCTAAGCGTTATTGGAATCTCTCTTCCATTTTTGGTTTTTTGGAAATTTAGATACTAGTGTAGTAATGGCTTTTTCTTCATGATTTATTTGGGTAAGTGTTTCTCTATTGATTTACTTCCTTCTCCTTAGGGTTTCATCCCTCATTTATGAATTAATATAGTGTAAAAAAGATAGGGATTATACCTATGGTTTCATTTTGGGTCCTTTTGGTGAAATTTTAGGTTTTAGGGTTTGTTTCCACTTCCTTGTGCTGTTGCGGAGGTGCGTAGAAGTTTTTCACCAAGATTCAAGGGTTTTGACTAAAAAAGGTATGTGGTTCCTTGTGTAATAAATTTTTTATGATTTATCTTCAAATTGATTACTAGTATAAATGTTTATCTTACGCTTCTTGTGGTGCGGAAAATATTTTTTTATTTTATTAATTGTTTAATTTTTAATGTTATATAATGAATTGAAAATGGGTGATATTACTAGGTGACTCTTCAGGTAATGATTGGGTGTATTTATAACACATGAAAGTGACTTATTTCTGTTTTAATAGGATTCAAATTCTGGTTTTCAAATTCCATAGTTTCATGTGGGACTAGAAATGTGGGTTTTCCATGAGGTCAAGGCGTAAAATCATGTTGTACTTCTTGAAAGTGATTTATGAATACATGTGTTTTTCATGTGTGTATTTGTAGTGTTAATTTAGGTATTTTTATAATGGTCAGGGGTAGTTTATTAATTTTTTTTGGGATTCTAATAATTTTATGGATTGGTATTAGTATTATTTTGGAATTGAATAAAAAATTTGAAATGGGTTTTTTGTGCGAAGCATAGTTAGACCCCATGAGTTTGTTTTATAAAAATTGTGCATGTTATGTTTGGTTAAAAAAAGATGAAAATGGGGTTTATATTTACTATTAGGTGGGGGTTTTCTCTAAAAATGGGTTTTAATGGTAAGGTGGTTATTTAAGATATCAAATATTTTTTAGAATGTTTTATAAAGTGCTAAAATGTTTTAGAAAATGGAAAGAAAGCTGTGAAACATGGTTCTAAGATGTTTTGTGTGACTGTGATGTGAAAAATGAATTTTGATGATGAATGAAGTATTATATGATACTTGAGTAAGATTTTATGTGAGTTTTAATATCATGGAATGGTTTTATAAAATTCTTTAATGTATTTTTGTAACTGTTAAAGAAATGTTAAATGTGGTGTGGGCTATTTTTGGTGTGAGTATGATTTGAAAATTAATTTGAATGAAAAAATTGATTTTGTGACTTGTGCGACGTACACGTGGGCTATTTGGTGAACTTGTGATGTGGAAATGATATTTCAAAGTGAAAATTATATTTCTTAACTTGTTGAACTTGTTTGTGAACAAGGGGAAACCCTAGTATCTTGGTGGGTGGACATGTACTGGTATGCTAGAGAATCTGTGCGGTTTTGCCTCAGTTTTACAAAGAAAAATGGAATCTTACAACACTAAATAATCTATGATTGTGATTATTGGGGACCACTAGGTTATGGGTATGTTCCCTACTAGTGGATCATGCATGATAACATATATTGTTTTGGTTACTCTCACAAAGATACGAGGAACCTGAGACCCCCAACGAGCTATTTCCTAGGGTTTATTTTCTATTACTTGTGATAACTAGTTACTTTATACATACCATTGGAATATGGTAAATTTGGCTTTAAAATTCAGTATTTTTGGAATTAATTTATAAATTTATGATTCATAGTGATAGCCCACCTGAAAACTGTTGTAATTATTATGTTGCATCTTTTAGAAATTTTAACGAGCATTTACTGTTTATGAAAACTTGAAAGCTTGTCGTCTTTGAATATTTATCACATGTAATCTCTTTGTGGTGGTATAATATTGGGCATTGGATCCCACCATACTTACACCATTTGGAGAAAGTATTCTTGGTTATTTTTGTTGTCATAGGTTGGGTACAATTTTTAGTGCCAGTGGTTTGGGTTTCTAACAGATCCTTGTGGTGATGTCTTGTGGAGATTGCATGAGGGTGGTCCCCCATTCCATGAGAGTTCTTGGACTATTTTCATTTGGTTTTTTTACCTTTTTTATTGTCTTGGTGAGTTATTTTAAACTCTGTAATTGAGTTCTGAATTTTTGTAAATGATAGTTTGGTTTGAAAAATCCGTATTCTTTTTATTTGATTCATTTGTTTTTTATGTTTATCAACTCTATTAAATCGTTCCCAATTCTCAATTTATGATTCCCGGGCACTTATGCTAGCCCATTCGGATCGGGAACTCCCTTCGGTACCTATCACAGTCTAGGTTTGGCGCTATTTTCTTGGGGCTACAAGATTTTGTTCATTACATTTAGGGTCTCATGATGCCTTTAAAAATTAAGGCATTGTGATCTGTTGAAGTAGTGTGAATTCATGTTGACAAGTGTTTTCATGTGATTTTGAGAAAATTTATCTACACGAAAAAATGACTGGTGTTTGTTGTATAATTGAGTGTGGTGTGGTATATTCCAAAATGATCATGCCACTAAACTGGTGATGGATTGTTTTCAATGTGATCCATATGGTGGTGCACATTGTAGTTGATCGATATATCAATGTCGGTGATTGTGGTGATAAGGTGTATATGCATTTGTTTAATAATACACCTTAGAATTTTGAAATTTTATAGTGGAAAAATGTTTTTTATTATAATGTAGAACATGAATAGGCCAAGATAAATTTACAATTGATGCTGGTTAGGATTCATGATAGAAGGAATAGTGTAACTTCGTGAGGATGAGAAGGATTTTTTGTGATATTATAATATCATGTGAATATTAGGGTCATTACCATTAATGGTGATTTAATAATCATCCCAATGAATAGATAATTTAATTAAATTGGATTTTAATTTGGAATCCTAGAATTATAATATCTCAATGAGAAGTTTTGCGTTGCAGAACACGGCTTGATTTGTTGTTCAGGTGCTTGGGTTAGTGGAAGATCACAACCTAGAGGCCTCCCTTAATTTTCCTACAATATAAGGTTAGTTACAAAGGACTTTATTATGGAGGATATAGTATGTGTCTTCATTTACCATGCCATAGTGGGGTACATACCCCAATATATGAATGATTTACCCCATGAATCACCTTGTTTCACAATGAAGATGGTTAGGTAGCGTGGATGGATTATCCTCCTTGGGATGATTCACATCTAGACCCCAGTGGTCAAACCTCAAATTAATCTTCAATGGTTTCTTTAATAAGTGGTAGAAACCACCTATGGGGGTCAACAACTGTTTTTATTTTGGACCAGGGGCACGCAAGAGAGTGTTCAATCAACAAACTACCCCTTCCATATTTCCCCCATAAATCATAAATGGTGAGGGATGGTTCTTGGTGTGATTACGTGGCAATTCCATGATTTTTTCAAGTATTATCACCTTTATTTTCGGTTTATTTTATCCATATACTGATTTGGATGTTTTCATATAGATTTTTTTGTGTTGATTATACTAAATCCTAGTGGGATCAAGTGAGGATTATTTGGATTTCATGAGAGGTTTCCTACGATGGATCCCAATTGTGGAACACTGATGTTATTAACTTATTCATAACTAATTATTTACTCTATTTAATGATTTTATATGAAAATTTAACAATTAATGTGAAATATTCATGTTTTAATATTAAATATAATTTATTAGCATTGGTTGAATTAATATTGATTCATGTCAATTTAATTTTTTATAATAAATCACATCCTACTGATCCAAATTATGTGAATATTTTTTAGGTTTCCTTGTTGAATTTCCAACATATCATTCGAATGAAGCTTTGTCCAATTAGGACACTTCAATGGTCATATTCTATACACAAGAAGGCTTATAGAATCTATAAAAAACTAGACCATCCATGAAGATTGAATTTATGGGATCAATCCAGATGTCCAAATAATTTAATTCTCCCCAAAAATTCTGGGACTTGTAAAATGAATCTTAGAAAAGAAAGTAGGGCCCAACTCCAAAAAGGGGACACAGCGATGCTTTGATGTCTTTTATATGATTCTTTAGGGGACATAAACATATCACACATATATTTAATTTTATACTGTTATAGAAATCTTTTCTATTTGAGTTTTTGAGTTGAAAAATCTATGATATAGGCTGGTGATGTTTTAGAATAAATGGTTTGAATTTGAGGGAATATTCCTACTCAAAAACCCATTAACATTTTGGCCTTGAAAATTTCTATATTGAAATGGAATGATTAAAATTATTTAATCATACCGCCTAAACAGTGGAACCTTAAGTCCATATGCCTCAAAAATTTTAAGTTGTACTCAAACCATTAATATATACAACTTTTAAAAAGATAATATATCCGTATTATGAAATCATAAGTATCAAATTTGAAAGCCAAGTGGAAGGTATGCTTTTGAATTAAAACATTCCACATCCTTGGGCTATAAATACATCCCCCTCCTCTCATTACAAATATTTGGAATTTCTGAAGAGATGAAGATAAATTGGCATGATCGATGCCTTGAAAAAGTCTTGGTAGGACCTTACATACTCTAGTTTTTACTTGTGATACCCTTCCTCCTCTCTTTGTATTCATTTACATTTTCTTCCTTTATTTTGTAATTACGTATATTTTTTTAAATTTTGTTTAAATTATAATTCAAGTTTCTTTGCAATATTCTACCTTAACCATCAAACCACTATTATTACATATTGATCCTCTAAAATCATTTAAAATCATTTTTAAACACCTTACATTATTTTACGTACTCAATTAATGGATAGTCTGTTTTTAATTTTCATCATTGTTCATGAATGTGTGTTTGATGCACTACTCTTTTATTATCCCATTATTTTCATTATATTTATAAATAATCACCATAAACACAAGTTAATAGATTGATAACCATAAAGATGGACGGGTAATTCTACATGTAGGGTGAGTCATAATTTAGGGATATTAAGTGATTGAGGACTTTTACTCGTTGAGTATTCTTTAGGAAAACATTGTGTATGTTGAGCTTAAAATGTCATGGATTATTTATGTGATTGGTTTAAAATGTGAATTAAAGGGATTATTATAAACATAAATACACTACCATAAACATGTTTTAATTAATATTATAACCCTTGATATGTTTTGGATTGGATTAAATCTTTAACACTTTGGTATTCTGATAAAAATTATCCTGTTAAATGGGTGTTAATATAATGAAATATAAAGAAACACTCAATGATAAGATAATCATAAATACCCAATAATTAACTCACCCCAATATTTCTAAAAAATTTAAGCCAATCTAAATCTATCAATTATTTCATTTTTTTCACTTCAAACAAACCCCCCATTAAAAAGAAAAATCACAAAAACAAATCAGCTATTAAAATTTATTATCACTGATGATACGACTTGAGTGTCACTATGCACATTAGCAGAGTACCAAACCCATGAATGGTCGATAGGAAATAATAAATCATGCTTCCAATTGAATCATTACTAGACTAGGTACTATTTTTATTCTGTAGTTTTTTATTTTTAAATAAAATTAAAAAAAAATATTAAAAAAAGAACAATAAAAACCTTCCATCTAATAAAAATCACAAATGGAATAAACCAAAATAACACTTTTCTTCTTCATCCTTCCCAAACAACCCTGAATGCCTCGTAACCTACCAAACCATCCATATGCTTTTTTTACCCTGAAAATGAGTGAAATCATTGCTAACGTAGAAGGGATATTAAGAATAATCAATTCACTCCAGAACCAATCATTGTCCAACCAATTGTTCTAGATATGGAAAATCCTAGGGACAATCCATAACTAACTAGCTACCCATGATATGAATTACCAACCCCTTGGTACTAAATTTCCATATATGGAGTCTGATTTAGAACTCATATGATGTTTGATTCGTATTCAACATCATTTCCACGGGCTGGCTGGTGAGGATCCTCGTATTCACATCAAGGAGTTCCAAGTGGTGTACTCTACCATGAATCCTCAAGGGGTTTCTTAAGAAAAAAATAAATATTCAGTCATTCCCTTTCTCAATAGATGACTCCACATAGTTAAGGCACTAATACCTCCCCCAGGGTTTTATAAACTCATAGTTTACATGAAGCGTCTCTTTTTTGAAAAATTCATTCCGTCTTCTTGGTATGCTTCCATTTAAAAGGAAATAAGTGGTATTCATAAATTCACTAACTAATCCGTCCATGAATATTGGAAGAGGGTAAAAATGTGTGTGGAAACCTACCCACACCACCCAATACCTGCAATATTCTTGATCTAATACTTCTCTGAGGGGTTATTGGATATGTATAGAACATTAATTGATGCTGCCAGTGGTAGTTCTCTTATTGACAAAACTCCTACAACTGCATGAAATTTTATAAGTAATATTTTTGTAAAAAGAAAAAATTACATACTCAATCACATGATCAAGTCAAAAAAGACCAAGAGAATGAATCTATAGATCCAAACAAGATGACCGTGTGGATGAGTGAACTTACTCGTCTTATGAGATTACTAGCGGGGACTGCCAAATCCCCAAACTCATCTTCTCCATAATCACTACTCCCTGGACCTATCAAGAGTTGTGGAATCTATAGCACACCACCTCATCCAACTTACACATGTCAAAAACTTGATGAGGATCCTTCTTACTCAACTGGACTAATGGAGCTTAGTGTAGCATATTCTCATAGGAACACAAGCCCTCAACAATCATGTCCTTTCATTAAAAACATTAATATACCCCACCCTGATCCCCTATCTTATAACATTAACCAACACATGAGATATGGTAATCTCATTTCACATCATCCTCAATTACCTCCTCAAAATTCAAGCCAATTCTAATATGGTCAACGTTGTGTTATATTATAACAACCATATCCTTTAGTCCCTAAACCTCAATGGATCAATCCTCCTCTTCCTATTACCCGGTTCCACTACCTTATGAGCCTTCTCAAATCCCAAACCAATTCAAGAACCTTCCAAAGAACCAAAATATATTAAATCCCCATGAGTGACATGCCTCTACTTCCTTGAAACCATGGAAATGCACTATGGGAGATCTTGACTCCATCACCTATTCTAGCCTCAAAAACATTGAAACCAAAATTGGTCAACTTTCATCCCACTTTATCCAGATGTAGTCATCTAATTGTGCCCAACTTTTACCTCACCGTTACCTAATCCCAAGGGTAATGTATGTGAAAATTCTCTTAGACCAGGGAAAAAAATTACAAGCCTCACAATGAATCCTCTAATGAACCTTTGGCTATTGATCATGAAAATTAAAAGAAAAAAATCTAGAAAATAAACCTGAAGCAACTATTTCACCACCTTCCATCCCAATAAGAAACCCAATTACTTTTCCTCAAACAATTTCTAAGACAAGGAAAGTCTTCAAACATGATCATAAAGTTTTCAACATATTTAATCGTCTTGAATTCAACATTTCCCTCTTAGATGAAATCAGACAAATTCTTAAGTATTCCATGTTTCTTAAGGAACTGTGCAATCATAAGAGACAACTTAGGACCACTGAGAATGTTTCAACCCAACAATCAGTACCCGTGTAGTGAAAAGATCCTGGGACCCACACAGTTTCATTCCATATAAGGAGTTATAACTACAATGATGAACTCATTGACCTTGGATCCTTAATAAATGAAATTTCATAAATCCATATTTTCCACCCTTTATCCCGGTACATTGTACCCAACAGGTGTTGTTATCCAGTTAGCTAATTGAAGAGTAGCCAGTTCTGATGGAATAATTGTGGATGACCTTGTCTGAGTTAATGATATTACCTAACTATCTTATTTCTATATCCTAGACATGGAAGGTTTGATGAACTCTTCTCTATCTCCCCTAATTATAGGAAGAAAATTCCTCATAAAAGTAAGAACTAAGATTAATTTCCTTGTAGGTATCCTATAATTGGAATTTGGTGACCAACTAGTCAAGTATAATATCTTTCAAGACAAGCGATACCCATCAGGGGATCACTCAGAATTCTCAATCCATGCTTTTGAGGGCAGTTCTAAGAGTCAATTGAACCCCATCCCATCTTGTAAATCTTGTTATAATGATATAGGAGCTTGTGATATTTGTTAAATGATTTACCAATTCATAAAAGGGGATGTTGGTGTTGGAATCTCATTCATAGACTCCAACAATATAGAGGATCTTGAAGACTCCCTTCAATCCCCTCAAAAATCTGATCTCTTCTGTTCCTGATGGGATAATATTGAGGAAAATAAATCAAAACCAACAAAAAGGCCATACTCCATTTCTTATTTTTCTATCCCACAAATGAAAGACGAGACTGATCTGAAACCTCTTCCTGAACACCTTAAATATGTATTCTTTTTCTTGATCACTCTTATCCTGTGATTTTCTACACCCCACTTACTGAAACTGAGGTGTCCAATATTTTTTATCGGTTAGAGGAAAACAAAAAGGCCTTAGGTTGGAACCTAGATGATGTGTGGATTATCAACACCACCATTTTTATACACCACATCCATCATTAGGAATAATCCAACCCGAATCATGAAGCCAAAACTAGGACCCAATCTACTCATCCATGAGGTAGTTAGGGAAGATATGACCATGATTCCCAAATATGGGATTGTCTACCCAATTTCAAATAGTTAATGGGTTATTCCAATTCATCTGGTATAATAGAAAGGTGGGATAACTGTTTTCCTAAATGAACATGGGGAGGTAGTAATTAGTTTAATGAAAAACAAATGGGGTGTACACATCAATTATTATAAATTGAATAATGAAACATGAAAAGATAAATACCCTATTCCTTTCCATGATCAAATGATGGATTGATTATATAAGAAGTCACATTATTGCTTTAATTATGGATACAATAGCTACTTCCAAATCTAAATAGCACCTTAGGTCCAAGAATGGAATAAATGAACATGCCCCTTTGGAAAATATCCATATACTAGAATGCCTTTTGTCCTTTTCATTTATCATGCAACATTATATATGGGTACGATGAGTATCTTTTATGAATTCATCGAGCATTTTATGGAGGTATTCATGGATGATTTATGGTGAGTCATTTGAATCCTTCTTGAAATAAATATATCTTGTCATTAAATAATGTGTCAAATGTAACCATGTGAAGAATTATGAAAATTTTAACTTCATTGTTACTAATGGGTTAGTTATGGGGCACATAATTTCACGCTATTGTATTCCAATTGATCCTACCAAAATTGAGGTGATTCTATCTCTTCCTTATACCACAATAGTTCGGCACATTTGTTCATTCATTGGTTATACCAGTTTCAATCATCGATTCATCCATAACATATGTATAATTTCCCTCTCACTCACTCAACTACTCTAAAATGATGTTGAATACCATTTTGATGAATCTTGTAAGAGAGTATTCATTGAACTAAAAAAATTTATTACAACTACCACAATAATCCAACACCTTGATTGTTTTTACCCCTTGAATTTATGTGTGATGATTCTGATAGGGCCATTGGGTTAGTTCTTGGTCAAAGAAGATATATAATTAATTATGTCATCTTTTAGGCCTCAAAAACATTGGATGAAAATCAATACCAGTACACTATGTTTGAAAAAGAACTTTTAGTAATCGTTTTTAACATAGAAATATTTTGGCCCTATCTCTTAAGTGAAAAAAACATCATCTTCAAAGAAACTTTTACTTCTAAGTTATTATTCAAGAAATGTTTTTCCAAACCAAGTCTAATAAGATGGATCATGCTGATAAAAGAGTTTAAAATTATTTTTAAAAATTTAACTGGAAAAGAAAAACCTATGGCTGATCACCTGAGTATAATTTCTAATTCTCCTCATTAAAAATTTGACCCTGAATTTCCAACTGAGAACCTATCATCTATAATTCCAATATTACCATGGTATTCCCCAATTTTAAATTATTTTCCTTCTGGTAGTTTCCTTAATTTTTTTCAAAAAAAAAATAAAGCTAAAATGTGATTCCATATTCTATTTTTGGGAAGATAATAATATTTGGAAAACCGGCGCAGACATGGTAATTAAGAGATGTGTAGATGAAGATGAATATTCCTCTATCATTGAATTTTGTCACACAATGCCTGGTGGTGGACACTTTAGAACATAAATTACCTCTTGAATGGTCCATGACTCAGGATTGTTTTGGCCTTCACTCTTAAAGGACTAACATGAATGCTATAAGTCATTTCCCCCTTGGAAAACTTTTTTTACAATTTCAAAAAGAAATTAAATTCACTAAAATCCTTTAATTTTCTATGAGATCATAGATGTTTGGTGAATATATTTCATGGTAACATTTATAACTTCCAATATATTCTCATATATTATTCTGGTTGTTGACTATGTTTCTATGTGGCTTGAGGCCAAACCCCCTAGAAAAGATGATTCACACACTATTGGTGATTTCTTATGTAACCCAATTTTTCTACCAGTTTGGAACAACCCAATACATGATAAGTGACTTAGGAACTCATTTCTGTAATTGGACCATATAATATATTTTGAAAAATATTGGGGTTTAAAATAAAACATCAACGACATATCACTGCCAAACAAATGGCATACTGAACATTCTAACAGAGAATTGAAAAGAGTACATGATAGAATCATAAATCTCACAAGAAAAGTCCTACCTTATAGACTTATTGATACCCTTAGGGATTATAAGACTACATATAAAACACCCATTGAGATGTCTCCTTTTAGGCTAGTTTTTGGTAAATCATGTCATTTACTAGTTTAAATCCAATATAAGTTATTCGGGGAAAGGAAAATTAGTAATTTAATAGTGAAAAACTGTTGAAGAATGATGGATGTAGTTAAATGAATTGATGGATCTTTGACTTGATTCCTACGAGAATTATAATCTCTAAAATTAAATGGAAAAGGTAATCCTTGATAAAAACATCCTACGAAAGGTATTTCATGAAGGTGAAAATATAAGGATCTTCAATTATAGATTTAGAGCTCCCCTAATAAGCATAATTATCATTGGGAAGGTCCTTTTATTATTACTAATGATTACCCATTTGGTGCAGTTCATGTCCGAGACCTAACATACAAAAGAACTTCCATAGTTAAAAGGTATTAGTCAAAGAATAACCATGAGATGACACACATCCCATGAACCACACTGACTTCCATCAGATCCAAAACTTCTACAGTATACCCAACACTGGATAGGGATGATGACCCATCAAATCCGAACTAGGGGAACTCTTTCCCTTTGACTCTAACACTCTTCCACTATCTCCATCTTTCTTCTTATTCCTCTCTCTTTCCTTTTTTACCACTTCCTTTATCAAACACATAATTCCCTATTTCTTTTTTTGTGGGTGTTCATTTTAAAAACACCAAAATACGAAAACATAAAAAATTAAAATAAAATATAAAGGGTCATACGTAGTCACCATACACTTACAAAATTTTGTCCAACCATTTTGGAGAGTAAAAAAGAAAAGTTTTCATCATAAAAAATTTATATTTTTATCATGGATTTGGATAAAGAATCATATTTCAAAACAAACAAAATTGAATGCATGGTTTTTAATTTTTAAAACAATTTCTTCCCTGATAATGAGTAACAAAATTAACATTCATGCCAAGGTCACCAATGACCATTGTTTCATTTTTTGTATTCTTTACACCCAATTGTTAGTGTCGAGTTTGTGGGAATTCATGTTTAATTAACTACTTTGGTGATCATGAATATGATAGATGCATTTTCTAAACCACATGAGAATCACAATAGACAAATATCGTCACATTATCTTTACATTAATCTTTCCTTTGAAATCCACTTGAAGACAATAAATACCTTTTCTTTGATAGCCACATTAGAATCAAAATAACTTATACCACCCAACATCTACAATGAGTTATATTTCTTAATTTTTTTAAATTTATGTGTGGGGAATTGATTTAATTTTGGGTTCTTTTTCTCTTGATTTTCAATGTGATGTCATATAATTGAGGAAACACATAAATTTAGCTATGGGGGAGAGTTTCTATTTTATTGATTTTTAGGGAATGGAATTTAATATATGTTGTTTTCAATTTTTATTGAAAATTGTTCAAAAAAATAAAAAAAATTAAAAAAAGAACAAAAAGTTTGGTTGTGTCCTAGAATGGTGAAAAATGAGTCTTCCAAAAACCATTGATCTTATTATAACTATTACAAATAGTGTTGTTAAGACATTAAACATGTGTTGGGATATGATTGTGAGATATTTTTCATATCCAACATTCAAAAAAATTGACTAATATAAAAATAAAAGAAGAAAACTTATGTCATTGGGAGAAGTTCTGTGTTTTTTAAATATTCAATCTTCTCATCCGCATCAAATTTTTTTTCCTCTTTATAATCTTTCAGTACAAAAATATTCCATTGTAAATAAGTGTTTCTTTTTTATTCCAGGTTTCATTTCAAAATATTTGTGAATTTTTTTACCCATGATGATGTTTTACCCTTATTCTCCTCTCTATTGGACATTAAATTCCTTCAGCCACACAGCCACAGAAAAAACCCTTCAAAATAAAACTTGATTATTGTGAACATTAGGATATTGAATGGAATGTTATAGCTATTTCAATATCTAAAATATTCTCTTTTGGTTGTTGAATGAGTTAACCTCATTAAATAAATATTTTTCATCTTGAGAGGTGTATATTTTGAGCTCCTACCTTTTCCATTTGTAAATTTAGCATGAAAAATGATATTTTTTTGAATATTTTTGCTGTAATAAATTATGGTGGAATTCAATATAGATGTGTGAAATGGTCTAAACCTCCCCTGATTAGGGAAAATAAAATATTTATATTTCTTAGATAGTGTGAATGAGTGTGTTGTTTTTTTATATTTGTTACACATGAGGACATGCACAAGACTATGTTTGGGGGTTTGATGTTATTAACTAACTTATAACTTTTTATTTACTCTCTTTAATGATTTTTTTGAGAAGTTAATAATTGGTATGAAATATTCATGGTTTAATATTAAATAAAATTTTAGAGAATTAGTTGAATTAATGTAGATTATAGTTAGTTTAATGTTATAATCATAACTCACATCCTACGGATCCAAATTGTGTGATTCATATTTTTTAGGTCTGATTATTCATTTTCAATCATACCATTATAAGTATGATTTGGCCAATTCGGCCATTTTAGGGTCATATGATCCACAAAAGTGGTCCCAGAGAATCTCTAAAGAAACTGGACCATATGTGAAGATCTATTTTTTGGGACCAATTTTGAATTTCAAATAAAGTTATTCTCTACAGAAGATAGGGGTCCAATTAAATTCATATTGGATAAAATATTTAAGGCCCAACTCCACCAAAATGGGGCCGAAATGATACATTGATGTCTAGAGCACGATTCTGTAGGGGAAGTAAATTTATCAAAAAATTATTCAATTTTTCCCGATATTGACATCCATTGGAGTTGATATTTTTTATTTTTAATGATATGATTTATTTGGACGATGTTGTAGAAGAAATGGTTCATATTTGAGGGAATAATCTTATTCAAAACCCCATTCACATTTTCTCCTTGAGAAATTTTAGATTGAAATGGAAATATTAATATTGGTTGAAAAACCCACCATAACAATGGTTCTATTAGTCTAATGGATGAAACAATTTGAGGGTAGACTCTAAACATTAATATACAAAAAAATTAAGAAGGTAATATCTCAATGTGAGGCTATCTAGAGTATCAAATTGTCTAGCCAAATAGAGAGGAAAATTATGGATGCAATTAGTCCCAATCCTTGGGATATTAATAAACCCCATGCTGTATTTACAAAGAGAAGAAATTTTAGGATGGAGGAAGAGAAATTAGAATTAAAAAATCCTTTCCAAAGACGAGGAATGACTTTCTAAAATCAACTCTTCACTTGAGAGACCCTTCCTCCACTCTTTTGTTTTCATTTATTTTTTTGTTCCTCTCATTTTTAATTGTATACGTTTTTTTCAATTTAATTTTAATCATAATGAAACATTAATATTCATGTTCAATTTTAATCGTCCACCCTATGTTCTTAAATATTTTTTCTCTTAAAATATTTGAAATAAATTTGAAACCACATCCATTCTTTTTCTTCCTCATTCAATCAAAAGTATTTTTTTTAATTCTCATCATTGTTCGTGTGTCTGTTTTCAACACACAACTCTTTTTGTATCACATTATTTTAGATCTATTTATAATTAATTATTATGGACACATATTTCTAGATTAAGAACCATCTCAAGGGATGAGTAAATATACCATTTGGGTGAGTCATATTTTGTGGATATTAAGTGATTGAGTGTCTTTTCTCGTTTAGTATTATTTTGGTTTACATTGTTTATGTTGAACATAAAATGTCATGAATTACTAACATGTTTTGTTTTAAATGTTGATTCAATTGATTATTTGATCCATAAATACTCTACCATTAAAAATTTTTAATCGAAATTATATCCCAAGTTAAGTTAAGGCTATGATTAAAGTCATTACACTTTGGTATTCCAGTCAAAATTATATTATATTGTGGGTGCTAAATATATTCGGTATATAGAAAAGGTATATGATATAATAAGAAAAAATATCCAATAATTAAATCACCCAAATAATAATAATATTTTTAAATCGATACAAATCAATCAGTCATTTAATTTTTTCTCTGAACCCCCCCATTAAAAATACTAATCAAAAAGCAATCAATTATTAAAAAGTATAATAACCAAGGATTCGACTCGATTTCCTATATACATATTAGAATAGAACATGAACCATGAATATTTGATAGTTGACAATCAGCCATGATTAAAACACACAAATTTGGATGTGGTTTTATTTTAGTGGTGATTCTTGATGTGTTTTCTTTTAATTATGAATCACTTTTTAAAACAAAATAATAAATTATTAGTGTTTCTAATTAATTATTAATTATTTATAGTGAGAAATGGGATCATGGATTACAGTATGATCATAGTAAAGTTATGGATCAAATTTTCCTAGGTGTTGAAAATCCTAGTTAGGATAGTAAATTAATTTTAGTGGTAGGTTTCCACTATGATACATATTCATATGTATCTTTATATAAAATTTCAAAATAGTGTATATCTACATGGGTTTATGAATAATAGATAAAGAGTGAAATATACTTATATTGTATGGATAAGATGTATATTGTCCCCAAATGACTGGGTTATGGTATTTTTAGATGTATGGGGATTTGGAGTTAACATGTGACTATATCACTGAGGAAAGTGGGTGCTGATGGAGTTTATATGAGACCTTTAGTTTTCTTAGGATTCATGGTAAGATGTTCTAAAATTATGATGTCTTACCAAATTACATCCAAGATCTAATGATTGGATTAGGCCTAATGGGGTGTGTGATTTGGTCATTCATCAAATGATTTTTTAGTGACACACTCTCAATGGTTGATCAGGGTCTTGATCTGCACATTGAGTTGGGTGAGTCCTCCTAGATCAGATTTGGTGTGAATGATATTGTTTTACTTCAAGTAGAGGGTTGATATTTCTCTATTAGGTTATGTGATATGGGATCCATGTGTGGGTTGATGAAACTATTGAGACTTGACATCATGTTACCAAGGGTCAAGAGTGTTATGGTTTGGTGGGGATCTCTATGTAGCAATACTGGGAGTTTTGGGGGTTTTGGATGAGCATAAAATAGATATTGAAGACTAGATAAGGGGAGAATATATAAATGTTAGTCAAGGATGGGGAATACACAAGAGACGTTATCATAAATGGTGAATGTGAAGGGCCTGTTGGACCTATTAGATACCCTGACTGTAACACCATGAGTTTTTATGAAATATTTTTTAGTAATAAATTAAAATACATTTATGGATTGTTTTTCATGATACAAATAGAAAATAATAATCTATACATACTCTTATGTCAAATGAAACATATAGGTTGGATTATAGGACATGTAAGACTAATTTTTCCTTGTGTAACACAAAACAATTTGTTCCTTTGATTGCTTATGTTACACAAAAGAAACTATTTTACCAATCAATAATATACCATTTATTATGATAGTTATAACCTCACCGTTTGAATGGAGAGAATAAATAGGATTAAAATAATAAATAAAATATGATTTACAATTTTTTATAATTATAATTATTTTTTAACTAAATAATTATAAATGGATATAAAAACCATTTGAAAATAAAGGACGAGTTTTTATGAAAGTCTATTTTTATTCCCATAATGGACTTTAATATCAGTAAATTAAATCAATCAATTTTAGTGAATTATATTAATAAATTTTCTATATTTTATATTCAAATAAATGTTTTTAAATTCAACCAATAATTTTTATAGTAAAAAAATAAGAATAATTCCACTTTTAAGTACAAAACTCTATTTTTTAAAAAAAATTTATATCTACATTTAATGGATGGATTTTTTTAAGAATAAATTCCAAAATATTTATAAATTTTATTTTTATAAATAATATTATTATTTGGATGTGGAATTTTAAAATTAAATTAGTGTAATTTTTTGTTTTTCAAAAGAGGTTCATTACTTGATGAGCTGTAAAAATAATTAATTATAATTAAAAATGGAATTTTCATCTAAATAATTTCTAATGTTAAATTAAATTTTAAATTTTTAATGTAAAAATATTTAAATAATATATAAATCAATCCTATTATGTTAATTTTAATCATTTTTATATTTATGTTAGATTTAAAAACTTAGTGAACTTTTCAACATTTTCACATTAAAAACGAGCTTTCTTGACCGGGTTGTGGGATAAATTTTTTCATTAATTTTAGCCACTTATGTATTTTGAATTTTAAAAAATATATTCCATATTTTTAATTATATGTTCCTAATTTATTAATTATATCCATTTTATTTATGGTCAATATGAATTGTAAATTTAGTAATTTTCATTAGTATGGTAAATGGTAAATTGTGTACTGAATGGTAAAAATAAAATTATAAATATTTCAATATGAACCTAACACTTGACCAAATTTTATTGTATGAGTTTTTTAGTTAATAGGTATTAATGTGAAATTTATTATACAATTTATGGAAATTTTTATGATATTATAATTTTTATAATATTATTTAGTGAAAAGGCATACATGTCATACTCATTTTTTAACAAGGGAAATATTTTTAATATGTGGTTACCTATTGGATAAGTTCATAAATAAGTAGTCATATGAGTTATAAAAAATTTATATTCTTCATGTAATTTTATATTTAATTTTAGTGAAGAAAAAATTATTATAAATAATTACACAATGATGATACTTTAATTATTCGATTTATGGGAAATATATTAAAATATAATAAATATACTAAAATAAATACCATTTGAATTAATTAATGTGATAAATTAATTTTATAAAATAATAGGATATTTTAGAAGTTTATTAACTATTTTCTAATATATATATATTTTTAATGATTTTATTAATGTCAAAGTTACTTATAGTGTCAAAATAGAAACTAATGATATTTTATAAATACAATATTTCATTAAATTATATAAAAAAATTAAAATTAAGGATAGAGAATGATATATGGTATAAAATATAATAAATAATTCATTTATTTTCCAATTTATACATTATAATTAAAAATTAAAACCTTTTAATATTGATAAATTTGTTATCATGGTCAAAAATAAATGGGTTAAATAAGGGTTGATGAAAATGATAAGTTTAAAAATAAAAACAAAACTTTTCTAAAATATATTGTTTGATAATATTAATAACATGTAATATCTTAATTTATAATAATGTTTTTTAGGTATTGGCATTTAGATTTAATTTATTATAAATTAATCTTTTGATAAATTCAAAAAGTTCCCCTCCCATCTTTTATAAAAGAATTCATCTTCTCCTATTATTTCACTTACAATGACCTATTTGGGTCTTCCCTAAAATATCCAAATATAACACCATATTTTCCCCATTCATCCTAGAATCCTTACATGCGGCATAATTTCATCCAAGGATGTTTTTTTGTTGAAAACCAAACAAAGATGTCTGAAGAAGTGGCAATGTTCATCAACAAATGTTTTTATTTTATTTCTACAATAAACTGATTAAATTATTTTTACTTAATTTTTATATATTAATATAAGTCCCTTAAATATAATGATATGTTATTATTTTAATCATTTACCAAGAAACCAAACACATCCATCAAATGGGACACATAATCATCATTTGTGTGTACGATATAATACTGCTTCCTGAACTGATGTAATCTATTCTTCAATTACCAAATTTAATAGTTGGAATAATGATGGATTTATATTTTATATATGATATATACTATTTTTATTATTTTATTATTATTATTTAATTTATATATCACATATACCTCTAATATTTCTATTTTTTGTGGAATACGATAACATTGTTCGTGCGTACAACATGCTACAGTCTTGCAAAGCAGTGTCATTATTTAGAAAATTAAATATAATGTATTACAGAAGATTTTTACATTAATATATTTTATATATGAAATAATTTTTTTAATGATAATATATCATATAATTATCATTCTTTTACTTTGATATGAATGAAAACATCATTCATATGTACGTATTATCCACTATCTCCATGAAAAATATATATTATTTTATACCTCTAGATTTTATGAATCACCTTAAAAACTTATATAATTAATATATGTATATATATGTATATATATGATGTTTTAATCATGGATTTAGTTCTTTAAATTAGGTACTAATAATCATTGTCAGATGACAAGGATTAATAAGCCAAAACATTTATGAAAAATAAAGTAGTAACTTTAACATGGATTTGTTAATAAATGAGTAACATAAAGTCATGTGTAAAAAAATATGGTATTATATATATATTAATATATCTCTTTAGAATATATACAATAAATTTATATTTATTATATATTAGGTTTTATTTTATATTAAGTAATTTAATACTTAAGGTAAGGGGATTTCAACTCTCTGTTTTATTTTAGAGATACATATGCCTTATTTAACACTCGTTTATTTTGTGTGGTGTATATACCTGCCAAAAATTAAATAAATTATCCTTATTCTTAAATTTTTGGGTATTTAAATATTGATTTTATGATATCTATTTAATGGGGTTTATGGTTCAAAAGTTATCAAATCGTTACGGGAATTTTGGCTTAATTTCCCTCTATTGAGACACATGTTATGTTATGGACATATATTATACTATGAGATGTATATACATCCATTTGACATGTTATGTAATGAATCTCATTATTTTCATAATATTATTAGTTTCATTTAATATTATTCTCATATATTTTTAAATCATTTTTTCATCAAAACTATTTTTTTAAAAATTATTTCAATTTTTTAAATGTTCTTTTAAGAATTTTCTATTGGAAAAGATTTCAAAGATGATTAAAATATTTTTCCAAGATTAACTTATATTTTTATTAGATTATTTTTATTGATGACGTTTTCAACATATTTTCTGAATTAAAATTTTTTTTCATTGTGGAAATGATACTTTCCTCAACAATTATTTCAAATTATATTTAAAAACAATATTACATTTGTGATAACATTATGTGATGTTACTTATTATTTATTAAGATTATGAATTAAGTATTTGAACCTTATTATTTATGACCATTTTTTGTTTATGATGAATTATTTAGTTTCTTAGGGAATAAATATGTAAGGTTTTCATTATTTTGACATGTGGGATCTATGTCTCATTATATTGAATTGGGAGATGATTTATATTTCATGACATAACTCAAATGAGGTGTAAAGCTAATTCAGTAAAAGAATTTATCCACTAAGATGGTATTCAGAGTGAAATTTGAATACAAAGCAAGTATTTGGAGTGACCCCTAACTTGTAAGATGGTCTGGGGAGTGAACCTTGAATACTAAGATGGTTTAAGGAATAAACCCATTCTTCTATGATAGGCTTGTCGACAAGCCTTAACTGCAATGGAAATCATTTTTTATATTTATATGTTTTCCACAATTCCTCATATTATTTTTAGGTTATGATTTCATGGTTTATCCTTTTTACTACCTTATGATTCATTTATTGTTAACTTACAATATTTATTTCATGATTCTTGTATAGGATCTCTGACATCCAGGGTATGATCTTCAAATGATTTTCCTATCATCCCATACCATTATGTTCATATTATAATTATGTATATCCCTTATTCACCATTACAAATAATTTGAGCTCACCCTTTCTTATTTTTCATTTCTTGAGGTTATGCAGACATGTATGATGTATGATATGTAAAAAGGGTTCTAGTAATAATGAAATGGGTAGGAGAATTTTTAGATTTATTATGAACTAGTTTTTATGTTTCAAAATTTCTAAATTCACTAAAATAATATGGTATTTGGGTAAGTATTTGTGTAATGTTTGAAATATTATTCATAAATGATATAATTTCAATGTAAATTAATCATTGGTCTTTATGATTGGTATTATAGAAATGGTTTAGTCTAGCATTGGTAACTAGGATGATAAACCCTTTGTAAAATCCAAAATGGTAATTATAAGTATAAGTTATAGTCCTGGTGTTTTTTTATTGATCATTAATAACCTACAATCAAAAAATGGATTTTATATGTTGAAATTAATTCCTCTTGATTATGTTTCATTAATAGTATTATTATTGTTTCTCACACTATTCTGTTTGGGTTTCAAAAAATGGATGGAACTAAGATGATTCATGTTAATGGTGAGTTTTATGGATAATGAAATGATATTTATATTGAGAATACAAATTGGATGGTAGTTATAAGTAGTATCCTTATTATTATGCCTAATCAGAAATATCATAATCTGATTAACAATCATATCCTTGTTCAGTTTCTTGGACTATTTAATAAGTGAAAGATAGAGTTTCACGGTGACTATAGAGGAATAATACTTCTTTTTCCTCATGTAAATCAGGTGGGATGAGGCATAAAAAATATTGTTTCAAATGAACCAAAAGATGATTTGGGAGTGGAAAAGAAGAACAAAACTCAAGTGATTACAATTTAACAAGTTCAATTAACATAATAGATAGAGATACTGGTATTTCTAATGCCTCATCTATAATTAACTGTTTAAAATTTTGATTTTGTAGGGATTATAAAAATTGATTCCCATGGGGGTAAGCTCAGAATGAAAAAATAATATTTTTTATGAGTAAGAGTTATATTACCAATGATGAAGATAATATTGATGGAATATGAGATTAGCGAAGTCTTAATGAATAAAATGATGAAGCTTGATTAATGGTTTAAAAATATAGTGGAATAAGTTCATGTTTTTGTATTGGAATTATAGAATAATGATGTTAAATTAAATTTATATTATTATGGAATAATGATATAAATATTGATTGTACAACTTTAGTTTTTCCTTATTTATTGTAAATAATATTATGAATTGTCCTAGTCAACATGAAATGTGAGTGAGGTGGTAAGTTGAAATTTTTTTAGATAACTAGTTTAAGAGAAGGATATCCATTTATATGTGAAAAATGTTTTGATAATAATGTTATAGTTAGATGTTTGATGGTGATAAAATAAATGGGATAGTATTGATGGTCTCTGAAATTATAAAAATGAGCTTTATAATATCATGGACCGAGTTTATAATTTTTATGGATATATATTTTGTGGAAAGAGTTAATTAATGAAAGCATTCATGTTTTTAGTGCGGTTTTATGGTAATTCAGGTTATTACCACGTTTCAATATTATACAAGATAGGGGTCTTCACATGTTTGGTTTGTGACAATTAATATATACTTTCTGATATATTAGTTATTAATTTAAAGCTAATTTTTAGAAATTTTGAAACATTCTTTATGAAATTTTGGATTTAATATTTTACAAGGGTCAAAAGGGTAACCATTTTATAAAAGGTTTATGGTCACCAATAAAAAAAGGTTTTATAGATTATCATTAGGAAATATGAATATTAATGCATATTGGATAACATGTGCTAACCATTTTAGTATGATGATAACTAGAGACAAAAGGAATTACATATCATCCAATTATGGATCTTATGATTCACTAGTTCTTCGGGTATTACAATTATTAATTCAATTATTATAGAAAGATATGATGTCAATAGTTGATCAAGGAAA
Organism: Viscum album; assembly: GCA_963277665.1. Classification (NCBI taxonomy): domain Eukaryota; kingdom Viridiplantae; phylum Streptophyta; class Magnoliopsida; order Santalales; family Viscaceae; genus Viscum; species Viscum album. Next base: position 1,737,757,894 of record OY728133.1, read on the forward strand.
ATCTAATGGGTGAGATTGTTTATATAAAAAGGAATAAAATCAATTATTTATATCTTCTTATAAAAACCTTCAAAGTTTAGAAAATTTATCTACAATAAAAAATTATATCAAACTACATTCATGTATAATTAATAAAATTGTCCCTTGGATCATCATTGATTTATCGTTTTGTTATGGTTTACTTTATAGTGACAATGTTTTCTATCACTCTCAATAAAACCATGATATTTATTTATCTCTTCTATGTCTATTTTTTCACATTCCATATATGTTTTCTAATGTGGAAACATAGTTTTTTTTACCTTAGGTAACCTTTATGATTCCAACATTCCATTTTTAATGTAAATTTTAGGATTCATTTTTACCATGTGGGTTTATAACAAGGAAATTCTCAAACATCCACCTTTTTTTTCTTTTATGTGAAATTTCTACTTTCAAGGATGTTGTTTACTTTTTTAAATCCTCAATCACATCTGAACAGTAGCATATCGATTGGTGATTCCACCAAATATATCTCAAATTCATTTTGTGTTCCATGTATCTCTTTTGTGGAAGTATATATCAGATCCCCCACATTAACAAAACTCAGATTCCTTACCACTGCAACAGTATCTTTCTGATGAAGAGAACCCAATAAAAATTCTATACTATAGAGATAAGGTTCTATAAAAGATACCACTCACCATGTTAATGTTTTGTTGAGAAACCACCAATTTTAATTACATAATTGGGATCTTTAGGATATGATGAGGCATAGGTATCCTGGTTCTTTTAAATTGTAGTGAAAAAAATTGATGGAGAAACTCATCTTAAAGGGGTAGAATCTGGCACCGTGAGTTTTTATGATTTTTATTCAAATAAATTAAATTTATTTTATTGATTATGTCACACACTACACTATATAACGCATGATTCATACACAAGATTTCATTATATGAACATATATTTTGGATTGTGGTACATACAATATTAATTTTGTCTTGTGTAACACACGACAACGTGTACCGTTAATAGCTTTTGTTATATGCAATACTGAGTTTTACTAAAAAAAATATACTATTTATTATAATAGTTATGACCTAGACATTTGAATAGTAGAAATGATTAATATTAAATAAATTATTAAAAATTGTTTTAAAAATGTTTTTAAAAAAATTCAAGGGTAACCAAATAATTTGAAATAAAGATAAAAACTAATTGGGAATAAAGGAAGTGTTTTTAGGTAAAACTATTTGTATTCCCTCAAAATAATTTTATCATATTAATTTAAATTAATGACTTTTATTGAAAGATAATAATATAATTTCTATTATATATATTCAAATATTTTTCTTAAAATTTATTCAATAATTTTTATAGTCATGAAATGAAATCAAATCCGTTTTTAAAGTATAAAAAATTATTTTTTTCTAAAATGCAGTATTATCACCTTTTATTAGAAGTGGTATTTTAAAAATTACATTTGAAACTTTTATAAATAATATTTGAAAAATTAAATTTATCTTTTAAAATTTTAATGTAAAATTTGTCTTAAATAAAATATTTGGGCTTTTTATGAAAAGTTTTGTTCATAAAGAATAATGAAAATAGAAAATTTTACTTAAATTGGGCTTTTCATCTAAATAATTCATGATGATAAATTTTATCTTAAATTGCTATTAATGTCACAATAGTAATATTATAGTTTAATTAATTTTATTTTTGTCTTAGGAATAATTTTTATATTGTATTTAGATATACAAACATAGTGACCTTTTGAAAATTTTCATTTTAAAAATCATTTTCCTGAACCCGTATATAGGATAAAGTTTTAGTTAATATTATCCAATTATTTGTTTTTAATTTTTAAAAATCTATTCAATATTTGGAGTCATAAGTTTCAAAATTATAATATATATATCCCCTTTATTTCAGGAAAATATTAATAGTAAACATCGTAATTGTTATTAACACGATTAAGGCTAAATCAGGGAAGTAACTGTAAAAATAATATTATATATATATAACGACACTAACACTTGCCCAGATTTTATTGAATTTGTTTTTTCGTCTATATGAATAAAAGGTTCTAATATATGATCATTTATTTCCATTTGGATGAGATTAAAACCTCTATAATACATCACTCAATGAAAAGTCAAATTTGTCATACTCTTGTTTTTAATAAGTAAAATATTTTTCATATGGGATGTTTATTGGATATGTTCAACTAAAAATATTAATTTTAATTCTAAAACATTTATATTCATCACGAAACTTTATTTTTTATTTTTATTGAATACATTATTTTCATAAATAATTTCACAATGATAATGTGTTAATTATTCAATTAATGATAGAATGAATGAAATGATATTATAAATATTAAATGAAATTTAATTTGAATTAATTAAGGTTATCAAAGAATTTTTTAGACTAATATAGCATTTTGGGGTTGTATTAAATGGGTTTTTAATATATATTTATCTATTAATTCTCTTAAAGTCAATGAGATGAATTGTATCAAAATTCAAACAAATGATATTTTATAAATATAATATTTTGTTAAATTATTTAGAAATCAAAAAAAATATTAAATAAGGTTAATGGGATGATATATGGTTTAATTTTTTTTGATTTGATATTTATGGTAATAATAAATATTTATATGTTAAATTTACATTCTCTAACCAATGAAACATTTGCTACCATATTAAAAATTAAAATGGATTAATTGATGGTTAATAAAAATGTTAACGTTTAAAATAACACTAAATCATATATAAAATATATTTTTATGATATTTTATCATAAAAATTTGTTATATTTGAATAAATTTAATTTTTTAGATATTTGGATTTATATTTATTTTATAATAAATTAATCATTGTGATATTCAAAAAGTACCCCTCCCCTTTATTATAAAATATCACATGTTTTCATATTTTCTTGACCATTAAGAATATATTTAGTTAAGCCAAATCTAGTCCAAATATACTATCAACTTCCTTCAGTTCATCCTAGAATCCTTCATTTGGATATAAATCAAACCAAGGATGTCCTTATGTGCTAACCAAAATGAGATATCTGAAGAAGAGGTAACATTCATCCATGAATGTTTTTTTATTAATTCCTTAAACCATTAAATTGATTTTATTTCATGTAAATATAATTACCTATATATCATATATATACTGATATTTTTATGTTAATTTTACTTCCTATAAATCATCACACATCCATCAAAAATGATACGCAATCATTATTCGTGTGTACGACAGATTATCGACTCATGAACTAATATCATTTTTCCATCCATTTCCTCCATTACTCTTTGGGAATAATAGAGGATTTATTATTTATATATGATACATATTATTTTTATGATGTTATTATGATTCCTTAATTTTTATAAGATGCATAACTTCACTGTTTCTAGTTTGAAGTTAATATGATAATTTTGTTCGTGTGTATGGAAGACTACCACCTCGCGAAGTAGCCTAAATCATTGACCCTTTACATAGAATTTATTGAGGTAGAAATTAATAAAATTTTGGGATATATATAACATAATAATGTTTCTTTAATTATAATATATCATATAATTTTTCTTCCATTAATATGAAAAGAAAATGAAAATATTGTCTAGGCATACGTACGACCTACGATCTTCATGAATGGTGTATTTTATTTTCTACCTCAACCTTTTAAAAATCACTTTAAATAAATATATAATCAATATATATATATTATTTATATAATATTAATAAATCATGAATTTATAAAATAATTATATATTTAAAAGGACCAATAATAACAAGTCAAAACTTGTTTGAAAAACCAAACGGTAACATTAACATGGATATGTTAATAAATGAGTAATATAAGGTCATAATTAAATAAAATATGGTATTATATATATGAATATGGTTATTTTATATATTCATAATAAACTTATAGGTACTATACAATATTCTTTAATGTCTATTATGGATGTCAAGTCTTATGGTAAGGGGATATCTAGTCTCACTTTTATTTCTATGAGACTTAATCTATATTCACTATTTGTTTCTTTTGTCTTGTGTATATACCGCCCATGAATGTAATATATGACCCTTATAATTAAATTTTTGAGAATTTACATATCCATTTTATTATCTCACTTTCATGGGGTTTTCGGTTCATAATTTACAAAATCGTTAAGAGAATGTTGTCTCAATTTTCTTTCTTTGAGACACATATTATCTTATGCACCTATATTCTTTTACGAAGCATACATAATTATTTTTGACATGTTATATCCTAAATATTCATCTAATTTTTTATTATATGAAAAATATATTTTTCAATGAGGAAATGATATATTTCATAAGACTTCTTTCAAATGATCTTTTAGAAACATTTTCCATATAAGATAATATTATTTGATTTTAATTATACTTTATTGGTGTTATGATTCTTGGATTCAATACCTATTAATTATATGATTATTATATGTTTATTTTGATTAATTTTTGTTCTTATGGAACACATATGTATGGTTTTTATTATTTTATGGGTGGTAAGTATATCTCCCTCCAATGCATTGGATAATTATTTATCTCTCAGGAGATACACATGGATAAAATTGGGAGTGAATCCGGTTTATTGAAGAATGTTTTATACTAACACTGTCTTGGGAGTGATGGTTGACTACTAAGATGTTATTGGGAGTGAACCTTTACTACTATGATGGTCTTGGGAGGTAACTTTGACTACTAATATGGTTTGGTGAATGAACCCATTCAACTAAGATATCGTTTTTTATGATCCTAAAAAACTATAGAAATAATTTTATATATTTTTATGTACGCCACACTTACATTTCTTCTTTATATGTTATTATTTCATGGTTTATTCTCTTTAATCCTTTATGATTCTTGTCTTATGAACTACTAAATATTATTCCAGGACTCTTGAATATAATCTTTGATATTTAGGTTATGACATTCAAATGTTTTTCCCATGTTTTTGTTCCCCAATGTACATGTTATGATTATATGTATCCTTTATTTACCCATACAAAGCATCTGATCTCACCCTATCTTATGATTCATTTACATAGGATAAAAAAATATTTTATTTATTATTGGCAAGAAAATAGTTCTAGTAATGAATAAATGGGCTGGATAAGATGTAAATTTATTATGATCCTGTTTTTTATGATTCAAACTTTCCAAAGAATATAAACAAATACAATATTTGGGTGTGTGTCTCTATAATTTATCAATTAACATAAAAAATGACATAGTTTCTATGTATATTAATCTTGGGAAGTTATACTGAATGTATAGAGAAAATTTAATAGAGATTATCGATATTTCTTTAGTTGATACTTCCCTAGGATTAACAACTAAGTTATGTGGCGTGTTTCAGTTTTTGTGTTTTGTTTCATGTGTTTGTTTGCATGTTCTCATAATAGGCTACATACCTTCTGGGGGTGAGAAATCATTTTTTTAATTTACCTTCCATTAATTATATAAAACATCATGGAATACCATAGGTGATATAGAGTCCTCATGTAAATGAATCAGGACCATACCTTTAATATATTTTGGTCTATATTGTAGACATTTTATTCTCAAGTATTTGGTTGCAATAGTGGACCAAACATTATGTAGGCTTGGGTTATGATGTTGGATATCCTTCAGTAAGATGGATGGGTCAGGATAATATTTGAGTTATAGATGATGGACCCTACCTTTAGTGATAAGGTATAATGTAAGGATTTAGACATTGAACCATGCCTTATCCCTATGATTAATAGCTTGAGGTCTTGGATGAAACATCACCATATCCTACTAGTTAATACAATGAAATGATTTTGATAGAATAATGAGTGGAGATGATGAATTTTAAATGAATCATATGATGGTATGGTCAAGAATTATGGTGTGTTTATTTGAACATAGTAGACCGATGGCATGGGTACCTCATCAGGTTCCATGGTGGCCTAGCTAGAACATGATGATTTATCAATCTTGTTAATTATGAATATATTTTCCTAATTCATGAACATTCATATGAAGGATTAAATTATTGTTTATTGGTGACATCCTAATAATTTATATGATCACACCATGTACGGTCACTTTTTGCAAATGTATATAGTATGTCTAGCTTTAGATGTGGCATGGTTTGTTCAAGGTATCGAAATATAGAAGCTCGATGGGATTGGAGACAGGGTGTGTAGTGTGTACCAAGGGTGATATCTTGTAATGTTTGTATTTTTTATTTTAATAATTTTATATAGGATATTGGAATAACTGTTAAGTTGTTTTTGTATGTTTGTATGACTATGTGTTGATGAAAAATTCAATTTTTTTAAGATTGTGTTCCTTTAATTATGTTCACTTTGATTATTTTCTTCTATTGTTTTAGTTATTTTATTCCATTTAATTAAATTTTATTAATGTTAATAGTCTCTCTAATGTTTTACATAGTCCCTCACCACCAGTTGGAGGCCTCTGTAATAGGTGGAGGTGTCCCATAGGTCATGTAGAACTATGTGTTAGGGAACTAAACAAACGGCCACTGAAAAAATGTGTTACACGATCATTGATGACCTTTATTTATACATCAAAAATATAAATAAGATGATTTTAACACTCAAAGATTAAGTAGTATATTTGAGTAATAATTTTTAGTGTACTATATAATTATTTGGATAATAGAAGAGCCTATAATTTGCTGTGTTCTCAAATGAATTATTAATGGAATAGGTTGAATATGGAAAAATGATATTTTAAGAAGTGTTGAGGTCTTAATAAACCAATTTTATAGGATAATATGGACTTTTATTAGACGTTAAAACCTCAAAAAAGTAATATAATGAGAAATGGTATTAAAATAAAGTATATTTTGGTCAAAAATGGTAAACACATCAAAAATCAATGAGATATACAAATTCTGGGATATGTGAAGAGATAAAAAAGAAATGATATTTTCAATACATAAGTGAAAATTTCTTAGCTACATTGGACAAATCATATCTTATATTAATGAGTGAATTATTTATTTAAAAGGAAAATAAATTTTAAGTCACTAAATTTGAATCAAAATATATCAAATATCTCAAAAATGAAATGCATTTTAGGGATATTGTTTTAGTTACACTAAATTATGGGAAAAAAAATTTGTGTTGGAAAAGAACTGAAATATTAATTTTTATAATACAAAAAATAATTAATGCAACTTAATAAAAAAATTTTCCTTTTAGCATCATATTATACTCATCATAGGATGATGTATATTACGTGATTTCATGAGTTAACGAATGTTAGGTATAATCCTCGGTTTATACACATACATCGGTTTTCTGAATGGAGAATAATTTTATGATGAAGGAGAGAATTATTCTTTCTTTGATATATATTAAATTTATAGAGAATATTTTTTAACAAAATCATGATAGTGGGTAATTATCTTCCATGAAAGAAACCATGAATCTTATAAGAAATGTGAAATGAAGAGTTTATTTAATTGTTCTATTTGAATATGTTGGATCAATAAATATTATAGTTAGTAATAAAACCCATTTTATAAGAGATTAATTTATGAATACATTGTTTCCAATTGTTAATGATCTTGGAGAAATTATTTCACTAAGAGTTGGTTATGTGACTCAAAATTGATATTCAGAATCAACCAATGAGGTTGCTCTATTAGATGAACCATTGGAGGATGTGCCCGTAAAGGGAAACCGTTATAGGGTTCTCCTCTCTCCGCCGCCGCCCCTTCGCTGCGGATGGTGCAGCGTTCCCCTCAATCTCGGTGAGTCGGTCAAGATCTCTACGGAATCGCGCGGTTTCGTGGTCTTCCCTTGCTGTGGAGTTTCTCTTTGGGCATCGGTAGTTTCTTGTTCAGACCTGCGGGTGTAAGACTGGTCCCCGTTAATGGAATACTCTACGGAGCGCTCCTGGGTTCATTCTTGGTAGCTCGCTGGTGTCCTGCAGTGATATTCTCAGCATCTGATGGTCTCACTCTTGCGACGACGATGTGTGGGGTCCCAGCTTTTCTCAGTTGAGTACGGTGGGGTTTCGCTGTGTCTGAAGCGGCCGATTTGGTGGTGGCGGCGAGTGCTTCAGAAACAGGGTGTTGCTTGCGTGGTTGGATGGTGTTGCTGAGTTCGGCTTGGTTTTGATCGTGGATTTTTCTGCGATGTTGGTGATTCGCTATTATGTTCTTATTTTCTGGTTTCTCTGGTTTGTGATGCGCACCTGTTGCGTCTGATTGTTTTTGGATCTGTGAATGTTTGTTGAGTGGAAGAGCTTGTGTTTGCTCTTGTATTTTGGTTTGGACCGGTGATGATGCAGTGTCGGGTTTCCTCCGATGGTGATGGTGATGAAGGATGTCAATATTGCTCACCGGCATTTTGCAGGTTGATGATGGAAAGGACGGTTGCCGGTGTTGCTCGCCGGCTATATGTTTGGTGGCCGTCTGGATTGTCTCACCGGAGGTGACACGTGATGATGGGTCCGCTGCTCGAGGTGGGGCATGTGGATGGTGCTGTGTGTTGTTGGGTCCACTGATCGAGGTGGGGATCATGTTTTTCGAAGCGCGATGATGGGCGCGCAACACGAGGTGGAACGCGTGGTGTTCGGTGGATCTTCTTGGTTTGATATTTGAAATTTGAAATTTGAAGTTTGAAATTTGAAATTTGAACTTTGTTGAATGTTGTATGTGGTGGGAAGTGGTTGTACGGTTTTTGGTTTTCCTTAAACCTGTTTGGGGTACTGGTTCCCCTAAACCAGCTTATGAAAATGAACAAAAAAAGGATTTGCAGCAGGTTTCTCTATTGGAGGAAAGAATAGAAAATATATTATTAATGTATGATGAAGGAATTTAAATTTTTATCTAATGTAAAATAAGAAAAACACATTTCTACATCATTTAAAAGAGGATAATAGTTTGTGGTATTGTAGTTTTGGTCACATTTATTCAAATATTATAGAAAATCTATCATAGTTAAACTTTGTTGATTATATTAATTAATACAAGTGGAATACAAAAATTGTTTGTGATGTATTTTGAAGGGAAACTATTGGTAGAAATATTTATCATCTAAATAATTATGGATAAATAAACCTAATAAATTCATTACTCAATAATATTAGTGGTCTAATCAATCAATCCTATACACAAGGTGAAAAATATTTCGACATAGTTACCAATGACTAAAATATGATGAGATGTACTCTTTTAATGATTTTTAAGATAAAAAAATTAAATGTTTCATAATATTACCAAGAATATTAGTGAATAGAATTAGAATAACAATAATGATTTATATAGTTGGTTAATGGTATAAAATATACATTTATTGATGTTGAAAATTATCTGGAGATACATGGAATAATGTATTAAGTTTATGGAATGAGTAATCTTTAGAAGAATACATTCATAGAAAATATAAATTATATGGTAAGTAAAATATCCAAGTCTTTTTTTTATTTAATGTGATATCCCTTAATACTATTATAAATAACCTATAAAATGGTTATTTATACATAGAGTCAAGCGATGCTCATTTTTAGAGATGTTAAGGTCCTATAATATTAGTAAATGATTGGTAACACTCATAGAAACATATAATATTATTTTGAATGAAATGCTTCATTATTAATAAAGAGAAAAATATGACAAACTATTGTGATAAAACAGAACAAAGTGTTTGTATTAGGATACTCATCCATGATTAAATCCTATATATGTTTCAGAAAATGATAAAAAAAAGTAATTGAAAATAGTTAGGTCAATTTTTTGGATATCGATCATAATAAAATATTGATGTTTATATTCTTAAAGAAGAGTGTTTTGGATAAAAATAAGTAGATATAGACCAAATGTAATTATATAATATTAAATATTATAATTATTCTAATGTAGAATCACAAAATAAAATTGGTGATTAAGAAAATAAATCCATTACTCAATGGAAAAGAATATTTGTGGTTGATACATGAAACCTTATTAAAGTATAATATTATTCAAAAAAGGCTTGGAAGATAAGGATAATTGAGAATACATATTTACAATTATAGGTAGAACAAACTACATGAAAAGAATAAATAAGTGGTGAATCTTGGTTAAAATCTATGAATGAATATCTTAAGAAAATTGTATGAAATCAAAAATTAAAATGTGTGAATATACATAGCCAACATAAAGTGATAATTAGAAAATGGACTTTTATAAACAAGTTTGATGGGCATGGAAGTGTGATATAAAATAATGATATAAAAATATGTACTATATATTCCTTGGTTGGAGGAGTTGATATTTGGGAAACATTTTCTTTAACTGAAATAATGAAATCTACAATAGTTTTCATTGAATTAGTTATTGAAATGATGTTTAGATTCTATCAAATGGATGAAAATATAACATTTCAGAATGTAGTATTGGATGAATAATTATATATTGAACAAAAATTAGATTTTTCTTATTTAATATTGTGATTTAATTTTTTATAGATTAAAAAAGGCATTGCATTTGAATGATAAAAGAACAGCATTTTTGGTATATATTGATGAATACATATAAGAGAAATTTAGAGTTCAAAATTGGATGGTATGATTAAAACATATATGTGAATGTCTCATATTTAGTTTAGTTTATAGTGATATTGATGTGTATGATATAATATTTAATAATAATAATAATAATTTCATAGATTAATTTGTAAACATGATTCTTGTGTAATTTGAATACTCTATAATAGGAGAGATAAATAACAGTCTTGGGCTAGAAGTATATCAATGAAATGATTATAGGATTATCATAGATGTAAAGCATTCAATTGAGATATTTCATAAGTTTGAAACATAATATTCCAAACAAGATTGATCTCCAATATATGGTGGAGAAAAAAAATTAAAATTCATGACGAAATAAAGAAATAAAACGCAACACTATATTAATTAATAATTGGGATCTAATTTTTTCAGACAAAAAAAATTTGATATATATCTTATAAGATACATGATTAGAAGATTTATTTCATTATTTTATGATGTAAAAACATATATTGAATGAAAATATAATAATTAGGTACATTCAAGGAACATTGAACTTTGTTTTTTTAAATTAACATAATATAAAGATTTTGTTTCTTATTTATATGCTTACTTGTCTAGAGATGTGGTGGATTCATAATCCTTAAGTGGTATAACCTTATTCAATATAATAAATTGTGCTTGAATTCTATATATGAAAAATAAAAAAGTTCATTAGAGAGAAATTGAGGAAAAATATATTTTAGTTACCAAACCATGAACATGGTGTTTGTATTTGAGGTAGTAGTTAATATATATTAGAGAAGTGGTATGAAAATCGATGTTAATTCACTATGAAAACAAATGGAACATATATTTTATAAACAATATAGTACAATACTTGAAAACAAAATATTTTGGGATGTATTACCACATTGTAAAATAGAATGCAGAGTAAAGAAATATCCAATTGGAATGTATTATAACTAAGCATCAAGTTGAAAATATCTTCATGCATTATAATGAGTTAAATTTTCTGTGATTATCGTGAGTTATATATCAACATCCAATAAATTTGTTCAATCTATGATGGTAAAAAAACAAACTACCCCTATTGTATATAAATTATCATATATATATTATATGTTCGGGCAAGTATTTACCTTTTTATTGGTGTGTGAAAACATGTGAAGAAATAATGATTGGGGATTGAGAACTAGAATAATAGTTTTGTCTTTTATAATTGATACTATTATAAAAATTGAAGCATTCTATTATTTCCTATAATGTTATTTGACTCACATAGTCATTGGGAATATCGTAATAGATATTTTCTCTATAATAAAAAGTGAAGGATTTTTTGTTTGTGTGAATACGATCAGAATAATTTTGAATATAAATTTATGTTGAGTGGATACATGAATGGATTGAAAGAAAAGTATATTAGGAATATTTTTTCAACCCTAGGTTTTAATATTGTAATTTTATCAATAATAAGTCAATAATAATTCTACTGAAATTTAGTTGTAGTTTTTAGGTGTTAAGTGGAGTGTGGTTATAATGATTTATTAGAACAAATTGATGTTAAAGGAAACAAACATTCTCAAAGAAAAAGGATGTTGTTTTTAATTCATTTACATTTCATAATAAATAGGTATTCCAATGGTTTCATCTGACTACTCTATGTTTTTTAAAATATGATTAAAATATTCTAATTCTACAATGTACTGATCATGTTGTAGTAAACTCATTTCTAATTCAAATAGTCAAAAAATTATATTAAAATATAAATTAAATTATTGGATTCCAAAAATAATAGTTCACACCATAGTATACTTATATGAGACTAAAAATTTTGACCTACTTGAGATTAAGAAAAAAATGGGTGATTTGGCTATGTTGGTGGATATTTTGGTATAAAAAAAACTCTGATATAAAATTTGATAATTTCAAAATATAGGTTCCAAACTACCATTAAAGGGAATATTATGCAATGATTATACAATGAATAAATAATAAGGTCGATGATTATTATATTTTTAGATGTTTAACAACACATATCATAATTTTGTAGTGAAATACACATTCACGTTGTAATTCATACTATAGATAGATGAAACCATGTTAGAAACTAAAAACATAAACCATTATGTGTGATACCATTCCATTATTGTATGAATACAAGTATTTAAAATATGTCTATTGACTCGTGTCATGAACTAGCATCCTTAGGATATAAACCTTATTATCATACCCCACATGTCTCTTATAATACCTTAGTTACCTTCCTAGTATACCACATGCTATTACCTACATGGTTCACATATAATACTAATGACTATACCTAGTTAAGAACACACGATATTTTAATTTTTTTGACTTCACAGACACACCCTATGATATATCCCAAGAGTTTACCCAACCTGACACGAGTCTAAGCCAAGAACCAAAAACATTAGAGTTCTAATCAGGAATGCTCTTGGAAAGCAAGGTGCACCATGCTGATATGGGTAGTAATGTATTGTGTTTTAGATATCAATTTTATAGGTACTACACTATCATCTATTTAAAACATACCCACTTTTAGACCCTAAACTTCAAACCCATGTTCTTTAGTGACTACTAGAATTCTAAGTATTTGCAATGGGTTATTTGCGACGGGCTCGTCCAAAATACTTTTTGTGACGTTGCCCCTAATCCCGTCATAAATAATTTCAAAAATTATTTAGGCTATTTTTAACGGGAACCCGTCACAACAGATCCTGCTGCAAATAATAAATAAATTTATAAAAAATAAATTTATAAAAATTTGGTTAGTGAAAAATTATTTTTAATATTATTAAAATAATAATAAAAAAATATTAAAATTCTCAATATTCACAAAAAATATAAAAAATCATTAAATATTATTATTAATAAAATTAACAAATATTAAAAAATATAATTTTGAAAAAATATATTTAATAAAATTATGATTAACGTAACACCAATATTAATATTATTAAAATAATAAAATAATAAAAAATTATTATATTTATCAATATTTACAAATATAAATAATATCATTAAATATTATTATTATTATGATAATTATTAAAATAAAATAACATTAAAAATTATAATACCGAAAAAATATATTTAATTAAATTATGATTAATGAATCAATAATATTAATATTGTTATAATAAAAAAATAAAAATTATTAAAATTGTCAATATTCACAAAAAAATAATAAAATAATAAAAATCAAATTATGTAATATTTTCACAGATATAAGAGACAGAAACTGTAAATAGATTATATTACAAAAAAAGTTGAATTCCAATGTTTTTAACAAAAAAAAGTCATTGGGGGGTCAGCATCTAGAGGAGGTGGGGGAGCTGAAGGAGATGGTGGAGGAAACTCCATCCCTAAACTACAAGTAAAACAACGCATGTACTCTATCTTCTTGTGATGCTGTTGCTGCCATCGACGCATCTCCTCCTCGTGCTGCTGCCTGCTGCTGCTGACACATCTCTTCTTGTTGCGTCTGCAAAATCTCTATAAGGTCATTCTGAGATCGAAACTTGTGAGGCAGAAGCTGATGCCTCTCCACAAGCTCCTCTCGAGCCGGACACCGACATCACAGCAGAATCATAATAATTATCAGGAGTCATATGAGAGTCGATACCAACTACACGACCCTTCTCAATTCCATACTGAGTCTCCTCCATCCATGCTGCCTCGTCGAAATTGTGGGCACTGGTCTGATCTGTTGCCTTTTCCTGACCCCCAGCCTATGTCCGAGAAGTCGCAGTCTCATATGACTCACTCACATCCAATTTGAAATTAAAATTTTGAAAATATTATATGCAGTTAATTTTCAAACTGAAAAAAATAAGACTAACCACAATATGACGCTGGAGATCACCTCTAATCTTTCCATTGGCTGGATCGTCGTACATACTCTGATAAACATCGAACTCTGTAATATCAGGATGCTCCCTGCATATATGAATATAAAATAAGCTGTTTATATTTGAATTTATATAAAATATTTAAAAATAATAATTACCAGATGCACTCTATGCGTACTGAATATACGACTACCAGCTCGATGTGTCACCTCCTGTCTCCCCTTATTCTGCTGACCCAATGGAGATCTCCTCTTAAATCAACCACCCAACTAGTGTACACATAATCTATCCCAAACCTTTCTCTGTTCGGTGGTCTCTACACGACTCATCAAATACTGTCTCTCATGCTTTCTTAATGGTCGTCTTTCACAAATTGTGCAAAAATTGACGCAAACACTAATGCCAAACCACCTCCCATGCTGCATGGATATCGTCACTCATGCTATCATCGATGGGATACCATAAACCCTAAAAATAATTCATAATATCATGTTATTAATAAAATAAATTTCAAAATAAATTTGAAAATAAATATTATTTATTTACGTACCAACCAATGATTGTGTATGTGGAGTCACACATCAATGGGAATTTGTTCCCATGTGATTCATGACAGAGAAAAATAATTGCGCAATATAGTGCTCCGCTGTCCAATAGCTACAAGCCCAAAACTATGAAAAAAGAATAAATAATCAAAAAATTAGTATATAAATAAATAAATTAATGAAAGCTAACTAAAATATACAGGTTACCATACCTTCGTGTCCGGGTATCGAAGCCAAGACATGGAGATTGCTCGGGGATAGGGTCAAGAATCATCAGTCGCACTAGACTGCACCCCCTCCGTGTACCTCCTGAACCACAGGTAGGTTGAGGTTCAGATGATCTCACATCCCCCTCATCCAAAGGTAGCTCAGCCTCCTCTATCTAACGTAAATAGATCATATTCCATCTGAAAAACAAAATGATTATTGATAGAATATAGTTGAAAATAATTATTATATATAGATATATATTAGTTATGATCATAGCCAGCATTTAATTTTGTCAATGTTCACCATAATCATCATCTTCATATCTGATGATTTAAATGTATTCATATTCCTCCTTGGCATCATCAATATCCATATGAGTTTCTCTACCCATCCCTTGTCATTTAAAATTCATTTGTATCATCATTAACATCTGCATCACCATCGAACCTTAAATGTGGGGTTTCATCATCAATATTCACATTTCTTTGTGAAAAAGATGGATTTTGAGTAGTCTATTGAAAAATTTAAATCCCTTCCACTTCAGCGGAACCACATTCAGTTTGAGTTAATTGATTTTCCTGAGATTTCATTTTTATTATGCTCCACAAATCACTCAGGTCGCTTGACGTAGCATAGTACATTCTATAATAAATTTGATGTGCCTGTTGAGCCAGTAAAAAAGTTTCTTTTTCTGCATGAAGGGTTTTATATTTAATATCGACGATTCAATGAGTCGGATGAACACACAAGCCTCTCTCTATATCCTACCTCCGACACTTAAACATCTTTATATAATTCTATCTAATATAACATAGCTCAATAATTTCATCCATATTGTCGTAAAAGTCATCTTTAGTTTCTCTATGATGCGATCCTCTCAAACAAACTCCGTTATTCATTGTTTTTTTGATTCCCCATATGCAAGTTTATGAAATTGAAAACCATTCACCACATATGCATTATAATATTTAACCTTTTTGGATGGTGGGTTTCTCAATATACACAGTCGCTTATCAATTTTATCAGTATATTGAGACACCTAAAAATTTGTAAAACAGTTATCGATATAATAAATAGTATACTAAATTGATATTAAACCATCAATAATTTTTGTTACTAGTACTTGAAACCATTGAGAAATTTTTTTTTGTCTGCGTTCTTCAAGAGCAGCTGCTGTAATTTGTTGAATTTTTTTCTTGATATTATTTGTAACACCTAAATATTTCATAGTACGTTATTTCTTCAAAGTAATTCAATAATTTTCACTACATGAAACACCAAGGTCAAGCGCACCACAAGATTTCCAAACTAGCTATTCAAAAGAGCTTATGAATACTATTAACTAAATATTGAACATTATATAATCCTTATAATTTTAAAATTCATATTATGAGTTTCTTAGACATAATGTAAGAACTAATTCTTTTTATTTTAAGTTAAAATAAGTATTTTTCGAAAAATGCACTTTTACCGTCTTTTAATGGTGAACCCATTTTAAATCCCATATTTTAAACATATATATATTCAATTTGACAAAATAAACTTCTTCTTTATATTCAGGAAATAAGAATTTAGTTTCAATAAATTTTTGGTGTATTTCTGATAACTTTCATATTTCGGTGAATAGTGAAATATACTATAATTTAATTAAAAACAACTTTTTTAATCAAAATAATTTATACTATTAAATTATAAATTTTAATGGTTTGGAAGTATATATAGTTTATATTTATACCATTTAATCTAATTCTGGTCATTTTAAGTAATTTCACTTTGAAATTGGACATAAACAAGTGTCAATCTATTGACAGTTATTATTTCTTAATAATACGCCTTTTGGTTTTGACAATGAGAATTAATTTTAAATTAATAAATGAAACTTATATGTTTTAAATTTAGTAAAATAGAGTTTATTTTTTATTTTATAATATCAAAATTATCTTAGGGTAAATTTTTGGTATTTTTCTGAAAAAATTAAATTTTTTATGAATATTGAAAAACAGAGAGTTATTGGTTAAAACCGGCTTTTTATTTAAATAAATATTTAATTTATTTAAATTTATTTTCGGTAAAAATAGATACTTAATACCTATATATGTTCAATTTAATTCATTGTAGTCATTTATAATAATTTTAGACATATAAAAATTTTATTGCACTTTTCACCGTCTTTAACACATCTCTTAGGAGAATTTGCAAATTTTCATAAAACATAATTTTATCACCTCTATGAGTGGAGTTTTAAAAATCCAAGAGACATGGTTAATATCAAGGAGTAAAATTTGGTTCAATAAGATAAATATTTTTTTGGTGAATAGTAACTTTTTAAATTTATTTACCACAGTAAAAAGTAAATATGGCAATTAAGGGTAAAAATGATATTATTATTACCCTAAAAATGTCCTAATTCTATTATCTAAGTATAAATCAACCAAAAACAACCTTAGGAATATAATATGAACCACTTTTGTCAACTTGGATTAGATTAGGACATTTGTTATTATTTAATTTATGGAAGAGTTAAAAGATTTAAAATCAAAGTTTAATAACTAAAACATTTTTAATATAGGCTTATACATAAGATAAATTCGATTATAAAAATTAATTAGAAATCTAAAAATATTTCCTAAATAATTGTATTTTATTTATAATTTTTATAAATTTAATAATAAAATTTATTTATGTCACAATAATGATGAAGTATTTTCATTAATAATTAAAGAATCAAATAATTAGCATTATAAATGTTGAAATAAATATAATTTCAAAGTCTTGATGACATCCACGAATTTTATTGGTTAATATGACATGTTAGGATTACTTCAATTAATTTGGTTTGAATTAATAATGTTTTTAAGACTTTAAAAAATCAATTATTAAATAGTGTCAAAATTAACATAAATATGTTTTAAAAAAAATATTATATTATTAATGGATATTCTATTCCTAAAAATCTAAGGTTCGGAAAAAGGAATTATATCAAGATATTTTAATCATTCATGGACCACTTTTCGGTTGCTTGGATGTATATAGTATGTTTATTAACTATATAATATAAAAATACAAAGTGACATGGTAAATGTAAACTAATTAACTAAGAGTTAAAACTAAAAGATAAGGTTAATATAGTAACCCAAACCTATATAAAATATATTGGTTGAAAGGATTTTGACCCATCCCCACCTTATAATTTTAATAATAAACTTCTGATCCATTAGAAAACAAATATTAATTTATTATAAAATAAAACATTATGTTTTTCCTAAAGAGACTCTCCCCCCCATTATAAAAGGACACCACTTCTAACCAATACATTACACTTTCAAAGCCTTTTGGTTCAGACAACCCCTACCCAAATATTCTCTCAACTTCCTTCACATATACCTAGAGGCCTTAGTTTGATAAAAAACCGATTATATGGAGCCCTTTTGATCAAATAAAAAGGAAGAACCTGATGAAGAGGTAATGATTTCCCCACACTCTTTCAAGTTTCTTTCTTCTTCAACTTTTTCCTTCTTTGTTATTTACATTATAAAATAATAGCACCAGTATCTTATATATACTGTGATTTTATTATAAATATCGTACAACCAAATTCATTATTCTATCCATCCCTTGAATGACATGTCACCATACGTGTGTACGTACGACTTACCGTGTCCATGTCGTGGTGTAATTGTTATTCAATACATTATATTTTGGATGGGTATAATAATGATGTGTAATTAATGTAAATAATAAATATAACAAGATAATTATTGTGTTTATATGTTATACCATCCAATTATATATTATTTGAATATCAAAAGAATGATATTGTCGCTCGTGCGTACGTACAGACTACCGTCTCCACAAACGCGATGAGATCCATTCCACATCGTATCCATGCAAGTCTAATTACAATTTGATGATTAAAAAAATGTATAATGACTTGATATCATCCTGGATGTGAATAAGATACATCCTGTCCATAAAAAACACTGCTTATGTAACAAAACATTTAAAATAAAATGAGTAAGTTTACACCCGAAACGACGATAATACTAAGATATTATTAAGAAAGAAATGTTAAAAAGATCATATATGATATCATATTAATTTATATGATTCTTTTATAATTTAATAACAATTATCTCACCATTATACAGGAGGTTAACCTACCCTCAACCATGGAAAAGTAAAAGGTAATGGTTTATTTCACAATCTCGTCATTATCCGAGGTTGCTTATACGTAATTATCTACTGGGACCTCTTTATCATCCACATCAATGTTTCTTAAAAATTTAATTCAAAACATTCTTACTATTTTACATAATATAGGTTAAAGTCATTTATACCCTTGTTTGACTTTTTATAAGATGTTTATAAAGTAATCGTTACGTCATTTTCCAAACAAGGTCCTTTTTAACCTTTTCGACAAAATAATTTAAGAACATCTTTTTTTTACTTATACGGCAGGTGCGGCTATTTCCCACAATTGTAAAATATTCGATGCTTCCCTTATAATATTATAAGATTATTTTCAACATAAATGTTTTATTTTATAATTATGTGACTTTTAAATGATTTCAAAAAAAGATATATTTCTCTCAAATAGTTTTGATTTCATCGATTTCTACATCCTTTGATTGATTTTAAGTTTATTTAATGTTGATTTATTATGATACAAAACATCCATATTGTATTGAAGGTTTTGTGATACATTTTACTGTGGATGTGCTATTTGTATACCATTCATGGTTTATGGTCAAATAATTGACATTTTTATGCCAGTTTTAATACGAATGTTTATGTTATATTTCAAATTTTTCATATGAGCAATTAATTGGAATTAGTAAGTGATGGGTGGAGCCCTCTATAGCTCCTCAACGCACCGGTAGGTCTCATGAGACAACTAGACATGGAATTGGCCGAGGTCCTTTCCCAATTTGATTTATGGTTTTGGCTGAGGCCTTAATCATTTTTATTCGTCTTGGACGAGGCCTTGACAAAATGTTTCATAATTTTTGTCATTATAAATTCCCTCATTAGGGAAATAATATTGATGGTTCATGTAGTCATTCGACTGGTAGAATACCCGTGATTATGTTTTATTATGGAATTATTTACTCAGCTCATATTCATTCCATAAAAGTCTTCATGTTTATTATTGGTAAATGCACGTGGTTTCAATTATTTACCATTCTTAATATTTTTTGTCATTTTCTGCTATATTACATACACTTACAAAGCGTTTGAGCTCACTCTTTTCTTATGTTTCATATTCCCAAGATGTGATGAAGTAATTTATGAATGACCTACATGGATAATATGAGGGGATATGAGTGTGGAATATGGAGACTATGTTGTTTTAGATTTCATTTTATGATGTAATGTAAACTTTATTAATGTATCTAGTGATTCCAAGGCTACTAAACCGATCAGTCCTTTGGGACATTATTCCTTGTCATCATGCCATTGTATTAAAATAATGCACCAACTCAGGATAACTGGGGTCGGGGTGTTACCGTTGGAATCAGAAGAAGTTTAGTACAAACCATGGAAGCCAGATTTAGATAAACTATAAGTAGAGCACATATACCTAAGATGGACTATGAGGATTAGTATAGAAGAACTTCCTAGAATTTTGGTATTGTAAATATTTTTTGAGTTTTCCGAGCAATAAATCCCAGTATGGATACGAGTAGGTAGAGGAGGATCTGGCAGAGATGTACCTAGGGGTAAAACCCGAAAACACCACATTGAGCTGGACTCGAATGGGAACTGGTGCTCGACAATGGGCCTTACCGCACTCTTGGTTACGACACTCCTGGGGGATATTCATAAGATAGTTCTCATTTTTTACAAACCATTATGAAGGGTTTATGAGTATATACTTCCTCAAAGAATACATTTTTATGATTATAGATTATATCCATAAAGTTTTCAATTTATGTTAAGTGTTTTACAAGTTTGGGATTAGGTATTGTTATTCATAAACTAATCTATTGTATGCCATTATTTAGAAATGGTGCCCATTAGAAGGAATGCGAACTCCAGCAATACATGTGATCCAAAGAGTAAAAAGGATAATATCTTTCATAGACTTAATCCAGAATTTAGAACGGAAATAGTCTCACATGTATTATCATCATATAAAGAAATAGTATCATGTGTTAATAAGATATGTATAGAATTGTCCGAGTCATATGGCTTTGAAGGGACGCAATAGAAGAAAAGGATGGAAGTGAGAAATATGGATAAAGGGAAGAGGGAAAAGAATAATTTTCCCATATGTGATAAATGTGGGAAGAAACACCCCGGAACATTCCTAAAAGGAATGGGAGTTTGTAATAAGTGTGGAGAGAAAGGATACCATGTACGTGACTGCAAGGGTAAGAAAAAGGTTTCAAATGTATAATGTTTCATCCGCAAGGATTTGGGACACTACGTGAACCAATTTCCAAATCATCAGAGTATGCCCCAAATGATGCTATTGGATAATAATCAAGTTATGATACTACCACATATGAGGAGGAATGATTAGAGTTCTTATGTTGTTATTTTAGAATTATGTCATTTGAGTGTTGTATCAAAAATGTACTGGTTATAATAATTATGGTGTATATAAGGATTGTACTGTAGTACTATTTAATTAAGGACATGATATTGGGTGGAACAAAGAAAAGTGACTCAATAGTAGGTTAATTTTTTTGGGAAATATATGGTTGAGAGAATGATAAACCATAATATGGTTCTGATTCCAAGGTACTGATTTTGGAATAATAAATGCTTGATTTGGATAAATTATATTAAATATTCTTTACTACCTTGAAATTGATTAATGATTTGTATATTCCATCATTGTTGGAGTTTTCATAATTTTTGGATAAAAGGAGTATATCCAGTATTCTATATATAATAAGGGATCATGAATGCAATCAATAAGGTTTTATGGTATTTCAGGATGTTGTAGTGTTTTAAAAGATTACATGATGAAGGTGTTCACATGCTATTACATGGAAAAAAGGATCTTAATTGTGTTTACCTACCTTATAAATTTTGGACTGTGAGTTTGGACAAAAGTATTTTGGATAAGTCTAATTTGAGATTATTTTTGTATTTCCATAAAAAGGACAACCCGGAGGTCGGGCGGCAACCTGTCGCGTCCGGAAAGGCCGTGAGACATGAACCCACAACCGAAGGGCGACCAGGGTGTGTCACCTACCACTGACCCACGTGATGTCCTAGATTGAATAATGTATATTTTTTAAAGGGTCTGGTAGAAGAATTATTAATTAATTTTTTTAACCCTATCCGAATAGGATAAATAAAGTATTCTTTTACGTTCTGTTATCTTTTATAGTGAAAGATGAGTATTTGGTAGGAATTAGTTAAAGGATGGAACTCTACGTGTCATGTATATATTTTTTTCTCTTATTATATGAAGAAATTAATTCTTAAACATCAGGTAAGTGATATTAAAACTAAAAATCTGTTATCCTAATACATTATGTTTTGTGGAACCGATGATATTTTAAATCATCATAGATTGATGGATTTGAGGCCCTCAATTATACAATTTTTTATGATTGATGAACTTAATAATTAACTCTAAATATTTACATTTTTCCTCCAATTATGTGCCTCTAATTTCCACAAATGTTCTCCAAATCAAGATCATAATTTCGTGGTGACTTCTTCATTCCCCCTTTCCACTTATTAAGACTAAATTTTATTAACCCAATTTCGGATGTGGGTTTCCCCACAAAGTTATTTTCTATTTTCAACCACTATTTTTCGAAGAAAAATTTCATATTGCAAGGATGAAATTTATTGAAGGAGGGAAGAATGTTACACCTCAATATTTCATAGTACATTATTTCTTCAATGTAATTCAATAACTTGCACTACATGCAACATAGAGTTCAAGCGCACCACAAGATTACCAAACAAGTTGTTCAAAAGTGGTTATGAATAGTATTAACTGAATTTTGAAAATTATATAGTCCTTATAATTTTAGACTCTATATTATGACTTTCTTAGAAATAATGTAAGAACTAATTCATCTTTTTAGATAGAGGAAGTATTTTTTCCAAAAATACACTTTTACCTTCTTTTAATGGTGAACCCATTTTAAATCCCATATTTGAAACATTTTTATATTCAACTTGAAAAAATAAACATCTTTATTATAATCAGGACATAATAATTTTTTTTCAATAAATTTTTGGTGCTTTTCTGATAACTTTCATATTTGAGTGAATAGGGAAAAATAATATATTTTAATTAAAAAAAAATTTTAATCGAAATAATTTATATTGTTAAATTATAAATTTTAAGGGTTTTGAAGTATAAATAGATTGTATTTTTACGATTTAATCCAATTCTTGTCGTTTTAAGTAATTTCACTTTGACATTGGACATAAAAAAGTGTCAATCTTTTGATAGTTATTATTTCTTAAAAATACGCCTTTTGGTTTTAACAATGGGAAATAATTTTAAAGTAATTATTGAAACATCTATGTTTTGAATTTGGTAAAATAGACATCATTTTTGAATTCATAATATCAGAATTAGCTTAGGGGGAATTTTTGGTATTTTTTCTGAAAACATTTAATTTTTTATGAATAGTGAAAAACAATGAGTTATTGGTTAAAACCAACATTTTTTTAAATAATTATTTATTTAATTTAAATTTATTTTAGCTCAAAATAGATACATAATATCTATATAAGTTCAATGTAATTCATTGGATTCCGTTTATAATAATTTTATACATATACAAATTTTAGTGAACTTTTCACCGTCTTTTACCCATCTCCGAGGAGAATTTTCAAATTCACATAAAACCTAATTTTACCGCTTCTGTGAGTGGAATTTCAAAAATTAGAGAGAAATGATTAATATGAAGGAGTAAAATGTGGTTCAATAAGATAAAAATAATTTTTGGTTAATAGTAACTTTTAACATTTATTTACCACGATAAAAAGTAAATAGGATAATTAAGGGTAAAAATGATATTATTATTACCCTAACACATGTCAAAATTCTATTAGATTAGTATTATTAGACCAAAAAAACCTTAGGAACAAAATATAAACCTCTTTGTTCCACTTGGATTAGATTTGAAATTTTTTTTATTTAATTCAAAGAAGAGATAAAAGAGTTAAAATCAATGTTTAATAACTAAAACATTTTTAATATAGGGTTATACATAAGATAAATTCGATTATAAATATTAATTATAAAGATAAAATATTTCATATATAATGGTATTTTATTTATTATTTTTATACATTTAATAATTAAATTTATTCATGACACATTAATGATTCCAAATTTTCCTCATTAATGAAAGAATCAAATAATTAGTATTATTAATGTTAAAATAAATATAATTTGAAAGTATTGATGACATCCACTAATTTTATTGGTTAATATGACATGTTAGGATTACTTAAATGAGTTTTTTTCTAATTGATGATTTTTTTATGACTTTAACAAAAATCAATTTTTAAATAGTGTCAAAATTGACATAAATTAGTTTTTAAAACAAATATTATATTATTAATTGATATTCTATTCTTAAAAATCTAAGGTTAATCCAAAGGACTTATATCATGATATTTGTATCTTAATGGACCACTTGTGGGTCTCTTGGATGTATATAGTAATTTAATTTACTATATAATATAAAAATACAATGTGACATGGTAAATGTCAAACTAATTAACTAAGAGTTAAAACTAAACAATAAGGTTAATATAGTGACCCAACCCTGTATAAAATCTATTGGTTGAAAGGATTTATACCCATAACCACCTTAGAATTTTAATAATATACTTTGGAGCCATTAGAAACTGAATATTAATTTATTATAAAATAATACTTTATGTTTTTCTTAAAGAGCCCCCCCTTATAAAAGGACACCACATATAACCAATTCCTCACACCTTCAAAGCCTTTTCCTTCAGCCAAAACCAAACCAAATATTCTCTAAACTTCCCTCAATTCTACCTAGATGACTTAGGTTGATCAGAAATCCATCCTAAGGATCTCTTTTGATAATATCAAAAGGAAGAACCTGAAGAAGAGGTAATGATTTCACCACCCTCTTTCAAGTTCCTTTCTTCTTCAACTTATTCTTTCTTTGTTATTCACCTTATAAAATAAAACCTCTAGTATCTTATATATAATTTGATGTTATTATAATAATGGTACAACCAAATTCATTATTCTATCCATCCCTTGAATGACATGTCACCATACAAGCGTATGTATGACTTACCGTCTCCACGTCGTGGTATAATTGTTATTCAATACATTATTATTTCGATGGGTATAATAATGATGTGTAATTAATGTAAATAAAAAAATTTAACATGATAATGATTCAATATATATGATATTACTTCCAATTATATATTATTTTAATATCAAAAGAATGATATTGTCGCTCGTGCGTACGTACGGACTACCGTCTCCATGAACATGATGAGATCCATTCCATATCGTATCCATGACAGTATAACTCTCATTTGATGATTAAGAATAATTTTAAAATACTTGATTTCATTCTGGATATGAATAAGATACAAACTATCCATAAAAACACTGTTTATGTAACAAAACATATAAAAGAAAACGAGTATGTTTACACCCGAAATGACAATAATACTAAGATATTTTTAACAAAGCAATGTTAAAAGATCATACATGATATAATATTAATATATATGATTATTGTATAATTTAATAACAATTATATCACCATTATATAGGAGGTTAACCTACCCTAAAACAAATAAAATTACAAGGTAAGGGTTTATTTCACAATCTCTTCATTATCCGAGGTTGTTTATACGTAATTATCTAATAGGACCTCTTTATCATCCACATCCCTGTTTCTTAAGTATTTATTTCAAAAAATTCTTACTATTTTACATAATATGGGTTAAATTCATGTATACCCTTTTTTGAATTATTATAAGAAGTTTATAAAGGAATCTTTACGTAATTTTCCTAACAAGGACCTTTTTATCCTTTTCAAAAAAAAATAAGGTAAGAATGTATTTTTTTAACTTATACGGTGGGTGCGGCTATTTCCCACCATTGTAAAATCTTCGAAGCTTCCCTTACAAGCATATAAGAATATTTTCCAAGTAAATTTTTTATTTTATAATTATGTGACTTTTAAATGATTTCAAAAAAAGTGCTATTTCTCTCAAATAGTTTTGATTTCATCTATGTCAACATCCTTTGCTGGATTTTAAGATTATTTAATGTTGAGTTATTATGACACAAAACATCCATATTGTATTGAATGTTTTCTGATATGTTTGACTGTAGATGTGCTATTTTTATACCATTCATGGTTTTTGGTTAAATTATTGACATTTTTTATGCTAGTTTTAATACAAATGTTTATGTTATATTTCAGCCTTTTCATATGAGTTATGTATTGACTTAGTAAGTGATGGGTGGAGCCTTATATAGCTCCTCGATGCATCAATAGGTCTCATGAGACAACTAGATGTGGAATTGGATGAGGCCCTTTCCCAATTTGATTTATGGTTTCGGCCAAGGCTTTAATCCTTTTTAGACGTCTTGGTCGAGGCCTTGACAAAATGTTTCAGAATGTCTGGCATGATACATTCCCTCATTATTAAAATAATATTGAAGGTTCATGTGGTCATTCAACTAGTAGAATACCCATGATTATGTTTTATTATGGCATTATTTACTTAGCTCATATTCTTTCCATAAAATTATTCTTGTTTATTATTGGTAACGACAAGTGGTTTCAGTTATTTATCATGCATAACATTTATGTCGTTTTCCACTGTATTACTTACCCTTACTGAGCATTTGGGATCACACCTTTCTTATGTTTCATTTTCCCAGGATGTGAAGAAGTAATTTATGAATGACATTTCGGGATAGTATGAGGGGATATGAGTGTGGACAATGGAGACTATGTTATTGTAGTTTTCATTTTATGATGTAATGTAAACATTATGAATGTATCTAGTGATTCCAAGGATACCAAACCTATCAGCCCATGGGGCATGATTCCTTGTCATCATGCCATTGTATTAAAATAATGCACCGACTGTGGGTAACTGGGGTCGGGGCGTCACATGATTATTATATATCCTACAAATAAAATATATTGACATAATGTAACAAAAATTATAGTATAAGTGATATAAGCACTCACAGTACAAATTTTGTCATTTTTTCACAGTTGAGAAGAACATATGTATGACCTCAATGATGTTGATCATCTGAAATCCATCGTTCTTGAACTCCACCAATGCCAAGATTTGGCTGACCAAAAATTGATAATTGATTTTCCATTTCATCATTAACATTTCTCTCGTTCCGGGTCATGCGGTTTTGTTTTGAGGGAAATTCATATTCAAAATAGTGAGAGTATAAAAAAGAAATTTCCTCTTTAAAATAAGATTCAGCAATTGAGCCTTCAACTGATGCTTTGTTACGTACTTTTTTATTCATTTTTTGTATGCATCTCTCAAATGGATACATCCATTGAAAACGTATTGGACCTCCATATTTATCTTTTTGTGTAAAATGTAATATCAGAAGTTCCATTGAGTCAAAGAAAGCAGGAGAAATGATTTTGTATAGTTTACATATAATTACTGCAACCTATTCTTCCAGTTTTCTTGGCGCATCGTAGTCTATTTTCACTGTAAAAATGTCTAAAAAATAATATTATATGTCTGTTATCGAATCCCAAATAATATAATTCAACAAACCAATTAATCTAATCAGAACTAGTCTTTCCATTATAACATGACAATCATGACATTTTAATCCTGTAATATAACCATTCATAACACATCTACCCAAATTAGAATCATATCCATCTAAAAGTCTCAAATCTACAATCCACTGAAAAAATAATAATTGACCTTCTTTGGACAATGTATAAGCTGGATTTGGCTTTATTGACATCTGTGATCTGACATTTTCAAATAGTTCAAGTTCAGGTCACCTGCAAAGTTGTGTAAGATCTAATCGTTATTTTACCGTATCTTTGGTCTTACCTAGTTTATCGAAAACTATATGAAATAAATTATCAAAATAGTTCTTCTCAATATTCATGAAATCCAACATGTGATAGACCAACAAATCAGACCAATAAGGGAGATCCAAAAAACAGTGCTTCGTTTTATCCAATTATATTCTTTCCAAAAGCCAAGAATTCTCTATTGGTTTACTACAGGCCCAAATGTGATGGGAGGTAATGAAAATACAACTGATTTTAACTCTGTACCAGAGATCATTTTTGGATTTTCAACCCATTCAGTTGTGCCTTTTCTGAAATGATATTTGTTCCTTCGAAAAGAATGATCGGTTGGATGAAATATGTGATTAAAGTCAAAATAGAAAGTTTCTTTTTGCATTGACGAGCATAAAATCATAGTTTTATTTCATACAGTAATGACATGATTTAGTAACAACTGTACTCAAGCCAGATAACATTCCTTATACCAGAATGTAACTAATCATCTACATCCATGCAGCTTTTAATGTGAAATTTTGTTTCGCAGCAACATCATATGTACTAACATCATTACTCCAAAATGCATTTAACTCATCAATCAATGGTTTCAAATAAACATCAATATTCGTTTTCAGAAGTCCTAGGATTAATAAGGTCAAAAAGATATAGGGAACATTCATTAACATCCATGGATGTAGATTGTAAGGAGTTATAAAGACAGACCAACATGGATACTCACTACTATAAGAACCAAACAGACAGAAACCATTAGTATAAAGATCCAATTGCACGTTTCGGGCTTCTAAAGAAAAAGACGGATACAGATGATCAAAATTATTCCATGAATCAACATCAGATGGATTATTCAAGCTTTTACCTTTTAAAATATTGGTTTTTTTCTATTACATCATTGACGCTATGTTATGAGACATAAATAAATGTTGCAGCCTGGGTGTAAGGGGGAAATATCTCAACTTTTTTACAGGAATGGATCCAGACATCCCTTGTTGAGCTTTTTTATACCTCGATTTTACACATGTTGGATAACTATCTAACGACTCGTTTTCATCAGAACATAAGATGCAATCATTTTCACATGCAAGAATCTTACGATAACTAATGCCTAGATTATGAACCAACCTCATGCTCTCATAGTAATTTGCAGGAAACACATTTACATCAGGTAACTGTGTTTTAACGAATAAAAGTATCTGATCAAAATAGTTGTTTGAAATTGGATTATTGGATTTAATATCCATAAATTTTTCAACCACTTATAATTTTCTTATCTTGAAACTAGGATATAATACATCCTCAAAAAACCACAACAACTCATAAAATTCTAATGGTTCTAACTCAGGTGTTGAATTAATATCATCGTGAGTTCCAGTTTGTTGAACAGATGGACATGCAACATCATGTACTAAATTTTGGAACCGTGATGTATCCAGAATCAATTTATTAATATATTCTCTGAAACTATGTTCACTATGTTGATACCAAAAAACATAATCTGGTCAAAAACCAAACTGCAAGAGATGTCCCCAATCCTTGTCAAATGTGTCAAATGTTTTCAGAGCACTTTTTTTACAAGGTCACTTAATTGTGACTTCTGAAAAATATTCTGGTTTTGATGATGGAAATGCAAAAGAAAACTTCAACACCATTAATATATAAAATATTTAAAACAGAACCATTTGTATTTCTGAGCTGATATATCTAAGCGCGGTCATCAAATAATGATTGATGGCAACTTATTTATTCCATATTTTTCTACAAAATATAAAATCATCACTGTTTTTGAATAATTTGAAATTATAAAAACACTATCTGGAAAAAGAAGATAAATAATTACAACAAATTCTTAATAATTATCAATAATTAAGGGTGACACAATTTCCAGTGGATTTACCACTAATCTTTTGTCCGACGGATGCACAAGATTGATTATGCGTACCTCCGACCAGATTCTTCATTGGGATTTCAGTGTAAGAAAGCTGCAAGTTAATGAGCCATCAGAAAAAGAGCCCCCTTTTCATCGATGAATCTTCTCCTTCCAACTATCACTGTCTAAAACATTATAAAAAATATGATCCTATGAATGCATATCCAATCTCGTGTATACGATATTGAATATGCCTATATAGCAGCACATGTTTCATAATGTTTTGAGTGGATGAGACTTGAAAGGAGAATGTTTGTTGAGAAAAAGGAGTGTCATCAATCAACTAAAAGTTGTGCCAAGTTCTTAAAAATTATTAAAATTTATTAAAAAAATTCATCTATTCCTAACTATTCATAATTGTTCAAAATTTTTCCTAAATAATTATTACTAATTATTGGAATTTATTACTAATTATTATAATTTATTACTAATTATTACAATTTATTACCAATTTTTACAATTTATTAATAATTATTACAATTTATTACTAATTATTAGAAATTATTACAATTTATTACTAATTAATACAATTTATTAATAATTATTAAAACTTATTACTAATTATTACAATTTATTACTAATTATTACAATTTATTACAATTTATTACTAATTATTAAAATTTATTACTATTTATTACTATTTTTTACATTTTATTAGTAGTTATTACTATTTATTAGTAATTTTTACAATTTATTACAAAATATTAGAATTTATTAAAAATTATTACACTTTATTACTTATTATTACAATTTATTACTAACTCTTACAATTTATTACTAATTATTACAATTTATTACTAATTATTACAATTTATTACTAATTATTAAAATTTATTACTAATTATTAGTAATTATTACAATTTATTACTAATTATTACAATTTATTACTAATTATTAAAATTTATTAATAATTAACAACATTTATGACTAATTATTACCATTTATTACTAATTATTACAATTTATTACTAATTATTAATATTTATTACTAATTGTTAGTAATTATTACAATTTATTACTAATTATTAATATTTATTACATAATTATTACAATATATTAATTATTATTACAATTTATTACTAATTTTTACAATTTGCTTCTAATTATTACAATTTATTACTAATTATTAGAATTTATTACTAATTATAACAAGTTATTACAATTTATTACTAATTATAAAAATTTATTAGTAATTATTACAATTTATTACTTAATATTACAATTTATTACTAATTATTACAATTTATTATTAATTATTACAGTTTATTACCACTTATTACAATATATTACTAATTTTTACAATTTATTAATATTTGTGACAATTGTTTTACTATTTATTACCAATTCATACTATTTATTACTCATTATTACTATTTATTACCCATTATTACTATTTACTAGTATTTGTTAATAATTATTAGTAATTATTACAAATTATTAGCATTTATTATTATTTGTTTCCAATTATTATTAATTACTACAAATTATTTATATACATCACTAATTTCATTAATACTTATTAATTACCACTAATTATTTAAAATTAGTACTAAAAATTTCAATTTTTTAGTACAAATAAATACTCATGACAAAACAATTTAAATTTAATTTAATTACAACTAATCAACAATAATAAAAATTAACATAAAAATTAATTAAATAATAAATTAAATAAAACATAAATACCATTAAACTTGATTTTCTATCGATGTAGACGGCTTCACAACTTCTTCATGAAAAAAAAAATTATCTTAAAAAAATGTTCCCTCTAAAATCAGAGTTCAGAGAGAAACAAGATCTAAGAATTCAATGTAATGAGAGGAAAAACGGATTGAAGTATATATAGGTTAGATTATTTGCGACAAGACTATTTGCGCTGGGTATCCCGTCACAAATAGTGTCTTTTGCGACGGGACCCGTTGCAAATACCTATGCCGATATTAATTAATGTCGTCAGATAAAAAGTAATTTACGACGGGTCCCATCGCAAATAGTCCCTACCATCACACCTTTTTTGATAGGTCAACATCCCGTCGCAAAAAACTAATAACCGCCGTCGGGTATTTGCGATGGGCCCCATCACAAATAGTGAATTATTTGCGACAGTGGGATATCACCATCGATAATAACCCTCACATGGATTCACGCGGTTTGGCGCATTATTCGTGCCAAACCTTTTGCGATGGGAGACGAAATCTAATCGAAAATAACCTCTTAGACGGAACTTTTCCGATGGGAATAAATTTCGTTGCAAAAAGTCCTTTTTCACATAGTGAATGCACTTCTATTCAGATATTTGTTCTCATACCATTATTTATCACCTGACTTTTCGAGACTATGAACCTTGTAATCTATCCCCATGGGTATTATATAATGCCTTGGTTTACTTCCTTGAACACAACATGATATTACCCATATGGTTTACTTATTAGACTAAGGACTATCCCCATAATCAAAAACATGTTCTTTCAGTGTGTTTTTCCCCAATCACAAACACCCTATGAATCTTCTTGTAAGTTCAACTTACCAAACACTACTATAGGACAAGAAATCTTAATTATCATGTTCAAATAATGTAGGATCCTAAAAATAAAGCTACAACATATTGACATGGGTGGAAATATTTATCATTTTAAGTCACACACTTCTAGGGTTTTTATAACTTCTCACTATAAAAATTTTTCCGTGGTTTTTTGGAAAACCATTAAAAACTCATTGTAATTAATATGGTGAATATTTACCAAGACCTACCCTATAAATGGATTTATGGAAGAGGATGTTCAAATAGGTTGATTAAATTTTAATTTTAATTTGAATTTTAAATTAAAGAACCTTAAATGAAATAAAACCTATTATGTAAGGGGAACATATAAAACTACTACAGTTTATAAGGAAGAATATAATAATAGGGAACATTTTGTGTATTTCATTGAATATATATAATTGATAAGCGAGTTGTGGACTGATTGAATACTATTAAAGATTGATTTTAATAGTGATGATAGTTTGTGCATATAAATGATGATTAATATGTTGAGATTATAGTATTATGGAGACCAACCATTAATCAATTGTATTATATTATATATTTTTATCTATATTAGTTTTAGAAGAATGTTGAAATTATATATTTGTGTTATCCTCTTGGAAATAAGTTGTGGAAGATATGAACAGGTTAAAGACTGTTGTTAAGAAATTGTGCTACCAAAAATATTAAAATAAAAACCCTTTGGATTAGAGGAAAATGGGTTTATTGAAACATAATTTATATTTTCTTCTTGTTTATAGAAAAATTTTCATGAACTAAGTAAAATCACAATGTTCATGATTCTTTATTCTTTATTCCTTTTTTGTACTTGTATGAAATTATTGTAAAACTTTCAAGGAGTGTTTGGAAATGCATTGAAAATATGTAATTAAACATGATTTAAGAATAAATTTCATTTCAACCAAATTCAACATCTATTATCATGTATTTTGGAAATTTATATAACAATACTTATCATTATAGATGTTCTTTTGTCTTGGTGTATGATAAGGAATGTGATATTTTAAAAAAACTATGTTTATGTTCTATAAAATGAATGTGATTGAATGGATGATTCTTTGAAGATGTTTGATGAATTATTAATTTTATTTTTTCTATAGATAGATTTATTGCCCTGATTTTTTCCCATGGAAACATGTTAACTTTAGTAATGAACACGCTTTGTATATTTATATATTATCCCCTACTTTATATGTCATATAATTAAATTTATATTGATAAATTTGGTTGTGGTGTTAGGTGACCTTGGATTTGGACATAATAGACATATTTATGGTGGTGAATATATTTCCTGAGGTATAGTTCATTTTTTTAGAATTATGGTTATTTTCCCACTTATAATTTTCACTTTTTATTGCATGACATTCCTTGATATACATTATACAATTATTGTGGATAAGAATTCATTTTATGATTAATGGTGTTATGGATTTTTAATTTATAATGGTTATGGAATTTGATTTATTTTTGGTGATATACCATTTGATCTAGTCACTAATTGCGGTCATATCTACGTTAGCCATTGGTGATCACACTTTAACAAATTTCCTTCTTACAAGGAGTACCAATGGGAATGAGTTTTGAAAAAAAATATAAGTATTAATAATATATATTTATAAAATAAAATTAATTTAAATATCAATTTGTATCATATAATGATATGGTGGAGATCCCATCAATAATAATTTAAAGTAAAACATTAATTTCGATTAATAAAGACAATCATATCATAAATAAAATAAACAAATATTCATTGAGAGAAGAACCGATTATGAGTTTTGAAAACAATAAGTGAATTAAAAATTGATATAGGGAAATATTATTAAAATAATCTCAAATATAAATAGATATTTTTATGTGAAAAGTGATTGATATGTTTACTAAATAATTAATACAAGTATAGTCAGGTGAGGAATTTACTACTTGTCGTATGTGTTATAAGATATACGTCATTATGATCAATTCACTAATTTAGTTGTGTTTATGATATCGGGTATAATTTACTTTTTGAATATTTATTTAGTATTTGATAGTAATTATATATTTTATCTTGAAATTCATTTTTAATGATTAATGTATGAAAAATTAATCATTAAAGAGTCTCATTATCACTTATAAAAATACAGAAACTGTTATAAGTGTTCCAATTAATTTATAGGGTTCATTATTTGAATTTAAAAATGGTTTTGAGATTTTTAATTAATTAGTATGGAAACATTATAAAATCAAGTGCACCTAACATTATATTAATAGAATTTAAATGTATAAAAAATATATCCAATCTCTATAACTTTTTAATTCATTTCTTAATTAAAGGGTATTTATAATAAAAAAATTAATTCTTCTAGATATTAATAATGATTTTTTTATTAAATATGATGATAAATACTTTAAATGTTGAGTGATGATAATTGTTTCTATGATATTTCCATCAACCACACTATTTTAGAGAGGATGAAAATATGAAATGTTGTATGTATTTATTTTGGTTGTTCTTATATTAAATATATATGTCATTTCATTAAATGAGAAACTGAAATTTTGGATTTCATTTACATTTATCTTAGGATTTAATATATCCTATGAACCAATAAGTAGTATAAGAGACATCTATGTGAATATGTTTAATATTTTAAAGTCTAAAATTTTATAAATCATTACTGAACAAATTGACTTGGAAAGTTAATTGAGGAAATTAATTACATATTGATTATGCTGCATAATATTATTGGTAGAATTAAGTCAATGACATGAAACAAGAATAATGTTTGGTGATAATTTATCCATGGTAATAACCTTTCATATTAGTGTTTTATGATGTGTTCGGTATTATGATATAATTTTTGACATATATATGATGAATTAGTAAAACACATCTATGTTTTATGAGTTCCTTAATCACATCAGATGTGGTAGTGTTATGAGATAATGTTTTCCATAGAAAAAATAATATCAGTGTTATATAGAAATGTTTTATAATGATAAAATCTTTAAAGAGTTTTTTAAGGTTTGATTATTCTATATATTTAATATAATTTTATAAAAAGTACATTTGCCATTCCATATACTCTGGATAATCTAAAAAACAATTTATTGAAATTATTATTGTATAAATTTATTATATGTGTTGAGAAATTTTTTAATTTTTTGATTATTTATCAAAATTTTATTTTGTACTCATGTATATAATATTATTTTATTATGAATGTTCATATATGATGATATAAATTATCTAATTTTCATTTGATAAATTTCATACCGTGTATATAAAGTGTTATATGTTATGTAAGACATAAATAATGGTTTCATTCAACCATTATTAATTGGTAAATAAGTAATAAAATTTAATTTCTATTTATAAAAGTTTGGTGTTAAGATTATTTTATAATTAATATCTCTATTGTTTATTGATATTTGGATAATAAAAGTTTTTATAAAGATATACAATTTTTGGCACTAAAATTCTCTCAAAAAGGTGATTAGCTAAATACCTGTTATACCATACAAGTTATCGAGTAATATTTTGGTTTAATATTATTCTAAACCATTATAAACACTTCCTTTGTGTAAATTATTTAGGATGACAATTATGAAATGTGTGTATGTTATAATATTTTATTTTTGGTAAGTAAAATAAATAATTTTTTGTAATAGGTTTTATATATTGACATAAAAAAATATTAATTTTCTTAAAAGAATAAAATAAAATAGTTAATATACATAATAATTCATATATATAAGGATTTCATATGATGCATATAATATATGAGTATATAAATGGAGAGAATGAGTAGTCACATTAAAATACTAAGTGTCAGATTTCATATATTGAACACACATATCAACACCATAATAATTCCTTTGGATATGTCTTTCCAAAATCAGGTGTCCCTAGATTATAATGTTTAAGGAATTCTAGGTAAATTTTACACTAATTGGAATATGTTCACATATTCAGTTATAATATTTTCATTATAATTTTTAGTGGAATATAGTAGTATTAGGTGAGCATAGAAATAATGTAAGGATAATTTATATGATGAATTGGGAAAGGAGTTTCCTACATAAGTACACATGAGTAATTTAAAATATTATTGAAATTAATGACTTCAATAATAGCTAAATGTTTACGAAATATACAAAGTACCTCAATATTTAGTAAAATATGGATCATTCATGTTTTCCAAAACCCCTTTTGTGGTGTCTGTGGATTTTTATAAGCTAATGAAGTGATATAGATAATGTTATAGATTCCCCTTCACAACAGAAAATGTATTACATTTTTGTAAGCCACTCCATATTACATCCAACATTATCATACATGAAATATTGGAAGGTAAACCAAACAGTTTCTAAGACATAGTATCCATGGATAAAACATAATACAAAAATTAATGGTTTTAGAAAACATAGACAATCTCAATCAAGGAAAACTCTTATGTAGCCTCAGGATATGATGGCGGCTAATCTCAAGTGCTGCATTGCCGAGTGAGATAAAATGGGTGTACAAGTGGGCACCCAAGAATGCAATAACATGAGTCTATAAAAGAGGACCATAGGGTATGTCAGTTTGTGAAGGTGTTTCATTTCCTTTTACATGTGTGGCAGTATGGAAGGGTGTATTTGAGCAACAATTATAGTCAGACTCATTTGAGTAGATGAAGGGTGGAATTTTGTTATATACATAAGGATTTCAATATAAATATCCAATGTGAAACTTGAAGCTCTCATAATATACCCAAAATAGATGAACAACATCATTGTGTAATTTATTAAGAGTTATCATTCCACTTCAATGTTTAATGATTGAATATGATAGAGAGATATCCATGTCATGGTCCAATTGGAAGATAATATTTCCATGTTGTGGCTATGTATTCCATCGTGGAGGGTTTTAATTTAACAAGAGTAAAGAATTTTACTTCCACAATTCTATTGGAGAACACACCATAGTTATGTTTCCTAGACATAATTAGTTCTATGTGACACATAGTTAGTGAAGATCATGTCAGTGATCTTGTGTGAGTTAGTAGGGGACATAGTATGTGAGAAATATAGATCTATTCAACTTTTGGGGCACACCCTATAAGTTGCATGACTAATTTGTAGTGAAATATATTTTATAAAAGGTTACACCATTTTGGTATTGAATAAAAAATATGGTTTTTGAAATGGGGGCTCATATAATATAATAATTATGGTTATTCCATATCCGAGTAGTTTTTATTGAGCTATTATTTTTATCAGAAACATAATGTAGGTGTTATTAGTCAAATTAATAGGGTTTCAAACTATGATTAAATAGTTTATGATGACACCATTATTCTTAATGTAAATTTAGAACAATCATGTATATAAGATACTCAATCATAAACAATAGATTTATAAACAAAGAGATAGAGATATATTGTCCAAAACCCATAAAAACATAGTATCAGAGTTAGAAATTTAGAGAAAAATTAAACATCTCATAAGGATGGTTGAATTTTAATAAAGTTGGAATTATAATAATCCTTTTAACACCTGAATTCAAAATTTCACATGCTAATGCGAAAACCCATTATTCATGTATATTTTCATCATCTTATCATGAAGAAGTAAATATTAAAAAACAGAGTAGTGAGTTCCTTATTGAAGGATTGAATTCTGTTTTCCAAATGTTATCGGTAGAGAACACAGTGTCCAATGAGACCACTCCAAATTATACTTACAAATCCATGATATTTAATTGATTATGGTGTATAGAAACTTTTCCATGAATTCTCTATAGAAATATCCCAATGTCGGTGAACCATGTAAAATATATTGTGTCATTTACTAAATTTCTCATTCATTTTGAGTAAATATAGATATAAAATGGAGCTTTTATGAAAATGATAGAACAACATCCTCATTCAAGGAATAATTATATTAATCTTCTTTACCTATATTCACCACCCCTGAAAAAGAAAAAATCCTATCTAAGGATCTAACAAGTGGTATCAAAGGGGTTTTTATTATTTTTATATCATAGAAGTATAGAAATATTTTTCAACCATAATGGAATCATCATCCTCAAAGGAGGTAATTTACGGTTATAAAAAAAACATATGCAATATTATTTCATTTATATGGTTATGGGAATCTACACAACAACCATTTATGGAATAATAAATAAAATCTGTAGTAGATACATAACAAAGAAAACCATTAAGAATTGGATATATATTAAAAATTCATTAATTCATTTGTAAAAAATGTTTACAATCCAATATTTACAAAGGGAATATCATTTCAGACACCTAATTTTATTTGGAAAATATTTAAATATTTATGAAGGAGATTCAAGGGTTTGGGATGAATTTTTTCCCGTTATAAGTAAAAATATACAAATTTAACAATGAATTCAGATGATATAGTTGATTACTTTTTCATTCATTGAAATTTTATCATTGAAGATATGAAATTGTTTGTTTAAAATCATGAATATGAGAAGATACTAATGATTACATTGGGAATACTCCATCATTGTTTCAATGAATGAGTTTCTATTCTAGATAACAAATATTCAAAAGATATTTCACTAAATAGATTTCAAAGTAGTCTTATATATTAATAGATGATTAATAAAGATAATGATTTAATAATGAAAAAAAGGAAACAGTTTGTGGCATTTAATTTCAAGAGAAACAATCCAACAATAAAAATATATACTATTTTTAATCTGATGAAGTTAATTCATCTTAGTCCTATAATCTTATGATAGTAAAATGAAGATTTAAGGGTAAAATTCTTCTTGTTTACATCAAATTTTTTAAAATGGGACATTTTATTCCTAATTGTATTAAATTAATTCTATAAGGTGATGAAAGAGGAAAGAAAATAAAAGAATATACGATAATAATTCACAAGAAATTTTCAATGGATCCATTTTGGAATGATTATTTTTCTTAAGAAGAAAATTGTTATAGAGAATGTGAATTTGATGAAGTAAAACATGGTAAGGATGAATTTGTATTTATGGATCTTGAAAATAATCCATGATGTAATGATATAGCTAATAATAATAATAGTTTACTTGAAAGGGTGGATCTATTATATTAAATTGAGTCATCCCGATAAAAAATGTTGTTTAGAGAACAATGAATAAAGAGGATAATGGTGTGGTGCATGATTCCTAGATTTATATGAAATAAAAATAATATGAAATGTTATATATGAATCCTGGTATTGAAAAAATCATGTTTATAATTTTAGCATATGTGGGAATGGAAGTTGAAATGAAATTGAAAGTTGAAAAAAATCTAGAATCAATTATGTTTTTCATAAAATTTAAAAATATAGATTTAAGATAATGTTGGAGCTTGAAGAAGAAGTCTTAAATTGGAATCATAAGTGTCGATATTAGGAACAATGATTGAAAAAGGTTACATATATGAAGAATTTAAATTCATCATTATCATTCCAATGGAATTTTTAAGGAAGAACATATAAAATTTTTTCATGTATAGTTGATAAAAGAGAAAGGAATGTATACAGAAATGCCAATTAAAGAGAATAAGAGATATGGGGTTTATTTAAAATCAAAAACACCAGATCCTTGAATGATTATATATCATCATGGAACCTTCAGGGTAAAAATTAGTCTAGACAAGGAGAATTACAATGCATTATAAGTTGGATATTTTTTCTATGGAATGTTGGGACACAATTACTATGTGGTATCTATTTCTAGGTTTCATTCCAATATTATTCACAATCCATATAGGAAATTGGAACACATAATAATTATTTTATTATCAATAGATGTTGTTTTTATTGCGAATGATTATCAAATAAAGAAATATATTGAACATCCAATATTCAGTAAATGTTATCAAGAATTCCACATAGTGGAAGGAATAAAAAGCTAGAACCTTTATCCAAATCATTGAAACTAATAGTAGTTTTTTAATTTTTTTAGGAATAATAAGACATCACAGAACCTCTTTTTGAGTAGGAACATTTATCGCCAATATTAATGATAAAAGGGACTTCTGATAAGGATAATCTTATTTATATTTTCTTTAGGGGGTAAAAAAATCTGGAACAGGGATATTGTAAAATATATTCATAATACCTATGACTATAAATCAAAACCTATCCAAGAATTTCGAGCATAGAAAATACGGTTTCTTTGTTTAATAAATTTTGAGTTTCTTATGATTTTTTGTTATAAAAAAAGGATGATATTGGGGGGAAAATATCATAGGAAGACTAACAATCCCTTGGATGATGGTTTATTTTATAATCTTCTACGTTTTAGACAATTATTGGACCACATACATGCAATGGAGTTGAATTAAGAGGAATGTACAATCAAATCTAAGTACGGAACAATTAATTTATAGAAATCGTAACCAAGTTAAATTTTTAAATTTTTCAAAGAAAGAAATATTGATATTTTATATAAATTTGAGGGGAATGGTCTATATCATATGATTCTTTCCATTTGAGATAACCATCTATGGGGAGGTTATCTATTAGCAACAGATCACATGATATTCCCTACCTCATATTTGACTATACCCACAAAGGTGAATCTTGTCAAAAGGGGAAGATTATTTGGAATTATTACAAGATGAAGAAGATGTATGTATAATTGTGTCATGATCATGTTCATGTTGTTTTGGGGGGGCTATCACCTAAAGAAATATAAATAATAAGTTATTATGTGATATTTTATGATTTCAGAAATATGAAGTGGATTATTTCTGTCACACATAGTATTTAATTATATAAATTTATCACTCTATATCACAGGAGTTATGAAATGATTCTTGGTGGGGAAATTCATAATTTAAAAAATAATATGGGTAATGAATATAAATATCACCACATTGAAGAATATATAGAAAATCATAGAAATATACAATATTTTTTCGTCGTTAGAATAGCCCCCATAAAATGGGGCAGTGGGAGACTAAATTTCATAATCAACATAATTTACTAAACAATGATAAAATATAAGTCTGGTCTGGAAGATATTGGAAACAATACATTGTTACAGTGGTGAAAATCTATAACATATAATTTATTTTTGAAAATTAACGGATAACTCAATATAATATTTTGTGCAGAAAGAAACCTATAGACATGTAAATATAATAATTTAAGTGTAAATGTTTTATTCTCAATAAGTATAAGAGTATAAAGTTTAAAGACCATGGTGGTGAAGTTATATTTCTTGTATAATCATAAAATATTAAATCCAAAAAGTGATATATTATGTGACTTAATATTTTTATTGAGAGAAATGAAAATGTGGGGGGTTTAAAGTGGGAAAATG
This sequence comes from Viscum album, assembly GCA_963277665.1. NCBI lineage: Eukaryota > Viridiplantae > Streptophyta > Magnoliopsida > Santalales > Viscaceae > Viscum > Viscum album. The sequence goes on from OY728133.1 coordinate 1,737,799,874, forward strand.
GAATTAGAAAATGGGTATAACTTGTATGAATAACAAAAGGTTGTTGAATATAAATGTGATGAAAATAATAAGTTATAGGGGGAGTTACCAAGAATTAAGGGTTCACTGACGAAAACTTTTATTATAATGAATGTATAAAAGTTATAGTAGGTTAAAGACAAAAATGAGTTGTGATGAAATCCCAAAAATAAACATCATTGGAGAACATATAACCACATTTCTGAATATATGAATGAATTCTCTATAGAAGGTATCTTTATTATCAATGGTCTATCTGAAATCACATAAGAATATAACAAATTATGAAGAATTTTCAGGGCTATAAATGAAGTTATATACCAAAAAGATTGAAATGATACATGAGAATATTTCTTAAGGCCAAGTGATAATAATTTCATTGGAACCAAGTTGGTGTTATAAATATAAATTCTGGATATTGAAATTGTATTTTTAAAAAATCTCATATTTTGTTCTCGGGGTATTTCTATATTTAAGGATTGACATTGATATGTTTTTTTCACCAGTAGTATGACATAAAACTATCCAGTTTTTTATAGCCTTGAAAATTTAAAAGTGGTTAAATATATATCAAATTGAAATAAAATTATCTTTCTTCAATGGTGTACTTGAAGAAGAAGTATATATTGAGAAAACTAATGGGTTTCTCTCTGATGAATATAATGTAAAAGTTTATTAGCTATTGAAGTATTTGTATGCCCTCATAAAAGAACCAATAGTATGATATTTCAAAATAAATATATGTATTAAGAAACTTTGTTTCTATAGAGTAGGATTTGATCATAATCTCTAAATAAATAAAGATAATGATCAGTGATTTATTGTTCTTATCTATAATAATGACATATTTTATTGAGGCTCAGGTGAAAAATTCCACAATCAGTTTTCTTAACTTCTAATGTTTAAATTCAAGATATATATAATTGGTGAAATTTCATTTTTCTACAACATATATTCAAATAAAATATTTAATGGAATATTTATCTCATTAACTAAATATTATAATGAGGTTTTCAGAAAATTTTAGTTGGATGATTTAAGGCCATGGTAAATCTGCTTAAAGAAAGACTAAAATTATCAAAAGATAAGAAGCAAAAGAATGTTGGTGTGAATAATAAATGAAAAATCATTGGGAATTTAATGTATTTTACTACCACTCAGTGACATATGTTTTTATTTAATCAAGAAATAGGTCATTTAAAGTATGATTATAGTGAAATTCACATGAAATATGTGAAAATAATACTTCTTTATATCCATCACACAATAAAATATTTGTTTTTTTGTATTGATGTACATTATATTTTTTTCTAATTATTGATGTCAATTGGGAAGGATCGTTAGATAAAAATAAATTAATATCAGGTGGTTTATGTTACCATTAGTACTCATGTATATCATGGAATGTAAAAAAGTATTATTTTCTATCTTTGTGCACCATAGAGGCCAAATACATTTCTTCAGCTCAAGAATACACCAAAATCATATGGCTGATAAAAAACTAGATGATTCTAGTGTTGAAGTGAATTATACTATTCTAATGATGTGTTCTAACTCATGTTTAGACAATAACATGAAAAATCATATTTATCATTATTGGAAAAAATAAATCAAGATCAAATATCATTTCATAAAGGATAATGTGGATCAAGGAATTCTGATTTTTGATTATGTTCCTATAGAATATAAAGTTGTTGATATATTAAAAATGAAATAATCCAATGTGGTGTTTGAAAATAATTTATTAGACCTCAGATTACAACGGTATCCATTCGGTTTATTTAATTTATTATGGATTACACACTCCCTATAGTTACTCTACTGAGTATGGTATGTTCTCTCAACTCAATTTCTCAGATTTCATACCATGAATTATGGTACATATAGAGAAGTGATATATTTATATTAATTTCCAAAGGGGTATAAATATCATTTTGTTTTTAATAAGGGATAAAGGGAGAGAAATTTAAAACCACAGTCAGAGTGTATGTCCTTAAAAAATCATGGGGGATAGATGTGGTTGTTGAAAGGATTCAAAGGTTATTTTAGAAAACAATTAACTCAATTATTTTTTCTCACACCATAAATGGATCAAGTGGGATTATAATTGTGGATTAATAACACATCGATACACATCATTAACATTGTTTTTTAAGGAGGATTCATCTACTCTAAAAGATTATGATGTATTTTAACAAACTTAAATGGGGGGTGTTATAGGACCAAACCCCATTAGAGGTGTGTATTTGTGGTGTTTATTGGGAATTTGAATAAGAGATCCATCTTACACCATGGATTCTACTCAATTTCAAAGAATGTGTTTCATTTTTAAATACAATACAATAGTACATATAACTACACTAATGAATAAATATTGGAGGGTTACTCAAAATATTTTGCATGTCATAGTCTCCAAATCTATTCCACAATTTTGTTTGTAAGAGTTTTGAAAAACATGGCCATGCTAACTCAAGTCCAATGCCCAATCAACCATTAGAAAAGATATTTGTTGAGCTTGGGAACCACATAATTGAGTGTATTAGTCAGAGTGTGCATGTGAGAACCCATGCATGTATGAACAAGTACACTAGAAGGAAAGACACAATGCAAGAGAGGGTGTGAATTCCATTTTTTTCCTCTAACAAGTGTGGTGACTCAGGAGGCTTTAGGTGTGAATTGGTACTAGTATGACTTAATTGAGTTAATAAATGGAGTTGGGTAATTATATGATTCAATATTAAAAAATTAATTTTTGATGTGGGACTATGATCTCTTAAGCTCTGTCATAATCACGTTAACCATGATATAGAGTCATTTTAGAGGAGTTTCAGGGACACTGGATAGATTAATGTGTCCAAATAAAATTGATATATCTACACCAAAATCCCTTTGGATGAAAATATGTCCATTATTAATCAATTAACTGTGTCTTTGAGGTTAATAACTTAATAGGAGTAAATAATTTAAGATCTCCAATCCTACAGTAGTTGACAATATATTCTTGTTTTAACATAGAATTCAGTTCAATGTGATGATCATTTATATGAGATCATTCCAATGATTGTGTGTGAGTTAATGGAGGAATTAATGCTTGATAAATGTGGATTTGTTCATCTACATGGTTCCACAATGATTTTTTCTTGAAAACTCTATAGTTAAGTATAATTTAATGAATTTTTTACCATAGTAGAAGTGATCACACTATAGGGATTGAAAAATTAGATGTTCTTATTACGTAGTACATCAGGGAATGCCATAATCAGATATTTTTAGTGATATTGTATTTTTGATTGGAATTATTGGTTGAAACTCTAGGGCATAAAACTCTGATTAAATGGTACATTATTACCCCATTAATCATATATGACATTTTGCATAATCCTAGAGATAAAAGATTCAATCCTAATAATTGGATTGAAATATAAAGGGAAATAAATCTAATTCACACAAAATAAAAAAAAAGAGATAGTATTAGGGTTATAAATTCATAGGGAAATTATAGATCTCAACTATAGGGTTGAAGGTCGAATAAAGTTCTATAGTAAGGTTCCATTTCTAATTAGATGTCAATATATCTTAAGCATAAGAGAAACACCATCGTTGGTGTATGTTTTCATCATCATCATGTAAAGAGGGAACGATTTGGAAAATTATATAGTGGATTCTTTACAGAAGGAGGGTATTGAGTTCTCCAATATCTTATAGTTGTGATCTAGAAGGGTTGATGAGACTACTACAAATTATACTTTTAAACCAGTGATCTTTTAGTGAATTCAGTGTGCATGAACATTTTCATAATAACACGGTGAATGTTTAAAATATGAACATCATATTTAATATAGTGTATGGGAAGAAACAAAAAATGTATAAGGAAACATTCTATGTTTAGACATTATGATATATTCCAAATTAAATAATTCAATCTCTTTGATATCTTCTAACATACAGAACACCGAATTTGAACAAAACATGACTCTAATAAAATATTATTATTTAAACATGTATATTATAACCTAGATGTTAAGTTGGTGGGTATGTATAATAATAAGTATATTATGAATGTTATATATTTTGAACATTTACAGAATAAAAATAATTATATCTATTTATTTGAGATAAAATTCAAACCATTTGAAATGAAAATAAAAGTTTTCTGAAGAAAAATATTTTTTCTAAAAGTAGGCTTAGTAATGCATTGTAGACATAATTTGTAATTAATTTATATAAAATAAGTAAATTTATTTTGAAAAATAAAATTACTTTTTTAAATCACAATATACAAATTATCACTAGGTGAATTTTTGGGATTTTTCAACCATGTTTCATTTTTTTGATGAATACTGAAAAATTCTAAATTTTAATTGAAAGTTTCATTATTGATAAAAGTATTTATAATGGTAAAATTTAATTTAAATTGGGTTTATACTAAAATTATTTCAATAATAAATATAATTATACAATATAAGTCAATATAATCATTTACCTTTTTAATTTTTATCTAAAATCCTTGCAAACTTTTGAATGTTTTCTCTTTGAAAACCATCTTTCACATCATGTCTACAGGATTAATATGAAATTAAATTTTTCCATTAAAGTGAATGGAATTAAAAAAAGTAAATATATATTTTTAATTATAATTTTTTATATTTTATGATAATTTTAACATAATATTTGACCATAATGAATAGTGAAAATAGTAAAAATATATTTATCACGATTTAGTTAAAATAGTTTTTACAAGGGGATTAAACGGAAATGATAATGTTTAAAATGACCTAAAGCTTGAATAAATTATTTTTTATGAACATATTTTTATCTTAAAATGTCTAATTATTTATAAATCTCCAATTTTAACCGTTTTGGAATATGAATTACTTGGATCCACCGTTTTATTTTCAAACACTATAATTGTGCCACTCACCTCTCTAAAAAATGACCACCCACACTTCTTATGTTGACACATTAAAACCATTTAATATCAGACAATAAATTTTCAAATAACATCTCAACATCCATAATATGATCCTAGTGTTTTTAGTTTTTGCATAAATCAATCCCAGGCTGGCCTTTTGTGTTAACCTAAGGAGCTTTCATGAAGAAGAGATGATGTTCTTCAACAAGATTATTTATTTTATTTCTTCCACCAAACCCTTAAATTGTTATTAAAAATTGATTATATAATAAAAAATTATATTACATATAATTATATGATTTTATATTTATATAAATTTCTAAATTCATCACCACCTCTAACAAATGGGATTCAAATTCATCATTCAGGTGTACGACAGACTATCGCTCCGCGAACTAATGTCATTAATTTATCCATTAATACACAATTAAGTTGATTATAATGATTTATATAAGTTATATATATGACATTTATAACATTATTATTCATATAGAGTCATTATATCATATATATATTTTTTATTTTCATTCTGTTACATTTACGATAAAGCCACTCTTCTGTACGACTAACTACCGCCTCAAGAAGTAATGTTATTTTTTTCACTAAAGTTTAACATGAAACGTAATAAGAATAATGCTAATGAATATATGTAATAAAAATTTAAAATTTATTAATTTAATTACTTATTTATCATTATTATAATTTAATATAGAATTTTTCTTCTTACACTGAAAATGTATAACACCGTTTATGTATGTTTGGAATGCCACCTTAATGAAGTGATTTGAATCCCTTTTCATAACCACACCAAATGAATGATATATATAAGTAAATTTAGAAGAATAATATCATTTATATTATATTATTATCATTTTTAAAATATAAAATATTTTTTACCTTTTTTCCATAGTGATCAATGAAAAATCGAAATGTTTCTCTTAAATATGTATGGGCTACCATCTCCAAGATTGTAACATAGTTGATTTTTCATAACAATATTTAATATTTGTTTCAGAAATAATAATTTATGTATTAATATGATAATTATTTAATTATTATTATTATGAATATTTTTAAATAATAACATTTATGACCATAGTTAACATACCCATGTCATTTTTGTCAAATAAGCCCTATAGCATCTATACATCCAACATAAAAATTATTAACTATGAAATCATATTTTTCATGTTAATATATTAAATTAAAGGAATAATAAACATTAAAAAAATTAGTAAGAAATTAATTTATTAAATTACGTTTATTATTCATGAATATAAATAACATATATGATGATTTGGACTTGATATGAGGGTTTATCGTCTAACATTATCTTAGGTGAGGAATATAACATATTCAACACTTATTTATTTTATATGCAGTATATACAACCATTAGTTTTATGTTATATCATGAATTAGTTTATCATAATTGTACTTATAGTTTAATTTAATGTTATTTATTTCTCTTTTCATCTGATAAATAAGATACTAACGTGGTAAGGGTTTATTTCCCAATATCATCCTTATTTGAGACTTTTTTTGTTTACGTATCCCATGGTGGAATTATGTGATATTTATATCTTCAAATCAGTATATATTTTTTTATCAATGGATACTCATGGATTTTTTATGTATTAATACAATTTTCCCTATATTTTTAAATTCAAATTGTTAATAAAGTGTTTTTTGAGAAATAAGAATTTATTTATCTCTTAGTAGAAAATCATTTTTCATCAAAATTTATGATTTCTAAAACTATTTTCAAAATTATTTATCCTCATAAAAAGATTTATTATATAAAATTTAACCTATTTTTAATTTTTACCACAAAATGGAACTTGATATCATTTTAAAAACAGATATTGTTTGGACATTACTAAAAATGATAATAAAATATCTTTTTCAAATTCATGTATAGAAGTAAATTTCCACCCATCATGACCAATAAATGTTTTTAAACTAATTTTAAAATATTTTAAGGTTATTCTAAATTAAAATTATTTTAAAATTGTTTTTTATAACATTATTTGAAATGTTGATTTTGAAAAAGAAAAGTTTTTTTACATAGAAATTAATTTTTTGAATCTTTTATGGTATTTCAATTTATTAGTGACGTCAACCGTTAATTTTAATTATTATCTGATGAAAATATTTTATATTGAGATAAATATTATTCTATATATGGAAGGATTATGTTCATTTTTATTATGGATGTAACAATTTTATACCATTTATATTACTATGGATGGTTTTTTACAACAAAACTTTTCATATTAGTAATGCATTATACTTTGTAAGTGACTGGTGTCGCCCACTATAGATCCTTGATGCATTGGTTGATCTCCTGAGAAAAATGAGATTGGGTTTCGAGGTGAGGCATTACCCATTAATATAGATGTCAAATCACAAGGCCTCAATGTTGTTATATGTCTTGGAACAAGACCAAAATTGTTTTTTAGATGTCCATCAATATAAATTCTATTATTTTGAACTAAATTTATAGTATTACTTGAAATTATTCAATTATGTGGAATTTTAATGGTTAGGTTTTCAATCTAATGTGAATAATTATATATAATTATTTTATTATCATTTATTCTAACCATATTATGTTAAGTTATTCAGTAAGTTGAATATTTTTTAGTTATTTACCTTTTAATATTGATTATACCTTATTAATTCATATATTCCATTATATGCTTACCCTTACAAATCATATAATCTAACTCCAATATTATGTTTTATTTCCCCAATGATATTATGATTTTTTTGGGATTGATATTAAAGTGGTTTCTATTAGGAATAATTTCATTAACGAAGAAAATATTTTCTTAATTTTTTGTTTTCCTTTATAATAACAATTTCAAGTATGAATCTTGTTTACTAAGACTAATACATGATTCAGTCCATTCAAATATGATTCCCTCTATGTTATAAAAATTTAATAATATAGACACCTTCTATGCTCTACCAAGGTTAGGGTCACTATAGTTCAAATCAAATGAAGGTTAATAGAAACCTTGAAAACTATATAAACAAAAACATATATTATGGAGCATAAAAATAGGAGAAACATTTTGAATATGTACATAATAACAACCTAACATTTGGGAAATATATTATCTAGTTTTTTATAAATGCATCCATTATTAGACAACAAAAGTGGACATGGGTTTGGCATTGGGGAGCTTTGGAGTAATAACTCCGAAAAGGGTGCATTGGGTTTGAACCAATCTTCACCTCATGAATAAAAGAATGGTCTTACTGTGAACGAAGTTAGAAAATCCCATGGGGGATATTCTTAGGATAATTCCAATTTCATTTAAAAACTATTATTAAATTTTTTAAATGGGTATATCCCCAATGAAACCATTTTTATGATTAAAATATTAGTTATGCATAAATTTAATTATTTTATGTTCATTATTTCACTAGTTTTAGGATTATACAATATGTTTATAATGATATGATCTAATCTAGTATATTCCGTTATTTTGAAATATACCCTAGAATATTTAATTGGTACCCCATCAATGCAAATAATCCAATGAGTTTGAATGATCATTTATTTAATTAAATAATGAAAATATTTCAAAGAGAAATATTCTCTCAAAGATTCTCTTCTGGTGAGTATATAGCATCATGTGATAAAAATACATAGATTAATTTTTTTCAAGTATTATGTATTAAAGGATATGTAATATAAAAAGACTATGATAGGGAAAAATATGGATAAATGGAACAAGGTATTGAATGATTTTACCAGATGGGATTGTTGTGCAAAAAACACCTTGGTATTTTATTAGAGGTAATCGTAGATTGTTACAAGTGTTGAGAGAAAGGCCATCATGCCCATGATTTCAAGGGGAATAAAAATTTTATAATTTCCAATTATATAATGTAAATATATGGGGCACTATGAAAAATAATGCACCAATTGTCATGGGAATATACCTATAAATAAACTAATCGGTCATGGAAACACTTATTTTATCAGCATAAATTAACTAGAATTATTAAACTGGTTGTGATTGGATTCAACAATTATATAATTTTTGTATTTTTTCAATGATATCTAAGTTATAATAATAATTAAATATATAATGATTTCACTAGAATACTTTTTATTAAGTATTTGAAAGAATATGATTAATGGTACTGATAACCAAGAAAAACGATTTAGTGTTAATGTAAACATCATGGGAAACACATTATTGATGTAAATATATCCCTTAATATGTTCCTTATTTTGAGTTAATGAATTTAGGTTAAAGAGATTAATGATATGGATAGATTTAATTGGATAGTACGAACTACCATATAACGGATCAATGTTTTGTTGATAAAGTTGTTTATGATATAATTGCTGGAGTTTACATCGTTAATGGATTTATGTAATATATCAAGTAATCTATGTCTTTATTATTGAATACTAAATAATGTATTTTTTAAATAAGGATTATGGTAATTCATATTATATCCAAGTTTCAATCGAATAGATGATGAAAGTATTCACATGTTTGGTATTTAATGAATAATATATACTTCATGTTGTTTAAATAATTAATGATAAAATTACATTGGAAATTCAAATACCTTATTTCTAATGTTTTGGACCATAATCATTTGTAAGGGTTATAGGGTTAACATTTTAAGAAATTGTTTATATTGAACCTAGAATGAGGTTTCTCAGATTAATTTATTAATTCACTATATAGAAATTTATGAACATTGTATATCCTATGCTAACCATTTTTTCATAATAATAACTGGAGATAAAAGGAATGACATAAAATTCTATTATAGATATTATGATCCGTTAAAAGTAAATTTTAGTGATTTATGTAAAAAAAATTATTTTTTGGATATTCATTTCTTAGAGTAATAGAGGAATTGAAAATTGGTTGAAGCACAACCAACAGAAATAATTTTTAATTGATAATACAAATTCATCAATTAAATGTCTTACTAATATTCTTATAAAGTAAAAAAATTCCTCAACTTTTTGAAAAGTATCTTGAAACAAAAAATTTATCCTTGTAAATTTATATCTTATGACCCATATGGAATTATAAATAATCAAAATATTTTTTTTTGAGGTCCTCCTTTTCTATTTATCATTTACATTATCATGATAAATTACCTCTATTGTTCCCCATAATTATTTACACTTTTCTTCCACATACACATATCTACAATCCACCAAATGTTTTACAATAAAAAAACCTTGTTATGTCTTATTCCATTTGACATTTATACTTCCATTTTATCTAATATTTTGAGGTTATTTGGATAAAAGTTTTATTATGTGGGGTTTCAATAAAGTTATTTTCAATATGAAACCCTTTATTTAAGAGTGTATTATCAAATAGTTAAGGCGTAACTTATTTAAGGACGTGGAATGTAAAACCAAAAAAATTTAAAATATGAAAATTATATTTGATATAATATATTACAGACAATACCAAGATTAAAATATAATATAACAACTAAATCCTTTTATATTTTTAAAATATAATTAAATCTCTTTGATATCTTTCAATGAACATAATACCAAGATAAAACAAAACATGATACTCTATTAGAATATTGGTTTTTAATTATGGCCATGATAAGCTATCTGTTAAGTTGGTAGGTATAAAAATTACAAGCTATGTTATTAAAACTATATGTTTTACAATTTTTAAAATAATTAAAATTATTATATAGTTATTATATACAAAACTAGAACCATTTAGATATAAAAAGAGGTGTTTTTTTTTGAGAAATGGATTTTTCTAAAAGTTTGGTTGGTCATGATTTTCACACAAAATTTATGATTAATTTTAACTAATTTTAGAAAATTAATTTAAAAAATAATAATTTTTTAAAATAAATATATAATAATTATATTAGGGTAATTCTTTGTATTTTTTTGAAATATTTCATGTTTTTATAAATAGTGAAAATTAGTAAATGTTAATTGAAAAATATCTTTTTGTTTAAATTAATTATAATAATAAATAATATTTTTAGATTTAGTCATTTTTATATCACATAAACTACATATCTATAAAATAATTTCGATCATTGTAATGATTTTCAAATTTAATTTTTGATATAAAATCGTTGTAATCTTTTGAACATTTTCTCTTTGCAAAATCCTCTTTCTCATCGCATATCTGGGATGAATTTTGAATTAAATGTTGCTAAATCGATAATTTTAATTTATAAAAATGGGTATTATAATTTTGATGAGTGTAATTTATAGTTCCTTATACGAGGGACTTTATTATTTAACATATTGAATCGTGAAAATAGTATATGGTATTTATCGTGACTGTGGTAAAAATGGGATGACTCTAGGTAAAACTAAAAAGAAAATCCTATCAATTACCAAAAAACTGCTATAAAATATATTAAATTTATATATTTAGAACTTATAATGTATTATAATCTATAATACTATATTTTGGACGCTTTTGAAATGTGAAAAATTTAGTTAAACCTTTTTTTAAAAAAAATTACAAGTGGGCCAATCACCTCACATTTAAAAGGTCACCCCCTCTTATCTCATCTTCACACCTTCAAAACCTCTTGGTTAATAAAATAACAACAAATATAACTTTAAAAATTCCCTCTTATGGTACTAAAAGACCTATTTTCTTCATAAATCCATCTTATTAAGGATTTGGGTACTATCGTAAGGAGGTTACCCAAAGAAGAGGTAATGTTCTCCAACATGCAGTTTTAATTTATTTCGTCATCCAACAAATTTAATATTATTATACCATGATTATGTAATATATTCAGTAACATATATAAAATTAAAATTTTTTATGTCATGTTTTTGTCATAAATCTATACCTACTCACATCAAATGGGTTACAAAATCATCTCTCATGTTTGATGTGGACTACCTCCTCCCAAGCCAATGTCATTAATTTTTCCATTACCACCTCTCATTGTTGGTTATAATGATGGATATAAAGTATATATATTACATAATTAACTTAATTATTCCTCTATATCCATTATATAATATATACCTTTTACTTTCCATTCCGTAGGGGATGTATTAACGATACTCTTAAGTATGGGGGACTACCGTCTCACGATGTCAGGTGACACATTTTTCACTAACACTTATAATATAAGGGAATATGGATAATATTAATTAATATATTTGATATAAATAGTATTATTATGATATTAATGTCATAATTTTAATTAACAAAATATAATATTTTTTTCTTACATTGAAAATGATAATGTCGGTTGTGTATGTGTAGACAACCGCCTTCACAAAGATATGTGAATAACATTTCATCATTAGACCACATGGATGATATATATAAGTATATTAAAAGAAATAATATTGTATATATAATATAATTATCATTCCATGATGAGAAAATTTTACTTACCTTATTTCGATTATGATCATTGAAAAATTGAAACGTTATTCATACTTATGTACGACCTATTGTTTCCATGATTGTAATGTAGTTCATATTTCATCACTATATATAATGATTTGTTTTAGAATTACAAATGATAAATTAAGATGATAATTATTTATTTTTTATTATTCTGTATATATTTATATGATAACCTCTTTGACCATATTCAACGTACCAAATTCATTTTTCATAGACAAGAAAAATATCCTCAAAACATCTGACACAAATAGAATTGACTGAGAAATCATATATAACATTGTAATAAGGAAAATAAAATGAATAATATCCATAAAAAATTATATTAAAAATTTATTTATTTAACATATTTTTATTAATCATAACTATAAATAACGTGTGTTATGATTCATACTCAAGGTATTGGTATCTTATCTAACTTTTACTTTCGTTATACACACACCATATTAACCACTTATATCATTTTTGGGTGTATATAAGTTAATTTTTTTATGGTATATTATGAACTAATTAATATTCATCATTTTTAATGTTTCATTTAATTTTAATTAATTCGTGGGTATTGTGCTAAATATGTTACCAAATTTATAAGGGTTTATTTTAGAATCTCATCATTATTCAGGATTGTTTTTATTCAAGTCTCCCTTGGGATAATTATATGATATTTATATCTTAACATACATTAATTTTCATAACCTTTGATTATTTATAACATTCATAATTCTTATTACCTTGTTCTTTCACTCTTTTCTACTTTAGATGATTTAGAAAATGTTTCTAAGAAAATATGAATTTACATCTCTCTTCGGCTAAAAATCCTATTCCATCAAAATCCATGATTTAAAAAAAATGTTTCCAAATTTTTTGTACCATTTAAAAATTATTTTTTAAATAAATTTTTACCCTTTCCTACTTTTTACCAAAAAAATTAAATGATTATTTATATCATTTTCAAAATAAGTAACGTTTCTCTATTACGAAAATTGTGAAAGGAATATTTTTTATAATATGATCAAAAAAATGATATTTTCTACCATCATGAAAATTAATATTTTAAAAATTAATTTATAGTAATTAATGAATATATTCTAGGGAAATGATTTTCAAAATATTTTTTTATATTCTTGTTTTAAATCATTAATTTCAAATTCAAAATGTTATTTTCGACAAAAATAATATTATGAAAATTTTATGGTATTTCTATTCATCAATAACATCATCCCTTAATTTTACATATAATCCACTATGGATATGATATATAAAAATTGTTCTAATTATTTTTGGATCGTATTTTATATGTTTATGTCACAATACAAGATGAGGTTAACTGTATGTTTTTTTGTTATTATACATAAAGGTATTTTTTTATAATAATTTTAACTAATTATATTTAAAAAAAAATTTAATGTATTAATACATTAATCATAAAGGGTCATGGGTCCATTTATAAATTTATCATAATCTGGTTGATTTTGATAATGCAATCCACAAGTCATAAATGAAAGTAATTGAATTCACTGTTGAAACAATTTAAATAGAGTAAGAATGTAAAAGATATTAATCAAAATGGATGAGATGATAAGCATAAAACAATAAAATGGTTAAATCATAAATTTTACTAAATCATATTGAGTATTTGAAAATATCTTAATCAAATCAATTTTAATTAAAAAATTTCGTAATCAGAGTTTATTACAAAAGTATCATAATCATATTTTTTGCGATAATAAAAATAAAGTATCAAAAATGTATATATATAATGATCATCTTTTTATTTAAAATTAGTAGAAATGTAAAAGAATAAAACTCCATTAACACAAAGATATGGGTATCTAACAAATTGGGATAGAGATCCCTTGATTTATAATTTACTGTATGTTTGTCTTACCCACACCAGGATAAGTCCTTGATACGATGATTAGATTCTGTATTGATATCCCCAGAAGCCCTTGATTGAAAAGTTAATTGGAACCTCTATCATCCTAGCCTCATAAGGCCTCAATCCAAAAAATATATGTGTTTTTTTCTTCTTATTATTGGAATAGCAAGATCGCAATCACAAATGTTCAACATTTCACAAAGAAAAACAAAGGTTTTTAGGATTATAATTATGCCAAGCATGATGTTCAAAACACAGTCACTTAAAGGAATTCATGAAAATAAATTTTTTCCAGATCTATCCTAGAGTATTAGTTATGTAATATTTTTTGAGATTATCCAAATGATCAGGTATTTATTGGTGTTGTCTCCAACAAATAATATTTTCTCCCAATCTTTGGATTTTATGTAGAAAATTCATAGGAAAATGGACACCTAGATCTCAAATGTTCATATTTTAACTAAAATAATGATATCGTTTTATAATATATATCATAACAGAATACACAAAATAGTTTTGATTAACGTTTTACCTTTCTATACCATACAGTTCTCGGTATATGAAAAAGTGCGAATGAAAAGAATTTAGCTCTACGGATTAAATAAACTATTAATTGTAAATGTGTACGATGGTTTTCATTACATTAGTGACTATAATTTAACTTTGTCAGTATGATGTTGAATGGTGAGTATGAAGAAAATAATAATTAGAAAGTCCGATGAAATTCGTAATTAGTGATTATGATGTAAATCGTATCTAGGTCATAACGATAATCATTGGTACAATAATCCTGAGTATGGTAATAATGGGTATGATAATAATCGTATGAACAAGGAGAATTGTAATGAAAAAATGTAATTCAAAATATCCTTAAATTAAAAATGATAAAAAAATATAAATTCATATAAAAAGAGGGTTTCTAATTTCCAAAACAAAACAGAATAGATAAGTTAAAAGAATAATTTCGAATCAATAATCTACCCCATTCTAGAAATGAAAAACCATAAAATTTAAAAAAAATAAAGAATTATAGAATTAAATAATATTTATATTTATAAGTAAATTCTAACACTTATCTCCATTTTAGTTTTAATACTCTTTTGAATAAATTTTTAATATGACTAAAATTCTCCTTAAGTTATCAAAATCCCTAATGATCATATTCTATGAAATATTCACCCTTACTAAAAGTATTCTCTTATTGATAATTTTTTATTGAGTAAATTCTACCCATATAAAATTATTCTCCCCCTTAATAACACATTGTCCACCTTTTTTATTTTAAAAAATAGAATATGAAAGATATTCTAATAACTGAACTTCGGTTAGAGACATGAGATATTGGAAGAAATAAAGTATTTGATCATCTAGAAATCGGTAAATAAAATTCATCCAGAAAATTGGAAAAAATTCAATCAAAATGATATTTATGACACAAAAATTTATTGATTTTTTTAAAATAATACAAAAGTAGTCCCATTTGTTCATTTATTTTTTTTTCATTCTCTTTTCCCTTATAAATGGGTTCTAAAATAGTAATCATCATTTTCTTGAACTATTTTATAGCATCCAACTTCTTTTCAAAATATTCTTTTTCATACATGAATTTCTTCTGTTGATCTTCAAAATACTTTTCCTGGGTATGAACCACTTATTCCTATGATTTAAACAACTCTTCTAGAGAGTGAATCTAAACTTAATTTATTCCCCTTGAGAATTTTTTGCCTTTTCTAGAAATAAAACTTGTCTTTTGTTAATATATCCAGATTTTTCAAATCCATAATCATGTCCTTAGAAAAAAAACAACTTTGATTAAATGGTATCAACCTGATTTTTAATCAATTTGAAATCTGCAACTGACTTTCATCTGACCCTGTGGCCATTTTTAATTTTTTCATTGTATCACCTTGTATCATGTTCAATGCATCTGATAGTTCATTTACGAGGTTTCAAATAACATCTATTTTTTTCTTGAAGCTTGATAAATAAGTCAGACATGTGTGGATACTTCTCAACTTTATTATATTATTTTTTTATCTGTAAAGATTTCATGAATCACTTTAAAATCATCTCCGAGTTTCATCATTCTTTTTAATTGGATGTTAATAGAATCTAATCTCATAGGTTGATTTTCTGTAACAAAATCATTCATTCCTTTGATTCTTTATAATTATAGGTTTTCCATTCTATAATTCTAAATTGTTTGAACAATATATAGGTTTATTTTAAAAGATATGGTCTTGTTTGAATCAATTTGTTCCTTTTAATCAAGACGATCTAGGCTATGAATTCCTCCATTATCATCATCTGGTTTTTGAATATAAACTTTATCAGTTTTGGTATCTTAGTAGTTTTAAAAAATATAAAAAATAAATTTAGCATGAGATTCATAACCATCTTGATTTTTAGGTTTAACTTTTATGGATGTAAATTTTTTTAATGTTTCTTGAGAGGATATAACTCGGAATGTATCATATTTAGACATTTGATCCTGACAAGATTCATCTTCATCTTCCACATTTTCTTCTTTTTCTATTTATTTACTTTTCTCTTAACTCTCTTCCTCTTCTTCATCTATATATTCATCTAACAGAAACATATCAATATCTTCTCCTAAATCTTTTTCTCAAAATACATCAGTTGTTGTCGATTCATCTCTACATTTTTATTAATTAATTCCCTTATATTGTATAGAGGGAGTGATGGTTATTCTGGGACATTATTTTTCTACACATTTTACCAACCTATCAATATCAAACATACAATAATATATCTTTTTACATTTCATTTCCTTTTTTTTCTGGGTTTCACTGATCCAGTTCTTTTTAGTAAGGTCTTCAGTAGGATCGAAAATAATTTGAGGATCTCCTTATTTTCTATCAACAAGTTCATTTCTAAATATTATAGCCATTCATTAAGGATATGTATATATTTTTTTTTAAAATGTCATGATTTTATTTATTTTTATTCTCTGTAACTATCGACATTGTTTGTTTAGAAATAGTTTGAGTTTCTACAGTTAGTCATTCTAAGGGTTCTACTCCAACATTCATAGAAAAATTATATTAATAATAAAAATTAATTTTCATCCTCCTAACTATATCCACACTAATCCATGTAACTAATACATTTATTGGAACTGACATAAGGAGAATACTTCAAAACATCAAACTTTTATGAATGAAATTACTATGAATTGCTAGAAACATGATCAACTAAGAACTGATTCCACCAATCATGTAGTTATTGATGGTTATGAAAATTTAAACTAATAATTTTATCTTCCATATATTAATGAGATAATATAGTGTAAAAATAATAAAAAAAATTAAGTGTTTTTCAATCACCGCTCTTGGGAAATAAGAAACATTTCATCCACAGTATGATATAACTATTATCAGCTGAAATATGATTTTTTTTCTTTTTTCTTCATGAATCTCAAAAATATATTTCTCGTCCAATTCCTTTAAAAATGATAACTTTTTATTTTTAAAGTAAAATATGGGACAAAATAAATTTTCATTATATGGAACACTACGAAAAATTGTTTCTTGAGTTGCTGACATACTAATTTCATTGTCATAAATATTAAAGGAAACTTAATGTTTTATTCATTAACCTTCATAGTTTTTTATAATTGTATCACTTCAAACATGATAATTGGATCTTGAGAATTAGGTTTCTCTACTCACACCTTCTCCCATCTTTATAATTGGAGGATTCTTTTCAGAGACAAATCTTGCTATTCATAGAAGCCTCTGGTGAGTAATATTTTCTGAAATAACATTATCTTTGAGTAATATTTCAATGAATTTTTTTTGATATAATACTAATGTCTGAGACGTAGGTGAGATGGAATAATATGAGAATGATTTCTACCAAACCATGTTATTTGAGGAGCAGTATGGATTCGACTTAAAAAATTAGATAATTGATGGTGTATAAGGATGGGGTACATTTATATATGAGAAGGAAACATAACCGTTGAACTTATATGGTGTATATTTGAAGTGAATCCTGTTAAATTTAAAGTGAATCCTGTTAAATTTTAATACAAATACCAATAATGACAAAAATATTGAAAACAAAGTTAAATGTAAAATAAATTTTACCTTCCAAAATATTAAGATAGATTTTTTGGTATATATAATTTTTTCTTAAAAATAATATAAAAAAATTAAAAAATTGAAGAGGGGAAAAAATTGTTTTCTTTGATATTTTTTGTACTGATAAATTTTGTGGTTCCCAAAAAAAATTATCGTGCTGAAAATAAAATTTTTGGTGCTAAGAGAAATTTTCTAGTGCCGAAAAAAATAATGTGCTGAATTTTTTATAAAAAATTTATAAAAGAGGAAAAAATATGTACTCCCCCAATGAGAAAGAGTAAATTTATATAATGAGATGGATGAAATAAAGATATATTTATGAATTATTAAATTATATTTTTCATTCCTAACTTTTTTTAATGTATTCAAATCTATCATTAGGTATTTTTTTTAAATATATCAAGAAACTGTTCTTTCATTGTGAAGAATTGTAAAATGATATATTCTTTCCATTGTTGATCCCTAAAAAAGTGATTCTTAATGTCGATGTATTTTTCACAAAAGTGTTGAGTAGGGTTATAACATAAATCAATGGAACTAGTGTTTTCTCATAGTATATGAGTTTTAGTAAAACTTCTTTCATAATCAGTGTGTGTGTGTTCCATCCACATATCATGAGCATAAAAATATCCATCAACAACATATTCATCTCCAGCCACAAAAGACTTCATCGTACAACCACAGAAGACTTCATTTAAAATGTTTTTTAATTCAAAATTATTTCCAAAAGTGTACAAAAATCCAAAATCTATAGTTCCCTTTAAAAAAGGCAACTTATTTTTATAGATTTTAAATGAGAATTTGTTGTATTTTCTTGATACCATCTATATAAACATACTAAAAAAATTAAGTTTGGATAAATAGATGTTACGTATAATAGCCTTCCAATCACCCATCTGAAAGTTATTTGATTTACTGGTTGTCTAACTTCATCCATTTCAAGAGTATTTGAGTTACCAATTGGAGTACTAATACTTTTTTTATTCATGTATCCATAATTTTTATGAAGATAATTAAAATACTTATATTTATATATATAAGTCCATTTTGGTTTTTGATTAATTTTAAAACTATGAAAAAAAATTAAATCACCCATCATACTCATTTCATGTTCATATTTCATAGTATTCTAAAAGTAATTAGTTAAAGATTTTTTATTTGATCCAAATATAACATCATCAATATAAATTTTAATGATCAAAATATTTTCATTTATTTCTTTATAAAAAGGGTTGGATTACCAGTTCCCTTAACAAAATTTTTTTAAACAAAAAATGATATCAGTCTATCATACTATAATCTAGGATCTTATTTAAGGTCATATAAAGAATTATTAAGTTTGTAAACATATAATAATTTTTTTATCTACAAAATCAGGAGTTTGTTCTATAAAAACTTTCTCATGAACATGTCCATTAATAAAAGAAAACTTTAAATCAATTTTAAAAAGTTAGAAATTAATGAATGCGGAAAATGCTAATTGAATACCAATAGATTCAAGTCTAGTTAATGAATTATATTTTTCATCATAATCTATTCTGTATTGTTGATTATATCCTTTAGCAAATAGTCTTGAATTATATTAAATGATTTTTCCATTTTCATCATATTTGTTTTTGAAGAACCATTTCTCTCAAATTAAATATGTTTCTTTATGTCTTTCAACCATGGTCCAATAATTATTCGTTTTGAATTAATTTAGTTTATATTGCATTGATTTAATCCAGAACTCATAACCTATAGCCCCATCAATAATTTTAGGATTTAATTGAGAAAGAAATGTGTGATGTTCTACTTAATTTAGTAAATAAGTTCTATTCATTACCAGTTTATTAACTTCCCCAATTATATTATGACTGGGATAATTCATAAACAATAACTATTTTGGGTGTTGTAAAACATGCTCATCAACATAAGAATGAATATTTTCTAGAGTGACTACACCGGAAATATTTTTTTGAGTATTTTCATTTTTAGAAGAGTATTCTATAAAAGGTTGATAATAATTTTTAGAAATCACATCAGAAGATATGGGTTGGGTTTGTTTTAAAATAAAATCAACATATCCATAAACTTTAACAGGTATTGTCCCCTCAACATTAAAATAATTTTTATGGAATACTATATAACCCTTAGAAGTAGGGGAATAATTTAATAAAATACCTTCTTCATATTTGGGTGAGAATTAATGGAAATTATCCTTTGTATTAAAAATGAATATTTTGCATCCAAATACATTGAAGTATGAAAGTTATAATTTTTCACTTTTCCATAATTCAAAAGGTGTTTTATTATGAAAATTTCTAATTAAATCTCAATATAAAGTATAGAAATACCTACTCATAGCTACAACCCAAAAATGACTTCCAATAGAATATTCACTCGTTATAGTTCCTGCTATTTTCTGAAGAATAATATTTCATCTTTCAAAAACAAAATTTTATTGAGGAGTTCTATGTGATGAAAATTTATGTGTAATTCCATTCTTAATACAAAAAATTTCAGAATAATAAACTAAATATTCCCCACCATGATCACTATTAATAATTATCAATGGATGTTTTTTACATTTTTAACTTTTACTAAAAAAGTTTTAATATAAAAATTGGATTTAGTTTGCTTTTCTAGAAAATACATGCATGTATATCTTGTATAGTTATTAACTAAAAAATACATATTACTTGCCTCCAATACTACCAGTTTGTGTAGGACTAAAATGTTCTTTGTGAACAAACTATAATTCATTAGAATTTGAAACGTAACTAATTGATTTAAATCAAGGCTTTTGTTGCTTTCCATATTGACAAGGGTCACAAACATTTTAAGAATCAAATATTAGATTTGGCATACCTTTAATAATTATTTTACGAGATGACTTATATAAGATCCTATGGTTACCATGTCCTATCTATAAATTATATAACTAATATTGATCTTCCATTTCGCTATGTAATGGTACGTCTAGGATATTAAGGTATTCTATGTTTAGTGTGTAAACGTTATCATGCCAATGGGTAGAAAGAATGAATTCACCCTTTCAATTGTGTAATATAAAATTATAATTCATTCAATTCACAAGGAAACCCTCATCACATAATTAAATTATACTTATAGGTAATTCTCAATACCTTAAAATAAATTTAAAATCAAAGATTTTCCAAGTAGAAAAATTTTACCTATTCCAACAATCATTCCTTGATAATTTTCTCTAAAGGTAACTCTTCCACATTTAATTTAAATGATATTTTGAAATAAGTATTAGTTACCAATCATGTGCCTAGGAAATCCATTATCCATTTCAAATATGTTCATTTTGTTGGTATATCCCTTATTTTCATGAAAATATTAAAATTAATTTTTTATAATCAAACCATCTTGGATCCAAAACTGTTAAAAAGATAAATTTTGGGAACCCATATTTGTTTTGAAAAATGGTCTATATGGAACAACAAATATTTAATTTTAAATAAGATAAATTATTATTCCAATGGCTTCTACATTACCATTTGTTGCTATAGGGGAAATTTTCCATATCAAAATAATTTTTACTAAAAAATGCTTCTGAATAAGTATATCCCATTATTGAACTATTACATTAACTAAAAAGTTGTTTATACATTTTTCTAAAACCTTCTTTACTAGTGGTAAATTTTCTCAAAATATTATTTAAGAAAATATTTCATAATTTATCCTTATAAATAAATTCTTGTTCACATGATTATTAGATTAAAAAGTTAGTTTTGAATCTAAAAACTTTTTCTCATAAATTATTTTTTTAAAAACATTTTAATTTGTATCCTTCTCAAAATTAACTTCCATATTTTTTATTAATATGTTCAATATAAAAACTATTCTTATCAAGATCATTCAAAATATATGATAATTTTTATTCAAAACATGTGTTCTGCCATTTTACTTATCAAATATTTTACTAACTTTGTTGTTTTCATTTCTAATTAATTTTTAAAATCTAAATACCATATCATATAAATCTACTAGATTATTATCACAGGATGATGATAATTATTCATTTTAATATGAGGAATCATTCCCATATAGATATTTTTTATTTAATGACATGTTAGTCAAATATTCAGCAGTGTGTACATTTTCTATGAAACATTGATTTTCAATAGTTATTATAGCAAGGAGACGAACATTCTTTTGTCCAAAACTCTTATTGTCTAAAGATTAATCTGAGGAGTCTCCTCTTCTAAAACACCTGGGGTCATTTTCCTTTAATATTTTCTTTCTTTTTTGACGTATAGTTCTTTTTATGATTCCATTCAAAATTTCATTATTTTCTATCATTTATTTTTAGCTTTAGGAAATCTGGTCTCATGTGTCCATCTTTATTAAATTTATAACAAGTAACTTTAGTATCATACTTATATTTATTGATTTTCTTATATCTATATTTATAGTCCTTATATTCAAAAACATTTTTCATTATTCTAGAAATATTGGATAAATCATTCTTAGAATGTTCTAATTCACTTGAATCTTTTTGAATCATATCTTTCATTTTAGTTGTAGACCTAATAATCATATCAAGAGTCTTTTATTTGTTTGGATTTTTTTAGCAGTAAAATAAACTCCATCATTATTTTTCTTCACTTTTTCTGCCCCTATTTTCTATTTGATTTAATGCTTCAAATGGGTTCCAAAAAATTCTTCATGAGTAACACATGTAACCATTATTGATTCATCAACAACTGTTCTTTTTTATTCTCACTCGTTTGGCATGATACCCATGATATTACCAACAACATTTTCATCATCTAGTCTTTTCTCTCCCATGGATTTTAAACTATTCACAGTCTTCATAAATATTTTTTTACCTTACAAAAATGTTCTTCATAAGGTAATAAAAAATCGTCGTAGTTATCTCTTTTCAATGCTCTTGTAGTATTAAAAATATTAATTGTACCATAATGAATAATCCATTGTTTCTTCGAAATATTATATCCCACTTCACAAGATTAAATATGGCTATATATATTTATAATCAATGCACAAAATAATGTATTTTTAAATAAGTAATTCGATTTATACTATTGGTTTTCTCTATTGGTGATGTGTCTAACTTCTTTATCAAGAATTTTATATTGTCTATTCAATATTAAAAAATTATCAACTCCATTATTGATCAAAAAAGCCTTTATTCTATCTGTCCAATATTCATAATCATTTCAAAAAAACATTTGTTGGTGCTGTAGGATTGATATTTTCGGTTGAGCATACATTATTTACTACCATTTTTTAAATAATATAAAATTTATGTTTCCATAGTATACACTAGTGTATAAATTATTTATTTAAAATTTTTTATAGAAATAATTATTACTATCATAGAAAAGTAATTTAAGAAAACTAATGATAAGTGTAAAACTGCTCTGATACTAATTTTTTTTATTCTAATGTATATTCATATGGAAAAATACAAGAGGGGGTGAAAAGGAGGTTTAAAAACATTTAATTGTTTTCAGTAAATGTATTAAGTTTAAAATAATTTAAACTTATTCAGTGAAACATTATTCATAATTTATTAAAATATTAATCAGATAGCTTCCTAGGTCAGGTTTTAAATGTATCACAATCTAGTTGATTGTGATAATATAATCCATGGGTCATAAATAAAATTAATTTAATTCATTGTTAAAATGATTTAAAGTGGGTAGGAAAGTAAATGACCATAATCACAATGTGTTTGACGATTAGAGTAAAACAAAACAAAGATTTAATCATAAATTAAACTGAGTCGTATTGAGTATTTAAAAAGATCATAATCACTTCAATTGTAATTACCAAGATCGTAATCATAGTGTATTACAAAAGTATCATAATAAAATGGTTACCATAATAAAAAAAGAAATTTGAAAATGAATATATATAATGATTAAATTTCTATTAAAAAGCATCAGAAATGTAAAAGAATACAATTTCCTTAACCCAAAGATAATGGTGTCCAATAACATGGGATAGGGTTCCCTTTATTTACACATTCAGGAAAATTTATCGTACCCACATAATGGTAAATCCTTGATATGATTATCATCTTCAATCATTCTTTCCCATTATGGCCACAACTAAAATGTTAATCAGAACCTCTACCTTCCTTTCCATGGAATCCCTAAATCCGCAAAATATTAATGTGTTTTTATTCCTCTTCATGGAATTCCTTGATCATAATCACCAATGATCTTCATCACACGATGAAATAAATCCATTATAAATATAAAATTATGTCGAAAAAGATGTTCATAACATGATAACATCAAGAATTTCATACAAATAAATTTTTGGGAGAGCTCTTGCAGAGTAAATGTTCATATAAAAGTTGTGGGCTCATCCAAATGAACATGTATTTATAGGCATTGGTTGAAAAGGTTCTATTTTATTCCAATTGTTAGATTTACTGTTTATAATTCCAAGGGACTTGGAAACATGGGACTATAATGGCTAGTTTTTAACAGAAACAATGACTTCATTTTATAATGTATTTCAAAATAAAATACACGACACTATTTTGATTAAAATAATTTCCATTCAATACAACACTGTTTTTAGGATATGATATTGTGGGATAGAAAAGAATTTTGTTCTCCTTTGATATATTATAATTTTAATAGTAAATGAGTATGATGATTTTCATTAAGACATTGAGCATGATTTAACTTTCTATTATGATATTTAACAGTGTGTATGAAGCAAATCATAATTGGGGATCCTAATGAAAATCGTAATAAGTTAGCATGATGTAAATTGTATTTGGGGTTATCACGATAATCATAGGTATGATAATCACATATATGATAATAATGGGTATGATAATAATTATAGGCACAAAAAAATTGTAATGATAAAATGTACAAAAATCCTTTATGTAAATATAATAAAAGAAATATGAATTCACATGATTAGAGATTTTTTTATTTCCAAATTAAATGAATGAAAAATCAATGTAAAAATTTTGAGTCAATAATCACCCCCTTTTGGAAAGAACATACCAAAAATTAAAAGAAACACAGAACTAAAAAAGTAATTATTATTTATATTTAGAAGTTAGATATTATACCAATGTTATTTTTAGTTTTAAAAACCTTCTAAATAAATGTTGAATATGACTAACCTCCCCCTTGGGTTATCAAAATCCATAACAATTATATTCTATGAACCCACCCCCATATTAATATTATTCTCTTTTTGAGAATTTTTTTATTGTGTAAATTCACCCATTATAATAACATTCATCTCATTTATAAAACAAT
Source organism: Viscum album (assembly GCA_963277665.1). Lineage (NCBI taxonomy): Eukaryota > Viridiplantae > Streptophyta > Magnoliopsida > Santalales > Viscaceae > Viscum > Viscum album. The sequence goes on from OY728133.1 coordinate 1,737,825,480, forward strand.
TTCCCCATTAATGATTTAATAAAATTAATATGGAATATCGTTGAATACATGAAAAAGGTGTAAAGAGAATAAACATTTCAATAAATTAAGTAATTGATCATCTACAAATAGGGAAATAATATACCTCCAAAAAATATGAAACATTCAATCAAAAGTATATATATGAAACACAAATTTATTGAATTTTTTTAAATGATACCACAAGAGTTTGACCAATTAATTTCATTTCCTTTACTTTCTCCTTGTCCTCCTTCATGAGTTCCAAAATAGCCAACTTCATTTTATTGAACTCTTTCCTATCTTCGATCATCAAGTCAATAGAATTTTTTATCTAAATTTTTGTTCACAATCCTTAAAAAACTACTCATGTGTATGGATCACTTCATTTTTGGGATTTCAACTTCTCTTTGACAGAGAGAATCTGAACTTTCTATGACTGAAACTTTTCCTAATGACATTTTTCTATATTTTCATGGAAAAATGCATTTTGTTTATATAGAATTATTTTTAACGTAAATAATCTCTCATTTATAAATAAATATATTCTATTAAATGGTATTAATAATATTCTCAATCACATTGAAATCATCAGATTATCTTTCATCTACCCCTCTGACTATTTTAAATTTTTGAGCAGTATTACTTTAATGCATATTTACTGAATACAGTGGCTAGTTCATAAGATTTTTGATATAATATATTTTTTATTAATGAATCTCACGGAAATATTATATCTTTTGTGACCACTTCACCACTTTAATACATTATTTTTTGTTCTCTTTGGATATTTCATCAAAAAAGTTTAATTCAACCTTGAGTTTCATTATTATTTCTCATTGCAGCTTGATATAATCAATTCAATGGATTTTATTTTATTTCAAAAAATCAATCTTTCCTTTGATTCATGGTAAGTAAAATATTTCATTTTCAATTATCCTAATATCCTTAACAACATATTGATCTATTTATGGAGAGATGGCCAGGTTTGAATCAGGGTCATCCTTGTAATCATAAAGCTCTACAACGGGACTTACTTCATTATCAACATATGGTTTTTGAATCCAATATTTATAATTTTTGGTACCTTCCTAGTTATCAAAAACTTGAAAAACATTATTTGGTTGAGATCGATGACCATAATTAATTGAAGTTTGAACACTTAGGGATGAGAATTTTTTTGATGTTCCCTGAGAGGATCTGACTGGGATTATATCATATTTAATAAATTGATCTTGGGTAGTTTCTTTTTGTCCCTTCTCATTTCCTTCTTTTTATTTTTCTTTACTTTTTCTTCTCTTCCTTCACCTTCTTCATGGATATATTCCACTATCTGACGTATATTAGTGTCTTCTTCTAAAGAATATTCATTAAATACTTATGGTTGTTCTGATTCTTCTCTAACATTTTTTTCCTTCTTTCTAATTTCATAGACATATAGAGTGATGGTGACTTCAAAAAAAATTTCTATAGTTTTAATAAAGCTATCAAAATCAAATATTTGTTCCTTTATCTTTATTTTTCATCTATTTAGTTCGTTATTGTTTGAGGGTTTCATCAGTCATAATATTTTCATAATTCCTTCAACAGGATTGAGACCAATAATAGGATCTACTTCATTTTACTCATAATGTCTGGTAGATGTATTTGAACATGGAATTAATGGTATGTTTTAGATGACTAGAATTATGAATTCCATCATTATGAATAAAATTATTGATATTCAATGTAACAATTCAATTATCTATAAAATCTATGGTTAGTTTTTTCAAGTTCATGTTATTATTTATGTACGATTTTTTGATAATCATTAATTACTACCATACTATTATCAATTCAATGAATAATTTGATTAAATTTCGGTTATGTTCCTTGAAATATTTTTTATTACTTATTTATTCATAGATTACTTGGTACAATTACCATTACTGGGCATCTGTGATCACCCCTTTGTTATGGTTTATATTCCCCATGAATCTAGGAAGTGTTTTTTAATTTATATGTTGGGATACGCTATGAGGAAAAATTGAACTCTCAAACAAAATACATTATGTATTTTATATTCCCAATTATAATATAAATTTAAAAAATGAATCTTGTTTATGAAACCTACTAAACTAATTGATTTTTGGGATATGATTCCCTGAAACTTATTCCAATGTAATAATGTATAAATCAACTCGTAGATACTAGGGTTGGAGTCATTATTGTCATTCTTCCACGTGGGTGTTGCCTTTAGTGGGTGACCCATTTATAATTTGTTATGTCATTTAATATGTTTAATAGTAATTATAAAATACATATAGATAAATTAAAGTTCTCCTCAAGTTAGGAGAACAATATCCTTATTAAATGAAGAATTATCTAAAAATTATTTACCCTAATCACCCCCCACACACTCTCTCTATTTTGGTTTCATCCTCTCAAAAGATATAAAAATTAAAAATAATATATGAAATGTCTTGGGTATTCATATTAATTTGAGTAAATTTAATAAAATTACTTATTAAATTGATATAAAATAAGATACTAACATAAAATATATATTCTGTTATATACTGTTAAATGCATAAGGAATATTAATTTGAGATCAGTTATAGGTTATATCTATATATTAATATGTTTTTTTCAAAAGATATAAAGTGTTATCAAGAGAAATAATTCTATGTAGAAGGATTTGAATGTTATAGAAATCAATTACCCTAATTATGAATCATCCATTTTATATACATGGTGTTTATTATATATATATTTATATATTCTCATGTAGAACTACTCAAAAAATTAGAGATAATTAGATAAACGTAATTTATTTAAATGGTTTGGAAATGGGGAAAGAGTTTCAATGTTTGATGTAGAAACATTTGATATATATATAATTTTATAATTAATTCCAAATTTTGAAAACTATTACCATTTTATGCCTATAAATAAATTTTTTTATCATTATATATTATTTGGATTGAAAATATTATAATTATTTATTAAAAATAATATTTTTACATAAATATAAATAAATTGTTTTATGGAATTAAGAATATGTTGAATTTCTTATTAATTCACCACTATGATTTTGTAATCTAAAATATGAATGATATTTATGTCCCAATAATTGATGGTAATGAAATTTATCTTATTGATTATTGTGAATAATTAATCTAAGAATTTTATGATTTTCTATATTCTTTTAAAACATATTCACAATACACACCACTTAAAAAAATATAGTAAAATAATATTTTTGAGAGAATAAATAACATATTTTTTGGCATAGTATTGTAAAGGATGTTTCAATGTGACTTTAATATATAATTATCCGGATACACTATATAAGGAAAAAAAATTATTCAAAACTAAATTCCATCCAAGGCATTCATAAAGTCATCAATTGATATATGGATTAGAAGGAATCCCAAATTGACTTTTTTCAAGATTTGAGGATATAAATCTTATGTAAAATATTAAATTTCAAATTATTGTTTGGAAAAATAAAAAATTACACTTTTATTGAAAATTTAAAAAAAAAATTGACCATAATTAATATGATGTGTTTTTCGCTCGAACATGTATTTTCCAAAAGAGATAATATTTCACTTGAAGAGTTTATTGAAATAAAATTAAATATCTATCGGTTAAAGACTAAAAAATAGAGATGGTATTGGGTGGACCATAATAGTATCACTAGTAGTGGGAGGTTCAATAAATTAATTCTCATTTTTATAAACATTCATCCATCCTCTGATTATTAATTAAATTAATTACGTAACATGTTTCAATTTTCAATAATATGGGATGTGAGTAAAAAAAAACTAGCAAGGAAAGAAACATTTATATGAATCATTAAAGAAAATAAATGGTTAATTCCTTGGTATTAAATTGAGTTTTTAATTGGTATAGTATTTAATAGTATTATATAGTAAATATAAAGTGCTGGATATGACCCTATAATAATTGCAAATAAATTCTCATAACTTTAATGTGCTCCTAATACAATAAATTCATAAAAATAGCGTCGAACCAAAATTAAGACCATATTTAATTAATATTATTTATTTTATTTGTATACATGATTCACCAAAAATATTTAATGTAAAAATAGTGATAAAATATAATCAATTTTCAAAATTATTTCCTTTAATTTCCACTTTTAGTTACTAAAACATTAGAATTTCGTGATCCTCCACTTGATATGAAAATATGACATCTTAAGAATTAAATGCCTAGGATGTATTTATGTTGTGATATGTATTTAATATATGTACAATATAAATATATTTTGACCCTACTACCAAAACCATGGTAGACTTTAACTTTTTTAGGGAAGGTGTTCAATCATTTATTCCATGCAATAACCAGGAAAAATTGAATAAAAGATGTTCTTTTATGCATAAAATATTTTATTATATTTTAGTACTATAAATTATATTTTATTATTTACCTTAAATTCCATGGGTTAGGCTTCCTCAAATATGTCCAAACTATAATATTCCTTCTCTCTAAAATTCAAACTCAAATTCAATGTCTCATAAATTTTCATCTACCAAATTTTACCAAAAATGAAATGTGAGGATTATATTATTCAACAACTGTCATATCACCATTGATAGTCCTCATATATTTATTCGGAAATTTATGTTGTTTAGTATGTATAAAAATTTATCAAAATCAGAAAAATAGTATAATATAATGTTTTTTTAAAACCCCAGCAAGTAACCACTAGGAACTATCTGGTACCCACTAAGAACATCTCATAAAACATGGGCACTCTATACCATCCACTATAAATATATTTAAAACAATCAAGAGACCAATGAGGTAATAAGTTATCACTAAAAACCATATAGTATCTAGTGATACAAAACCCCCATGGGTTTCTCACTATCTAGAAATCCATTTTCTCATTGTTATACCGATTACACCACAAGTTTTTAATATATATTTCTATTTAAATAAATCTAGTGTTATTGAAATATTGTGTTGTATAGAATATTTAAATAAAGTAAATATTTATAGAACAAAATAAAATATTAAAAAAAATCACAATGTAATTAAATTAACTATTATTATAAAAAATAAATTATTTTTTAATCAAAATAATAGTTTCTAAATCACTTATGAAAATACCAATTATCCTAAAGAAATGGGATTTATGAAATAGGTATTATTTTAAATTTTTATTTTTTAAATGATTATATAAATAAAATAAAATTCAAGGAATGATTAATAAAATAGATTATTTACATATTGATAATTATTTATTAACTATAAGGGATGAAAATTCATTTATTCATATAATTAAAGTGTTTTGTTAAAAAGATTTTTTGTTATATTTTAAATTTTTTCATTTAAAGATGAATTTATCATATTTTAAGTATGAAATTTAATAAAAATAATTTTATATATGTATATATTCAATCAAAATACAAATCAATTAATGATTTCAATTTGGAAATGAATTGGTATTTGTTCATTTTTATGCATAAAATTCATTTTACTAATTTTTTTTTTCATTATTAATTCTTATACTAATATTAATTTTTATCACATTTATTAATAGAATTAAATAGAATTTTTTTTCATATTTTGAATCAATACTTACAGATTCGGTTATAAGGTTTGTTTCATTTTTAGGTATAAAAATTTTGTTACTAAGGTAAATTTTAGTTACTATGTCACAAGCTAAATGTTGTAAAATGGTTAAATTATGGGATACAATCTAACTATATCACAAAAAATAGTCTAGAAAAGGGTTTATAATATATTGATGGACATCCCATTATCATATCCTCACTAATTTCCAATTTTAGATCCATATTCTGGATATTTTATATTCCTTTTACATGAAAAACTGAGTATATGAAAAATTGTCATCCCATATCATCTATAAAAAGGCCTCTTCTATAAACACCTCAAAAACATGTTTTATTTGAATTTATATTGACAAATTTCCCATATTTTCATCATAAAATAATATAACTCACATTTTTCTTCTTATGGTAAGAATAAAAACACTCAAATCCAGCTTTTGCATGAGTCTCTTTAACATGAGATAAATGTCTTCATTGCAATTATTATATTTTCCTTAGTAATTATTCTATATCTTCATAATCCAATATTTTTTCAATTTAATTCAAAAAATTAATAATTTATTTTTAAAATCGCTAATATTATTTTAATTAATATTATTACTATATAATTACATATTCTGATTTATTCAGTTTTATTAAAATGTTGTTGTTTGTATCGATTCCATCAACTTCATGAATGATTTTTAATTCTTTGAATAATGTAAGAAATAATAAAATTATATAAAAGTAATATTATATAAAATAATAAACATTTTTTCATAATAATATACTAGTAATATATACAGGTTTATTATTTTAATAAAATAAATTCTTTTTTTAACAAAATTCCAAAAATATAATATTTATTTTAATATTTACTTGAAATTAATACCAAAACTTTATTTAAAGGAATATATATATCAATAAATATATCAATAAAATATATTAAGTTTTAATGAGATTTATTTTTTTGCTGAACTCCTAACTGTGGTGTCAAGAATGAAATTAATGAACTGAAACATGCATGGACAAAAATAGTTTACACCTAAATTTTAATTTTCAAAATAAAAAATAAATACAAGGATGATAATTATATTTAAATATATTTTATCAAGACTAATAATTTTTAATATGTTTATAAATCGTAATAATTATAATCTAATGTGTATTATACAAAAAATATATTGTTATTATCAAGTGGAAGTTTGATGAATGAGTTTCTTTTGAAAAATCACATTGAATTGAAAGTTATTTATGTATGAATTCTTATTTTGGGAAATTTAATATTTTTTCTATATATAAACAAATATTATTTATTCTAATTTATTTATATTTCTGGTTGACATGTCTTATTTAGATTTCAGTTCCCTTTGGTTTATAATTCCACCAAAAGGATTTCAATATGTGAAACTGACCTTATAACTTTTTTTTAGTTAGAAATATTTCTCCTCCATATACATGTTATTTATGATATTTCATTATCATTATTATTTATATACCATTATTATGTTATCATCCCATATTCTCATATTTTATTCACTTATTATTTTCTAGGATTCTAGATTTTTAAACCATTTTTTACTCAGTATGGTATCCATATGTTATTTTAATTAACCATGATTAAGTTCTCATTGCCATATTCTATTAATATAATCACTTATGATTATTTATTGACATCTATTATGATGATCACTTACTGAGAATCTGAACTCACCCTTTCTTTTGTTTATATTTCCCCAGGTTTTGAATAAGGATATTATTTATGATATGTCAAGAAGGCCATCACATGAGAATAATATGGGTAGGATATATTGGAAATATTATAAAATTAGATAGTGGTTTATCTAATATCTAAATAAATTAAAAAATAGATTCTAGGATGTGTTATAGTATTATATGTAAGGAAAATTCATTTCATGTGGTGAAAAATATATTTATATTATGATTATACCATATAATTTAGTATCATCAAAGGGTTTAGTTATTTTCTTAGGTTATGTGATGATGGGTATGAGGATGAAACACAAAATAATCTATGTTAAAAATATATTATTGAAGGAAAATTTGATTTCGTAGTTTAAAATGAAAAAGTTATAATTTAGGAAATATTTGATTTATTTTACATACCATATGTTTTCCCAGTCTGAATATTACTTCTTGATACTCATAGAATCCTTTTTTTAATGGATGTAATTAGAAGAAATTGAGTAGAAATGATTGTTACATACATTCTAGTGTCCATCATCATGAGAAAGCAAAAAAACGAGAACATGAATGAAAAATATTATTGATACTATCACACAATTATCATAAACTACAATGAATACTGTGAACGATGTTGAACTTCTAAGAGACCAAAGGAATGGAAAAATCTAAATTTGGTCCTTCATATTGCAACTACCACCCTCCATTAATGGGTATTCCAATCCAATATTCATTGAAAAGTTCATATTTATGTAATAAAATATAAATTTCATACTCTAATTCTTGGGTAATGAAAAGGTTCTTTTGGAATTAAACATTTTTATGGTGAATCTATTCAATGATAGAATCTTTTAAAGAAGATGATCCAAAAGAATAAAATTAATCAAGATAATGGGATTAGTTTAAGAACATATATTTCAATAGATAATTTTCTAAAACTCAATGAACTAAAATGGAGAGGGAATTCCTATATCTAAAATAAATATAGGATTAATACATTGGTAGCAAGAAATTAAATTTATTAAAAAAATTCAAGGTATTATTTTTGTTTTATCATTGACCATAAAAGTAAAATTCATAATATATTGAGTATATTGAATCCATGTATCCAAAGATTTTATCTATTAGGGGGTTTGGTTGTTATGTAAATATTATTTAATGTTCTCTTAATGTAGAAAGGGAAATTTGATACTCCCATTATTCTTGTGGTTTTGGGTACAAGAAGTGAGAAAATAAATTTTGAGGAAGATCGTTTGATAAAAAAAATAGAGGAAAGAAAATTAATCTTTCAATATTTAAAAAATGTGGATATAATAATTCGGGAGATTTTCTAATAAGAATAATTAATAATACTTCTGAGGATAGAAAATCGAGTAAAGACATAAATTATTAAGATACTTGAAGTGGACGACCAATGAAATTATTGGAGGGAATGATCAGCCTAATGCACCACCTACACCCAATTATTTAACTTTAAGATGTATGGAAACAATTCCAAAATGATCAAAAACCCAAGGGTTAAAAATTAAAATTAACATTAAAAAACTCTAAATCCATGAAAGAAATGAAAATCCTATGAAAATATAATTATTGAATCGTGTTATTAAAAATAAATAGTTTAATTCACATTTATCTTCCTCTCAATAACTAAAAATTTTATATTTTATTTCAATTCTTCCAAATGCTTCATATATATAAAGGTTGTATGATAATTAATTCACTACCCTAATATCCAGATATAGAATTATAGGAAAAAACTCCCAATAGATTGATGATTGTATCTCTTGTCTAAAACACTTACTCAATTGAATTTTATGGGAATATGATTCGGGAATTTTTTTTTCATTTAATCATATTTTAATTGATTTTTTTCATGTATTTGATTTCTCTACATAGATCCCATATCAATTTCAATGATATAGAAATAATATACTATACACAAAATCAATAAATAATTATGAATCGATGCACAGATGACAATGAACATTGTAATTTAGTTACGCTTATTATATGTGGATTATTACATAAAAATGAAGAATTTATGCTTAAAATGTCCAGGGAAAAAATTGATATTGAAGTCATGAGTATTTTTTATGGTTTTGTTGTCCTATTTCATGAATTGTTATATAGAATATCGCTAGATCCTGATGTGGAGTTTCTTATTGAACTCATTCCTGGTGATATTCATATATCAAAGACTCCTCAAAAAATAGAGCAAAATAAGTTATAGTATTTAAGAAAGAAACTATAGGATAGAATATCTAAGGTTATTATACGCACACATAATTTACCATAATGTCCACCTATAAGATACCAGAATAATTTGAGGAATGTTATTGTTTAAATTTATGGTTTAAATTAATTTAATATGGTTGATGAAATGTTTCCCAAGACTTTTTAGAGGCTTGGGGTGTTTTGGGGGTTCACGATATGAAGGAAGGGAGAACAAGGCCATCCAATGCATGTTTCATAGTTTTCACATGTTTAGTAGTAAATATTTTTCTCTTCCATGCTTTTATATAGATGGAGGCATGGTTTGAATATAACCAGTAAGGTGGTAGGAGAAACCATGCGGCCTTGGGGAAATCCATCCCACATGGTCATAACATAGTTTTTCAAACCCTGTAGTATCCCTAGGTAAACATTAATCCTTTCCCCCTATTAGAGAAAGGGAGACACACATATAGTGCATGGTTTGGCCGACCATGCTGTAAAACTATGCACCACATAAATTATATGATTTTACCATTTTTTCCTCTTGGTTATTAAGTTTTTTAACTCAATATGTACCGTCATTCTTCCTCCATAATTCCAAGTGATGTTTTAAAATGACACATGCTTCCACTGGATCGATCTCCCCCATTTATATGGAATTTTAAGCATTTTTGGTTATGAATATAATATCTATAGGATCTCTGGTTGGGGGTAAAATGAGTTTTAAAATCTGAATCAATTTCTAGTTATTAATAAATCATTCATATTCGAAACCGAGGTAGATGGTCTACAAGTAATGTTCCATCGCCATGATGTTTTTTATGAGTTGGTAGTTGTATTTTTTTCATTCTATTTTGAATTGAATTTGGTTAGCGGGAAATGTTATATTTATTTTTTAAATTCTGAATTGAAACATACATCATGATTCTTGTGGAATTCATTAAGGACTAATAGACCATGATAAAGGATACCCATGTGGTGTACCATATTCTAGAAACTGGATATGGGTTATAAATATGAGATTTATGGGTTTAAGGTGGAAAACATTGGATTTATTATGTTTAACATGTAAACCTATGTTTATTAAAGGATTACTTGAGAATTGTGTTGAGTTGGTTTACATTATTTTTAAATGAAATTGATGTTAATTTTGTTTATGAGATAACATGGTATAAAAGAGGTATTTTGGTATAATGTTAATTGGTTAGTGAGTCATGAATTGTAAATGTTTAATGGGTTAATGGTTTATCGAATGAAGGTGGTTACAACTTGATGTATGAATTATCAAAATTATGTGTGTCAATTGAGTATGGTTTATTGAAATGAAAATTATGTTAATGGGTAATGGATTTTTTGATAGGTGTCTAATGATTAAAGAAGATTGTGAAAAAGTCTTGGTTGAATGTGTGTGGTATTGGTCATGGGGAATGGTGCTCATGGGTCAGGTAAAAATAAGGCTCCAAACCCCACACCATTTAATGAACGGTCTTCGGAGTGGACTGAGGCATTATACCTATAATATTTTCATTTGATGAGATTACCAGGACCGAGTCTCCATGGTAAGTCTAAAATAATTGTTGAGAAATGTTACCCTAGTATGATATGGAACATAAATTATCCCCATATGCATTTTTATTTTGTTAGGACAGGCCAATGTGAAATTGATAAAAATTCCAACCCCATTGTAATGAATGATAGTAATAGATTAGGTGAACTCTTTAACTAATGGAACCTGATTTACCACTTTTTTACCATATTGATTATTTTAGTACTTCCGTACACTATATATTCCTACATGGTATTTTTTTAGAAATTTTTGGTGGTAACGTACTGAGTTGTATTCACACCCTACTCAGGCCTCCATGGGAAACATGAGAAGATTTCTTGGCTACATGCCAGGTTGAGGGAAAATTCTTTATGCTTGATTCTTTATTTGATCATGGTATATGCATGGATGAGGGATCCAGACATGGTGTTATGAACCATTTTAGGGGCTCATCTGTGGATCCTTACTTTGGGTTTTCTTTCACATGGAACTGTATAACATGAGATAACATATTTACTATTTTGTTGTGGGATTGTACCCAAATTTGGGGATTGGTGGTTAATGAATTTTTATTGGTTATTGGATTTTTCTCCTTTTATTTTTAATTTTATATATTTTGTATTTCTCTGATAAATAGGGTATAGTCTCTCCATAAGATCTAACATACCCTCGTTACTAGTTGGTGTCCTCTAGCATATGGGTAGGCATGCCTGAGGTCATGTGGTGACCAATATTGGGGATCAATTTTGTTTCTTATCAGCTGTGGATATTACAAAGTGAAATGATAGTGGATTTTTCTATTATATTAATATTTTAGAATGGTAAATGGGTGATTGGGATATGTTGGTCTTGGAAATGAGCTCAATCCTTTTGATACATAACCCAAGTATTGGGGGGAACCCCATGTATCCATGGTGGGATTTCTTTTCTTGATGACTGTTGTTATATTTGAATGATATTTCACTATTGGGTGATCCTCTTCTGGTGTGAAGTGACTATTTTATTATAATTTTCTCATGGATGAAATGGAATGATGTTCTAAATCCATAAATAATTTTAGGTACCTAGAGATATAGGTGACATGCCTCGTGGTAGCCACACAGAGGGAATATGTGTGGTACATCAGGGATTAAATGCTTTTATTTTTATTTGAAAATTAGAAAGAAGAGTTTTTTAATACATAAAATTAAAAATTCATATGGAATGAATATGAAATAATGGTCAAAGACTTGTTCCTATGGAATTCTAGTCAATGGTTTAAATTTTGTTATTATGTTGTAAAGACATAAGGGTTCCTAAAAGAGGAATAATTATGTTTTGGAAGTGAGAACATTAAAATGGGTGTTTAATTAAAGGATATGTGGTCTTTTGAGTTAGTTCACCCTTGTTTGATAATTCTCTGCATTAGGGATAGATAATGGTATTGATATAGAAACAGTTTTATCTATTGGGTTAGTGTTTGAAAGATGAGTTTTTTATGGGAAGTATATAGCATTATTTTTTTCCAAACTATGGTTGTTTTATGTTAATTGTTCTGAAATTTGTGTTTGGAATTGCCGATAAATGTCATTGTGATGAGATTTTCTAGTTTGGAGATAAGAGGTTATCCCTGATAATACTCCTCAAGAGGTGTAGAAAGAAACCCCAATTTTTCAGGGTAATATATGAGGGATGTAGTTTGGTGAGAACATGGCTCATTTTATACAAATGATGGAATGGGTGAAAGGGTGCGTCATTCCATTTACATTTGATCTGACCAGAAAATTTCTGTTATAGAACCCTGCAACATTTTTCAGATATGGTGGACCTGAGGCAACACCGAAGTCATAACAATCATAGGGAGGCCTTTGCCTAAGTACATGTACAGACACAAGCGCATCCAACTCAATGAAAATAGTGAAGAGGAATAAAAAACAAGATACATGCCTACTATATATAAAAAAAATATACATCAACCTATATTTAGTACAAGTAAAAAAATTTAAACTGAAAGGGTGAGGGGAAAAATACACGCCCAACAAGAAATGTACCACAACCTGGAAACAAGTGTAAATGTGAAAAAATCTAAGAGATCCCTACTCCTGGATCCCAATCTAAGAACACTGCACACAATCCATGCACCATAGATCCTTATGCTCCTCTAATGTCACGATCAACATGTATTTAATTAACAAGGGCACACTGAGTATGGGTAAAGCCCAAGTAGGGGTGAGTTTAAAAATACTCAGTTGGATGCCCTGAAGGCTAAAGGGAGCAGCAAGTGAGGTACTGAAGAGGGAAACGTAAGATAAAACAAGGTATAGTAAAGAAGTATACCTCAACCCAAAAAAGTAATGAATTGGTTTTTTCCAAACACAAGGATCTAGAAACAATGAGAAGGTAAACTTCACATTGAGTATTAGCTACCTACTGTAGGAGATTAGACTCATCCAACCCTGAGAATCTAAACATGGAAGGAACGTGGCATACCTAGTGTGTCTTTTCCTCTCTTGGAAGGAGATTAACCAAAGCCCAAGGAGTGGTTACTTCAATACGCAATATATATTCTCAACAAAAAAGAACTAAAATGAGAGAGTAAGGGGATATCTATTTCACTAGCTCATCCTTGGGAAAGAGTACCAAAAAGTCCTATAAGAAAACACCATTGATGCCTAGTATCCCACATGTATTCCTTAAATTGCAAGTCAAGGGGTCTCAATCATTTCACCTTGATACTATCATCTTTGGGTGGTTCTTTCCCGCCTGCATGGTTTTAGGATATATCGTAAGGACGTATCATAGTGGGAAAAGCACCCCACTTTATTGACAGTCAAATGTCTAGTCAAGTATTGACGAATGCCTATCATTATGCATACCAAAACAATTTTTTTTATATTCTCCAGAGTAGTCTAGTGATTAACCATATGACATCTCTTGAAGATGAGTTCACACAAAATAGTTTTTTCACTTTTCAACGAGGTTAAAAATGGTTTGTTTTTAGAGTAAATCGATAAGAAAATGAATGATGGGAAATTTTAAACTAAAAGGATTTAAAACTATGATATTAAAAGGGTGATTTTGTTAGGATTAGTTTCATAATTTTAATGCTATCCATGCTCAATTTACATCAAACCTCTTCTTCATAGTTGATTAAAGTTATTTTCCATAATTTTTTCCTCTCACTTCTATTGTAAAATTATGATGATGACAGAAACCCTTACCAACGTCTTAGCATGGTCAACTCTCCATACATTTGAAAAGGAGTTGTATTGAATATCCTCAATTGACTTGGACACTAAATGATCGGGTCTCTCTTATCCTAAACAATCAAGAACATTCACCAACTCATTTGCACATACTGACAATCGTCGAGTACTTCACCACTATTCCCTGGTCTATTCCATTGTATATAAAACAGAAATTAGTGGAGGTAGATAATGATTATTTAACCAAGTAAAAATATATACTGAATTTAAAATTCAAGAATGATCACACAATATAATAAAATCTACTATATGAAATTAAAAACAACATTGAAGAAGAAATAAATTATATTCAATTATGTTTATGAAATCTATCATTACAAACTAGAAATCCAACCCATTCTCGATCACTCCAAATGTTTACCCCACAATGGTAAGGGTAATCAAAATGAATGGGAAGACGAAGGCATTTAAAATCTATGTAAAAGAAAAAATTAATGAATAAATTCTAAAATGTTCTCCTCCTTAGTGTCCCAAAAAGAATGGGATGGAATGAGATTCTTTGAGAGGGAGGATCTACCCTCCTTTTATATCCAAAATTTTTCCCTCGAATGATGATGTGTTTTAGCCCCATTAAAAGACCTCTTCACGGTTTTCACCCTTCTAGAAAGTTGTTCATTCATATCTTATTCTTTTACAATAAAAATATCAGCGTATTTGGAGATGTATTCCGAGAGTTATGTTTGTTTTACTCTGACTATTTATTTTGTCTAGTCAGACTTTCCAAATCGAAAACATCCAGATTCAGATGCTTTAATGACCACTAAAACGACCAATGCACATGTCCTCATATTAATTAAATATGTTCTAAAATGTCTTTGTCGTATACCTACTGAATGTCAAAGATATGGGGCCCACCATGAATGAGATATGGACCCCACACCATAAATAGACAGATCTGTAAACATGTTTCATGGTCCAACTTGAATGCTTCCTTTTAGATTTCATAGGGTTAATTCAGATTTTGGTCAAGATGGATTAAATAAAACCTTGGATGCTTAAATTATGGAAAGGAAAGAATATTATAAATTTTATTAGTGTTCAAAATGTTATGGAAAATGTATAGAAATATTTTAAAATAGTTAAAAATCGGAAATGGGCCATTTTTACTATTAATCTAAAAATATAACTAATATCATTAAATGAAAGAATTTATCATAAATTAACACTTTTTTGGTATTTAAAACAATGATATTAAATGTAACTTTAATTGAAGTATTTTCTCTATCAATTACCCCCACATTTATCACTTGGACTCCTAGACATGTAAACATCAAAATCAAATCGAATAAAATCCAAAACACATACCCATGATATCTACCAAATCCATACCACGAAAAAAAGATATCATACCTCATCAAATAAATTATTTCATGTTCTACAGTTTATATTATTTAATATATTTCCACTTCATTTCTTATCCCATGAACACAAAATATCAACCTCACATTAATTTTCTCTCTTCTCACAAATGGGAATGTTTAACGATGCTTTTATCATCCAAACACACACTAGAGTCACCATAGGATTGATAAATTCCTACTTCTCCACATGATATGATTAAAAGAAATTTTTTTCTCATGAGAACATCCAGGGTTGTTCAGCAGCTTCTGGTTGGTAGGATTTAGATATCAAAAATTATTCGGCCGTAATAGGAGGTCTTGGCTATTTTTGAAGCAAAATTACAAGATTCTAATTTTCACTCATGCATGGTCTCCTTCTCTTCCCCTTTGTGGAAAATAGTCTCAATCATCAGGAGAAGTCACAGAATTTTCATTCCTTATAACATTTTAAAAGAGAAAATTTCTCCTCAATCATTGTTTTTTTAAATTTCCATAGGGGCATAACATTATTTTTACATTGGAAGCCCCAGAGAGGCATGACATCTTTTATCAGGAAATCCCCTAAAAAGCCAAAAATTTGAACAAAATGAAATATTATGTAGAAACATCATCTCTTTAAAATTTTAATTTCTACCCAAATTATCACCAAATGTGGTAGTACACCACAAGACATCTCCCCTCACACTTAAGTTCAAATAGGTCAGGCAATTTCACTTTAAGAGAAGGTTGGAATGGGAAAATTGTCTTGTAATGTGGCTAAACTAATAGGATGTTCATTTATTATTAGGGATACAAGGATTAATGTTTATTTTTGGAAATAATAAAAAGTATTATTCTGAAATGGGGGTTCAAAACAAATAAAGCCTCAATCATATAAAATACAAGTACCTAGAACCCTCAAGTATTTATAGGAATAAATCAAATTATAGTTAATGAATGCATGGTTTGGTTCTCTAAGAAATGGATTTTTTGTAAATAATATGAATAAAATGGTATAGAATACTCATAGGAATGTGATTTAAAAAATAAAGGCAGTGAGATGCAGGATTGGATTTTAAAATCACAGTACTGTTTATGAAATTCCAAATGATTTGAGCTTGAAACAAAGTCATTTCTGCATTCATTTAAGCTGAGATTCATGGAATAGATTTCATCACTCATTAAAATGTGTTTTGAAAATAGAAATGACAATCATTTCAGCTCAAAAAGTTGGCCAACACACAAAAACAGAAAAAACACAAATATCTAAAAAACAAAACAATTTTTTTTTAATTAAAATAGTAAACCAAACATGAAATGAAAATCCTAAACTACAAAGGTTCTCTCCCCCACACCTAATTTATGTTATGTACTTTGTGTATTCAAATGGAATTTAACATGTAGGAAGATTTTTGATTGATTCACAACAAACAAGTAAGTATAATGGAGATGTACAACCTCACTTATTCATAATGCAACATTGATTTAAACTCCTATGTGTTTCACCTTCAAAACATATAAACAAAAGAACAAAAAAAATATAAGTTCTTTATTTAATGATTCAAAATTAGAAATATGATGAGAATTGAAGTATAGATCTCATTTTAATACCCCAATTGGCCCCTGGGTATTTACTGCCTTCATATGGGAAGTTCTAATCGTTTATCCCCAATATATTGGTGGGTTTAGTTTCATTCTCATGAAAAAATAAAATTTCTCTTTCTAGTACGCACCTACTTCTTTTTTGTTTAGGAATCCTGATATACAACACCAAATTTCTACCCCCATGAGAATTACATAATATTTTAAAGGTGGGGGTAGGATAATGAATGGGACCTCTTCTTTCTTGTTTTCTAATTGCACAACATTTTCTTTCTGATTCAGTGGTTGTTGAAGGTATGATACATCAATAGAACAATCAAAGGGAATTTAAAAATGTAATTCTATTTGAATAAAATTAAATCATTAAGTATTAATATCAAATACATCCCTTTCAATGTCTACATATTGTGTCTCTATTTCCTTATGAAAAACCATTCTGATATCCTCTTAAACACCCTCCAATAAATCTATAACATGTTTGGGGATCTCCAAATGTTCCTCTTTAGATGAATATTCTTTTTCATCATATTCATCTAAGAAAATAAAAGTGTTGGTTGAATATGAAAAATTAAAACACGGGGAGGTAATAATAAATTTAGTTTAAACATGATCAAAATATAATGAGTTAATGAAATAAATATCTCCCTGATTTTGTTTATCTCCAATATCTTCTTTATTTGAAATCATCTCTTGGAGTTGAGTAGTAAAAGATAGTGGCAGGAAGTCAGGCTCCTCTATTTTTTCATCAAATTTCCCCAGGTTGGGGTCATTCCCTTTAATGGTTCCAAATCTTCTTATTCTGGGAGGCCAAGTTGTTCTTCACACTCGTTCCAAAATTCATTCTAGTATTGTTGATCCCCACTATGTAGCGCAAGCTTTTATTTCTCTAGTGTAGAAAGGACATATTCAGTTTTCTTCCTATTTGACCCTTTAATCCTTCCATGGCCTCATTGATTTCCTTCAGTTGAGATTTGTTATACTAAAAAATAGATTTTTCTTATTTTTGATGTACCTGTGAGTATTTATTTCATGAAGAGTAATAGCATTAGGGATACATTGTAACACCCCAAGCTTCCATGATATGTTTCCCTTTGAATAATGCAATGGCGTGCATTGTACGCAACTTCGAGATTCTAACACACCACAACCAATCAAACTAGCTGTTATGAATAGTAATACGTACTTTTTGAGATTTTATAAATTCTATCTCTCAAAATGGACTTCATTTTTGGATTCATAATATCGAAATTATCCTAGAGTGAAATTTTGGTACTTTTCGGATAACATTCATATTTTGATGAATAGTGAAAAATACTAAAATTTAATTAAAAACAACTTTTTTAATGGAAATATTTAATATTGATAAATTATGAATTTGAGTGGTTTTAAATTATATTTATAATATATTTTTACCATTTAATTCAATTTTTTTCCTTGAACAAAATTTCACAATTAAACCATACATAAACAAGTGGCAATCTTATGATAGTTATTATCTCTCAAAAACACGCTTTTTTGTTTTAACAACGGGAATTAATTTTAAATTAACATCTACCACTTATGTGTTTTGAATTTGTAAAAATGGATTTCATATTTTCAATCAGTATGTTGAAATTGTGTAAATAGGCAACATTTATTTTTAGACATTTTGAATAATTACATCAGTAAATATTTTATTTATTATGGTTAAAGTGTAAATCTGGTAAATAAGGGTTAAAAATAATATTATAATAATAAAAATTACCCTAAAACGTGTCCTAACCTTATTGGTTGATATATATCCGACCATGTCCTTCTTTGGGTCGATTTTGGGACCCCATGGAGCCACTTGTATGTGATAGGGACACTTTATTTAAATTAAGTTAAAATGAATACAAAAATGACACAAGAATATATCATTTAGAAAAACAATTGTTACATAAGGTTATATATGTTTTATTTTAGAATATAAATATTAATTAGAAAGATAAAATGTTTTCCTACATAATTTTATTTTATTAATAATTTTTAGAAATTAAATAATTTAATTTAGTTATGACATAATGGTGAAGCAGTAATTACCATAATAGTGAAAAATTAAAATTATTGATATTGTAGATACCCAAATAAATATAATTTGAGACTTTTGATGAATTAAAATAATTTTATAGGTTAATATGACATATTATGATTGCTTTAATTGACTTTTTGCGATGTAATCATTCTGTTATGAGTTTCAAAAAAATCAATTATTGAATAGTGTCAAAATTTACAAAAAAAGAGTTTTTAAAACAAATATTATATTATTAATTTATATTAAATTCCTAAAAATCTAAGGTTCTGCCAAAGGACATATATCATGATAGTTTTATCATTAATGGACCACTAGGTGGTCGCTTGGATGTATATTGTATGTTTATAACCATATAATATAAAAATACAAAGAGACATTGTAAAAGTGAAACTAATTAACTAAGAGTTAATACTTAATGATAAGGTTAATATAGCAACCCAAACCTGTCTAAATTCTATTGGTTGTTTGGTTTTCAACCTATACCCACCTTAACAGTTAAATAATCCACTTTGGGGCCATTAGAAACAAAATATGAATTTATTATAAAATAATATTTCTATCTTTTCCAAAGGTGCCCCTCACCCCTCTTATAAAAGGGAACTCTCCCTTCTCATTAACTCAAACCTTGAAAGCCTTTTGGTTCGGCCAACCTCTACCCAAATACTCTCTCAACTTCCCTGACTACATCCTAGAGGCCTTAGTTTGATCAGAAATCCAACCTAAGATCACATTTGATCAAATCAAAAGAAAGAACCCGAAGAAGAGGCAATGATTTCACCACCCTTTTTCAAGTTCCTTTCTTCTTCCACTTCTTCTTTCTTTGTTATTACCATTCTAAAATAATAACTCCAGTATCTTATATATACTGTGATTTTATTATAAATATGGTACAACCATATTCAGTATTCTATCCATTTTTTGAATAACATGTCACAATACGTGCGTACGTACGGCTTACCGTCTCCACGTCGTGGTGTAATTGTTATTCAAAAAATTATTATATGGATGGGTATAATAATGATGTGTAATTCATGTAAATAATAAATATAACATGATAATTATTCTGTCTATATGATATACCATCTAATTATATATTATTTTAACATCAAAAGAATGATATTGTCGCACGTGCGTACGGACGGACTACCGTCTCCACGAAAGTGATTAGATTCATTCTCCATCGTATCTGTTAAAGTATAATTATCATTTTATGATTTAAAAATAATATTTAAGGACTTTATATAATTCTGGTTATTAATAATATAAAACCTATCCATAACAAACACGGCTTATGTAACAAAGATTATAAAGGAAAATGAGTAAGTTAACACCAAAAATGAAGATAATACTAAGATATTATTAACAAATCAATGTTAAAAGATCATATATGATATCATATTAATGTAAATGAATCTTGTATAATTCAATAACAATTATTTCACCATTATACAGGATGTTAACCTACCGTCGACCAAGGAAAAAGTACAAAGTAAGGGGTTTCTTATCTCACTCTTAATTTCGTGAGAATTCCATTGTTCACCACTTATTTATTGCATGTGGTGTATGTGTACTACCCATGATTGTATTCATTGTGTAATATAATTTAATTAATGGGTATTTAAATCATCATTGTATGATCCTTATTTCATGGGTGCATGTTTCATAAGTTACCAAATCGATAAGGGAATTTGAAATTTCAATTTCCACTCATTCGACTTTACACAAACTTCATTGATTATTTTACTCCGAGATTATGTGTGGAATCATTATTCATTTTCTTATGTCATAATTTCCACTCCCCTTTATTTTGGATATAATTTTGATACACATAATCACTCCATTGATAATTTCTCAAGTCATCGATATCAATTTGATAAGAGTAATTTTAACTCATTCTCCATTTGTTGAGTTAAACATCCAATACATTGGTGTTGTTTTTACAAGATTATGTGGGAATATCCTTTGATTGGTTTACACTGAATATCCAATCATATTTAGTGTATTTATAATTGTCACACATAACTATGTCGTTGATTTATCCTTAACCTAAGGATACGGCCTTTATGAGAGATTTCATCTCAATTTACATTCCATTGAGACTTCATTATTGTTATACACCAAATCACTTTTATATGGTGTATATAATGTACTTTGACATAGTATATCATGAATCCCTTTATTCTCATGATATTAAAAAGTTTTGATTACCTCAATTATTTGAATTCAATTGTCTCTTTTTTTGTTAGAAACTATAACTAAAATACCTTTTTTTAAATGTTTTAAAGACTTATTATTCTAAATCTTTATCATTAATGTCCATGTTTTAAAAATGGTTTTAAGGATTTATTAATATGGAAATTAATGTTTTAAAATTAAAAATCATTTTAAAAGTTTCAAAGTGGTATGGTACACTTTGATTATAAAACTATTTTAAATGGATTCTTGAAAAATAGTGTGACATTTAAATGATTTCAAGAAAAATAGGGATATTTCACTCTAATTGTTCTTATTATTATTTTCATCTATGTCAATATCCTTCATCATTATCGATTGAGGTTAATATGATACAATTCAATCTTCCATATTGAATCAAATGAGTTATGTTTGACTGTGAATGTGTTTTTTTTTATACCATTCATGGTTTGTGGATAATGTATTGACATTTCGTATGCTAGTTTTAATATGAATGTTTATGTTATGTTTAAAACATTTCATATGAGGAATGCATTGGACTTAGTAAGTGATGGGTGGAGCCCGCTATAGCTCCTCGATGCATCGGTAGGTCTAATGAGACCAACTAGTGTCTTGGCACAAGGCCTTGGAAAAATCTTATTTGTAGTCTTGGCATGAGGCCTTGGCTATGTGGTTATGATAGTCTGACATTATGCATTCCATCATTATTAAAGTGGTTATTTATATTTCATGTGATTGTTCGAATAATAGAATATCTATGTGAATAATTAAATGGCGTTATTTCATTTTAACTTGTCCATATTATTTGGAAGTTAAAGATTAAAAGGCTTTTGTTTTGGTTATAAATTCCTTTAAGTGTTTATGCTTATCTATGAAAGCATCTGCTATATTGTTATTGTTACTGAGCATATGAGCTCACCCCTTTAAATGTTTTATTTTTCCAGGATGTGGAGAAGTAATTTATGAGTGACCTGTAGGGATAGTATGAGGGGATATGAAGACAATATGTTGTTGTAGTTTTTTTACCATATGATGTAAGGTAAGACTTATGAATATATCTATTGTTTCAAAGACTACAAAACTAATCTATCTTTTGATACTTGATCCTTTGTGATCAGGGAAATGTTATGTAATAATGCACTGACTCTGGGTATCTAGGGTCGTTGAGTTACTGTTGGTATCAGAGGAAGATTATTACAATCCTTGGAAGCTAGATTTAGATAAACTCTGATTAGATCACATATCCCTAAGAGAGAATTTGAGGATTTGTATAGAAGTACATACTAGAATTTTGGTATTGTAGATATTTTGTGAGTTTTACGAGAAATAAATCCCTATCTGGATACGAGAAGATAGAGGCGACTCTTGCACAGATGTAGCTTGGGGTAAAACCCGAAAACACCTTTTTGAGCTAGACTCGAACAGGAACTGGTGCACGACAATGAGTCTGGTTGTACTCTTGGTTACGACTCTCCCGGGGGATATTCTTTGGTAAATTCAGAAGATTAGTATGAACCATTATTAAAGGGAATAAACAATTCCCCTAGGAATATATGTCGGCAAATAGATAGTTGATAACCTAGATTTTAACATAGGGTACCCCAAGTTAGGATATATTGTTCAATTCCAAGATTACCCTATTATGTCTATTTTTTTACATTATTATTAGATAAGTATTCAAAAACCCTAATTTTATTTTCTTTTGGTTAGTTGAAACATGGAGGGAGCAAGATCACGAACAACTCTTCTCTCTCTTCCTGAAGAACTACTTGCAATTATTATCCAGAAGTCATGCGCAGACGATGTTGAATCTTTTCCAAATGTCCAAGTTACATGAAACCATCTTAATGAGATATCCAATACCTCTAGCATTGCACGATTATTTCAAGGATCAAGTACCGACTATGGGATAATGTTGCGCTCTCAACTTTCTTACCATGCTAAGCATGGAAAGTACCATTAGGGTCTTTTCAAATTATTCACATTATATCAAAATTACGATGCACTAAATAATTTTCTAGATGCTGCAGAAGAGGGAGACCTTCGAGCAGCCTAAATGTATCAAATTATATATTTATGTTTTTGGGATATACGAAAACTGATTTACCAAAACATTATTTTGAAATATTTGAAGATGAATTAGTGAGAAGTTTTCTAAAAAAACATGTTAATGATGAAGTCTCAAAATTATATATATGAAATACCTATTTTTTTATGATGCATCGATGCTTTCATCGATATAATCCAAGATGGATGAGGAGTTTTTGGGTAAAGGAAGTAGATTATTTTGAAAAATTCTTGAGGTAACATTGTGAAACATGAACGCATTCTACCAAAAGGAAAATCCACCTAGTCTCTCCAGAGTTCATGTTGTGATCCACATATCTCTAGTGACAAAATACATGTCTGACCCAACACATGTACTCACCTATGAGGAATTAGAATAGGAACCCGATCTATCTTATTATGGAGAACCTATCAGAATTCTTCATACCAAAGATCATATGTTGAGAAAACGGATGAATCTTCTGGTAAAAGTTCTATGGATAAATCATAAGATGGAAGATGCAGTGTGGGAACCCGAGGAACATATGATGAAGAAACTATGTGGAAATAAATGGATGGTGAAATGTTTAAAAGTGTTAGTGCCCTTTATTGATGGGATTACATTTGAATAATTTTCTCTTGTATGTGTAAACCTGCAATTTATCAAGTGAAAATTATATTTGAGGAAGAATTATCTTTTCTATTGCAGATATAGTTATAAATAACCATTTGGTCTTATATGATCATTGGGTTTGTGGAAATTATATGTTATTATAATTTGGGAT
This sequence comes from Viscum album, assembly GCA_963277665.1. Lineage (NCBI taxonomy): Eukaryota > Viridiplantae > Streptophyta > Magnoliopsida > Santalales > Viscaceae > Viscum > Viscum album. The sequence goes on from OY728133.1 coordinate 1,737,849,751, forward strand.
GAAAATTCAAGGTATGAGATAAGATTTGTGGTTAAATTATTTTATGGTTATTTTGAGGAATTTATCTCATTTTGGTAATGTTATAAAATATAGTTTTTGAAAAATGACAACACTCGGACCGTGTGACAACCCGTCGCGTTGGACAAAGCTATGGGAATCAAACCCACAACCAAAGTGCGATTGGGATTTATCGCCTACCACTGGACTACGTGAAGTCCCTGTTTAGTGTGACTATTTTTTTAGTTAAATGATTTTATTGATCATTAATAATTTGATTTGGGGTCTTATGTCTTACCAAATGAATACCCTTAGTATAGGGAAATGATTTCGTAATTATGTGATAGATGTTATTTTGGAGGTTCTTCGCTTTGTTGTATGGAAAATAGAATATTATGGGATTTCATTTGAGGAGTAATGGTGGATTTTTATCTATGTTTTTATTGTGTATTTGTAGTGATTCTGGTTGTTTATGGAAATGATTAGGTTAATTACTTCTAATTATGTGACATTAAGAGTAATTAATGTCATTTGAAGATACAATTTAACGTGGAAGACTACATTCTTATAAGTTTTGAGTTTCAATATTAGTTTGGATTATATTGAAGGATTTTAAGGACAATTAATATTGAATGGTATTTATTTAACTTTGGGGTATTGATGGTTTAATTTTAGAAATTAAGATTAGCGTTTTTTCCCTAATAGAATATCCATTTGGGGGGTCATCAGATATTATACTAACCAGTTTGGTTTTGATTAATCTCTAAAGACAATGTAAATATATAGTTTATCCTACGTGGATCATGTATTTCTATAGAAGTTTATTCTAGCTCTTCCATTGTGACCAAGTCTTCTTGAATACTCATTGTTCAAAAAAATGAGTTAGTGGTAAAAAGATATTAAAGAATTAAACTCTACATAAAAGTAAGTATATCTCTTTATGTTCTTAGTCAATATCATAAATTAATTCCTCGTCCTTATTTAATGTAACATAAAATAAAAAAATATTGTTTGTTTACTTTTCCTACTGGGAGAATAAGGACCGTTTGTCCCAACAAAAGTTTATGATTTTCTTATTGTTAACTTTCTCCTGATCATGTTTTCTATCCCTCTCCATCAGAACTTAACACTTAGTTTATCATCCATATCCATTTTTTCCTACATGGAATCCTAGTATGGGTTATCTTGGGTGACCTTTATACCTCTCTTCCTTTCATTTAAAGTGATAGTTTTATTGACTCTTTTTCTGATGTGGGACATTTCATTATATTACCAAGACCAATTTTAAAAAAATTACGAGGACACAATTTATTGAAGGAGGGTATAATGTAACACCCCAAACTTCCATGGTACGTTTCCCTTTGAATAATGCAATGGTGTGCATTGTACGCAACTTCGAGATTCTAACACACCACAACCAATCAAACTAGCCACTATGAATAGTAATACCTACTTTTTGAGAATTTATAAATTCTATCTCTCAAAATATATACTTCATTTTTGGATTAGGAATATCAAATTTATCCTAGAGTGAAATTTTGGTACTTTTCGGATAACTTTCATATTTTGATGAATAGTGAAAATTACTAAATTTTAATTAAAAACAACATTTTAATCGAAAGAATTAATATTCATAAATTATGAATTTGAGTGGTTTTAAATTATATTTAGAATATATTTTTACCATTTAATTCAATGTTTGTCAGTGAACATAATTTCACAATTAAACCAGACATAAACAAGTGCCAATCTTTTGATAGTTATTATCTCTTAAAAACACGCTTTTTGTTTTAACAACATGAATTAATTTTAAATTAATTTCTGCAACTTATTTGTTTTGAATTTGGAAAAATGGATTCCATATTTGAAATCATGATGTTCATATTTTGTAAATAAGTAACTTTTATTTTTATACATTATGAATAATTACATCAGTAAATATTTTATTTACCATGGTTAAAGGGTAAATCCGGTAAATAAGGGTTAAAAAATAATATTATAATATTACAAATTACCCTAAAACGTGTCCTAACCTTATTGGTTGATACATTTCTGACCATGGGCATCTTTGGGTAGATTTTGGGACCCAATGGAGCCACATGTAAGTGATAGGGTCACTTTATTTTAATTAAGTTAAAATGAATACAAAAATGACACAAGAATATATCTTTTAGAAAAACAATTTTTACATATGGTTATATATGTTTGATTTTCGAATATAAATATTCATTAGAAAGATAAATCAATTTCTTACATAATGGTATTTTATTTATAATTTTTAGACCTTAAATAATTTAATTTAGTTATGACACAATGGTGATGCAGTAATTACCATAATAGTGAAAAAATAAAATTATTTATTCTGTAGATACCCAAATAAATATAATTTGAGAGTTTTTATGAATTAAACTAATTTTCAAGGTTAATATGACATATAATTATTGATTTAATGGACTTTTTTCTAAGTAATCATTCTTTTAGGAGTTTCAAAAAAATCAATTATTGAATAGTGTCAAAATTTATATAAAAGGGTTTTTAAAACAAATATTATATTATTAATTGATATTAAATTCCTAAAAATATATGGTTAGGCCAAGGGACATATATCATGATAGTTGTATCATTAATGGTCCACTTGGGTGTCCCTTGGATGTATATAGTACGTTTATTAACCATATAATATAAAAATACAAAGAGACACTATAAAAGTGAAACTAATTAACTAAGAGTTAATACTTAATGATAAGGTTAATATAGTAACCCAAACATGTCTAAATTCTATTTGTTGAGTGTTTTTAGACCTATCCCCACCTTATAATTTAAATATTCCACTTTTGAGCCATTATAATCCGAATATGAATTTATTATAAAATAATATTTCTAGCTTTTCCAAAGGTGCCCCTCACCCCTCTTATAAAAGGGCACCCTCCCTTCTCATTAACTCAAACCTTAAAAGCCTTTTGGTATGGCCATCCTCTGCCCAAATACTCTCTAAAATTCCATCACTACAACCTAGAGGCCTTAATTTGATCAGAAATCCAACCTAAGATCACTTTTGATCAAATCAAAAGGAAGAACCCGAAAAGTGGTAATGATTTCACCACCCTTTTTCAAGTTACTTTCTTCTTCCACTTCTTATTTATTTGTAATTAACATTCTAAAATAATAACTCCAGTATCTTATATATACTATTATGTTATTATAAATATGGTACAACCATATTCATTACTCTGTCCATTTTTTCAATAACATGTCACCATACGTGTGTACATACGGCATATCGTCTCCACGTCGTGGTGTAATTGTTATTCAATAAATTATTATTTGGATGGGTATAATAATGATCTGTAATTCATTTAAATAATAAATATAACATGATAATTATTCTTTCTATATGATATACCATCCAATTATATATTATTTTAACATCAAAAGAATGATATTGTCGCTCGTGCGTACGTACGGACAACCGTCTCCACGAAAGCGATGAGATTCATTATCCATCGTATCCATTCAAGTATAATTATCATTTGATGATTCAAAAATAATGTTCAAGGACTTGAAATAATTCTGTATATGAATAATATACACCCTATCCATAACAAACACGTATTACGTAACAAATAATATAAAGTAAAATGAGTAAGTTAACACCCGAAATGACGATAATACTAAGATATTATTAAAAAATCAATGTTAAAAAATCATATATGATATCATATTAATGTAAATGATTCTGTAATAATTCAATAACGATTATTTAACCATTATAAAAGAGGTTAAACTACCTTCGACCAAGGAAAAATTACAATGTAAGGGGTTTCTTATCTCAGTCTTAATTTCGTTAGAATTCCATTATTCACCATTTATTTATTTCATGTGGTGTATGTGTACTTCCCATGATTATATTCATTGTGTAATATACATTAATTTATGGGTATTTACATCATCATTGTATGATCCATCTTTCATGGGTGCATGTTTCATAAGTTACCAAATCGATAAGGGAATTTATAATTTCATTTTCCACTCATTCAACTTTACGCAAACATCATTGATTATTTTACTCCAAGATTATGTGTGGAATCACTATTCATTTTCTTATGTCATAATTTACACTCCCCTTTTTTTGGATATAATTTTGATACACATAATCACTCCATTGATAACTTCTCAAGTCATCGATATGAATTTGATAAGAGTAATTTTAACTCATTATCCATTTGTTGAGTTAAACATCCAATTCATTGGTGTTGTTTTTAAAAGATTATGTGTAAATGTCATTTTATTGTTTTACACTAAATATCCAATAATATTTAGTGCACATATATTTGTCACACATAACTCTGTCATTGATTTATCCTTAAACTAAGGATATGGCCTTTATGAAATATTTCATCTCAATTTACATTCCATTGAGACTTCATTGTTGTTATACACCAAATCACTTTTATATGGTGTATATAATGTACTTTAACATAGTATATCACGAATCCCTTTATTCTCATGATATTACAAAGTTCTGATTACCTCAAATATTTGTATTCAAGTGTCTCTCTTTTGGTTATAAACTATATCTAAAATACCTTTTTTAAATATTTTAAAGACCTATTCTTCTAAATCATTATCATTAATGTCCATGTTTTAAAAATTGTTTTAAGTATTTATTTATATGGAAATTAAAGTTTTAAAATTAAAACTCATTTTAAAAGTTTCAATGTGGTATGGGACACTTTTATTTTAAAATCTATTTTAAATGGATTCTTGACAAATAGTGTTACTTTTAAATGATTTCAAGAAAAATGGGGATATTTCACTCTAATTGTTCTGATGATTATTTTCATCAATGTCAATATCCTTCGTCATTCTCGATTGAGGTTAATATGATACAATAAAATCTTTCATATTGTATCAAATAATTTATGTTTGACTGTGGATGTGCTATTTTTATACCATTCATGGTTTGTGGATAAAGTATTGACATTTTGTATGCTAGTTTTAATACGAATGTTTATGTTATGTTTAAAACTTTTCATATGAGGAATGCATTGGACTTAGTAAGTGACAGATGGAGCCCTCTATAGCTCCTCGATGCATCAGTAGGTCTCATGATACAAACTAGTGTCTTGGCACAAGGCCTTGGAAAAATCTTATTTGTAGTCTTGGCACGAGGCCTTGGCTATGTGGTTATGATAGTCTGGAATTATACATTCCATCATTATGAAAGTGGTTATTGATATTGCCTGTGATTGTTCGACTAGTAGAATATCCATGTGAATAAGTAAATGGCATTATTTCATTTTATCTTTTCCATATTATGCGGATGTTCAAGTTTAAAAGGCTTTTGTTTTAGTTATAAATTGCTTTAAGTGTTTATGCTTATCTATGAAAGCTTCTGCTATATTGTTATCCTTACTGAGAATCTGAGCTCACCACTTTCAATGTTTTATTTTTCCCAGGATGTGAAGAAGTAATTTATGAATGACCTGTAGGGATATTATGAGGGGATATGAAGACAAGATGTTGTAGTAGTTTTTTTACCTTATGATGTAATGTAAGACTTATGAATATATCTAGTGTTTCCAAGACTACTAAACTAATAAATCTTTCAAGACTTGATCCTTTGTGATGATGACAATGTTATGTAATAAGGCACGGACTCTGGGTATCTAGGGTCGGGGCGTTACATACATGATGAAAAAATTATTTTTTTAATAATAACTTTTTAAAAAAATTGGGTTAAAATTTTATAATTAAAATGTGGATCTGCCTCCGGGAAAAATGTTCCAAGTATGATGCATTCCTGTCATAGGATGTGGTAAAACATTTGTTTATATTCCCTAGTGTATTCTATTGATTAACCCTAGGAATTGTCCCAAAGAGAAGTGCACAAAAAATTTCCTGTCACTTTTAAACGACGGTAAGAATGGTGTGTTTTCAGAATAAATCGATAAGAAAATGATTGAAAGGAAATTTTAAATTCAAAGTATTATAAACTATGTCATTAAAAGGGTGATTATTTTGGGGTCAGTTTCCTAATTTAAATGCTATCCTTGTTAAATTTAATTCAATCCTCTTCTTCTTATTTTATTAAATTTAGTATCCACAATGGTTTCCTCTCAATTCCTTGGGGAAATTATGATAGTGAGAGAAAACCATACCAAGATCTCAGTTTGGTCAACTCTCCTTCCACATGAAAAAGAGTTGTACTGAAAATCCTCAATTGACTTGGGGAAAAACTGATCAGGTCTTGTTTATCCAAAACAATCAAGAACATTCACTACCCCTTTTACACGTACAAATGACTGTTGAGTACTTCACTACTAATCCATTGTCTATTCCATTATATATAAACCATAAATTAGTGTAGGTGGATAATGATTATTTATCCAAGGAAAAAAATAAATAATGGAAATAAATTTCAATAAAGATCATTCTTGATAATAAAATACGCTATATGAAATCGAATACAACTTTGAAGAATAATGAAATTTTATTCAATTATTTTCAAAAAACGAAGAATTAAAAAATTGAAAACCAAACCTTACCCAATCACTCTAAATGTTTACCCCACCAGGATAAAGGTAATCTAGATGAATATAAAGAATAAATAATAATTAATATATGGAAAATAAAATAAATAAAATAATAGAATCTAAAAAAATTTCCTCCTTGGTGTCCCAGAAGGAATGGGATGGAACGAGATGCTTTGACGAAGAGGAGCTCCCCTCCTTTTATAACAAAACTATGTCCCCCAATGTTTGAAACATTTTATCCCCATAAATTACTACTTCACGCATTTCAACCTTATTTAATGTTGTTCTTACATATCTTCTCCATTTCTCATCAAAATCTAAGAGTATTTGGACAAGTAGTATGAGATTTATGTCTGTTTTACTCTGAAAATTTATTCGGTCCCTTTAGACTCTCCAAATGAAAAACCTCTAGATTGGTATGATTTAATGACAACTAAAACAGCCATTTAACATGTCCCCACCATAATTAAAGTTGTTTCAAAAACATTTTTTTCATACACCTATTGAATTTCACAGCAATGGGGCCTAGCATGAACGAGATATAGACCCCACACAAAAAATAGACAGATCTGTAAACAGTTTTCATGGTACAAAATGTGAGATTCTTTTGAGCCTACATGTGGTCAATACAAATTTTTTTCAAGCAGGATTAAATGAATCCTTAGATGTTGAAAATCAGGAAAAGAAATAATTTTTAAATTTGGGTAATTTTAGAAAATGTTATGGATAAAATACAAAAATAATTTAAAACAGTTAAAAATTCGAAATGGGTCATTTTTACTATTAAGATGAAAATATCACTAATATCATAAACTGAGGAAATTTATCACAAAGTAACACTTTGGTGGGATTTAAAACAATGATATTCCTAAAAAATTTAATTGAAAATATTTTAAATATCACGTATGTCTCACCGTTATGTAGAACAATTGAGATATTGTGTCACAAAGTTGTGAACCCACTATCTAGCCCTGCTGGAGGATATACATAAAAGAGTCACTAGAGAACGCCAATTGCTTTCCCAACTAAAGGATAATACCCAAAGAGTAACGGGATAATGACACTTCCCAGGTAAGCAGGAGGGTATTCTTTGAAAGATATCATCAAAAGCTACTGCCCACCTGCGCAGGAGGGTAATCCCTAAAATAGTTAGCAATGAATGTTGTTGCCCAGCCTCCCTAAAGGGTAATCCACGATTTCATTGGTGATTCTAAAAACATCACTTCCATCACTGTCATCATCAAGCATCACCTCATATGGCCACCACACTCAGGACATGTCACATCATACCTCGAATGGCACTATAGAGGGAACCATCACATCGTACACAGTGAAACACTCAGAATAGTCTACTCACATGCCACAATACGAGTCCAAAATAAATAGATAAGAGAGGTAGAAGATTCATAGTATTACAAGGAACATGTGGGACCCACACAACGTGTGACCCCTCCACATTACTGGGAAACATACCAAACTATTCATGGTTCCCAAAAGAATGAACAAGTACCACTAGGTGTGTCAATCTTCTCCCAGAGTACATTCCACATTAGTCAAAAATCCAATGAGTGCACGATGCTCGTTGTTTATCTTGAGGGTCAGAATAATAAATTATACTACATGCCTCATCGAACGGTCCTTGAACATCGACTGTATCTCCTCACAAGTCTTATCCACTCTTACAAGTTTCAGAGCTGACCTATGCTAGGGAATCTCTTCAAACACATCAAAAGGATCTTATACTGATATTCCTTTCAGGTTTCCACATTTAACAACAGATTTTGAATAAGGATTCACAAATTTAAACAGATCACACTGTCACAATCCTTGTGAAAAAAAAAACGCAAAATAGGCTATTAATTTTCCTCGAACAGACATATCAATCACAAGTTGTAAAAACAAAGCATATGCCTGAAATATGCCTCGTGGGGCCCACACATTGGCCCCAAATTTAGGCGGGAAAATTCTCCATTGTAATCCCATCAAAAGGACACACAAAATACGCGTGCTTGAACACTCCGAACAGATGCCAGATGAATAGGTGTATTTCAACCTAAAACATGCAAACCAGGCCCTATGGGGCCCACACATTATCTCCAACTGGAATGCTTCGGAAAACATCTCAATAAATCTGCACGAGGACTGGAATCATGCTGCCAGTAAAGACACATCAATCAGACATCCCAAACATGAGTTAGGTCCATTGCAAGAATAAATAAATAAATAAATAATTAATTAATTAATCACATTAAGAATTTTGTGTCACCAAGTGACGAAACCAAACTGTAAAGGTTTCAAACCAACATTGAAGTACCGACTCTACTCTAGGGTCACAGTTCCTATGTCGGTGTGTCAAACGGACGTCTGGATCGTGAGATACGCCCATTACATGTAATAATAAATATTCTATTATTATTAAACAGAATGTTTCAATCCATCCTACTTTAGGCACAAAACTGGAAATATCCAAAACCCATTTCAAAATGTTCATATCGATGAGACAGACACATGGTTGTAGAAGGCACCTCAAATGGATGCTCCATTTAGAAGATGCGCCCCTTTGAACGTGATGGGGGCCAACTGGGTCGGTCCATCCTGGTAGGCCCATTCAAGACCGCCGTCCTGCGTCCCAACCGCGAGTCAGACCCAGATCTCTGGAGCCCTATGTTTGTGGCCCGTTCTGACACCACCAAACCAGCAGTTCTAGTTCTCTAGCTTAGACTGGTCATGTCGTAGGTCTTTGTCTGCACACTTCCAAAGAAGGACTCACGAGATGTGGGTCCATATTTGCAGGTACCCCCGAGGCACTGACCTCGAGATCCTCCCGCCTACATAGAGTGAAAAATCCCTGATGCGCAGACTCACCAACAATGCCTTTCGGCAGAGCTGCCTGTCATCCCTCACTACACTGTGCTCCCCCAAACCCTATCTGGTCATGCCGCTGCTCGACCTCCTCCACCGCCCTCTGCACCACGCTGCCCCAATGCTCCCAAATCGCAACACACCGTGCAGACACCTACCCTCCGAGCTCCACCGCATCCCTCCACACCACACCGAAGCCCCGCCTCGAACTACATACATTCCGAGAGCCTCCAGAAGATGCTTCCATCCAACTGAGTGCTAACTAGAGAAAGTCACGTGATGTTGCTCAACCTCTGGCTTGCTCCACCGCTGCGCTACCATAACCTCTGGGCTCCACCCCTTACCGGAGCCGAGGCTTCTTCTGGCTTCCACAACCACTATAGATGCTCTTTTTTAAATCCAACGACAGATTTGGGATCTATAAGAGGAGGCCTTCACAACGCCTACCCCGGATTGAAAATCTATTGATGTTTTCACGCATTTGAAAATTCGGATGAAGAACGACGATGAATGCATCAAACAATGTATTTATAACGAGTATGAAACTATCATCAGTATCATTTTTCCATCGTCCAAATCGTAAAATAAAAAAATATAAATGACTTATTTGATTAAAACTGAGAAATTCAAACGAAAATTTGAAGATCAACAAAAATCCTACATCGATTCAGTCGTTTTCATCGGCGACACGCCCAATTAGATATCGATTCAATTTGGTGGAGTTCGCTCCTCAATTTGGAATGAACAAAATGGAATACAGATGAAAGGTAAGAAATAGAGAGAGATAAGGTAAAACCCAAACTCCAAACTCATGTGTTTCTATTTATAGAAAACCCCACGTAGTGTGGAATCCAAAATTATCGCATCCTCTCATGTTATGTCGACCATAGGAAAAACACCCCATTTCAAACTCAATGGAAGTCTCATATTCTTATTCCATGACATCATTTGAAAATTTATTTGAAAATAAATTCAGTGAAGAAAATCACTAAGTGGTTATTCCAAAATGATGATTTTTCTCCTGGGTGACTTTTCTCACTGTAGTCCTGTGCCGACAAAGATTATATCCCTCTTAGTGTAAACGACACACTCTATTCTCAAATATGCGCTAAAATTTCAGATCTGTGTTTTAACTTGAGAGTTATATGCTTTTTGAGCTATTAAATGAATGAATTAATAAAATAATTCATCCATTTTCTTACAACTAATGAGAGATGGTTCTGAACATCCCGCACCGACAAACTTTATGTCACATATAGGGTAAAAACTGCATTCTAGACACAACTGTGGCCTCAGATTTCTAATATGGTCAACATTTTAAGATATATCCCATTTTTGTTGAGTGAATTGTACAAATGCACATAATATTTTGTAAAATTTATTCTGGGAACACCGAGACTCAGAATTGCATGTCGTCTCAGTTCATGGATCTATAAACACTTCTATAAATATTCAATATTCATTTAAAGATAAATTACGGTGTAAAAATAATTCCCTCCTTCATGATTTTCGTCTTAAACAAGAAAAAAAATGTGAAAAAACTCATTATAATATACTCACACCTGACACTCTCACTCCCATGAAAACATATACATTACCATGCTGGTAAGAAATGCGAACCAAAGGGATAGTCTGTCCCCAAAATTTATACTCTTTTTGATGACATGATTTGGAACAAGCACTTACATCGTCACCTACAACACGTGGAAGGAGTCATGTGCCCACTCCTGCTATTGGGATGGTAGGGAAAGGCGGTATTCAACCTCATCATCTCTTTCAAAAATCTGGACTACTTAAAGAAACTCCAGGGACTTCCCCAGTCAAATATCTATATTCCACATCACAACTGGAATCATAGTTTTTTAAGGAAAAATATATCATGATTCCATTATTAAGAATATCAGTATTGTAAAAACACGCCAAGATATCTTGTCACACAGGATTATACTGTCGGTTTGAAACAACTGATACTCTCTTATACACTCAAGGAGTGAAAGAGTCAACACCATTGACTAAAGTAATGATGCACCCTCCTGCCCCAATATGAAAAACTACAGGGAAGATAATATCTGTAAAACATCCCGCACCTAGCTGGCCTAGGACTCTTTGTATAGGGCATCTTCAACAATGCTTCCACATTCTGATTCATAGACTACATTGATGTCAAATTCCTATGGTAATTTTAATTAGCATAGTCATCTCTTGATCATGTATCTCTGGGTGAAGATGAACCAGAGACTTTGGTGGTTTGAGTAAACCACCGAGTGCACTACCTGATGATAGCATCTCCACATTATCAAGGTGAAGACTACCACTTCCAGCACCACATTATAAGTCATGTAGTCTTATTTATGGTGTGTTTATCACCAAGACTAGTACATGATAACAGTATCAATATTGACATTGAGCATGCAAGATACCAACGAACAGGGAAGGTGAGAAAACTCATCCAACCGCAAGAGGCTAGACATGGAATGTTAGTGTCATACCATGTGTGTCATTTCCCCTCTTGGAAGTAGAGTAATCGAAAAAATAGGTATGCTATAAAACCCACTAGTGGTGCCTCAAGCAAAGGGAGGTCAAGAAGAAATACTCCACTGGAAAAGCCAATACCTACTTTGACACTCCACTGTACAGCCCCACCATGAACACACATGGACGAGGGAATCGTCCACCACACCTCAATACTATCCACATTGGGTGGTACTAACTCTCCCCCATAATTTTTATCACATCACAAAAATCTGTAACAGTGGGGGAAGAACCCCTCTTTCTTATGCATTCAAATCTACATCGAACAACACCGACACAGGGTTACACTGTTGCCCTGTGTCACAATCAGTAACTCCTCAAACAAGGAGTTGGATGAAAAGTTTACCTCATGCAGTTTCTAACAAGTTATACTAAAAAAGATAGAATAAGACAAAAATCATACCTCTTATAATCTCATGCTCTCCAGGATTATAGATATCCATAGCACACAGCTTCCCTTGGCCCTGGCCACTGTCTCCCTGTGCCCCGAAGTGGACCACCTAGAGGTGGTGGAAGGACCTCAAGACATCATCCACCAACCACTATTATTCATTCTCTTCTTCTAACACCACCTCCTTGGGTACCACTCTATCCTTATATGAGAGATCTCTAATCATGACACAACCTCTATCATGGTGGTGCATCTACCAACTGACTTGAAAACATAACACATTAGGTCACATAGTATCTCAAAACATGATCTCACCCATCACAAGCATAAAACAGGTCCTCCCTACATTTTCATGTTGCTCGATGTTTTCCCTAACCTTGTGCCTGAGCCTCATCAATGGGAGGCCTCCTGTGTCGAGGCGCTTCCAACTGACGTCTAGTAGTTGTGGAAGACCTCAAAAATCTATTCCTCCCACTACCAAAACTGACCAGCTGGCATCCCTCTGACTAAAATTTCCCTATCACCAATTCCTTCTACAGCACCCTGAGATGGGTCAGGAAGGACAATTGCACTACGATGGCTTCAATCTACTCAATGGAGACCCTTCTCAAACTTCTATACCTAGAAGTTGTCATCATGGACCACGTCCAATGATTACCAAGTAATGTTTGAGATCCTAGTCACATATTAATCCAATTCATCACTCCCACTAAATCCCCAGTAACTTCTGAAACCATGCAGAGCATATCCATAAGGGGTAGTAATCCTTTTGAAATAACTACTAGATGACATACCACGAGAGAACTGACTCATCGTCCCTCTGAATAACCCATCTCTACCAACGTAAAACTAATCCGTGGAAAACTGGAAGTCAACGCCACCATATAACCTGTCAGTGTCCAAACAATGCCTGAAGAGGTGAACCACCAAGTCAAGACATCCCTTCACTCTCTGATTTTATAGCTCCTCGCAAAACCTCAAAGGTCTCTAATGTTAGAACTCACGTAGCACCCTCAGCATGTGCTCATCATCAACCTCCTCATCCAATACTAACTGATACGCCACAGGTGGATGTGATATTGCCAGTCCTCCAAGAGAATGGGTAAACATATGATGGATCCTGAACTGGGGCCCCGTCACTCATAGAATCATCATCATGAACCAGAGCATGTATCCTTGATGGATATCATCATGGAGGAATCATGAATCTGATCAAGAGAATTTCAGTAAAATGAGAATATATATATATATATATATATATGTATATCAACAATAATGGATATCTAACTCAATAAGGATAGTAAACGACTCAATACAATATGATGCATGTACAAATGTTCCCTGCAACTTGTGTCTAAGTACGCCGAGTCAACAAGCCTATAATCAAAGTCCTAGTGAATGGATATGTTGGCTGCCACACAATAACTAGAATCTCTGGCCTAAATGCCACTCTCAAGAAACATAGACGTTGTTACCCTATAACCCAACTAATTCTTTTTCAGGGGTGATCCAAAAAACATTTGAATGAAAGATCCACATTTGATGCCACTTTTTGAAGACCGGACCTGTGCCTGGGCTCGAGCCGCAACCACCCCATGCCCTCCCCCATAGGCCAGGGGATGGAAAACAGTGATGAAGGCATAAAAAACTCAGGGAGGCATTTGCATGAGTACCTACAAACACACACACTTATCCAAATCAATGAAAACAGTTCATAGGTATAAAAGCAAGATACAAATGTAATATATATAAATCACAAATATGAATCGACCACTAATTAGTACAAGTTCAGAAAAGTAAACTAATTGGTAAAGGTTTAAAATAAAAACCCAAACAGAAAATTTCCACAACCAGGAAGTAGGTGTAAAAGTAAAATAGTTGAGAGATCCCCACTCCTAGATCCCAAGATATTACCACCGCATGTAGTCCGAGAACCCGGGATCCCTATGTTCCTCTGATGTCACAATCAACCATTCTATCTTCTGTAAGGGAACACTGAGTGTGTACAAAGACCAAGAAGGTATTAGTATAACAATACTCAGTTGGATTACTTGAACTATCAAGGGTGTAGCATGAAAGGTAATGAAGAGGGAAGAAGAAGATAGAATAAGGTAGAGTAAATGAGTTCAGCTGAACCCAAAAAGAAGTGAGGTACGCTCTTCCAAACATGAGGAGCAAGAAATAGTTATAAGGTGAACTTCACATTGAGTCTTTTCTACCGATAATAGAAGTGTAGACTCACTCAACCATGAGAATCTGGAAATGGAAAGCACCTGGCATACCCCATGCTTCTTTTCCTCTCTTGGAAGGAGAGTAACCAAATCCCAAGGTGTGGGTACTAAAATATGCTCTATATATGCTCAACCATAAGAACCCAAATGATTGAGTAAAGGGATATCCATATCACTAGATCATCCTAGTAAAAGAGTCTCCAAAATTCATATATGGAAACATTATCGATGACCCGCATCCCACTTGTCTGAATTGAACTGCAAGTTGTAGGGGATCAATCAAAACACCTAGATACTATCCGCTCTGGGTGGTTTTGTCTCACATGAATGACTTTTGTTCAAAACCGCAAGGATGCATCTTGTAGGGAAAATCAACCCTCTTCCATTGAGTCCAATGTAACATCATGTATGTCTCCTCACTATGCCTGCTAGTTAAGAGATGGTGTGACAATGTAGTGAACCCACTGTCTAGCCCTGATAGAGGATATACATATAAAAGGCACTAGTGAATTCCACTACCCAACCTAGCTAGAGGGTAGGCCCCGAAGAGTGACTAGAAAATTCCATTGCCCATCTACACTAAAGGGAAAGCCCTGGTACATATTAGATAATCCCACTACCCACCTTCTCTAGAGGATAAGACATGAAAGGGTAACTGGTGAATGCCACTTTCCATCCTCACTGGAGGGTAAGCCCAAAAGAGTACAACGAACACCACTGCCCAGCTGCACTAGTGGGTAACCTTGAATTGCTCTGGTGATTATAAAAACATCATTATCATCACTATCATCATCAAGAATTACCTCAAACAATGACCACACTCAGGACATCTCGCATCGTACCTCGAAATCCACTACGAAGGGCACCATTGCATCATACGTGGAGAAACACTCAGAATAGGCTACTCGCAAGCCACAATTCAAGCCCATAGAAAGGGATACGATATGTAGAAAATTCCAAGTAATACATGGTGCATGTGGATCCCACACAATGGGTGACCCCTCATTGTCACCTTGCCATGTACCTAACCATTTCTGGGTCCCAAAAGGATGAACAACTTCCACTAGGCATGTCATGGTACTCCCAATGTAGATGCCAGATTAGTCAAAAAGCTGACAAGCGCACGATGCTCGTCACTTAGTCGGAGGGTCCGAATCATAGATTAGTTAACAAACCTCCTCGAACCGTCCTAGAACATCGATTTTAACTCCTCACAAGTCTTCATCGCTCTTAATAGAGTTGGTGCCGACCTAAGCTATGGATTCTCATCAAAAATGTCAAAAAGATATTCCATTGATATTCCTTTCATGTTTAAACATTTAACAAGAGATTTTGGATTACGATTTTCACATCCAAATGGATCCCACCATCACAACCCTTGTGGAAAGCACGCAGAGTAGGCTTTTCATTTTCCTTGAATGGAATTAAGAATCATAATATGTAAAACCACATCATACACCTAGAAGCTGCCTCGTCGAGAACACACTTAGGACGTGAATTTAGGTGGGAAGACTGTTCTGTTGCAATCACCTCATAAAGACACACAGAAATGAGTGATCAAGGACCCTAAATGGATGACAGAAGAAAAAGTTTCATTTCAACATAAAACCTGCGAACTAGGCCATGTCGGGACCACACATTATCTCCAAATAGAATGCTTCATAAAGAAACTCAAAAAATCCGCACGAGGAATAGCGTCACGCTGCCACTAGTAGTGCATCAATAAGCCATCCAAAATAGAAGTTATGTCTAATGAAAGAATAATTAATTAATGAATTAATTAATTGTTTTTTTAATTATTCACATTAAGGGTTTTGTGACACAAAGTGATGAAACCAAACTGAAAAGGTTCCGAAATAACTTTTGATGGAGCGTCTCAACTCCAGGATCACATTGCATTTGACAGCGCATCAAACGAACATCTGGATCGAGAGATACTCCCATTACAAATAATAATAAGTATTTTATTATTATTAAAATGAATTATTTGGAAACCCTCCTTCATGAAAATAACTCAAAATATTCTAAACCCATTTCTAAATGTTCATCTCAATGAGACGGACCACTGGCCATAGATGGCATGTCAAATAGACCCGCCATTTAGAAGTCTCACCCCTTTGAATGCGAAGCGGCCCAACTGGGCCGATCCAGCCCAGACAGCCCAGTCCAGACCACTAGCCCGTAGCCCAGGCGCGGGTCCATCCCAACTCTCTATGGCCTGTTCCGACACCACCAGAACCATCGGTTCAGTTCTCCAGCTCAGACCGGTCACGTGGCCGGTCTTTGTCAACAGGTCGCACAAGAAGGACCTGCGGGATGTGGGTCCTTGTCTACAGCTCCCCCCAAGGAGCTGACCTCAGGATCCTCCCATATGCTAAGAGCGACAGCGCCCCCCCCCCCCAGAATCACAAACATCACCGATCGGCACTTTTTTCCACCGTCTTGCACTCCAACACCCTCCCTTAAGCCCTTCTTGCTCAGGCTGCTGACTGACCTGCTCTACTGCCCTCTCGACTACACTGCCATGGTGCTCCCAGCTCACCACACCCATGCCAACACGACCCTCCTAGCTATGGCTCGGCCTGTGAAACGATGATGAATCCCTTCAATGACATTCAACCAAGATGAGCGCCTCCAGTAGATGATGACATCTAGCAGAGTGCCACCTCGCCAAAGTCTCATGCAGCCACTGCAACCTCCAGCTGACTCCACCTCCACACCACATCGTCCTCCGGCCTCCACCCCTTGCCAGCTCCAAGGATTCCATAAGTCGCCACAACCACTCCAAAGACCCAATTTTAGATATGATAGTGGATTTGGGATCCTCAGGTTGAGGCCTTCACAACACCTACCCATGATCAATGATCCATTGTAGTTTTGGAACATCCAAAAATTCATGTAAAGAACAATGAAGGAGGAGTCAGACATGGGATTAAAATGGGTCTCAGACGATAGAAGTGTTCCTTTTTTATTGTCCAAATTCTATAATAAAAAAATTTAAATGAATAATTTGAATAAAATTGAGAAATTCAACCCGAAATGCAAAAAACCAATAAAAAATCCAACATCAATTTGGCCAATTTTCTTTGCCGATTTTCCCTTCACGATCGCGTTTCAATCTAGTGGAGTTTTCTCCTAAATCTGGGGAAGAATGGAGAAGAATATCATAGAACAGTATAGATATGGGGAGAGAGAGATACAGAGAGAGAAGGGAAACCCCAAACTCAAAACACATGTTTTTCTATTTATAGAAAAACTCGCTTAGCGGAGAATCCTAAATTGTCGTGCCCTCTCATGTAATGTTTCGCCTAAGAAAACAACCCCATTTCATACTTAATTAGAGTCTCAGATTTTTATTCCAATCCTTCATTCAAAATTTATTTGAAAATAACTCTAGTATTTAAAATCACTAAGTTGTTATTCCAAAATGACGATTTTGTCCCTGGGTGACTTTTCTCATAGAAGTCCTACACCGACAATGCTTCTACCCCTCCTACGGAAAATGGCACGCTCTGAGATCAACTGTGGACTTGGATTTTTGATCTGAGTTTCAATTTGTGATTTATTTGGTTTTTGAGATATTAAATGAATGAATTAATAAATTAATTCACCAGTTTACTTACCACTTATGGGAAAGGGGTATGAACATCCCACGCTAACAAACTATATGTCATGTCTAGGGTAAAAATTTATTTCTGGAACTCAACTATGGTCGAACATTACTGATCATATCAACCGTCTAATATATATCCCATTTTTTGCTTTGTGAATAGTATAATATCACTTACAATTTTTGTAAAATTTATTACTGGCACACTGGGCCTCATAATTGCATGTATTCTTATCGCCTAGCTCTAGAAACATATATAAAAGTATTCCAAAGTCTTATCGGGAAAAAACTATTTCTCAACATATACTGATCATAAAATCCATATGTATATCTTCACCCAATTAGATTTTAATATTCTATAGTAATGATGGGTTGAGTACATTAATTCCATTGATTTCGAAATTTTGTACATGGGGGGAAAGGCGAATAGTGTTTTTTGTTATATTGAACTGGAAGACATAAAAAAAGCAGTTCCAGAATCTAGTTTTGGGAGTAGGATTATGAAATTGTTTACTATGTTTGACCTATCATTATAGAATGGACATGGGAATATGACCCTTGCATCCCTAGATGTTTAGTCCAATATTATAATTCGATTCAAGGAGACGATACATGTTGATCAATAGTGTTTTGATTTGAAGGAAATTCATGAAGGTATGACTCCACCTTCTAGTTGGACTATTGGTGATGATGAAATTTTTTATGTTCATGGTAGTGTTTTCATGACTCTATGGATCTAGAATGATTTTATGTGCATATTCTATCCATTGATGTGGTATGTGCATAATGGTTTGACCAAAATGTATCATGATCTTCATATATAGTATTGGTGGTTGTGTATGAAGAAATAAGTTACATGTTTCATGATGCGGAGTTATATTTATCAGTTAGTGAAGGTTGATCATTAGAAGGCATGTGTTTTGTTAGATCCTTTTCCCGTTGTGGAATGGATGTGGGATGCCGTGATGATAAACAAAGTGGAGGTACTTCCAGAGACACCGTACAAGAATTATGTGGTTTGGGTAATTGTACATCAGTTGACCAAGGTAGAAAATTTCATGTCAATTAGAGAGACCTTCCCCATTAACCATTTGGGAGGGTTTTACGTTCTAGAGATAGTGTAGTTTCATGGGATTTCAAGGATTTGAGTTTCATATCTTGATCCTAATATTACATCTTGCTTTGGGTCATGGTTTTCTAAATTTATTGTTACCCAGGTGTTTTTTAGTATGTATAACCACCCGCAAATGGATAGGAAATTGGAACATACTATACATGTGCTAGAGGACATGTTGACGGATTATGTTAAAGAATTTGGCAGATCATTGTTTAAGAATGCTGGGATTTTTGAGTTCACATATAAAAACAGTTACTATGATATGATTTAAATGGCACCCTTTGAGGAACTCAACATGAGATCGTGTAGATCACCATTGTGTTGGATAGTGTTTGGGGGATCATGGTTCTTGTGATGGAGTCTCGTACAAGAGACATCAGAGATAATTTAGTTAATTAATAAGAATATGGATGTGGCTCATAGTATGAATATTCCATATTTGAATTGGCATCATATAACTCTTGAATTTAGGGTGGGAGGTCAGGTGTTTCTTCAAGTGTCTCTATGGTTGGGTCAGAATCAGATTTTGGAATAGGTTATGTTTGACCCAGGTACATGGGGCCATTTGAGGATGAGAAGTGGATCAAACTGGTGGCATACCAATTGGATCTTCTAAAAGGGTATAGTGTAATGCATTATTTTTTTCAGCATCATACTGACCTATCTAATGTGATTGATGTTGATGACATTGAGATTTGGGCTTATGTGTCCTTTGAGAAGCATCTAGTTCATATGATGTGTCACGAACCAACCTAGGTCGACCCTGAACCGGACACCTAGGTCACCTGAGCCGGCCCGCGACATGGCCTCAAGCGCGTCTCCCCTTATGCCAGAGGTTGCCGACTAGCGGCGAGGGTGTAAGGTAAGTCAGGGGGGAGACTATACCCTCTTATCAAAGTGGAACAAAGGGACAAAAAATACAGCAACGAAAGTAGTGTAAATAATAATAAGAAAACAGTGGAAAACATTTTTCATTTATAAGGTTTGAATAAATTTGGCGAACGGCAGTTTATATAAGAGATGCATGCATGACATGCTAATGATACAATGAAAGCATTAAATCAAGTGACATACTTACACATCAATGCAGAAATAAATGAACAATAGTCTCAAGCCCCGAGGGCGATCTCCATGAGCATCCCGAGCCCCAACTCAGTCCTTTGATCCTAACTCCAAGTACAAGAAACAACAACAACAAGGTCCTGCAACCAAATGGAATCTACTCGGGTACCCCAGTGCAATGGCGGCCCGAGTAGGGTGTGAGATATATATCTCAGTAGGCCGGAACCACCGGGGTCTAGCCCACTCTAGACCATGAAAATATAATTAAACAAAGTGTTGGTATTTTCGAACAATAATGACACAATGCAAACAATAAACGCCCGTCCAGGTTTCAGAAAGGACACCTGGCGGCACTACCTGCTTCGGCCCATAGCCGAGATGAGAACCTGTTTAAAACAACATAAATAAATTTGTTTCAAGCATAAAAACACTTTTCATCATTTTGCTCACCTACTCTATTTATTCACTTATCATTTCAACTCAGACTGGAAACTCACTCATCCTTACCTTTCTTTATTTGATCACAATTCACTCGGGTTTTACCCACATCCCTCATTCTTTTCATAAATCATTATCATCATTCGTTCGGTGTAGATCGCCATGTCTAACACCCCGTATCACATTTGGTGTAGATCGCCATGTCTAACACCTAGATAATCATTCGGTGTAGATCGTCATGTCTAACACCCCGTATTACAATTGGTGTAGATCGCCATGTCTAACACCTTATATCACAAGCTTGGATAACCATTGGGAAGGAACGCCATGTCCAAACCCAGATTTTAAGTCGATCTAGAACGCCATGTCTAGGACCCAAAATCTCATTCATTTATCACTTAATTAATCAATCGACACAGTTCTCATTTCATAATTAATTCTTCACATTGAGTTATCCAAATCAGATCTTAACTTTTTATAATCAATTCTCATAATTAATTGTCCTTGTTCAACATTTTGGAACGTGCACGAGCAATAGAAGGTAAACAAAAGCGTATGGAATCAACATGTCTCTATGTTAGGTGATTAATGATATTAAATGGTACAAGTACAAGAATGTCATTTATCAAGTATAATGTCATGCATAAAGAGTCATAAGACTTTTAAGCAAGCAATCACAAAAAAAGGAAATCTACTACTACACGTTTATTTTGAAGGCAGCTCACCTCTATTGGAGGAGTTTTATTAGAAAACATGTCATTACTTTATCAAAAAATTCATTTAGTGATACTTAGCATTTACTTTAAAACTCATTCAACACTTAGCACAGTTAAGAAGCCACACAATAAGGAAGGAAATCATGAAATTATATTGCTACATTTTTAGATTGAAGGCAGCGCACCTCGAAAGAGGGGTTTTATTATTAAATCGTTAGTTTAGTGACCAAACAACCTCTTTTATCTTATTCCTGCAATTCACACGATTCGCACAGAAGCATTTAATCAGAACTAAACTTGCATAATTAAAATGCTAAGTGCAATATTAAAAATACTATTACTTTACTTAAATTTAAAAGGGCAAGGAGAGGGACCCTACCTCAAGGTGGATCCATCCGTCCACTCCGGCTCTTGGCGCTTTCTAAATAAAGCTGTCGCAACTGCTCCCCCACGAGGCATATGTGATTTCACATACGTATAAGGACACCTAGCCTCTATGCACACACTCTGCATGGCCATGAGCGTGCGCAAGAGGATCCTTACACATATGCTTATACACATAAGACTATCTCCACTCACCTGCACAGGCACTTTTTATATATGTAATGGGGACAACTAGCCCCGTACGTGTGTATATTCGCTGCCATGGACAAATATACGCACGCCGAGGGAACCCACGTACATATAAATACGTACCTATGCCTGCATAGGTGAGTCGCCTAAACTCCGGCAACCCGAAAACATACTGAAACCTCCAATGCACTATAAGACAACCACTATGAACCTTAAGACACAAAGATAAACCAATTTTAGTGAGGCAAGACCAACCAACTGTATTAAATCCTTACCTCAGGTGTTGGCGACAAACCAAAACGAAGGCGAACCCACACCGCAAGCTCAACGCACTGCCAACAACAAACCAGGGACTCATAATCATCAAAAGCCCCAAATTTAGCAAGTGCAAAACAAGGGGAAAGGTGAAAACCTCACCCCGAAAAAATTCCAAAACTCGAACGGACTAAACCAAACCAACCAGGAACCTCTAAAACAACCTGATAAATTAATTCAGAGGCTGCGAAAACCAAAAACCGGCAGAAACATTACCTCGGAAACCAACCGACGGACCGAAATCCCCGCAAACCGCCTCGCCTTAGGCGGCAGACACCAAACGCACACCCACGATGTCCCAAGAGACCTCCCGCATAACCATAGAGCAGGAGAAACAAGAAAAAGGAACAAAATCAAAAACTAACCCCAACCTAGGGTTCGGCCGAACCTCACCGGGCACCGATTAGGTCGAAAAGAAGCCGGAAACAGGGAGGAGAAGGGAGGGATGGACTCACCATGGTGATTCGGCGAGTAAAATCGCCAAAAACCTGGAGAAAACGGGGGAAGGAGGCGGCGCCGTGGAGGGGGGTCGCGCGCGGCTCGCCGGGGGAGAAGGGAAGGGGGTGTCGCGGGGTTCTGCCGAGCGGGGGGTGAGGGAGAGATAGGTTTTAGGTTTTTTTTCTTTTTAATTTATTTTATTTTCATTTATTTTAATTTTAATCAAAAACTAAAATGAACCCACCCGCACGGTTTTACCCGCACCGCCTGAAACACCGCGTGCAGCCCGCGCGCCTGCTACCGGATGCCCGGGGTACCCCGCACGCCTAACCCGCATGGTTAAACCTACCGCGCGCGGTCCAATATCACCGCTTAAAATGGATCCAGAACTCGGGACCTCGTTCCGAAGCTCGGTTTTAAAACTAACCCGCTGATAAAAGAAAAAGCTCAAAAACCTGCGAATTTCATCCGCTAAAAAAACGGTTCGTTACAAACTACCCACCAAAAAAAACTTCTCGTCCCCGAGAAGCCTTCGGAAAACAACGAAAACATCACCCGACCTACAAGGGTCGTGAAGTTGCATTCAACCTGTCACATTGCGTTTCCAACGCCCAATGCACCTTTAAGCATTTTCTAAGAAAACTGCACTTAAGCCTTTACAACTCGAGCCAACGCTCACGTTACAACTGAAACATCAAAGCAGAGCTTACATCCGAGGCCATTATAGGGACCTCAACCGAAGAAAACGGTTGAATCACGATCGACCAACTAAAATTGGTCACGCAAGATTTCCTCGAAAGACATCGCCGGCCCGAGATTCACACTCGCCCTTAAACCGACGACATGCTTTTAAAACTGCTCCGTTATCAACTACGCGTACACTGAAGTCCTTACACGACCTTTGGTGACATTCGCAAGTCAAGCCATCACAAGACTATTATAAAACTATCGTGCCTCAGCACGAAGCGTAACTCCAAGAAATCGTGCATCCCACACACTACCAGAGAGAGATTATGAAACAAACCAACAACTTTTAAACTTTAGCGCGGCGTATAACCATCACTATCTTAGTGTATCCAAGACGACGTCAAGATTGGGGACATGCTCCTCTCGTCCAGCAGAGTACACTAAGATTAAACGAAGGTCGCTGAGAAGATCATTCGGACCAACTATGATGCCTATACCACCCTAGGCATTCATATACGTCCAAGATTAACCACTGAAACTCTTCCCACACTAACAGAGTTTCTAAAGCGTTGCGTACACAGCCAACCTTATCACATTCATGCTGCCAAGCAAGCACCGACATGAAAACAGAAACTCATGCGAAACTACCTACCTTAGGAGTGTCCATGTCGTCGTAAGAACTAGCCGCTCACCGGCGCGCTATTTTTGAAACACTTTAACGCACGGGTGGCGTTCCACGAACTACGATCACCACATCATAAGCTCACACCGAAAACAAGGCAACTCAAGCTCTAAGGGTACTACCTAGCACGGGCTAGTCCCTTACAAAGCACGCGCGTCGACCCTAACTCTTGGTCACACAAAACAAGGATTACTAGGCTCAAAACCCCTTTCCATTTTTTTAATTTCATTAATTCATTTCAACCTTTAATCATTTGAAAGAAGATTTTAATAGACCCACAAGTACTATTTCACAACAAAGTACTTGGTTTTCAAACAACGCCCCATGGGAAAAATAGCCAAGTTGTAACAAAAATCCTCTTCAACATTTACCATTTAATGTTATCCAATCATAAATAGAAAATTTAGCATCTAAATTCCTTTTAACAAAGAGGTGACCTCATAAGGTCCCATTCATTCAAACTAGGTTCTTCATAAAGAAACCATATCACAGTTCATTTCAATAAAACATGCCCCAACTGACCCGCTCAGTCCAGCTGATCATGTTTAAAAGTACACCAAAATTTCAATCAAAACTCAACAGTTTTACATTTATAACCATTTTCCACATGAAATGGTTAAACAAGCTTCAATCACATGGGTGGCCACCTACCAATCGATAAGGTGCCCAGACAACTTACCGCTGGAATTTGGTTCCCATTTATCAGATAAATTTTTCCATTTATCATTTAAACTTTAGCAGCCATCTTTTAAAATGTTTGAAAACACGATTCACCCTTTTCCCAATTATAAGGCGCCCATACACCTTATAATGGAAAATTTGTTCCGTCGTAATCGCAACCAACAATTTCAGCCAAAGCAACCAAGCGCTTTCCAGCAAGCTAACAAGCCACTACAAACAGCTAACACAAAGCAACAAGCAGAAATCACTAAAACATGCTATAACACAGAGCATGAAACACAAGCAAGATAGAAAACATGACATATTATCTCCCAAACATGTTAACTATCACCGAAACATGCTTTCTAAAGAGGCGTGCTAAATAAATCCAGATTTGACATATTTCCAAGGCACACAATCAAAATCAATAGGCATCCTACTAATGCCACTACATGGAATGGCACATATGCATGACATGTGAGTCTATAAGTGTCTAATATGATGCATGCAATGCAATTTCCTGGCCATATCGGGGCAAGGAAAATTTTCAAAACCTCTTCATAAACAAATAAGCAGTGGAAAGTACAACATTCACCCAAGGTGAAATCACATCAACTGTAACAGGAAACAACATGAACATCAATTCCCAGCCCTGGCCACTTGGTCATTTCCCGTACATGGGGTGATTAGTCCCAAGAACGGCTATTAACCCAAGTGCCGACACATTCCTAGTCTCCAGTCTACCATCCCCGAAACAGTAAGACAAAGGAAAAGAGTGAAACCTCCTCTGATACCATTTTGTCACGAACCAACCTAGGTCGACCCTGAACCAGACACCTAGGTCACCTGAGCCGGCCCGCGACATGGCCTCAAGCGCGTCTCCCCTTACGCCAGAGGTTGCTGACTAGCGGCGAGGGTGTAAGGTAAGTCAGGGGGGGAGACTATACCCTCTTATCAAAGTGGAACAAAGGGACCAAAAATATAGCAACGGAAGTAGTGTAAATAATAATAAAAAAACAGCGGAATTTTTTTTCATTTATAAGGTTTGAATAAATTTGGCGAACGGCAGTTTATATAAGAGATGCATGCATGACATGCTAATGATACAATGAAAGCATTAAATCACGCGACATACTTAAACATCAATGCAGAAATAAATGAACAAAAGTCTCAAGCCCCGAGGGCGATCTCCATGAGCATCCCGAGCCCCAACTCGGTCCTTTGATCCTAACTCCAAGTACAAGAAACAGCAACAACAAGGTCCTGCAACCAAATGGAATCTACTCGGGTACCCCAGTGCAATGGCGGCCTGAGTAGGGTGTGAGATATATATCTCAGTAGGCCGGAACCACCGGGGTCTAGCCCACTCTAGACCATGAAAATATAATTAAACAAAGTGTTGGTATTTTCGAACAATAATGACACAATGCAAACAATAAACGCCCGTCTAGGTCCCAGAAAGGACACCTGGCGGCACTACCTGCTTCGGCCCATAGCCGGGATGAGAACATGTTTAAAACAACATATGTAAATTTGGTTCAAGCATAAAAACACTTTTCATCATTTTGCTCACCTACTCTATTTATTCACTTATCATTTCAACTCAGACTGGAAACTCACTCATCCTTACCTTTCTTTATTTGATCACAATTCACTCGGGTTTTACCCACATCTCTCATTATTTTCATAAATCATTATCATCATTCGTTCGGTGTAAATCGCCATGTCTAACACCCCGTAT
Source organism: Viscum album (assembly GCA_963277665.1). Lineage (NCBI taxonomy): Eukaryota > Viridiplantae > Streptophyta > Magnoliopsida > Santalales > Viscaceae > Viscum > Viscum album. Next base: position 1,737,876,339 of record OY728133.1, read on the forward strand.
CACATTTGGTGTAGATCGCCATGTCTAACACCTAGAAAATAATTCGGTGTAGATCGTCATGTCTAACACCCCGTATTACATTTCGTGTAGATCGCCATGTCTAACACCTTATATCACAAGCTTGGATAACCATTGGGAAGGAACGCCATGTCCAAACCCAGATTTTAAGTCGATCTAGAACGCCTTGTCTAGGACCCAAAATCTCATTCATTTATCACTTAATTAATCAATCGACACAGTTCTCATTTCATAATTCATTCTTCACATTGAGTTATCCAAATCAGATCTCAACTTTTTATAATCAATTCTCATAATTAATTGTCCTTGTTCAACATTTTGGAACTTGCACGAGCAATAGAAGGTAAACAAAAGCGTATGGCATCAACATGTCTCTATGTTAGGTGATTAATGATATTAAATGGTACAAGTACAAACATGTCATTTATCAAGTATAATGTCAAGCATAAAGAGTCATAAGACTTTTAAGCAAGCAATCACAAAAAAGGAAATCTACTACTACACGTTTATTTTGAAGGCAGCTCACCTCTATTGGAAGAGTTTTATTAGAAAACATGTCATTACTTTATCAATCAATTCATTTAGTGATACTTAGAATATACTTTAAACTCATTGAACACTTAGCACAGTTAAGAAGCCACACAATAAGGAAGGAAATCATGAAATTCTATTGCTACATTTTTAGATTGAAGGCAGCGCACCTCGAAAGAGGGGTTTTATTATTAAATCGTTAGTTTAGTGACCAAACAACCTCTTTTATCTTATTCCTGAAATTCACACGATTCGCACAGAAGCATTTAATCGGAACTAAACTTGCATAATTAAAATGCTAAGTGCAATATTAAACTCACTATTACTTTACTTAAATTTAAAAGGGCAAGGAGAGGGACCCTACCTCAAGGTGGATCCATCCGTCCACTCCGGCTCTTGGCGCTTTCTAACTAAAGCTGTCGCAGCTGCTCCCCCACGAGGCATATGTGATTTCACATACGTATAAGGACACCTAGCCTCTATGCACACGCTCTGCATGGCCATGAGCGTGCATAAGAGGATCCTTACACATATTCTTATACACATAAGCCTGTCTCCACTCACCTGCACAGGCACTTTTTATATATGTAATGGGGACAACTAGCCCCGTACGTGTGTATATTCGCTGCCATGGACAAATATACGCATCTGAGGGAACCCAGGTACATATAAATACGTACCTATGCCTGCGCAGGTGAGTCTCCTAAACTCCGGCAACCCGAAAACATACTGAAACTTCCAACGCACTATAAGAAAACCACTACGAACCTTAAGACACAAAGATAAACCAATTTAAGTGAGGCAAGACCAACCAACGGTATTAAATCCTTACCTCGGGTGTTGGCGACAAACCAAAACGAAGGAGAACCCACACCGCAAGCTCAACGCACTGCCAACAACAAACCAGATACTCATAAACATCAAAAGCCCCAAATTTAACAAGTGCAAAACAAGGGGAAAGGTGTAAACCTCACCCCGAAACCATTCCAAAACTCGAACGGACTAAACCAAACCAACCAGGAACCTCTAAAACAACCTGATAAATTAATTCAGAGGCTGCGAAAACCAAAAACCGGCAGAAAAATTACCTTGGAAACCAACTGGCGGACCGAAATCACCGCAAACCACCTCACCTTCGGTGGCGGACACCAAACGCGCACCCACGATGTCCTGAGATACCTTCTGCATAACCCTAGAGCAGGCGAAACAAGAAAAAGTAAAAAAATCAAAAACTAACCCCAACCTAGGGTTCGGCTGAACCTCACCGGGTGCCGATTAGGTCGAAAAGAAGAGGGAAACAGGGAGGAGAAGGGAGGGACGAACTCACCATGGTGATTCGGCGAGTGAAATCGCCAAAAACCGGGAGAAAACGGGGGAAGGAGGCGGCGCCGTGGAGGGGGGGTCGCGCGCGGCTCGCCGGGGGAGAAGGGAGGGGGTGTCGCGGGGTTCTGCCGAGCGGGGGTGAGGGAGAGATAAGTTTTAGGTTTTTTTATTTTTAATTTATTTTATTTTCATTTATTTTAATTTTAAACAAAAACTAAAACGCACCCACCGGCACGGTTTTACCCGCACCGCCTGAAACACCGCGTGCAACCCTCGCGCCTGCTAACAGATGCCCGGGGTACCCCGCACGCCTAACCCGCATGGTTAAACCTACCGTGCGCGGTCCAATATCACCGCTTAAAAAAGCTCCAGAACTCAGGACCTCGTTCCGAAGCTCGGTTTTAAAACCGACCCACTGATAAAATAAAAAGCTCAAAAACCTGCGAATTCCATCCGCTAAAATAAACGGTTCGTTACATGATGGATCATAGTGATAATGACTTCAAGGGAATGACTATGCCTTTGTTTTGAGTTTTTTGGTATCACGGTAAGGTTTATGAATAAACTTGGTAGTGGGAGATAGATATGCAGGCCTTGTGGCCCAATATCTTTACCCTAGAAGTACCATGACGCTTGAGAGTGCTCCTTTGGGATGATCCATTCTATGGTGCTGAGATTGTAAGATTCCAGACATCATCGAGGTAAATCCATTTTAAAATTTAGGGTTCCAATACCATTAATATAGTTAATGAAATGTTTCTTGACTCTATTTGGAGCCTTGAAGGTGTTCTGAGGAGTTTGGGATATTAAAGAAGGTAGAACAGGGTCTTCTAGTTCATGTTGAATGGTTGGAACATAGTTAGTAGTAACTCTGTTCCCTAATAGTTACTTCTTATTGAAGGGGTGTACATATTGAAGAAAAATGTGGATTGGGGAAGGAGAAACCATTCAGACATAGATATAGCCACCCTTCATAGTCGTTATACATTTTTTAAAACCGTGTGGGATCCCCCAGTAACTGTACTATCTGACCCCATCATAGATAGAAATAGGTTCATTGTTGGTGCATGGTTCGACCAACCATGAAGCCTTATCATGAACCCCATAAAAATATTATTTTTTAATTTTCCCCTCTTGGGAAGTAAGTGTTCTAACTCAATATTTACCCTAATTCATCCTCCTTAACCCCTAGTGATGAGAAATAATTCTTCAATATTCCCAAGGATTGATCTCCCTTTTTTAAGCCATTTTGAGTTTCATTGGTTTTGAATCAAAGCTCCATATGATTTTAGGTTTGGTCTTCAAAGATTGTTCAAATCTAAATTAAAGACCTGGGGTAAGTGTGTGTTAATATTTCAATCTAAGGTTGCTGGTTTAAAAATTATATCCCATAATCTTGATGTTGGTTTGTGCAATTTTTATTGTGTTTTTCTCTTCTTGTTATTGATAATTTAATGTCTTTAGTGGGAAATTATAGATTGATTGGCTAAATGCTGAATTGAAACCACCCTCATGATTCACATGGAATGCATTAATGATGAATAAGAAGGTATAACGGCTACCCATGCATCATTCGATATTCATGAACATGGATATGGTATATAACATATGAGATTATATGGTTTAATGGAATAAACATTAGAAAGTTATTATTAATATGTTTACCTAGGTTTATGAAAGGAATACATGAAATTTTTTTAGTTGATAAACATGATTTCTATATGAAATCAATATTAATTATGGTTAATTGATAACATGGTATAAGTTGGTGTTTTGGTATAGTGTTAACTGGTTAGTAATCCATGAATTAAATATAGAAAATGGGTTACTGGGTTAATGGATAACATCCTGAAGATAATTATGTGTTTAATTGATTATGCATTATGATTTTTATGTATGTTAATTTAGTATGGTTCATTGAAACGACAATTTTATTAAATTGTTACGGTTATTTTGATAAGTGTGTTATGATTTTAGAATATTGTGCACATGTCTTGGTTGTACGTGTAGGGTATTGAACTTGAGGATCGACACCCACATGTCAGGTTAGACTGAGAATCCAAAATCCAAAACCTTTAGTGCATGAGTTAGGGAGAGGAAGATGATTTATTCCCTTAACAGTTTCATATTATTATATTACCTAGATCAAGGCATAATGGTAAGTGTGATGTAAATGTTGTGAAATGTTTAACCTAACATGATAGAAAACATCACTTATTCCTTTATGAATTTTAATTTTTTCTACAATGGCTGAAGTGAAATTGATGACAATACCTACCCTAATAGAATGAATGATGAAAATGGATTAAGTGAACCCATTAAATATTGACACCCGGTTCACCCCATTATTTACCTTGTTGATTTATTTAGTACATGTATACACTATATGTTCAGACAGGATCTTTTGTAGACACCATTGGTGGTGGACTACTGAGTTCTACTCACACCATACTCAGGGAGGTGATGGGAACCCAGGATTATTTCATGTTTTTAGGACTGTTCAATGGAAAATTCTTTATGCTTGAGGGTTAATTTTTACATGGGCTGTACATGGATGATGGATCCAAACTTGGATTCCATACCCGTTTTGGGGATTCATCTTTTTATCCTTATTTTTTTCTTTTACATTGAACTATAGGACATCACATAGCATATATGATATCTGGTTTGGGACTTGCACCTAGTATTGAGAAATAGTAGTTTATTTATGTTTATTGGTTTTTTCTATTTATTCTCTTATTTCACAACATGTTCTGTTTTAAATAAATAATTATTGATCATTTATTCTCTACATTGATTATTGTTAAATTTTTTTATTATAATTATGAACAAGCATATTCAACACCATATTGATGAATTTTTAAATTAACTAAAAGGAGATATATACTTCTCAAATATTGAACTCAGGTCAAGATACTATCAATTAATGTTTAAAATGGAGGATATATCATTTCTATCCTTCCATACAAGATATAAAAAATATGAATTAATAATGTTTCAATTCATTATTTTAAATTTCCCCGCTAACATATAGAATCTTATGAATATAAACATTATAGATTACATCGATTGATTTTTTTAGATTTTATAAATGATATTCTCATATATTAAATGACAATTGAAGAGCGTGAAGATCATGTTTGGAACATTATGCTGACCTTTAGAAAAGAAAATTTGTGTACAAAATTTAGTAGGTGGGAATTATGTATATATAAAGTATCATTAATGGGACGTGTAATCACAAGAGAAGGTATATATATATATCCTTAAATGGCATAGGTACTGAACCAACCATATTTTTAACACAACATGATTTTATAACTATCATGTGTTCGATATCATATACAATACACAACACTGAGCTTAAATGAACCATGAAATATTATTATTAAAATATGATGTTTATAAATTAGCCATTGAATTGGTGGGTTTTAATATTATTAACCAAACTATGAAATATAAATAAAATACCAACTCAGTATGAATTATTTGATTAATTATTAAGAATGAAATACTTAATTTTTAGTAATTTTGTTTTATACATTAGAAATAGGTTTTTAAAAAAATGTATTTCTTTTTGTGATCAAATATTGTAATTAATTTTGGGAACATCTATTAATTTAATTTTATAAAAATAATATCATTATTTACATCACCATATCATAATTATACATGGATAAAATTTTTATATTTTTCTTAAATGATTGATTTTCTATAGAATAGTGAAAATTAAGTTTTTTTAATTATTATTTTGATTACAGGAATATACAATGAATTTTTTTATAAATTTTAATTCGAAGTATTTTATGTCTTCTAATATTATTTATAATCTAAAAAAGTTCATTTTAATATATTTTGTAAAAAATGGATTCAAAATTTAGAAAATAGGAGTTTCAAATATGGAAAGTATTCCCCTTTTATTTTTAGTATAACTAAATAGTAACCATGGTACAATTTTTCACCTTAGTAAAGAATACATCAGGTTAAGATAGTTTAAAACTAATTAATAAGTTTAAAATATTTCATATAAATTCTCACTGGTTGAAATAAATTAGACGCTTATCACCTAATTCTATAATTTTTTTTAAATTGAATCATTTCCTAGAAAATGTCAAATATAATATTTAAATTAAATAAGGTTCAAAATGTAACCCTCATAGTTTTAAATATTTTTTATTGGTTGTTATAGGGAAAAAATAAAGATATGAACGAATATAAATCTATATTTTTTATTAATAAAATTATTTTCATGATGAAATTTTATTTCTAATTTTAAATAAATATATAATTTCCTTAAATTCTTGTGGAACATCGACACAATATTTTTTTAATTTGATAAAAATTAAAAAAGATAATTTTAAAAGTATTATAACTAATATAATTTGAATGAATAAATGTTTCCCATGGATTTTATAGATCTATATAACATCTTATGAAATTTTAATAGGATTATATTCGATCTCCCCATTTATATTTATTGTTTTAAATCCATATTAAATTAATAGAGCCCAAATGACTTTATTTTTATTTTATAATAAATTATATTTTATTAAATGATTTAAAATTGAAAAAATATTTTCAATAACATTAATGATATATGGTTTAAAACATCATCCGTGTTCCATTTATTGTTCTTTTTTCCAAATATGGTAACATTCATTTCCCATAAATGATGACTAACTATAATACTATAACAACTGTCAAAATGGTTAATGGGGGTTAAAAAAACGATAATGGTCCAAACTCTTAGAAAATTTGTTATAAAATTATTGTATGAGAGTATATAGAAAATGATTTATATAATATTATAATTATTTTAGTTTTATTACATTTATACATAAAATAGAATTTCTATCAATTTAACACCTCAAGAAATATCAAGAATCCCCCCTATATAAAATGACACCCATTCACAAAATTATTAACAACACATTGATCCATATAGAATTTGAAACCCCTACCAATTTCGCTTATCAAAACAATTATCCAATTTATAGAGTTTATTTTCATTCCAAAATACATACCCGAGGTCCCTTAAGAAGATATATAATGGAGTTCTACCAAGGAAGAGGAGATCATTTTTACTGAGCCTGCAGTGTTTATTTCTTCTTCGACATCCCATTATAGTTTTTTACCAATAATAAGATAATAACTCCATTATAACAAATATTTTGTGATTTTATTATTATTATGGTAAAACCGTACAACATCTATTCTCTATCGAATTGAAAGAAATAACTGTTGGATCATAATATAGATGTGTATATATATTAGATGGCACTATATAGGGGGATGAATTGTAGGTTTAATGACCATTGTGTTCAAACACATAAGTACAAACTTATTTTAAATGTTCTTAATCAAACACAATATTCAATCAATACAATTGACCATAGGTCTTGGATTCGATGGATATGAAATGATGTAATACTATTATTATTATAAAATGATTGTATTTTAATTCAATAAAATGATCATAGTAATACAAAAATAAATTATTATACCATATTGCATATATAATTTGTTAATACAACAAGTAAGAAAAGATCATAATTAAAACAATTACAATTGAAATAAATATGAAAGGAAATAGAAAAAAACACAATTCCATTTCTAATACAAATAGAATCATCAATATAAAAGTAATAGAATTCTTTTATCCGAAATAGAAGGATATCAGTTTCCTTGGTTGAAAGATCTTCCTTACCACCACCATGGTAATCCCACAAAACAATGATCAGAACGACTATATTTCTATCTCTAGAAGCCCTTGATTTATAAGGTAGTTGGCGCCACTATCTTTCAAGAAATTTTAATCCCTAGATAAGATGATCGGTAGAACGTCTTCGTATCCCTGTATGTGCACATTCGTTATCACAAAGATTAGTCACACAAAGAAGAAACAATGAACAATGGAATAAAAGAGCATGGAATAAGTTGTTCACTTCTTGTATCTTTAACGCTTTAACATGAAGAAAGAGAGAAGTCACAAAATCTATCTCTACAACTTGATTGATGAAAAAATATTTTTTCTAGTTTGAATGACCCCCAATTTATAGGCCTCAAGTTCCAATGGTCATATTTCCTCCAACGACCATATTTCACTGAAAAAAATTAAGGTACTTGTACACCTAGTAATAGAACAGTCAAAACAAATAGAATACATGACATAGTGTTGATGGGAAAATAACCAACTCAATGAAATCATTTTTTATTAGAAAATAGTATGTGCAATGATATAAAACACTGAGATTGAGTATTAGGTAATTTTTATCGTGGTAATGATAAGAGTATAATGCATTTCAAGAGTATAATATAAAACATGGTTAATAGGATTATCATGATAACAATTCACTTCGTGATTATAATTTATAACATTGTTAATTTTTTTAGCATGGTTATGATTCTTAACATGTTTATGATGCATGTTATTTAATTTGTTTTTTGATACTTGAAAAAAATTCATAAATAAGAATACAAATCATAACTTGGTAATGATTCAAGAATATAATACAATACTTAACATGGTTATGATACATAATTATGTTGTAGTAGTTACCATTTTCATGATTCAAATGGTCACTATTACCTGGTAAGGACACATGACTACAATGCAATATATATTCCTATTTTGATCCTTGATTACTATGTAAGAAATAATCTGGTTATGATTCCTGATTCCAATGTATGACATAACCTGGATATGATTCATGGTTTCAATTTAATACATAATCTGGTTAGGATTCTTGATTACATTGTATTACATAATATGGTTATGATTTCTGATTACAATGTAAAACATAATCTGATTATGATTCTTGATTAAAATTTAAGAAATAATCTGGTTACGATTGTGAAACAACATATAAAATAGTGTGATTTAACAACATACATGATTTTAATAGGAATGCAACAATCAGAAAAGACAATGTGAGTGACTACAGTTGTGAAACAACACACATGATAGAAAAATATATGTGATTATGATATGTGTGATTTTTTATATCAAAAAAAAAATGATTGGTGGTAATGTTTAAACAAGTTTGGACTCTAATATCTCCAGCTTTTTGGAAGGTAAAAAACAAAACAAATCAAAATAAAAACATAACCCCCCTGAGTTTAAAAACTCTTCTGAAATTAGTTGTAAATATGACTAAGTCCATCATTGGTTTAAATCAAACCACTTGGGATCGTAGTCTCTTAACATTTACATGATATTTCCCTTTAATAAGGCATTCATAAAAATTATTCTATTTACAAATTTTATCCCCATTTGTGATTTTAAAAACTATAAAGGAATGTATTTTTTTTCCTGTATAAGTTTTGAGAAAAGGATAATGAAACAAAAATTGTTACATGAAAAAAAATCATCATTACAATAATAGTTAAAAAAATCAATCTTTGCCCGTTTGTTTTTAAAAAAGACTAAAAATTGAGAGTTTCATCAGTTTAAAAATCTTTCTGTCCTCCATGAGTTTATCAATTGCTTCTTTATGATCATTCATCTTCCCATACCCAACATCAATAATCTTGTCATCAATTTGGAGCCTATATTCATGGATCTGATTAATTGCTTCATGAGATTTAAGTCTTTCTTCCTGGTTATTGAAATCATCCAACCCGAGTTTACTTGATTTTTCTAAGATAGAAACTCTATTTGAGAGTAAAACTGTCTCATTACTCTCATTTTCCTACTTTTACATTAAACACTCAAGCTCTTCTGAGAAAACTTCTTTTTAGGTACCGGTTTTTTGAAAGTCTTCAATCTTTTCATTCAAATCATCATTCAACATTATATAGAGAGTGTTGAGTTTATTTACCCGATGTACCAGTTTATCCATCTTGTCTAGATGGTTCATGATGATTTCCTCAAAATTTTATGACCACTTCACAACCATTTTGAAATCATTACTATTATTAGTAGAACATTCCATGAAAATATTAAATTCATCTTCAAGGAATGGATTTGTATGCATGAAACCCATAACTGAATACATTCTATAATTATGGATCCAAATCCTCCTTTTATTGAATTTCCAAAATTTCCACTTGAGGCTAAGTGGGAACCCCTACAAACCACATTAAAACTAGAAAACACCCTCTGATATCACATTCAAAATTCAAAGTACAAAATTAAAAACTCAGAAGAAAAACCATGAACCTCGTGCCTTATGTTAATAAAGGTAGCATGATGCCCAAGCCATCATCATCACTGCTATTCATTGAGTTGACATTGAATCCATATTCACCATAACTTTAACAACAAGCCAAAATCATCAGATCACCTCCAGAGTCATACCATCACAGAACACCATCTTGGGAACCACAGAAGCCATGAGTTGAAAAAACTGGTTATTCATCAATATATCAACATCATCAGTGTCGGTGAGAGAAACTCATTGGCGCCGATGGTCTTGATGAAACTAAGAATACCAAACTTCTAACCATCAACGTGAACAATCCAAACAAAAATCCCTAAAAATAACCATAGAACTGTGAAGGGATAGATTCGGGGTAAGAAACACTAGAGAACGCCATCGACAAACATGATGAAAAACAGAAACCATCTTGATTTCGGTCATGTACAAAATGACAATTGATGCCTACCCACCTCCCAAAACATCTTAGTTCCACCACTCTAGCTCTGACTGGGAGAGGGGATGAGGAAAACGAATCCAAGGCAGGTATAAGAGTATCCAAATTTACGCCGAACGAAGGCTTCAATCTGAATATGGCATCACCATGGATGGAAACCTTGACTGCTGACCTAAGAACCCAAAAACTCTTTGTTTCCACAGTCTCCAGATCCGGAATTTAGAGGAGAAGAAGAATGAGAGGACAAAGTGGGGTATGAGAAGTCAAGGTCACCACATTAAGGAACATACAAAAAGACCACCAAAACAACCCCATATAATAGTAGGTCATGAACATATCCTTGAAATCATGTTTAAAATTGAGTGGATCTTCAATATATGTCTTCTCATCACAAGAGAGGAAATGGAGCATCTATGATAAGGAGGAATAGAAAAATAATACTTACAATAGAGAAGGCTAATGGAAGGAAGAAATAATAAAAGAGAATAGAGTAAAGAGTGAAAGAATGATGGGGAAGGAACGCGAGATTCCTCCCATCCAAATTACTTGCGAGAAAAACCTAGGGATAAAGGGAGTTAGAGATGGTACCACTTAGAGGCTTAATTTTATCTCATGCATATCATTATGGGAATTTGAAAGAATATCCAGCCATTCATCAACTTTTTGAATGAAGGGTAAAAACTTCTACAATCTATTCATGTCATGGTCAATGTACTGGACTCATTTCACAGTGATTATTCTATCAGAATCTGTGTCCCTAGTGTATTGTAGGAGATGACCAAAATAATTTTCAATGCCAATCACTTGAGTTTTCTGATTCCAATTCTTATGAGATTCATCCTATTATTCTTCTTCTTCTTTATCAGAAATCTGAATCACATTCATGGATGGAACCGTTTGAGAATACTACTTGGATGACTGAGGATATATAGATGTAAAATTGAAAGATGGAACCTCTGAGGATTCAGTAGTATGATTCCTCATGTTTGTATATTTGTATTCTTCCACTATTAAATGTTATTGTCCCTATTTTTATAAACCTTATTCTTCCTGACCAACTTCTTCTTTCCCGTATTGTTCAACAAGAGATTGAGTAGTCGAATGTTCAAAAACGTGTTTATCCTTGACTTTCTATGTTAGATCTGGTTGAGACTTAACAGATGACTCCCGGATATCAATTCAAGTTTTTAGTTGTTCAATGATTTTTTGAAAACTATGTATGTCAATATATTTGGAATTTTTATTATTCAATATCTTCTTTCTCTCTTTATCTTCAATGTTTCATCATAACTTACTTTCAAATCCAATGCTTCAGCAGGATACAATCCAAACTGAGGATCCCCTTATTTTCTTTCATTATTTTTTCATTCCCCATTCAGCAGAAACCTCATCGGATTCAACCATTTTTTTCTTTTAAGGAATTAGGGTTATAGTCTTACCTACATTTAGTTTATTCAAAGTAGTCATTGATGGATTGCAATTATTCTCAAAACCCTCAACAAATTCCTTTTCTTTCTCAACATCTGAATCTTTCTCAAACATTTTTTATTCAGGGTTGAATAATAACTTGAGCCTCATTATCGTATCCTTACTTATAGAGGTCTCCTTGTAGGAAGTTGGATCTGAATTGATTGCAATATTACCCAAACACATGCAATATTTCCAAAAAAACTATGATAATGGCCAGAAACATGATCAACTATAATTATATGACACTAGAATTGAGCTTCTTGATTTTCAGAAAAGAAGAACTCCATAAGGTTGTACTTTTTCATGTTCAACAAATAATCATGACAATAGACATCTGAAACATTCAAAGTTTATTTGAAACCCTTTCTCGGCACCAAAAGACCTTGCATCCAGAGAGTTATAAGTCTATTTTCTCATGATAAATGACTTAATTTTCTCTTGTCCCCATGAATTTCAAAAATTGTTTCTTCAAATTTAGACCTATCAAAATTTCCATCATCTTCTGGTAACGTATGAGAAGGACATAATGTATCTCCTTCAAATGGAACCCCTAGAAATGTTGTTGCCTATTTTGTGGATGGTGTATATGTCTTGTCATAAATCCTAAAATAAATCTTAATATCTTTTTTTATGAATCAGAATGGATTAAAATTGATTCATACAAGATCGATTCATACTAAATTGATATATACCAAACTAATAAGTAAAATAGATAAAATACGAAATATAAATGGTAAAACTAGTAAAATAATATGTATACACCACCATTGGAAAGGTGTAAATTAATGTTACGATGTGGGTTAAACAAGAAAGATATTTTAATGATTAAATTAGATCGATAATTCATAGTTTATGTTTATTGTATTCAATTCTCTTGGAAGATAATGGTTTTTAGAAAATGACAAAAAGTATTTCTTGTGTTCCAATTAATTACAATATAATATCTCATTTTTGTGTGTGATCCCAAAGAAAGTGATACCTACTATCTATGTGTTTCCCAGGTGAGTAGATTCTAGGGTTTTTACTAAGATAAATGTAACTAGTATTGTCACATAGTATTTTATTTTTGGAAAACTCATTCCATAGTCGGTGAGTATGTGTTGCATCTATAACACATGAGAACAACAACTTATAGCTGCTACATATCCATCTTCAACAGTGGAAAGTGATAATGAGTGTTTATTCTTACATGACCAAGAAACATAAGAATCCATTAAGATATGATATGTTCCATAAGTACTGTTTCTATATACTCTACAACCACTAAAGTTAGCATCTAAAAAACATTTTAAAAAAAATCATTTCCAGAATAATAGAATATTCTTCAATATGAAGAACCCTTTAAGTATATTTTTTTCACTTATTATAAATGATATTATTTTAAATAATATTGGTATCTCATATATAATAATACTAAAAACATTATGTCTGCATGACTAGCAGTAATGTATAACAAGCTTCTAGTCATACCTCTAAATTTTTTTTAACCACTTGTTTCCCAGATTCATCAAGATCAAGCATATTTGAGGTACTGATTCGAGTGGTAATACATTTATTGTTCTCATATCCATAATAGTTTGTTATGTCTTTGATATACTTATGCAGATATATATAGGTTCCTTCTGGTTTTTTTGAAATTTGAAAACCTAAAAAGAATGTTAACTCACCCATCATACTCATTTCAAACTCATATTTCATTAGATTCAAAAATTAACAAGTTAAGGATTTTTGAGTTGAACCAAATATAATGTCACCAACATAAATTAAGACAATCAAAATAATTATTTTCCAATTTTATAAAAAGAATTGTTTCAGCCGTACATTTTTCCGGATTATTTTGTAGAAGAAATTATATGAGTCAATCATACATTACTCAAGGGGATTGTTTAATTCCATAAAAATAACTGGTATGTTTAAAATCATTATCAAGAAGCTATGACTCTAAAACCCAGTAGGTTGTTCACCAAAAACATCTTCTTGTACGAAAACATTATGAAATTTTCAATTTACATCCATCTAAAAATGTTTCAAATTGATGAATGCTTCATAAGATGATAGATTTGGAATATATTCAAGTATAGATACTGGAGCATAGGTTTCTTCATAGTCTATTATTTATTTTGGATTATATCCCTTAGTAACAAGTATTACATTATTTCTTACAATGACTCCATTTTCATCACATTTGTTTCTGAAACCCCATTTTACACCAATTAAATTTGTTTCTTTATGTCATTCAACCAAAGTCCATACATGATTCCTATAAAATTCATTTAGTTCATCTTGCAATGCTTTAATTCAATCATCACCACCTATGGCATTATTGCACTTTTTAGGTTCAAATTCAGGTATAAAAGAAAGATGTTATATTTAATTTCCCAATGAATTTATGGACTTTACACGTTTATTTAAATAAACAATGATATTATAACATTGATTATTCTTAGTAAACAAATTATTTTGGTTTTTTAAAGCTTTGTATCAACTTAAGATCAAATGTATTCTATGGAAAATGTTTTAGATACATTTTCATGAGCATTTACCTTATGAAAAGAGTTTTAAATCAATTATTGATAATAATTTTATGAAAAAACATCAGTTTGTGTTGGTAAATATTCTTTAAAAACATGTTTAAAAACAAAGGGGTTAATTTCATCAAAGTTAGCATGCCCCGATTCTTAAACTTTACAAGAGTATTTTTTAAAAACCCTATAAGACTTTGAGGTTGTGTAATAACCTAGAAATTTTCCTTCATTAAATTTGGGTGTGAATTTATATAAATTATCTTTTGTATTCAATATGAATACTTTTCATCCAAACACTCTGAAGTAAGGAACATTAGGTTTTCAAAAAGTCCACAATTCGAAAGGTGTTTTACAAATAAAAGTTCTAGTTAAAAAAATATGTATAGTATAACATTTAGTACTAATAAAATCAGCCCTGAAATTCTTAGCAATTGAGTATTCACTGAAAATTTTTGTTGTCATTTTCATAGAAATTCGATTTATTCACTCAAAAAAATCATTCTTTTAAGGGGTTACTAGATCAGAAAAGTTGTGAGTAATACCTTTGTTATTAATTTTTTTTTCAATATTGGAATTTTGAAATTCTCCACTATGATTAATATGAATAGTTATTAGTGGTTCGTTTTTCTAATTTTTAACTTGGGCTCTAAATGATTAGAAATAGAAAAAGGCTTCAAATATCATTTCTAAAAAATAGACCCATGTAAATATATTGTAGTCATCCACTAAAACAAATACATAATAATTTGTTCTAATGTTTCCAGTTAGTTTATGACCAAAGAGATCCATGTGTATTAATTGTAATGCATTAGAAGTTTAAACTTCATTGATTGTTTTGATGAAAGTTTTATGTTTCATTCTATATTAATAGTGGCCAAATTTTTTTGGTGAATCATTCATTAGATCCGGTAGACCCTTAACAAGTATTTTCTTTGAGATTTTACAATGTTTTCTAAGGTTTCTGTTTCCAATCATCATGATATAACAAATATTTTTCTTCCATTGCAACTATGTAAGGTACGTCCTGGATCCAAATTTCTGCTAAATTTATTATGTATACATTCTCTTACCCATATGAAAAAATAATCAATCCAAAATTGTAATTTTTAACTAAACATTTATCATTTCTAAAATTCACTAGGTAACCTTGATCACATAATTGACTTATTCTTATAACTTTGTTCTTAATACCTTTGACAAACAAAACATTTGAAATTACAACTCTTTTTTAAAAGAACAATATTACCTATACCAATGATCTTTCCATAAGTATTATCTCAAAAGGACACACATTCACCTTTAATATGAATAATCATTTCAATGAAATATTTATTTCTATTCATGTATTGAGAACAACCATTATCCTTGTAAAAAATTTTCTTATTATTGGTACACTTCTTGTTTTCCTGAAAATGAAACAATTAGTTTTTTGGAACCCAAACTTGTTTGGATTTGGAAATGTTAAAAAAATAATAAGATTCCATATATGTTTTTCAAAATGAGTGTTATGAAATAATAAATAATTATTTTTATTAAGAGTACACTTTCTTTTCCAATGTCCACCACATTGAAATTTAGTGTAGATAGGTTCATTTTGAGGAACAAAATAGTTTTGACTTAAAATCTGTTTTGAGTGAGTGTAACCAATTCGAGAACTATTCCTTAGAGGAAGAAGTTGAGGATAATTTTGTTTCAAATTCTACAATTAAAATATTAATGTTTGATAAAATTATATTGACTGATTTTTTTAGTCTCTTGAATAAATTATCATTCCCTAAAGAATTTTTTTTGGAATTTTATTTAGATTCAAAAACATTTTTATTTAAAACAAGTTATTCAAAGTACTTATAATGTTTATCCTTTTCAGAACATGCTCCCTTAAGGGGTTTTTAAATATTTTCTAAATGAAGAGTTTTCTTATCAAGATCTTTTACAGGATATGATACTTCTTCTGTATGAATAGATGTTATATAATATTCCTTGTCAAGGTTTTTCTTGAGTTTAGAATTTTCATTTTCAAGTAATTAAGAAAATATGGGTACTTCTTCAAAGGAAGGGAAATTGTCCTCTACTAATGAAGATTCTTCATCCGATGAGTAAGAGTGTTTCTCATTATGTTAATTTTCATTTCAAGATATATTTTTAAGATATTTAGCATTGTGTACCTTATCCATGAAACATTGATTTTGAATAGGTAGCCTGGCTATGAGTCCTATATTATTTTGGCTAGAATATTTGTATTTTTGAGGATTTGTTGGATGAATCAACACCAATTTCACTCAAAGTATCATTTTACTTCACAACTTTTTGTGTCTATGACTTATAATACTTTTTTGTTTTTTTTAGAATATTTATCCTTCCAGTATTTTCTCTTTAGTAGAGGACAATCTGGTCTAATTTGACCTTCTTAATTAAATTCATAACATGTTACTTATGAGTCTTTATTTTCCTTCCTATCTTTCTTTTTTAATCATTATTGAAATTATTTCTCTAAAAGAATATTGTTCATCCTTCGAGTAATATTGGATAACTCATTATATGATTGATAACTATCACATGATTCTGATAAGAAAAATCATTCTTAGCTATGGATCTTGTTATCCTTTAATTTTTTTTATCTTTGGATGTAGTAGTAAAATCTAAACATTAATAACTATTATTCATATTTTTGAAATCAACATCTATTTTCATTCTGGTATCACACTATTAGATAGTACAAAATAACTCATCAAGAGTGATTTGAGTAACATTCCTATTTTAATCTATTGCTATCCTTCTTGATTCCCATTCATTGGGCATGATATCAATTATCTTGTTGACAAGTTCTTCATCATCAATACCTTTTTCACCCATAGATTGTAGATTGTAATGATTTTCATAAATCTGTGTTTCACCTAACCTACTGGTTCTCTATAAATAAAAATAAACCCATGATATTCTGCACGAATCATTGCCATTTTTGTTTCTATAACCTTGGATGTTCTATAATGTGGGACTTCTAATTTCTTCCAGATACAATTGGATGCTTCATATGAAGATATTGGACTATATATATTCCAATCCATGGAACACAACAAAGTATTTCAAACCATGTAATTCATTTGATATTGTTATTTCTATTGATTGGTGAAGGTACTGACTTCCTTGTCTGGGATTTTTTATCCCCTAGTAAGCATTATAATGTTGTCTACTCTAGTATTAATAAAAAAGTATTCATTCTATCTCTCCAATACTTATAATAATTTCATAAAAAATAGGTGGTCATTTTGGATTCAAATTGTTGATTAATCCAATATTCACTCCTTCCATCTTATAAAACTATACTTTCCCACTCCACACGTTAGTGTAGTAAGTAGTTAAAAACAAAATATTTGTAAAACAAATAATGATACTAATAAAAAAATCGAATCATCTTTTGATACAAATTGTTTGATCGTAATATAGATGTGTATGTATAATTGATGGCACAATACAAGATGGGGGTGAATTGTAGGTTAAAAACTATTTTATCCAAACACTTGAGAAAGAACATGGTTTAAAATATCTTAAAATTATACAATTTTCAATCAATTCAATTGACTTTAGATCTTTTATTTGATATATATGAAATGATGTAATACTATAAGTAATGTAAAACAATTCTATTTTAATTGAATACAATTATCAGAATAATACAAAAGTAAACAATTCTATGATATAACGTATATAATCTATTAATTTAATAAGTAAAAATTAATCATAATTAAAACTATTACAATTTAAATGAATATGAAAGGAATGGGGAAACATCAGAATATCATTTCTAATACAAATTTCATTGAAAATGTAAAAGTGTTACAATTATTTTATCCCAAAGAGTAGGGTATCCTTTCACCTAGTATAGAAGGTCTTCCTTAGCACCACTTTGGTAAGCCCTCAATATGATGATCAGAATGACTATCCTCCTATCCCCAGAAGACCATGATTATGAAGGTAATTAGAACGTCTTTCTTGGAATCCATTGAAAACCCTTTATATGATGATCAATTTCACATATTCCTATCTCCATAAGCCCTCGATCGTTATCCCAATAGTCTGTCCCACAAAGATGCAATAGAGAACGTATAAATTCAAGAGCTAGGAACAATTCATTCACTTATTTTATCTTCAAGGCTTTCACATGAAGAGATAGAGAAGCCATAGTATCTCTCTCAAGAACATGATAGAATCAAAAGTTCTATTTTTTGGTTGGAATGACCTCTTATTTATAGGCTTTAGGATGAAACAGTCATATTTCTTCTGCCATGCATATTTCTCCAAAAAAACTTATAGGGAATTGGAAAACTGGCATTACAATGGACAAAAAATGAATACACAACATCGTTTTGATTGGTAAATAACCAATTCAATGACTTCATTTTAGGGTAGAAAATAGTATGTGGAGTGATATAAAAATATGTGTATGAGTAACATATAATCGGTATTGGTGTTATGATAATAGTATAATGCATTTCAAGAGTACAATATAAAACATGGTTACGAGGATTATCATGATAAAAACACATATTGAGATTCAAATTTATAACATGGTTATGGTTATTAACATGGTTATGATGCTGGATATTAAATCTGGTAGTCATACTTGAAAACAATTTGTAAATAATAATGAAAATCATAACCTGGTAAAGATTCATGTCTAAGATACAATACATTACATGGTTTGGATACATAATTTTTATAGAGTACGTTGTCTGGTCATGATTCCCATGGTTACGATGACCTGGTTATGATACATGATTACGATATGATACATAGTCTGGTTACACTACTGGAAAACTAACCTTTACCAACGGTTTGGAACCGTTGGTATAGGCCTCCAAACCGTTGGTATAGCCTATACCAACGGTTTGGAGAACCGTAGCCAAGTAAGCCGTTGGGATAGGTCTATACCAACGGTTCTCCGAAAACCGTTGGTATAGACCTATACCAACGGTTTTGAAAACCGTTGGTATAGGTAATATGAAATCTATACCAACGGTAATGGAACCGTTGGTATATAAATTCCAAAAATAAAATCACCGCTGGGATTTGATCCCAGGACCCCTCGTTTATAATCGAACGACTTAACCACTAGGCTAACATCACTTTGTAAACATAATTTCATAAATATATATATGTATTATCATAATTATTTAAATTTTTGATTTATATAATGTTCTCCGTTAGTAGATCTGGAAAAAAATCAATGAACATATCCCAACGGTTGTCAAAACCGTTGGGATAGACCTATCCCAACGGTTTTCAGAACCGTTGGGATAGGTTCTGGGTGGGTGTATTTTTAGTAGGGTGTACGCTGGATTTTTTCCCTCTTTTTCCCAACGGTTCTTGAGAACCGTTGGGAAAGAGTAACCTTTCCCAACGGTTCATCAAAACCGTTGGGAAAGGGCCTAAAAACACACCCTTTCCCAACGGTTTTGGTGAACCGTTGGGAAAGGGTACTCTTTCCCAACGGTTTTGATGAACCGTTGGGAAAAAGAGGGAAAATATCCACCCCTTTCCCAATGGTTTTGGTGAACCGTTGGGAAAGGTCACTCTTTCCCAACGGTTCACCAAAACCGTTGGGAAAGGGTGTGTTTTTAGGCCCTTTCCCAACGGTTTTGATGAACCGTTGGGAAAGAGTAGCTATACCAACGGTTTTTACAAACCGTTGGTATAGAAGTGTTGGGAAAGATCATGTTTCCAGTAGTGTTACAATTTCTGATTACGATGTAAGACATAATCTGGTTACGATTCTTGATTACAATATAAGGCATAATATGGTTATGATTCATGATTACAATGTATGATATAATCTGGTTATGATTCTTGATTACAATATAAGAAATAATTTGGTTATAATTCCTGAATAAAATTTAACATGTTATCTTACTATGATTCTAATTACAATGTAATAACTAATCTGGTAAGGATTGTGAATCAACAGATAAAAAAATATGATTGAAACACATAGATAATTATAATAAGAATGATACCTATATAAATGAAAATGTGACTGATTACGATTGTGAAAAAACACACATGATAAAAAATATGTGTTATTATAATATGTCTGATTTGTGATTTTCAGAACAAATGACTGATGGGAAAGTTGAAATTGTTTTTGACTCAACAAAAACACAACTCGTGCATATGTACGGCATACGATAACCATATAGTTTTGTAATTAATTATTCACCACCATTTCACTTAGATGGTTGTAAATATGTAAATAATGAATACATATGATATCTATGACAAAAATATACTTCTATAATTATAATATCATATATTCTTTATTAACTAGAAATCTGTTTGAAAATGATACCATTACTCAAGCATATGTGTGGATAACCACCTACATGATGTGATCTAATCCATTTTCCATTGTTGTTTTATATGGATGGTATTAAGGTAATAGTTAATGAATAAATATTATAAATATGGTATAATAATTATTCTATAAATTTCATTTCTAATTTTCCTTTTTTTCCATCAAACAAAAAATTGAAAACAACAGTCATTCATACATACTGCTTATCATCTCCATGAATGGTGTAATTCACTATTCTATCTCAATATTTTATGGATTACTATAAATAAATATATAATAGATATATATGATATTTATATCAAGTATAAAATTATATAGATTATGGAACCATGATAAATGTAAATGGACCAAAAGTACAAAACTAAAAAAACATGAAAAAAGAAGCAGTTATTACCCAAAATAGTGACATGAACAAAGATTTATAAATTAAAAATGGAAAAATATTATTTAAAAATCATATACGGTATTTTTTAATATTATTATATTCCTATAATATATGTATAATAAATCATTATTTATTATATATGTGATTTAGGCATATATAGAAAAGGTTGAACCTCAACTAAGGGTTTTCTTATCTCACATCTACTCATGTTAAACATTTTCCATATTAATAACTTATTTATTTTGTCTTTTTTATTTCGTAAATACTTGATATTTTATATAGAGAACATATTTTTATTCATGGTATTTAAATTATATTTAAATTTATTTATTATATGGGTTTTATGATTCGAATGATACCAATGTTATCTAGGATTATTTCACAATCTCATCATTATTCAGGATTTTTTAAGTTTATGTCTCCACTAGGGAAATTATTTTTTATTTTAACACTAAAAATAATATATTTTCTTCACCTTTGGTTATTTATACATATTAAAAGTTTTTCTTTCAATTTCCTCACTTTAATAAATCCAGAAACAAAAATATTGTTTTTAAGGAAAATTGATTTTCTATTCTCTTCATTAAAAAATTATTTGTACTCCATGCCCTTGTTTTAAAAAAGTGTTATAAAAAATTTATTATAATATAATCCAATGATTGATAAATTTAATATTTAACCTTTTTAATATTTTACAATATAGTTTAAAATGAATAATCCTATCATTTTTTAACAATGTACTTTTAATAGTTTTAATAAAAATGTGAAATGGATCTCAATTTAAATTACTTGAAATTAGAAGAATTTTATCCATAAATGACAAATATATTATTTTAATATTATAATGAAGTATTTTCCATTAAAATATTATGAATAGTTTTTTTTATTTTTCAATAGATTTCTTTAAATTGAGATGGGTCTTTTACATAAGAATGTTTTTAATGACATTTTTATGGTATTTCTATTTATCAATGAAAGCCCCATTATTTTACATTTGATTTACTAGTAATATGTTGTAATTATACAATACTTATTATCTATCTAGATTGTTTATGATCAATAAGACCGGAGATATACTATTTTTATACCATTCAACATATTATTCTTGAAGGTTTTTGATTTTGGGTTTAGATTGGGAAAATTATAAATTTTTTGTATTCTTTAATATATATTTTTTCATTTATTTTTTACCCATTTTATATAATTAATTTATTATACATAGTATATGGTGTGTATGCCATACTATAGCCCTTGATGCATTCATAAGTCTCAAGAGTAAAAATGTATTATGTATATGGATGAAGCCTTACCCATATATTTAATATTTATTATCATGAGTCCTTGATGGTAAGTTTATGATCTTTAGAATTATCTGTTCCATCAATATGATATTTTTTTATTAATATCTATGTTATTGTTATTATACTAATGATATCCATGGTTTAACACCAAGATCATGTGCTTATTTATATGGAATTTTTTTATCATTATTTATTTTAGATGTATAATTCTTCATTATCAATTTATTGATTAATTGGCATCATTTTGTATGAATTTACCTGTATGTATTGGTTATTCATTATTTATTGATGATAGATTCCATTTTATGAATCCCTTAATGATTATTTTATCTCAGCCAATATTTTTTGTACTTTACCCTTGATCTGAATAAGGAATCATTATATAAGTTATTCAGAGTAAAATATTTTCATTCACTATGTTTTATTATATTATGCTTTCAAGAGTGATGGGATATTCATGTATGTATTATGTTTACCAAAATTATTAGACTATTTGGTCATTCGGGATGAAATTCTTTAAATTTTGTGTCAATATAAAAAAACTAACCATCCACTCCATGCTACTAGAGTTAAGATCCTTAAAATTTGTATCATAGGATATTTGGTAAATCCATGGAAACTATATTTAACAAAAATTTGATTATTAAATATAAACATATGATATTATTTAAGGATAAATATAATTAAGGGAAACGTCCTAAAAATTTTGGTATGTAAGAGATTATGTGGGTTTTCACTATTATTAATTTTGTTCATACTATGATTCATGGTTTAGTATATTGATATAACCATGTGGAATCTTGTTAAATACTAATGTAATGAAAAATTCCCTGATTATGAGAATCCAAATAGGATGATGATTGGAGTGAAAAGTATTTAGATTATTAATAATCAATTATCATGAAATATGATTAAGAATATAAACCTTAACATAATCTTAGAGTCAGAAAAGAAAATAAGGATATATTTTATTTATAAATCAGATAGTAGAGACCATGGGTGAATAATACTCAATCGAATTATTGTTATAAATGTGGAATAATACACCATAGATAATTACTAAAAGGAATGGGAATATGTATTATGTGTGGAAAAAGGGTCATAGATCTGTTAATTTCTAATGTAAAAGGAAGAGTTTGATGGCGGGATATGTATTTTGTCCTAATGTATGATTTATGGTTTAGTTTATTCTTTTTTTTAGAACATATAAATTATCCATGTCAATTCCCTGATCCAAGGGTTGGCTCCTATAATTAGGAAGGACCTATTTTAATCGAATTGATAAAGTGGAATAATTAAATTATGTGTGAATTGGAATTTGATAATTATATTGTAAAAGTGTTATATCAAGTAAAATATGGTTATAATAATCATGAAACATCTAAGTATTTTTCTTCAGTATGTTTCATTTATGGATTTGAAATCATGTATTGAATAGTACTGTTTAACAAGAAAATTAATAATATGTTAATGTGATAGATTTTTGGAAAACATATTATTTGGTAATTACTAACTTTAATACAATATTGTCATTGTTAATATAAATATAACAATATCTATAACCATGAAATGAGTAAGATATTTGATGGGTAATTAATTTAGGCCATCTTGAATGAAATTTATTTAATTTTTTGGATTGATGGAATATATTCAATAGTTTCATAAAAAACAATTGTGTAATTTTTTGAAGTATATATGTTTTCATGTTGGGTTAAATAAGGTGTTATGGATATCATCATGGGTTTATAAGTTTAAGGTTTCCATAAGTTCAAAGTGATATATATCTACTCTGAAGATTCAAGAGATTATATATTGAGGTAGTTTAAAAAAAATTTCTTTGTTTTAGGAAGAATTCCCTATTGATGTTTAAATTACACTTTTTATTAGTATATTACTCTTCATAATATATTAGATAATGGGTTATATATAAACCTTATGGTTAAAAATGGATTCATTGAAAATGTGATACTATTGGAGTTTTCTGTGTTCAATAAAGGTTTTACATTTTAGGTTAGTATCTTTGACTATTGATATTATGTTATACTTAACTATATAATAATATTATCATGGTGATTAATGATATTTTTGGGATGCTTCATTATTTTGACTTATATGTAACCATAAAGTGTAATATGTGGAATAATGAAATAAAATATAAGGTTCTAAATCACATTTGAAGTTAAAATATTATTTAATGTTGAGGTTAAAGAGGTATTGTTTTTAGAAATCGGGTTTTTTTGTTTTTGGAATATTATTAATTTATCCTCTGTTATTATTTTTAATAAATTTAGGTAAAATGTAGTATTTATTTATATAAAAGATAAATACATTTTTAATATTATTTTATCTTGTGGTTTCCGTTTCAATTTTGGTTAAAATTTAATGAAAATTGGAATATTTGATTATCTGTTTGTGGATTATGTGATCCCCCATTAATTTATTTTAGTGCTTTATGTTACAAAAATCATCCTGAATTCTCGTCATTTAGAGAAATGATGGTATTGGGTTGAAAAAATATTAAATAAATAAATTATAAATGTTATGTAAGTATATTTGATTATTTTCATATCAAATGTGGTACTGAAATTCCTCCACTAAAATAAATGGTTTCTAAAAAAAAATTATCCTATTAAATTCAATTCAGATGAACTGATGGTCAATTAAAAAAATTATAGAATTATGGTTTTATGGTCATTAAATTTCTACATAACATGTTATCTATTACTCTGAATTAATAATTTTGAATTATTTATATCTTTCTTGTCCATATTTTCACATCTCAAAAATTTTACCCTATTTGGAAACTATGTTTTTTGTGACTTTCATACCCCCTTCCATCTTTTTAAAAGGATGCTTTATTATCCCTTTTTATGATGACATTTTTACATAGATTAATATTAAAATTTGAAAGATTTGATTACAAATATTTAGTTAAAATTGGAAGGATTATATTTTTTAAGGTGGATAATGTGACACCATGATATTTTAAAATAATATCGTTTTTAATAGTATTGAAAACATGCAAAACCGAGCATAAAAGAACCATAAAATAATATTATTTTAATATGATCATTGCAACCTAGCAATTGAATAGGAAGGTATGGATATTATTAAGTAAATTATAAAATATATACAATGGAACTAATCAATATAAGTACACCAATTAATTATATGGATATATGTAATCAATTTTTAGTAAGGTTATTTTATGCTTCATACCTATATTTTCTTCAATAATTATTTTAACGCTTTTTCTGATAAAATATTATTTCTATTATTTGTAACTTATATAAATTTTATGTTAAAAAATTCCATTTTTTAAATCACCATATGAATATTTTTTTAGGTTTATAATTTTATATTTTTTTTAAAAGATTAGTTTTCTAGTTGATAGTGAAAAATATTAATTTTTATTGAAAAATGTAATTTTTAATCAAGAGATTACATAATTATGTTTTATTTAAAAAAATTATTTAAACCTATAATTAGTTTTCTTATATTATTTACAATTCATTTTAATTTAATTTGAATCAATTTTATGGTTTATTTCGGTATAAAAACATTTTTATAAATAAAATCCAATTTTCTGGAAAAATGTTTTTCATCATGTTTTAAGTTTGAATTAAAAATTAAATACTACTAATTATAAAAATTTAATCTTATAAAATTTATCCCATACATTTAATCAATAGGATTACATTTTTAAAATAGGCCTGTTTTATTTTTTCAACATGAATAGTTACATGGGTAAAATTTATCACAACTGTAAAAGGTAAATCAGATTACTCTAGAAAAAAATAAGTTTTAAGTTCATAAAATTTAATATTTATTTTTATTTGGATAAATTAAATTAAATAATTATCACATTATTCCATGACTTTGTTAATGGATTATTTTTCATGAAAATGTTGAATATATTATTTAAATAAAGAATTTATCAAAATACCACTCTCTTAGTTTTAAATATCTTATATGTGTTTATATTTGATAAAAAGAAATATTTGAATTAATATAAATATTTATTTGAGATTAATAAAATTATTTTCATGATGGATATTTATTTATAATTTTTAATAATCATATAATTAGATTAAATTTTTCTATGAAACTGACCCACCGATTAATTACATATTAAAAAAAATGAATATGAAATTACTAAAACTATTATAATTTTAATTAATTAAAGTTCCCAATGTATTTTTTTGAATGATATAAAATTTTAGGAGATTTTTAATGTATTACATTATTGTTACACAAATTTCTTGATTCATTAAAATTCAAATGAAATGAATAGTGTGATAAACAACATTATAAATATTTTATTCAAAATAATAATTTATTAAATGATTTAAAATTAATAAAAAAGATATTATTCCAAATAAATGGTATATGGTTGAAAACATTAACCATTATCCAATAATACATTCTTTTTCTTCATATGTATAAATCATGACTTAGGATGGAAGACTTTAATTCTATGGTAATTGGCCAAAAAATTATTGGGGGTTAAAACTAAATGATAAGGGTAAAATCACAAGTAAGCAATTTCAAAATATTATTATAAGAGTGGATTTAAAATAATAATATTTGTATATTCTCGAAATAAATATTTTGATTCATTTTGGAATGAAATAGAATGTATTTTAATTTAATAATTTTAGAAATTACAAGATTTTCCTTCCCTAACATGTTAAATGACACCCATTCTCTCAATTATTCAAACCAATTAGACCCATCTAGACAAACAAGACCCTAATACATTATATTTTAAGAACCATTATCAATGTTTTAGCGGTCTTGTTCATTCAAAATATCCCATGTTCCCACTAGAAGAGATTGAATATAATTTTATCAAAGATGAAGAAATCATCGTTATCGAGTACTTCAAGTTTATTCTGTTTTCAACTTACCCTTAATGTGTATTACACATACTAAGATATGAAATTAATTATTAAAATTATAATTATATGTTCTTATTATTTTTATGGTAAAACCATATTTTAACTCTTTTCCTTTTTATAAAAAGTGATAACATCACTCGTGTGTGAATACGACATACTATCTCCACATATTTCAATAATTGTTTCCTCATACCAACATAAATTTGATGGTTATAAATATGAAACTAATGATATTATAGTATATTTTGGAAAAAGTGTTTTTTTAATTTGAATTTAATATATAACTTCTTACCATAAAATCTGTTTGAAAATGGTAACATCGCTCTTATGTACATGTGGATTACCACCTCTACGAAGCGGGGTGTTCGATTTTTTTATTTTATTTGGATGTTATTAAGGATATATTTAATGAATATATATTATTTATATATTATAATAATTATTTTATAATTTTTAATTATTATATTTCCTTATTTTTTCATTCACTAAAATATAGAAAACAACATTCACATGTTCGTACGACTTACTATACTTATGAATCGTGTAATTTTATTTATATCAATATATTTTATTGATTAATATAAATTATTATTTAAAAATTATATATGAAATTTATATTGATTATATTATTATTTATATGTGGTTTCCATGATAAAATAAATAGACTAAAACTACGATACCAATACTTACATTATAAAAGAAGTTTTTACCCGAAATATTTATTATAGAAATGATTTTTAAATTAAGAAGTGATGAATGATTATAATGAAATAATATATAGTATGATTTATATGAGTATGTTTCTTTAATAAATGTATAATAAATTTATATTTATTTTACCAGAGATTTAGATAGATATGATGGAGGTCAAACCTGAGGTAAGGGTTTTCTCGTCTCACATTAAATCTTGTTAAAAAAATGTCATATTTATCACATGTTTCTTTTATGTGGTGTATATACTAAAACATTTAAATGTTCAAAAATGATTCATTCATTCATTTTAAATAATTTTTCATTTGAGTTTATTTATTTCCTGAGTTTTGTTATTCCTAATTTACCAAAGTGGTAAGGGTATATTTCCAATCTCATGCTTATTTGGGATTCATTGGGTTTGTGTGTCCACTAGGGAAACTATTTTATATTTATTTCCTAAATCCAATATATTTTTTCTATTACCTTAATTTATTTAAATTATATGTTTTAATTCCAATTTATTCCCTTTACAAACTCAAGATACTAAAATAATATTATTAATGAAATTCTACATCATTTCTATCTTCGGTCGAAAATAAATTCTCTTCTTTGTCCATATAATCTAAAAAATAAAAAATGTTTTTAAAATTCTTCTATTATAGTTAAAATTAAATTTTCTAATGTTTTAATTTTTATAAAATTATTTAAAAATAATCCTCATTTAATTTCCCAAATGAGGTAATTTATTTGTTTTTATCTAAAATATGAAAGCAATTTTGTTTTAACATAAAAAACATGAATACAATTTACTACTATCATGGAAGATCAATGATTTAAATATTTATTTCTTTATTTTTATTGATCTCTTTAAAAAAAATTTCCATAATATTTTTCAATATTATATATTTCGAATGTTTTTTCAAAGTGAAAAGTCTATTTTCCTCATGTATGTTTTTAATGAAAATTTTATGGTATTACAATTCATCAATCACAAAAAAAACTTATGTTAATTTTAATCCAGTTGGGATATGTGGTAATGATATCATCCTTATTTTTTTATGGTTTATTATTATCTTGACTAGGGATGTAATATTTTTATACCACTTCCCATGCTACTCTACATGGTTTATGATTATGTTTATGGATTGGGATATGTATTAACATTTCAAACAAAAACTTTTGAATAATAATATATATTTTTATGTTTCACCCATTTCATATGAGGAATGAATTTATCATATAATTTCATTGGTTGGGCCCTATTTAGCCCTATAATGGATCATTACGTCTAAAGAGATAAACTAGCATGGTTATTTTTCTAAGCCTTTACCCATTTATTTAATTTATCCTAGAATGAGGCATCGCTGGTACGATTATCATATTTTTAATTGTGCATTCCATCACTATAATAATGGTTTCTAACCCATAATTTGATTTCCTTTCCCCAGGAATTGAATAAATATTTTTTTATGATTAAGAAAGAAAAATATTTAATTTCACTATGTTGTATGATTTATATTTTAAAACTAATGGTTGATTCAGGTATGTATCTACTTTTTCCAAGAGTACTACAATATCTGGTCTTTTAGGGTGATATTAATTATATTTAGTGCTAATTTAATAAATTAATCATCAACTATGATTTAATGGGGTTGGGTTCATTATAATTTTCATCGAGAAAAGTAATTCCCTTAAATTGGTTGGATACTATTGATTCATTATGATGATTTTTACTTGATTTTCAAAAAAAATAACTGAGTTAACAAAGAAGGGAGTTGACATACAATGAACTAATGAATCAGAATAATATTTAAAATATATTAATAGAATTATGGTCCTTACACCTATACCCAAAAAACTCTATTGTTGATAAGTGTATTTTATATATGCTGACGAATCAAAAAAATAGATTAGGATGTTTCCTCATGAAAAATGGAACGGTGGTACAATATTCCTAACATAACTTAAAGTTTATGAAAAAAATTATCCAGAATAATACTTTGAGGTATCAAATT
Organism: Viscum album; assembly: GCA_963277665.1. Taxonomy (NCBI): domain Eukaryota; kingdom Viridiplantae; phylum Streptophyta; class Magnoliopsida; order Santalales; family Viscaceae; genus Viscum; species Viscum album. The sequence goes on from OY728133.1 coordinate 1,737,906,445, forward strand.
TATTATTTTTGTTAAATATGTAGAGGAATTATTACTATAGTGAGATCTATGAAATATATATATATATACATACTAAAAAAATGATCATGAAGAATATATTCCAATAAAAAGAGTAGAAATTTAATTAAGTGAGATGGACGTAGTTAGTCAATGGCTATTAACACTTACATTACCACTACAGAAAGGTCAACAATGTTACTGATGATTTGAGTAGAAAGAATGATACTCTGTTATTGATGATAATTACTGAATGAGATCCAATACTCAAGGATTAGTAATGTATGGACATTGAAATAATAATTCCGGGAATAAATCCTATCATTACTAAATTAATTCTCAACAAACAATACATTTTAAGATCATTTAGGCATAGAAGGATGATTTGGTGCTACAGAATATGTTATGAAATACTCTAGAATTTAACCATGAATTTAATGGAATTTTATGATTTGGGGGAAAATATGTGTTCCATCAAAACCATGAATAAAGAAGCATCTATTGGATAATTCACTTAACGGATAATACTCCCTGAATCTAGGAATAAAAATTATGTATAAGCATTTAAAAACTCATTTTGTTGCTTGACAACCTGAGAATGGAGATTATGGGTATCGATTCATGGTTTTCTGGTTAGTTAAGCTCAAACATTCTTAGTCTAAGGTGAAGATATTGTCATTACCCATACCTATAGGGAAATGGGATATAATCACCATGGTTTTCATAATAAAAAATCCTATGAATTCAAATATCCATATTTAAATTTGGTTTTTAGTGTATCTCCAAATGAAGTTGGCACATTTAATTTCTATTTGAGATAATTTCATTCTTTATTAAATTATCATGATATGAATTATAGAAGTTTAAAAGCTTCATAGAGTACCACATTACATTTAATCATATTATAATATGTGTTTTAACTTTATTTTCTTGAGAAGTCATGTCAGGAACCAATAAAGATTACCCAAATATCAATTACATGATTTTGATTAGACATGGATTAAATGGAATTCTCAATCCACATAGTCTGGCGATAAGGAAGCAGATATCAAGAAACACATTTGGGAATGACTTTCTCACAAGTATCATAAAGTAAGGAAATATAGATAAAGAATATTTTGGTATTCTAAAATAAGGAAATAGGTGAAAATATATTCAATAGAAAAATAAATTCCTATGATCCAAAAAAATTTAAGTAATCAAGTTCTATATAATCCTAACTCTATGTTACATGATGTGACCTAAAAAATCACTCACCCTACTAAAAAAACGAGTTACCACCCCATAATGCATTACCCTTACTTATATAACATAAAACCAAATCTAAAAACACCAAAATTTGTACAAATAGTGTGAGTAAATGATCCTGAAAGGATCCAAACATGTGTTTCATAATTAGAAATTATAAAATAAACTAATTATGACGTAGAAAACAAAGATGAGAAAGAGATCTGGTTCTATGCAGTTTGACATAAAATATGGATAAATCAATGTAACACCCGAAGAATCCATGGTATGCTTCTAATTGAATAATACATTAACATGCATAGTACACAACTCTGTGTTCTAGCACACCACGACCAATCAAACTAGTCATTTATAAAACATGTATGAATAGTAATACCTAGTTTTAGAAATTTTAGAAATTTTATTTTTTGAAATAGACTTCATTTTTTGTTTTGGAATATCAAAATTAACTTAGGGTAAATTTTTTGTATTTTTATGAAAACATTCAATTTTTGATTAATAGTGAAAAACACTCTGTTATTGTTAAAAGTCGACATTTTATTTAAATAATTATTTTTTAATATAAATTTATTTTAAAGTAAATATAATTTAATTATACATATATTTATCCAATTTAATTCAGTGTATTAATTTTATAATATTATTAGATATATAAAATTTAATTGAATTTTTAACGTCTTTTACCCACCTTCTACGCGCATTTGCAAATTTTCATAAAATGTAATTTTACAGCTTATATGAATTGAATTTTAAAACAACTAGAGACCCAGTTTACAGTAGTAAGTAAAACTTTGTTCAATAGGATGAAAATAATTTTTGGTGAAAAGTAAATTTGGAATTTTATTTACCATAGTTAAAAGTATATATGGTAATTAAGGGGAAAAATTATATTATAATTACCCTAAAACCTATTATAATTATATTGTAGTACTATTTTTAAACCAAAATAAACCTTAATAATGATATATTATCCTTTTTTATCATCATATATTAGATTAGGACAATAATTATTATTTTATTTAAAGAAGAGTTAAAAGTGTTAAATTCCAATTATAATAACTAAAATATTCTTTATATAGGGTTATACATAAGATAAATTAGACTACAAATATTAATTTTAATGATAAATAGATTTCTTATGTCATGGTATTTTATTTATTATTTTTATAAATGAAATAATTAAATTTATATATGACAGAATTATGATGCAGTAATTACCTTATTAATGAATGATAAAAATAATTGATATTATAAATATCCAAATAATGTACATTTAGACTTCTGATAGATTAACCAAATTTTATAAGTTGATATAAAATTCTAGGATTGAAAAAATGTATTTTTTACAATTTAATCACGTTTTTTTAACTTTCACAAAATCCAAATACTAAATAGTGTCAAAATTTACAAAAATGATATTTAAAACAAATGTTATTTATTAAGTGATATAATATTCATAAAAATATATGTTTCAGAAAAGGACATATATAATGTTATATATGTCACTAATTAAACACTTTATATTCTCTTACAATTTAATATTAGGTTTATTAACCATGTAATATTATAATACTAGAATGCATTTTAAAATCTAAACCACCTACCTAAGGGTTAAATAAAAAAGATAAGTTAAATATGGTGACCTAAACTTCTCTAAAACCTATTGTTTGAGAGGATTTAGACCCATAAACCCCTTACCATCTAAATAAATCCATTTTTATCCATTATAAACTGAATATTATTTTATAATGAAATATCATTTCAATATATTCCTAAAGTGACCCTCACCTCTCTTATAAAAGGGTACTTCCCCTTCACACAAAATCAAACCTCAAAAGCCATTTGTCTTGGAAAACCCTACTCAAATATCCTCCCAACTAACGTAAATTTATTATATAGTCCATAATTTTGTGATAAAGCCAACCTAAGGAGCCCTTTTTTTCAAATTGAAAGGATGCATCCGAAGAGGAGGAAATAATTTCATCACTTATTTCAATGTTTTTTTCCTACTTCCACTTCCACTTTATTTGTTGTTTCCATACAAAAATAGTAAATCAAGAACCTTTTACATATTGTGATGTTATTATTAATATGTTACAAATTTATTCATTATTCTATCCATCCTATGAATGACAAAATCACCATACGTGCGTACGTTTGGCTTACTGTCTCCACGTCATGGTGTAGTTTGGTATTCAACATTTCACTATTTGGATGAGTATAATTATGAGTATAATTGATTAAATAATAAATAAAACTTGTTAATGATTATGTATATATGATATTCCATCTAATTACATACGATTTTACCATAAATATAATGATATTGTCGCTTGTGCATATGTACAAATTATCAACTCCACGAACGAGATGAGATTCATTCTCTATCATAACTAGTCAAAAATAATTTTCATTTTATGATTAAAAATAATGTTAATGAACTTAATATAATTATGGATATGAATCAAATATATCCTATACATAAAAAAACCGACTTACATAACAAAACATATAAAGGAAAACGAATTAGTTAACACCAAAAAATAGTGATACGACTAAAATATTATTAACAAAGAAATATTAGAAGATTATATATGATTTAAAATTTACGAATGTTGTTACTTTAAAACATAATAACAATTATTTAACTATTATAAAATATTTAAATGTACCCTTGACTAATGAAAAGTACAAGGTAATGGTTAATTTTACAATCCCGTTATTATTCGAGGTTGTTTATACGTAAGAATCTACTGGGAATTATTTATCATCCTCGTATGTGTTTCAAAAAAATGTTTTTCAAAACATTTTTATTATTGACTATAATATTAGTTATATTCATTTATACTTTTTTTTAGTTTTTATAAAAGGTTTTCAATGGAATTATTCTATCATTTTCCAAAAAAAGTATTTTATCACATTTTCAACATATTATGGTCAGAATGTCTTTTTCACTTATATGGCAGGTGCGACTATTTTCTCTGTTATAACACCTTCGAAGCTTCTATTAAAATCTAATAATATTTTTTGAAAAATCAATGTTTTATTTTATAATTAGGTGAATTTTAAATTATTTCAATATAGAAAGAGATATTTCTCTAAAAATATTTTGATTTCATCTATGTCATCATCTTTTGAGGGATTTTTCCATTGTTTGAAGTGGATTTATTATGATACAATCGTACATGTTGTATTGAATGTTTTTTTATGTTTGACTATGGATGTGTTATTTAGATACCATTCACGGTTTATGGTTAATGTATTAACATTTCATATGCTAGTTTTAATACGAGGGTTTATGTTATGTTTCAGCCTTTTAATATGAGGAATGCATTAGACATAGTGAGTGATGGGTGGAGCCTGATATATCGCATCTATGCATCGGTAGGTATCATTAGAAAAACCAGTGTCTTGGTATAAATCTTTGAAAAAATCTTATTTGTTGTCTTGGCATGAGGCCATGAATATGTGGTTATAATGTTTGGCATTATGCCTTCCATCATTATGAAACTAGATATTGAATTTTCATGGGATTATTTGACATATAGAATATCTAAGTAAATAATTAAAAGGATTTATTTGATTTATATTTTCCATATCATACATAATTTTATGTTTAAAAGGCTTGTGTTTTACTCTTATACATTTCCATAAATGTTTAGGCTTATTTCTGATAGTTTCAACTATATTGTTATATTTACTAAGAATTTGACCTCACCCCTTTCTAATTATTTATTTTTCCTAAAATGTGAAAAGGTATATTATTATTTACCTTCAAGAATAGGATATGGATATGAGTGTGTTCATAGGGGACACAATGTTGTTGTTCTTCCATTACATAATGTAATATAAAACTTTTGTATGTATCTAGTGATTCTATGGCTACTAAACTAATCATTCTTTTGGGACATTATCTCTCGTGATCATTCCAATTTTATGTAATAATGTACAGACTATGGGTAACTTGGGTCGAGAATTACAATTGGAATTAGAGAATGTGTAGTAATAACCATAGAAACTATATTTACAAAAAATATGATTTTTGAAAATTACCATATGATAAACATTGAATATTAGTATAGAATATCTTCCTATAATTTCGGTAATGTAGGTATTTTGTTAATTTTTAAAAAAATACATCCATTTAGTGATATAAGTAGGTAGAGGAGGCTGTGGAATAGATTTATCTAGGGGTAAAACCCAAAAAAACCTCTTTGAGCTAGACTTGAACATGAAATGGTGAATGAAAACAGGACTTGATGCACTATTTGTTATGATAATCCTAGTGTCTATGCATAGGATAATTTACATTTACATTACAAACCATTATGAAGGATTTATGAGTAAAAACTTCCTCAAAAAAATATTTTTTTATGATTATGCATTATATGCATAAACTATTCAATTTATGTTATGTATTTTACTAGTTTGGAATTTTGTTTTGGGATTCATAAACTAATCTACTGTATGGAATTTTTTAGGAATGGTGCCTAGTGGAAGGAACAGAAACTATATCAACACAAGTAATCCACATATGGATTTCCCTCATACTCAAGATAATTAGAGTGGAGATGGCGATGCAACTGGTGCTGAACAACTTATAACCATATTGGGAGAACTAACTCAGGTTATGAATAATAATCATACCTATATGGATCACCCTGATTCACAACATCAAGGATCAATTATAAACCACTTCATGAGGAAACAAGCACCAACATTCAATGGGATTTCAAGTCCATTTGTAGCTGACCAATGGATAAGTTCTTTAGAGAAAATATTTCATGCTTTAGGCAGTAAGGAAAGGGAAAATGTTGTAATGTCAGTTTATCTCCTCACTGGTGATGCAGATAAATGGTGGTCATTAATTCCAAACACAAAGTAGTATGAAGAAGTATTAAATATGGAATTGAGAGAGGTCAATGATATTTTATTAGAAAAATTCTTTCCTCTTAAACATCGATTGGATATGGTAAGTAAATTTCTGAGTCGGAGAAAAAAGGAGGATGATAATGTAGCAAAGTATGAGGCTAACATTACAAGGTTAGCGTGGAACTATGTAGATTATATATGTAACCCAAGGAGTAATATTGATCGATTCATTAATGGGTTAATACCATTTTTTCATCAAGAATTAGTCTCCTAATAATTCAATTTTTATCAAGATATTTTCCATGTGCTATCAATACAACAAAGGAATTCAATAAGTCTTACATATTTAAAGATATCCAAGATAAGAAGTTATATACTGAACACTCTGGAAATGGAAATAAGGGTAAAAAGGGAAAATTTTACTTTCTACCCTATAGTAAATGTGAGAAGAAGCACCCCATTATTTACCTGATGGGGATGAGAGTTTTTTACAAGTGTGGGGAAAAAGTCCCCCAAAATCATGATTGCATGGGAAATAAAGAGTCTATCAATGATGAATACTAAACTTTTAGTGAAATGGGGAATTGTACAAATTAATGTCTTAGGCATCATAGAAACCAACCTCAAAAAATGATAATGGAGAAAGGCCAAGCTTATGTGATCATAACTGCAGAGGTTAATGTTCCGAATAACGTGGTGGTAGGTAAATTAATCATTTCTTCGAATTTATCCAATGCATTATTTGATTCTAGATCATCAAATTCTTTCATATCTTCCCTGTTTTCCATGAAATGTTAATATTTCCAATTTGATTTAACACGGGAGTTTCCAGTTAAAACTCTTAAGGGAAATATAATTACAACATTGTTTTTTGAATCAGTTACCATTATGGCATATAAATGTGATTAATCTGATGATCTTATTTTCATAAACATTATTGAATTTGATATAATACTAATTATTGGTTGGATTTTGGGCCATGATAAGGAAATTAATTGTAACAATAATGTGGATAAAATTTTTGATGATGATATGGAATACCTTATCTTTAGAAAAGAAACATCACAATCTCATTCTTCTAGATCCACCCCTAGTAGCTCTACTAAATTAAATTATTGTGGAGGAAGGGAGTGAAATATATATGGGTGAGTAAAACAATGTTCCAATAGAGGATATAAAAATTGTGCAATAATATGTTTATTTTTTAGAAAATTTAACTGGACATCCTTTAGAATGAGAAATTGTGTTTTCCATTGATTTAATTCCTGGTTCAAGGACAATATCGAAGACCCATTATCTAATGGACATTGTTTAATTAGTGAACTTTATAAACAACTAGAGGTGTTGAGTAATGTTGGATTTATTCACCTTAGTGTTTTTCCATGGGGACCCCCTATTCTTTTTGTTAAGAAAAAGGATGGATCTATGAGGGTTTGCATTGACTACAAAGAGATCAAGGCTTTAACAATAAAGAAAAAGTGTCCCCTATGTCACATTTATGATTTGTTTAATCAACTTCATGGAGCACAATATTTTTAAAATATTGACCTTTGATCAGAAAATCATCTGTTGTGTGTGATGAAGCAAGACATTATGAAGACAGAATTCTGAACCAGGTAAGGGCGTTATGAGTTTACAATAATGCCTTTTGGATTGACTAATGAACCCTCTGTTTTCATAGATCTAATGAACCATGTTTTCAAGTAATATAATTATGAACTTTTATTGGTATTTATTGATTATATCTTGGTATAATATAAAACTAACGAAGATCCTGAAAATCACTTGCACACTATTCTAAAGACTCTTATAAGGAATGAATTATATGGGAAGTTTAACAAGTGTGAATTATGGAATCAGAAGATTTATTTTCATGGCCATATTGTCTCTATGTATGGGATCTATGTTGATCCTTCATCGACACAGGAAATCCAAAAAATGGAAAGCCTCAAATAGTATAACTGACCTATGAAGTTTTATTGCTTTAGAAGGTTATTATAGTTGTTTTGTACAAAATTTTTCCATATTGGATGACCCATTAAACAAGCTTACATGTAAAGGGGTTAAATATTTATGGTAAAAATAGTATGAAGAATTTTCTGAAGAACCGAGGATAAGATTATTCAATGATCATATCTTGTCTATACCATCGGGGATTGATGGGTTTGTAAATTTTAGTGATTCTTTATAGAAAAGACCAAGTTTTGTCCCTATATAGAATGATAAGGTTATTTCATATGCATCACGGTAGCTAAAAATGAAGGAATAAAACCCTCAAAATCATGATATTGGGTTAACAGTAGTAGTCTTTTCTTTGATGATATAGAGACACAATCTCTATGGTGAAAAATGAGAGATAAATACTGATCAAAATAGTTTGAAGTATATTTTCTTATATAATGAACTCAACATGAAGAAAAAGAAATGGCTCGAACTACTCTAAGAATATGAATGCACTATACACAACCACTCAGGGATGGAAAATATGGTTAAAGATGATTTGAGAAGAATAGATCACGGAGTTCTAAACATGATGAGAGTTGAAAGGGATCCTGTGTAGGTAGAACATGTAAAAATGTATTTGTAGAAAATCATGAAGGTGAAACATATGTATTTTTTCATGTAGATGCCAATACATCTTTAATATAAATTATAAAAATATCTCAGTCTGATGATGAAGAGTTTCTTAAAGAAAATTAATGTTGTACTCTATTTGAGATTGATTGACTTCGTATAAGAATATGGAATTTTGATATTTTGGTAGAGAATTTGTGTTCCCGATATTACTGATCTAAAAAGGTAATTTTTGGATGATGTTAATAGCTCTAATTTCTCTATACATCCAGGTAGCACTAAGAAGTATAGAGATTTTAAGGAACCTTTTTGGTGGGACAACACGAAGAGGTTGATTACTGATTATGTGTCTAGATGTATTGTTTTTCAGGAGGTGAAAGCTTGAAGAAAACATCATGGAAGAGTCATGAAAACTCTTCCCACATGTGAGTATAAATGGAATAATATTATGATGGAATTTTTCATGGGGCTTCCAAAGACTTCTAGGACGAATATTAAAATATGGTTCATTATTGATCATCCTACCAAGTCAGCACATTTTGTTGATATAATGTAATATTTATAACATGAACGATTAGAACGAATATATATTAATGATGTTATAAGACTTCATTGTGTACCTCTATCGATTGATTCTAATTATGATCCGTATTTTAAATCATGATTCTGGAATAGTCTTCAAATATCCTTGGATACTGAACTTTGTTTAAGCACAGAGTACCATCCTCAAACTGATGGAAAATCATAATAGACTATTCAAATCTTTCAAGACATGTTGATATCTTTCTCACTTGACTTTCAGGGTATGTGGGGTTAGTATTTATCTCTGGTAGAATTTTCTTATAACAATATCTTTAATTAAAGCTTTTATATGACACCATATGAAGTGTTATATGGATAGATATATCAACCACCAACATGTTGAGTTGATTTTGGTGAAAGAAAATTTGTAGGCCAATAGCATTTTGAGGAAAGAATGGAAATGGTGAATATTATCTAAACCCACATCCAAGCAACTCAATGTTTGAAATAGAGCTATAACGATAACTGAAGTAAAGATTTAAAATTTAAAGTAGGTGATCAGGTTTTCATAAAGGTATCTCTATGGAAGAGTGTTATAATATTTCTTTAGAAGGGAAAATTAAGTCCTAGATACATCAGAGCTTTTGAAATTATTGAATGAATTGGAGTTGTATCAATCCATTTTTCAATTCCTCCATGTCTAACAAAAGATCATGATGTGTTCAATGTATCACTGTTGAGAAAATACATTCCTTACCCAATGCATGTAATAACCTCTAAAGAAACATAAATGGATCCTGATCTATCTTATTGTGAATATCATATCTTGTTTCTTGATACCAGAGAACAAGTGTTGAGAAACCGGAAGAATCATCTGGTAAATGTTAAATGTAGAACCCATAAGATGGAAGACACAATATGGGAACCTGAGTAACTTATGATGAAGAACCACCCAAATATTTTTATGCACCAATATTCTAGAAATTGTGATTATGGAATTATTTTATGGAGGGGAGAATGTAATACAAAAAACTTCTATGGTTCACTTCACTTTGAATAATACAATAACTTGTGTTGTATGCAACTTCGAGTTCTAGCACAGCAAAACCAACCAAACTAGCCGTTTAAAAAACAATTATGAATAGTAATACAATCTTTTTGAAATTTTATAAATTTTAATATTCAAAATGGATTCATTATTGGATTCTGAGTATCAAAATTACCTTAGGATGAATTTTTTGCATTTTTCTGAAAACATTAAATTTTTGAGGAATTGTGAAAAACTAAGCATTATTGTTTAAAACTGACTTTTTATTTAAATAATTATTTTTAAAATAAAATTTATTTTGAAGTAAAAATATATACAAAATACATATATTAATCCAATATCATTCATTGCAGTCATTTTATAATAATATTAGATATATAAAATTTTATTGAATTTTTTACGTCTTTTACCCACCTTCCAGGCACAGTTGCAAATTTGCATAAATTTTTTTTTACCACCAATGTGAATTTAATTTAAACATTCCAAGTGAAATAGTTCACATCAGTATGTAAATTTTAGTTCAATAGGATGAAGATAATTTTTTGGTGGATAGTAACTTTTGAATTATATTTACCACGTTAAAAGTAAATAGGGTAATTAAATGTTTAACGGATATTATAATTACCATAACACGTGTCCTAATTCTATTGGATAAGTTTTTTAAAAAATATTAACCATACGAATAAAATATGACCCTTTTTGGTTTACATGTATTAGATTATGACATTTATTATTATTTTATTTAAAAAAGACTGAAAAGCGTAAAATTTAAATTATTATAACTAAACCATTTTTAATATAGGGTTATACATAAGATAAATTCAACAATGAATATTAATTAGAAATAAAATAATATTTCATACATAATGGTATTTTATTTATAATTTTTAGACATTAAATGATTAAATTTATTTGTGATAGAATGATTATGTTGTAATTGCCTTATTAATGAATGATTAAAATAATTGATATTATAAATTTAAAAATAAATATAAATATTTACTTTTGATGCATTAAAAAAATTATAGGTTAATATGAAATTTTAGGATTGATTAAATGTATTTTTTAAGTAGTCATGTTTTTTAGAAATTTACATAACTAAATACTAAGTAGTGTCAAAATTGACATAAATTAGTTTTTAAAACAAATTATATTTTATGAAATTATATAATATTACTAAAAATATAAATTTTATAAAATAGTCATATATAATGATATATATGTCATTATTTAACCACTTGATGATATCTTTTCATTTTATAGTATGTTTATTCAATCTGTAATATAAAAATACAAGAAGACATTATAAAATTTAAACTATTTAACTAAGAGTTATATATAAAAGATAATGTTAATATGGTGACTTAATATTATATAAAACCTCTTTGTTGAGAGAAATTTTACCCATCATCCTTTATCCTAAAAATAATACCATTTTGAGCCATTATAAAATGAAAAATATTTTAAAATAAAATAACATTTCAAGCTTTTCCTAAATTGACCCTCACCACTCTTATAAAAGGGTACTTCCTCTTCCCTCAAAATGACACCACCAAAGCCATTTGTCTAGGAAACACCTATCTCAAATATCCTCCCAAACAACCTCAATTCAACCTATTGGATATAATTTGATCATAAATCCATCTTAATTAACCCTTTTGATCAAATCAAAAGGAAGAACCTAAAAAAGAGGTAAAAATTTCATTACCTCTTTCAATGTTTTTTCTTCTTCCATATCCATTTTCTTTGGTGATTCCATAAATAAATAGTAACTCTAGTGGCTTCTACATATTGTGATGTTATTATAAATATGGTTCAACTATATTCATTATTCTATCCA